>CM065181.1:0-650833 GCA_033026295.1 Channa striata | reverse complement strand
AAATACTTGAAAAAGTAGTTGTAAAGCAATGATGTGACCACCTGCGCAGAAACGACTTGTTTGAAGAATTTCAGTCAGGATTTAGAGTTCATCACAGCACAGAAACCGCACTGATTAAAGTCACCAACGATCTTCTTCTGGCTTCAGATAACGGACTTGTCTCTATACTAGTTCTGCTAGATCTTAGTGCTGCATTTGACACCATTGATCACAGAATATTATTACAGAGACTAGAACATGTAATTGGAATTAAAGGAACAGCACTAAATTGGTTTAAATCGTATCTATCAGATAGATTTCAATTTACTCACGTTAATGATGAATCTTCAACATACACAAAAGTTAGTTATGGAATTCCACAAGGCTCTGTATTAGGACCAATACTCTTTACTCTATATATGTCTCCCCTTGGCAACATTATTAGAAAACACTCTGTAAATTTTCACTGCTACGCTGATGACACGCAGTTATATGTATCTATGAAACCTGATGAAACAAATAAATTAATCAAACTACAAGCATGTCTTAAAGACATAAGGGACTGGATGACATATAATTTTCTTCTTCTAAACTCAGATAAAACTGAAGTTATTGTATTTGGGCCTAATAGTCTAAGAGACATGTTTTCTAACCATATCACTACTTTAGACGACATAACTCTTGCCCCCAGTAGTACTGCAAGGAATCTTGGAGTAATTTTTGACCAGGATTTGTCATTTACCTCACACATAAAGCAAATCTCTAGAACAGCCTTCTTCCACCTACGGAACATTGCCAAAATTAGGAGCATCCTATCCCAAAGCATGCATTTGTTACTTCTAGATTGGACTATTGTAATTCTCTTCTTTCAGGCTGCCCCAGTAACTCTCTAAAAAGCCTCCAATTAATCCAAAATGCTGCAGCAAGATTACTGACTGGGATTGGTAAAAGAGATCATATTTCACCTTCATTAGCTTCTCTCCATTGGCTTCCAATTAAATGGAGAATAGAATTTAAAACCCTTCTTCTTACCTATAAAGCTCTAAACGGTCAAGCTCCATCATATCTAAAAGATCTCCTAGTACCATATCATCCCACCAGACCACTTCGGTCCCAAAATGCAGGCCTACTTGTGGTTTCCAGAATTTCCAAAAATAGAATGGGAGGCAGAGCCTTTAGCTATCAAGCTCCTCTCCTGTGGAACCAGCTCCCAGTCCAGATTCGGGAAGCAGACACCCTCCCTATTTTTAAGACTAGGCTCAAAACCTTCCTTTTTGATAAAGCTTATAGTTGGTTATAGTCATGCTGCCATAGGGTTAGATTGCTGGGGGACTCTGCACTGAGCCACTTCCTCTTCTCTTCATTCTCTCCTCTCACCCCACATCTATAATGTCACCACTGTATGACATTAACTCTGTGTCTTCTTTGTCCCGTAGTCGTCTCTCTCCCTCTCTTTCCCCCTCTCTCTCTCCCTTTCCACAGGTGTCCCCGGATTTGGCACTGTGTGTCCTCCAGTGTGCAGCTACTGGTCCTATTAACCTGCTCAATGTTTTGTTGTTGCTTTTGTTGCTCTGTTCTTTCCTCTCTCCACATTCCACTCTGCCCAACCGGTCAAGGCAGATGGCCGTCCTCCCTGAGCCTGGTTCTGCTGGAGGTTTCTTCCGTTAAAGGGAGTTTTTCCTCTCCACTGTAGCCTATGGCTTGCTCAAGGGGGATTTGTTGGGTTTTCTCTAAAAGTTTGTATAGTCTTGACTTTATTATTTAAAATGCCTTGTGATGACTTTGTTGTAAATTGGCGCTATATAAAAAAAGTTGAATTGAATTGAATTGAATTGAATAAATACTACTACTACTATTACTACTACTTCTCATTCGGCTTTTGCATCAGGGGTCACCACAGCGAATCATCCTTTTCCACCTCACTCTATCCTGGGCATCTTCCGCTCTGACATCAGACAACCTCATGTCCTCTGTTGGTACATCCATATATCTCCTCTTTGGTCGTCCTCTTGCCCTCTTGCTTGGCAGCTCCATCTCCAACAGCTGGTCTCATCACTGTCTTGTACACATTTCCTTTGAATCTTGCTCACACTCTTTTGTCACACAACACTCCTGACACTTTCCTCCACCCAGTCCAACCCGCTTGCACTCACCTCTTCACCTCTTTTCCACACTCGCCATCACACTAAACTGTTGACCCCAAGTATTTAAACTCCTGCACCTTCTTCACCTCAACCCCCTGTAACCTCAGGCTTATACCTGGATCCCTCTCGTTTAGACACATGTATTCTGTCTTGCTACGACTGACTTTCATGCCCCTTCTTTCCAGAGCAAACCTCCACCTCCCCAGCTGTTCCTCCACGTGCTCTCTACTCTCACTGCAAATCACAATGTCATCTGCAAACATTATTGTCCAGGGACATTTCTGTCTGACCTCATCTTTCAACCTGTCCATCAGCATAGCAAACAAGAAGAGGCTCAAAGCCGATCCTTGGTGTTAGTCCCACCTACACCTTGAACTCCTCCGTCATACTCCTCTCATACATGTCCTGGACTACTCTGATGTACTTTTCTGCCACTCCCGACAACCTCATACAGTACCGCAGCTCCTCCCTTGGCACCTTGTCATACGCCTTCTCTAAATCCACAAAGACACAATGCAGCTCCTCCTGACCATCTCTGTACTTTTCCATCAACAATCTCAAAGCGAAAATGGCATCAGTGGTGCTCTTACGGGGCATCAAACCATACTGCTGCTCACAAATCTTCACCTCCTTCCTAAGCCTGTCTTCCACTACTCTTTCCCACAGCTTCATTGTGTGGTTCATCAGCTTTATCCCTCTGTAGTTGCTGCAGTTCTGTGTCACCGTTGTTCTTAAAGATCGGCACCAAAACGCTTCTCCTCCATTCCTCAGGCATCTTCTCACTCTCTAAAATCCTGTTAAACAGACTGGTTAGTAACTTTACTGCTGTCTCTCCTAGACACTTCCACACCTACACAGCTACGTCATCAGGACCAACAGCCTTTCCACTCTTCATCCTTTTCAGTGCCTTCTTCACCTCATCCTTTCTAATCTCTGTTATTTCCTGCTCCACAACATCCACATCTTCCTCCCTTCTTTCCCTGTCATTTTTCTGGAAGTAAGCGTTGACTACAGCCATTTGCATCCTCTTAGCAAAGTCCACCACCATGTGTCCTTCTGGATTCCTTTTCTTTACACCAAACCTGCCCATCACCTCTTCATCACCTCTGTTCCCATCACCAACATGCCCATTGAAGTCTGCTCCAACAACTAGCACCGGTGGCGGTCATTGTTAACCCGGGCCTCGACCGATCTGGTATTAAATTGCTATGGATGACTTGTATGGTTGTTCTTGATTCCCTTCCTGATGCAACCCTCTCTATTGATCCAGGCTTGGGATCGGCACAGAAGTCGCTGGCTTGCAACCCCTGTGGCACTATATAAATAAAATTGAATTTAATTGAGTTTAATTGGTGCAGTATGCAGGCTTTTTATGGAGTCCCAACACTAGGCAATTACAGTAGTCCAATCCAGAAGTAACATATGCATAGACAGACAAACTCTTCTAAATTTGGCAACATTACATAGCTGGAAAAAGGCTCTAGAGTTTTAAGTAGTCTACAGATTAAGTAAGGCAGAGTTTTTCATAAAAGACGCTAAAATGTATATGAGCATGGAGATATTTTTTAGAACTAGATTCAAATGCAGTAATTTATTCAGTCTCCTTCCTGAACATATTTTCTCAAATAGTAAAATAAGGCCTGACAATTAATAAATTCATGAAATTTAAATCCAATGTTTTGTTTCCACTATTATTATGAAATGCCCTATGTTCTGCATTGTCTAGCACTTATGTAAGTGGATCCTTCTGAAGTAAAGCTAATCTGATGTTTGGCCTGTGGTTTCGTAATAAAGACAGGTTTGCATGCACTTAAACGTAGTTTAATCTGTGTTACATGCAGCAACAGATTAATCTGAATCCTCCTATGGCACACAGATTTTACCTGTGTGACAGAAAGTGGCAGGTGTGTGTGCAGGGGTGATTGCAGCAAAGCGAGAGAAGACTATCACATTGTTGAGACCAAGGCAGCAAGTAGTGAAAGAGTAGAAAATTTATTATATAATTATTGTTGTGGGAAGATGGATGGCGTGGTGCAGTAATGGAGAGCAGTCAGTTACGGAGACCAGAGCGACATTGAGGAGATGTAGGGAATAGGTATGGTCAAGCTGAACCTATGATCAGGTGAGAGAAATGGTGAGGATGGTAACAGGGTGGCTAAAGAGAAACTGAGGAAAAGGTAATCCCAAAAAAATACAACGAAAAGAGAAAAGTAACAACGGCTGAGGCAAAAACAAACAGTGTTAATATTCCAATTTCAATTTTTAGTAAATTCCACAAAATAGAATTGCAAAAAGGGCAGAGAAGCAAACGGTTAACAAACAGTTCCTTGGGGAACAAAGCAGGTGAGATCATGGCCGGAGAGCAACAACATAAATTCAGACTGACAGAAAAAGGGAAACTTGGAATCTAAGCAGGCAAGCGTAAAAACTAGAGTAAAGGATAACTAAAAGCAATTCACCAAAGACAGAAAGACATTTGGGCAGAGAGTGGCAGGTAAATGAGGCTTAAGAAGGAATGCAACAGGTAAAGTGAGTTTCATTAATGAATGAGCAGCAGGGGAGGAAAAAAGAGAAAACCATAGCCAGGGTGACAGAGACAGCAGGTGAAAAATCCCAGGGTGACTGAGTGAGTCACTCACTAAGTGAGTATTTAGGCTTCTATGAGACTTTTTGTGTTAGTTACAGTTTTTGTCGAACTTCAGGAGGACGTTGTTTCACAAAGTCTCCCTCCCTCATCTAGTAAACTGCATGTTTCTGTCTGCAGCCTTTTTCAAATGTACATGCACTATTGAAAAAGCTGCTCAGAAAGCTAGTTACACTTAAAACATGGCAAGGAAATCTGTCAGTTCTTCTTAATCTGCTAACCCGTTCTCCCCTTTACGCACAATTCAGGCTCCAACTTTAATTTCATCCTTTAATAACAAAAGACCAATACAGCCAATGAAGAGATCTGGACAATACACTGTTAGACATTTCTGTAATTTCTACAGTTTGTCACAACATAACACCAAGTATAATATTGTAAATGTTTTTTGCAGTAAAGGACTGTATTTTTCACTGCGTTATGGGTATTTTTTGTGACATCACACACTGTATACAGCGATACACTGTATTCATTGAAATTGCAGTAGGTTAATGTATTTATAGTTTTGGCGCCAACTGTTTCTTTATATCAGACTTTTTTCTTGCCTTGTAACCTCACTTGTAGATTGGCGTTGGATAAAAGAATCTGCAAACTGACTGTTGTAGCGAACTTGTTCGATTTGGGTGATTTGATATTAATACAAAAGCATTAATTTTCTCGAATTAGGGCACCAGGTTCAATTTTAAGCGGAACCACGCTATGATTATTATATTATCTGAACCGTTGATGGTCCAAAGTAACAATAGAATGAAGAAACAACAATTTAACCCAAAGATCAGTCTCTTGTTATGAGTTCTTTTGTTTCAGTGACCTCTGTCTGCTTAACTGAAGAAAGACAAACACAGAACCAGTTCTTTTAATTATTTATTAACCTACAACTACTGAGAATATTGAAGTATGGGTACGTATATGGATATATGGAATAAATGGAATCAACGAATAGACAACAAAACATGAAACAACCAATTCTAAGTAAACAGATTTTAAATTGTGCAGGTATGCGTGTGATGAATTTTGGCTAGAGGAAAGGATTCGAGTCACTATTAACGGATATTATATTTTAGAAACTCTACAAAGGAACTTCATAAGGCTCCAATGGTTTATTGGCTTTACGGACACCAGCCTTTTTTTTAGAATAGAGATATTTGTACTTGGCCTGGGAGCCGCTGGAGGTTGTTTTGCCAGGTTAGCCGTCAATCGGTACCGGTTCTTTTGTAGAACAGGACGGACCGTCTCGGGTCTGTTAACAGGCGAGCTATCAGAGCGAGGATCCACTGTGGCTGCAAAGATTTCTCCGGCCCACAGGAGCGTTCACCTGGTCAGATGGCAGGCTCCAGTAACGTGGTCTGGTTCTGCTGGTGGCTGAGTCGACTGGTTGTCCGGTCCAGAATGGAGCCGAAATGTTGAATTGAAATAATTCAACAAAACTGGTTGATAAAAATATGGCTATTCAATAAAAATCTCGGGCTTGGTCTGGATTAACTTGTTAATAGTTACAAAAATCGAAGTTTGGTTTGGAGTTCCAATCGTCAAAATAACTAATAAAAAAATAGGCAGCAAAGACGTGCGCGTTTTAAAAATAGTTTGAAAAGTTACAAACAAGAGAATTGACGACAAAAAGTAATTTTAACAACTTCAGCTAAGCTTTCTTAACTGAGGCACATTTCTTCTTCAGGATGGAGCTCGAAGTGGAAGTCTGGAACTCTCCTGGAACTCCTCCTGGAACTCCTCTCCTGGAACTTCTAACAAAGAAATTTTTTTTTATTTTATATTGTTGGGGCGTCGCCCAGACTATGAGGCGCTGCTGCTAAATTCAAATTTACCGCGGAGGGCAGAGCTAGTCCCTCCTCTAGATCACATTAAATCTTTGTTCGGTTTAATCACACAAAGTCAAATATAGATTTCTCTTTTCATCAAGCCCAAAATCGCATACTATAAAACAAAGCAACTTCTTACAATTGTTATACTGTGCAAACTCCTATGGAGGTTAAAATGCTTAAAAGAACATGATTACTGCGTGTAATATTCGATGTCGCATTTCAACATACATGTGAGAGTCCCGATTTAGACAAATAGACGGAATCCAATGATTATTACATGGAAAGTTAGCTTTGTCTAATACATATTAATACACAGTCAGAACACACAACAACAATTAGAAATTCATTCACGCATTATCTGGACATCGCAGCGCATTAATATAACAGGATAATGCTTACATAACTAAACAGCTGTATACAAGGCGTGCATGAACATGTAACATGTATGTGTAATATACAGAATTGGCAGAAGAATATGACATCGTGTTTTAACTTTCAGACAACAAATTAGTGTTGTTTAATTTCTTTTTATAGACGAGTATCTTCGCGATGCACTTATAATTTCCACCCAAGGGTGGCAATGTTGTGCCGTGTTACTCTCTCTCGTCATTCTGAATTAAAACCTTTATTTCATAACTCCATCATTTCTTGTCGTAGAAAGGACGGTGTCATGTCAGATTGTTCCAAATTTGCTTCTGAACACATTGGTGTGAGTTTTATGAAGCTTGATAGGTGATTTGTCCCTGTTTTGTGGTTTGAGTTTAAACAAAGTCTTTCTGTCTCAAGTGGTCTCGCATTTAAGTTTTATGGTTGTTTTGCAAATTCCTTTCCAGAGAGCTGGTACCATCTTGATAAGAACGTCATTTGCAAGTGAGTTAGGAGACAGTCTAGGATCTGGTAGATGAAAATTCAATTCAATTCAATTCAACTTTATTTATATAGCGCCAATTTACAACAAGGTCATCTCAGGGCACTTTACATAATAAAGTCAAGACTATACAAACATGTAGAGAAAACCCAACAAATCCCCCTTGAGCAAGCCATAGGCAACAGTGGAGAGGAAAAACTCCCTTTACTGGAAGAAACCTCCAGCAGAACCAGGCTCAGGGAGGACGGCCATCTGCCTTGACCGGTTGGGCAGAGTGGAAAGTGGAGAGAGAAAAGAACAGAGCAACAAAAGCAACAACAAAACATTGAGCAGGTTAATAGGACCAGTAGCTGCACACTGGAGGACACACAGCGCCAAATCCGGGGACACCTGTGGACAGGGGAGAGAGAGGGGAAAGAGAGGGAGAGAGACGACTACGGGACAAAGAAGACACAGAGTTAATGTCATACAGTGGTGACATTATAGATGTGGGGTGAGAGGAGAGAATGAAGAGAAGAGGAAGTGGCATAGTGCATAGTCCCCCAGCAATCTAAGCCTATAGCAGCATGACTATAACCAACTATAAGCTTTATCAAAAAGGAAGGTTTTTAGCCTAGTCTTAAAAATAGGGAGGGTGTCTGCTTCCCGAATCTGGACTGGGAGCTGGTTCCACAGGAGAGGAGCTTGATAGCTAAAGGCTCTGCCTCCCATTCTATTTTTGGATATTCTGGGAACCACAAGTAGGCCTGCATTTTGGGACTGAAGTGGTCTAGTAGGATGATATGGTACTAAGAGATCTTTTAAATATGATGGGGCTTGGCCGTTTAAAGCTTTATAGGTAAGAAGAAGTGTTTTAAATTCTATTCTGCATTTAATTGGAAGCCAATGGAGAGAAGCTAATGTAGGTGAAATATGAAAGACTCATGGCAAAATTTATGCTAATGGCATGAGAGTCAATTCGGGGCTTTAACCCAGATGTGGTTTGTTTGTTTTACTCAGTTCTTTTCAGTGTTATCTGGTCCTGGGGAGGATAGAGCTGGATTGTTTTATAAAGAAAGTTTATTGCCGGGTCAGTCTACCTCCCCCTTGCTTTCCACGTGGGGGTTGGATTCCAAACTCCTGTTGTCCCAGGTTTAGGTTTTATAACACAGAAATGGATGCTACACTGTTCTTCACTTTTGAATGATTCAAACAGAGCTGTGTTTGATTACATTTACGCCGATTACGTCGAAAAAAACATCACCATACCTGAGTGGGTGATATTTTTCTGAGCACAAACATCTTTCAAAGTCTAACTAGTGCCAAAATGTATTAGTACAGTGGGCTAGATCCCATAACTAAATAGACAAAGTGATTTTTTCACAGTTTTGTCTTTTCAAGAGACTTTTAAGATGTACAGCTCTTTCACAGCACTGCCAGTTTTGAAACATGTTGTGCCCATAGAAACTTTGCTAACTACAGGTTTTCATGTGGCTTAAAACAATGTGCCATAAATTTCAAGTTTCTGTATTAAAATCACATATGCACAGAAATCACATACCATTTGCTTCACATAAGCAACATATGAATTCATAACAAATTGGCTGTATTGAATTGTACTGAATTGCACAGGTCATAGTCTCATGCCTGATCTGTGTAATCTGAGAAATGATTTTATATAGCAGTAGGATTGATTTTAAAGGTATGTAATTAATACTTTCAGGATAATAATACTTACTGCAACCAAGTGAATCGTCAGCATTAAAGAAATGTGTCCGATGTGTTGGAGCAGCACTTGTGTTTTGCAGAAACCTTGTCTGTGTTTTTATGATGTTTTTCGGACGTTTTCATCATTGAGTATTGGGAGCCCGCCTGTGCCACACTGGAACTTATACAAAGGTAAGATTTCACCATTTAGACGACTGTTATAGGAGATGCGCTGCACCCATTCTGCCTCAGTCACTAAACCTTGGCCAAACAGTTCTGCATTCTGTGTGTGGTGGCCAGTGTGAACCACGGTTAGTGACTGAGGCTGGATAGGTGCTGTGCATCCACTGTAACACTTGACTTTTAAAACAACAGTTACTCACAAAATGCTGTTAATACAGTGTACACTCACTGGTCACTTTGTTAGGTACACCTTTAGAGCTGCTGTGTTGGACTGCATTAAATTGTACAGTTGTACCAAAAAAGTGGCCAGTGAGTATACTGTATTCCTAAACAGTATTTTGCATCCTAAATTTTTTTCCAATTCTTTAAACAGCGCATAAAGATTCAAAGTGCAAAGTGCACTGCTTAAACTATGGTGAGTCGGAAGAAGGGAAAGATGGTGAGGTGGAAGACGACTGTCGTCAACACCAGAGTTTTGTCCTTCCTTCGGAAGCATACAGAATTCGAATGAAAAAACTTTATTAGGTGACACATAATACTTCCAGCACGACATCAGTTGCTTGATTATTAGCTACACATCTTGAAACAAGTTCTGTTTCTGAACTGTATGGCGTTCTTTTGACAAGAGTTTAGTTTTTCCCCTAACTAAGACATAAGGCATTTGATGCTGCATTGAGCCCAGACGATGTTTAATGTTAAAAGCAGTATCTTGTGTAGTTATTCTTTTCTTTATGTAAATTCATAGCTGGTTGAATTATTGTTAATATTCATGTTTGTCACTGAAAAATTGTTCTGTATGCTTTTTTCTAATTAAGTAACAATGTTTTCCACAGAATTTGATTGTGTGGCACAACAGTATTATTATGTATTTTAGCTTATTTTGTATGTTTAGGCTTAGTGTCAATATCAAAAAATACTGATTGTATGCTTTATTCTTGTATTTGCAAATTAACAGCCTTCTCTATTTGGCACAGCTTATTGCAATTTAACATTGTAAGGCAAAAATTGAGCCATGTTTACTTGTATTGAATGCGTTGAGTATTGTCTATGTAATGTCATGCACTCTGTAATGTTAAAAAAATGCATTTTAAAAACTTCATGACTTCTGTAATATTTCTGTTTTAAAAGTTCTGTAAGATTGTGGAATGTTTTAATAAAACTTGCAATATTTGTTACAATTGGTATCTGTGTATTAAAAACACTACTTGTATTGAATAATGATGACATTATTACAAGAGAAAAAAGATATATACACAATTATTACAGTAGTGGACTGTTGTAGTGTACAGTACATAAGTGTTACTGTAATCTGCAATTACAGAAGTCTGCAATAAACTTATTTTTAAAGCCAGTTTAGACAAATCTGTTGGTAGGAGAGTGTCATTAAAATTGTTTAATTACAATTAGGCACACTTGCTACAGCAGCAAAAAAGATGAATGAATTGAGATCATTTTTAATCAAAATTCACATAAAGTCAGAGTGAAAATGAAACAGCAATGTTAACAGAGAAAAAAACAGCATTTCCTGGCACTGTACTGTTAAAATCAGTGAGAAATGCTTTTAAAGTTGGAGTACTTTATTTTAAGGGAAGTTCAGGTGGATTTGAACACGTGAGCTCCTACATTGAAGCTTCACATTAAATACTGTACCACCACCACTGCAGTGTTTCTAAATAGGTATTAATAAGTATGTGGCAGGTGTCTGCATCGCGATGCTGCTGCCTGAAGCCCCTTTCAGACCTGCAGAAGAATTCAGACAGTATCCATATAAGGAAGAGGGTATGTGTGAACGTAAACACCAAAGTCTGTTGGTCCTGACATTATTTGGATTTTACCAAGCAAGCTCCCTAGTGCAAAGTCCAGAGAATTCACCCTGAGATGGTGGGTGTGTTGTTGATATCCATCTTCTGTGACTGCAGCAAAACTGGGAAAATACAAACACCAGAAGGTGAAGAACTCATACTAATATGGTAGATGCACATAAATACATTTACTATTGATATTAATGCAACAACTGCCAACGTTACTAGTGAGTGGATAGTCATGTTTTTGTGTCATGCTCTGCCCTCTGTTCAAAGTGCCAAAGCACCAACCTTCACCCAATTACACTGAGTATTTCTTGTGACAACGCATCTTACCCAGAATATGTCCTGATGTCGGCTACATAACTGAAAGGGAAACAGCTGACAGTATTAAGACCTAATCCTACTGACATTCTCTAGAGTTCATGTCTAAAACAGGCTTGAGACATAGATAAAGAGAAAGTGGTTATGCTGGGATGAGACTTAATGAAGAGATAAGGTGGTTTTAACTGCCAGAGCAATAAATCTAAAAAATAAAACATTATTTTCTGGTGGTTTCCCTGTAATTGCATTCTAAAGCACAAATAGACCCAAACACACCTCTACCTCCGCTCTGCTGGTGCTCATGTTCACAATGCAGATCACTGACAGAATAACAATAAGTAACAGTATACTGAAGGTTTCTGACCTGATAGAAACTTAAGATCATCACACACTACCTTAACACTAATCACTGCTCCACCTGATCAATCAAAACATCTTTAGCACTGGATTTTGTAAAAGTGGTTCAAGCTTGGTGTAACAGGCTGGGTCTGACTTCAATACTTCGTCCCGGGGGAATGGCATTTACTATAAAGTCTGTATGGGATATGTCCCTCATTCGACAGGACTCCAGCATCTATCAGGCTGCAGTTTTAGGCTGTTCCTTCTGAGGACAACGGTATGCAATCTAGGCTAATGATATCATTGGTCAATATGTTTCATAGATTTCTATGCCCAAATTGTCATGACTCAGTCCCTCAGCTCCACTTCCTCCCTTGGACTTTTATTTTGTTACCCGCTCCCCTCCACTTCCTGTCCAGTCCCTACTATGGCTCAGGCAGCTTTACCAACCGTGATTACCCTCTATTGGTTTCTCCTGCTCCCGCTGTCTATTTGTACCCGGACTTCACCATAGCTCGCTGCCAGATTGTCTTTTCACATGACGACTTTGCAGCCTCCAGGAAAGTTTCTTGCCACGCCGGACTTTTCACTTTTGGACTTACTCTGCTTGCTTGCCTGCCTTTTGACTCCTCAAGTTCCCCAGGAACCTCTGTTACCACGCCGGATCATTTCTAGTTTGGATTACTCTGTTCGCCTGTCTGCCCCTCAGCCAACCTACCCTCACAGCCTTGCCACACCGGACTTCTCCCACCACTCACCTACAATCCAAGATCTCTGGTAACCAGCCTACACAGCCACCACTCACCGTCAAGCCGTCTTTTGCCACGACTCACGTTCAAGCTGTCTACTGCCACGACTCACGTTCAAGCCGTCTTTGCCACGACTCACGTTCAAGCCGTCTTTGCCACGACTCACGTTCAAGCCGTCTACAGCCACGACTCACGTTCAAGCCGTCTACAGCCACGACTCACGTTCAAGCCGTCTACAGCCACGACTCACGTTCAAGCCGTCTACAGCCACGACTCACGTTCAAGCCGTCTACAGCCACGACTCACGTTCAAGCCGTCTACAGCCACGACTCCCCCCCCCAAGCCGTCTCTGCCACGACTCCCCCTCAAGCCTCCTCTGCCACGACTCACGTTCAAGCCGTCCTTGCCACGACTCACGTTTAAGCCGTCTACAGCCACGACTCACGTTCAAGCCGTCTACAGCCACGACTCCCCCTCAAGCCGTCTACAGCCACGACTCCCCCTCATCATTCACAGTAATTATTCTTATTTCAATAAAAATTCACAATCTTCCTCCTGTGTCCTGTACTTTTGGGTCCACTAAGAAACACAATCCTGACACAAATACTGTAACTTCAGTGTGGGAGTTTAGAAGAAGGAAACTGTAGGACATCCAGGACTTTATGTCTTTTAGGCATGCTTGGTAATGTGGCTACTCTCCAGTGAGTGCCCAGCCAAGATCACTTCAAGGACAAAATGCTCAGTGAGGTAAATAAGATCCCTAGAGTAACAGCGGAAGATTTGAAATATTCATTAGAGTTTAACGTCTTTGTTCATGAGTCAATCATTTGCAAAACTTCGAACAGGCATGTTCTCCATGAAAGGATACCACAAAGCCACACAGCCATTGCTCTTCAAAAACTACACTGCAGCATGCCTAAAGTATGGCAAAGTCAACTTGACAATACCACAATACTACAAGGAAAATGGCTTGTGGACCTAGGAAACAAAGGTAGAATTGTTTTGGAAAAACACAGCACTACATGTGTCATTAAAAACGGGACCGCATACCAACAGAAAAACATTATCCCAACAGTAAAGTGTCGTGGAACAATGATGATTTGGGGCTTTTTTTCCACCTGCAGACCTGCACCAAATGAATTTCCAATTTTATCAAGGTATCTTACAGGACAAAGTCAGTGTCGTTGTCTGCAAGTTTAAGTTCAAATGAAGCTGAATGATACAGAAGGACAATGACCCGGACATTAAAGTGAATCTACTGCAGAATTGTTAATTATTATAATTGCTATTCATGGTAATTATTTGTTGTGTAAAATTAGTGAGCCCTGCTTTTTTTTTTTTTTTACACTGCAGTTACTGAATATATGTACGTAATATGTTATATATGTTTATGTTTTGAAAACCTCAAAAGCAACATGAAATCAGGTATCTTTCTCTAGGGGTTACTGCTTTATTGTCAAGGCCTAATTTTTTCCCTCCTCAGATACTTCATGGTAGCTGGGATACTAAAGCTGATCTGGTGGCCTATATTAAGGATAAGGCAGAAGTAATTAATAACATCCATGTTTGCTACATTATTTTGGTATTCCAATGCAAGTCCTTAACAATGTCGATATTTATAACTAATATTGTTACACTTTGATCCAGTTTGTAGCTTCTACAATATTCTAGAGAGATGTGTACATTATGTCATGCTTCTATGAAACACAACCAGACATAACAATCTGTGTAAATACACTTAGTTGTTTTTCCTCATGAACTCATAGCTCTCCTAGCAATTTCCTTACTAATCCCACAGTTGTTTACACTTATCTGCTGGATAGTTTAAGCAGTTACTAAGAGCTTCTTCCACCTCTCTTTTAAGTCCACGGGTTTTGCTTTTCTTCTGCCTCCTACTGATATTATTAATGTAACACAGTATATTCCTACTCTGATTTTGGGATTTTGCTCCCATCTTTCCTCTGCTTTCAAAGCAGCTGTCCTGTCCTCTAGTATCTGCACAACCTGACTTAGATTCTTTTGTTTATTTTTTGTCTTTGTCTTATTCTTCTGTTTTCTTAGGGCATGGAACAGGGGCGACTGTGGTGCAGTTGGTAGCGCGATCGTCCATCAATCAGTTGCTGGTTCGATGCCCTGCTCCTCTTGTCACAGATTGAAGTGTTTAGTTGCTCCCAGTGAGTGTTGGCCAGTGTGTTTTTTATTGTTTATTGTTTTTAATACACAGATACCAATTGTAACAGTGTTCCCCTATCAGTGTATGAATGTGTATGTTATTGTGAGTGTGAATGGCTAGAAAAGAAGCAGTGTAAAGCACTTTGAGTACCAACAGGTAAAAATTGCTATATAAGTGCAGACCATTTAACAGACAGGTGAATTACCACCACCTTTTTGAACAGGAGTGTTAAGCTAAAGAAATTGTATCAACCAAATTCTTGAAAATTAAACCAATGTCCTGGAAAGAGTAAAAAAAAAAACAAAAAAAAAAAACTTTCATACCAGATCCTATTTTGTAGGGTCCAAGTTCCACGGCTAATGAAGGCTTTTTAGAGAGTTACTGGGGCACCCTAAAAGTAGAGAATTACAGTTGTCCAATCTAGAAGTAACAAATGCATGGACTACTTTTTCAGCATCGTTTTGAAACCGGAGGCTCCTAATTTTGGCAATGTTAGATAGGTGGATGAAGGCTGTTTTAGAGATTTGTTTTATGTGTGAGGTAAATGACAAATCCTGTTCAAAAATGACTCAGAGATTCCTTGCAGTAGTAGTGTGGGCCAGAGTTATGTCGTCTAAAGTAATGATGTGGTTGGACAACATGTTTCTGTGATTTTTATACCCAAACACAACAACTTTGGTTTTATCTGATTTTAGAAAAAGGAAATTATTGGCCATCCAGTTCCTTTATGCCTTTTAGATATGGTTGCAGTTTGTTTTATCTGGTTTCATAGATAGATATAACTTCGTGTCATCAGCGTACCAATGGAGATTTATAGAGAGTTTTCTAATAATGTTGCCAAGGGGAGTCATACATAGAGTAAAAAGTATTAGTCCTAACACAGAGCCTTGTGGAACTCCATAACTAACTTTTGTGTGCGTGGAGGATTCATCACTAACATGAAAAATTGGAATCTATCTGATAGATAAGATTTAAAACAATTTTGTGCAGTTCCTTTAATCCCAATTACACGTTCTGATCTCTGTAATAAAATTGTGTGGTCAGTATCAAATGCAGCACTAAGATCTAACAGAACTAGTATACAAACGTCCATTTTCTGAAGCCAGAAGATCATTGGTGACTTTAACCAGTGTGGTTTCTGTGATATGATGAACTCTAAATCTTGACTGAAATTCTTCAAACAAGTTGTTTCTCTGCAGGCGATCACCACTTTTTCAAGTATTTTAGAAATAAAGGTTTTTTAAGTAGAAGTTTGATTACAGCTACCTTATAGGCCTTTGGTACATAGCTTATTTTTAAAGTAGATCAATTATATCTAATACTAATGTGTCTAATAAGGGTAGAGCATCTTTGAGCAGTCTAACTGGAATAGGGTCTAGCAGACATGTTGGTTTTGATGACATAATAGTTCAAGTTAACTCAGCGAGATCTATGCGTAAAAACAGTCTAAAAGAGGAAGAAGCCTTACTGATGATTCTAATTCTAGTTATATTTGTGGGGAGGGTGTGGTGAATTTTAAAAGCTACAATTTTATTTGTGAAGAAAGGCGTGAAGTCATTGCTACATAGCGTTGAGGGAATACTAGGCTAAACTGAACTATGGCTCTTAGTCAGCCTGGGTACAGTGCTGAAAAGAAACTGGGGCTTGTTCTATTGTTATTTTCCTCTGTTAGTGGTAAATAATATGGTATTCCAGCTTTACGGAGGGCTAATTATAAACTAATTTATAATTATAAAGTATAAACTCTTTCTTCAGTGTGATTCTTGTGAATGAGTGGCCGCCTCTTTGGTTGAGTCTGCTTTAAATTGTGAGTTTGCAAGCTATGCCATGGAGATCGCCTGTTCAGATTTACTGCCTTCTTTTTCAGAGGGGCAACAGTATCAAGTATTGAACGTAGTGATGTTGCATAATTATCAGTCAGGTAATCAACTTGTGCAGGAGTAAAGTTAATGAGGCTACTCTTAGTTGTAGTGGCACATGGTGAGGTAAATAACGACGGAATCATTTCCTTAAAGGAACACTTCACCGGTTTACAATGGGGGGTTGACCAAAAACAAGTCAGGGAGTATTTAAGAATGAAAAGACACTCAGTTTCCTCCATATTTTCAGGGCAGTTGAACATAATGTAAAACACGTCATTCTCAGCTGCCCTGGCGGATTGCCGTGGGCTCACATACTACAACCAGTGTTTCCTGGTTTTTCTCTGTACCTGCCACCAGGAACAGTCAGGCTGAGAGGGAGGCAGAGCGAACCTGCTGCAGCTCTGCCGGTCCGTCGCATACACATACAACTCTAATATTCGATGGCCAATGATCCTAATATAGATTATTTGGAAGACAAGTTCTACAGTGTGTTAACACAGTCTGATATTTGTGGTTAGTTGTTCATGCCAGAGCTTAGATGCAGATGAGTTACGCTGTATGGAGAAGGGCGATGCTGCCGAAGCTGAAAGGCAACCACAAGGAGCTGGGGAGGACAGCAGAGAGGAGCGGCTACATGCAGGGGACAGCTGGTGTTGTCTCTGCACTAAGTGTGCACCAATGGAAACACACTTGGAATCCCTGCGCTGTAATCAGTTTCACCACTGCTAGTTTCTCTTGGATGAAGCTGTGGATTCTACTGCTGAGGGGTGTTAAAGACTTATGACTTCCTCGCTTTCGTTGGTGAGAAATAATCCACCAGACTCGCTTGCCAGTTATTAAGTAAACAATTTATTTAAGTAGTGGCAGTTTACAGATATATCTGGAGATCAACTCAGTGGGATTAAGCCCATGTCCCCAAGAGATCTGAATAACAGAAGTAACACACAGTTTTATAAGCAGTTGGGGGTTTCCTGTTTGTTTCATCAGGTTGCTTGAACTTTTGCTGCTCTTTTCCCTCTATGGCTGTCACAACAAAAATCCCACATCCCCACAATTTTTTCTCAATGTTTATTGAACATTTCTTAATGTTTACAATGTTTATTCTGCCCCTGTGCTGCTGTGACCGTCGCCGTCTGTTCCACGTCAGGTGTGTGGGTGCTGTCCAGCACTCCTCTCACCATCCTTCCTGGCTCCTCGGCTACGGCACACTGGCTCCAATGGTACCACACGTCAACTTTCCCTTTTAGCCTCACTGCGTGGGATGTCCTGTCCTCTCCTGGTATGGTCCGGTCCACCTAGGCTCCAACCACTTCCTTTTTATTACCATCAAGATCATCCACTCTGCTGTGGGAACTGTCTGTCCTCTGGTCCCCCATTTTTTCTTCTCCACCTGTGTTGAGAATACTGAGACAAGACTTTGAAATCGTTTAAAATACACTTTGGGGTTTTATCCCGTCTCCCCTATCCTTATTCTTGCATGAGGACCAGGAAACAATCTCTCTGTCATCATCTCATGTGGAGTGAGGCCTGTGGTCTGGTTCTCTGAGCACCTGATGGAGGCAAGAGCTAATGGTAGGGCATCCACCCAGTTAACATTGGTTTTGGTGCAGATTTTTGCCAATTTCTGCTTCGGGTTCTGATTCATCCTTTCTACTTTTCCTTGAGATTGTGGGTGGTAGACTGTGCCAAAGGCATGCCTTAGCCCTAACACGTTTTCCACCATCTGCAAATTGGTGTATTTGAAATGGGTTCCATTATCTAATCTAATCTTTTCTGGGAACCCATGTCGTGGGATGTAGTGGTTGATAAGAAACTTCACTACCAAGTGGCTGTCCTCCTTTTTTGTGGAAACTGCCTCTGGCCACCCTGAGAAAGTGTCTACGCACACTAGCAAGTACCTCTGACTGATGTTATCATGCCTGTATAGTCAATTACTAATTCCGCTCTCTGGGCTGACTGTTGTCCTTCTAACCTTTGTGTTTCTAGGACTCTGAAATATCCTCCCTCTTCTCGGATAACTACATATGCTGCTTTTAAGCCTTCTGTGTCATGTTTGAAGCAGCACCCGTCTGACCATACCTGTTCTGCATCTGGTATTGGACTCGCCTCTAAATCTGGTCTTACTTTCTCTCCCTGTGTGACTACTTCTGCAAACTGATATGGTTCTCCCGTTGTTAAGTGATCTGCCATGTTGATGCCTGTGTGAGAAATGATCAGATTTGGGGCTTCCAGTATTTAGCTGAGTCTACCACACTGTGTGTTGTCAGTATATGTAATGGGTGCCCCATGGCTATGTGTGCTGTTTATTGTATTAGTTTAGCTACTCCTGCTGTGTGTCTGGTGCAAGTTTGGTGTCTCTTTTCCATGTTATCTAGCATTACACTTAGATACATCAGTACGTTCCTTTCTCCCCCTTTTTTCTGAAGCAGTACACCGTTTGTTACTCCTGCTGTTTCAGAAACATCTAGGTGGAAAAGTTTGGTGTTGTGGGCTAGAGCGCTGGCTTGGGCTAGAGACTGCTTTAGTGCTATAAAACACCTTTTTTGTCCACTGCAGAATGCCTGTCCAATTTCTCATGCCCTGTTGTTTGACCATGTCTCTTAGTGGTTGAGTTAGCCCTGTATAGTTGGGGATGTAATGTCTACTGTACTCTGTCAACCCTAGGAAAGACAACATGTCCTTAACTACAACAGGTTTTGGGTGGTGGAGTATGGTGCCGCAGTGGGCCGGGGACAACTCAGCACCCGCTGGAGACACCAGGCGCCCTTAAAAGGAGAACTGTTTTCGACATACCTGTAGCTTCTCTCTGCTGGCTTCAAAACCTTTATTAGCTAACAACTGCAACACCTGTCTTGTGGCCTCAAGGCAATCTGGGACTAAGGTGGCGGCTAACAAGAGGTTGTCAACGTACTGGATAAGAGTAGTGCCAGCGGGCAGCTGTAAGTTTTGAGGGAAATTTTGATCAATGACCATTTGTTCACACTTCTGGCAGAGGCCAGACCCCGGGTCTCAGTGGAAAGCCTACGGGAACTAGAAGGGAAATTGAATCCTACTGTATTCATTGACCCCCAAAACAGACCCTACTGTCTTCTTTGTTTTCCCTGACCTTTTGTTTAACCCTAGCTTCCCAGGTGGCTGTCCTGGCAGAGACGAGAGACAGTAACACAGACGTGTTAGCTGTGCATTATTTGCATAGTGGAGCAGTTAAAAACGCACAGACTCTTGACAGAATTCATCAGATACTATCTGATCCGCCCGGGTGACACTGCTTTTTGCTCTGTTCCTCTGCCTGCTCATCTACCTTTTTGCTTATTTTACCTATGTTATTGTCATTAAATTGCTTGATGATAATGTGAGAGCTGCCTCCTGTCTCTTAACTTGCTCTCCCAGATTTTTCCACAACATAAGTCTTTTAAGCAGTCGGGTAATACGGCATTAAAAATGCCGGGGTATAACGCAAATCCCTGTGGCACCCGGGTATACCGCCATTGGCGACCTTCGTGTGTGAATGAAAACACGTCTCTAAGACGCGGAGCGAGTGGGGGGCAAAAGAATGTGTTGGCTAAATCAATACAAGTGAACCACTGCTGCTGAGGAGTTAATGCTTGCAATGCAGAGTAAGGATTGGGGACTGGAATAGTGGTAGTTTTGAGGATGGCATTTATAGCTCTCAGGTCATGTGTCATATGATATTTGCCTATCCCATGCTTCTCTACCGATAGGATGGGCGTGTTCCAGGAGGAGCGTGATGGTTCGAGGACTCCTGCTTGAACTAATCCTGCAATGGTTTGTGAGGATACTGATTAAGCCAAATCTGAGTTTCAGGTTAGAGTTCAAAAGTGATCAGATTACACTGTACTAGACCTACGTCTGTAGGGCCCTGGGACCACAGCGTAGGTGGAAGTTGATGTAGAACTTTATGGGCTGTAAAGTGGTCAGAATTTTCTTGCACATGGTCTCTAGTAAGTTGTTTGTGCTCCAATGCAACGGAATCCGACATTACTGCTGAGACACAGTAAGTTTTGGTGGATGCTGAAAATCTCACCTGGGGAATTTGTGTGTTTGCCCAATCAAGATGGCTTCCTTGGTCATGGGGCCTAAATCCTTAGCCTGGTGTTTGGGATGCAGAAGCAAGGAGATGTGAGGGACAGCCTCATCTTCCATACGGTACTACTGAAGCTGTTCTGGAGATAACTAAACTGCTGCTGCTACTCCCTGGGGCCGAACAGAAATATTTTCTGACATCACAGACCAATTAGTGCCTTCTATTTCGGATTCAAACTGTTCCTGATATATTATAATATATAAAGGCTCTAGGAGAGACATCCATGGCCGCCATTCCCTAAACATCCGCAACAACTGCGGTTCTGAGGGGTTGATGATTCTGCCCCAATAGATATTGGCCATGGGATCAGTAGAGTTAGTTAATAGCCAGTTCCCAGACCCGGTGGATCCTGCCTGGCAAGGGAGACTTGTCCCATCAGGTAAAATTACCACGAGGCCATCTGGGCCGCACAAGATGCTGTCCTAGTTTAATCAGTAAGTCTCTGCCTAGGAGATTGACAGGCACATGTGGGGAGATCACAAAAGCATGGCGTGTTTGCTGTGGTCCCTACCTGTACCAAGAGTGGGACCGCAGTGTTTCATTTTCCCAAGAGAACCCCACAACTCGCACTTTGTTGTCAGACATCAATTTGTCAGTCACAGGGTGGAATAAGTTGCTCCAGTGTCCACAAGAAAGGGCAAACTGTCCTTTTGGACTGTTTTAGAGAGGATCGGTTCTGCCCGTCCCCCGCTCTCTGGTGTTCTCTGTGGGCCCCGTCAGTAGCCTTCCCACCCGTCACCATAGGGGTGTGGCTCTTCCATGGACGGATACTGTCCGGCAGGAGCGACATGCCGTATTGATCCTATGCCTCTCATCTGATATCCACGATAAGTTCCCCGTCCTCTCACAGGACCTCCACGACCAACGCCCATGGGGCAGTCTCTAGCCCAATTACCCTGTTGTCCACAATCATAGCAACATCCGGGAACGCAGTTCCATCTGCCCCTGCCTAAGCCCTGCGCAAACGGTCTGCCTCTGCCATAGCCTCTAGTTCCTTCACCGCATGCCATGGCCATTTGAGGTCCGTGGCCAGGAGGGGGGTTTGACACCCAACCAGGTTTTGGATATAAATCTGGGGAGTCTCCCAAAGGAGCAGCAGCCACCATCTGTTTTCCTAATTTCTTTTTTATTATCATTCCCTCCCCGTCTGTCTTTTCCTAACTGTAGCTTCAGTAGCTGCTTTTTCAAATCTTTCTCCTCTTCCTCTTACTTGTCTACCTCATCCTTTGCTCTCTGTAAATTATGTACTAAATGTTTTTCCCAGGTGCTCACATCACTTCCTGGTAAAATAGGGTTATCCATCATGTTACATCTCACTTTCTCTGGCAGGCCCCCAACCACTGCTCTCCTGAACCACTCCATCTGTACGCCTGACCGTGGCATCTCGCCTGTTACTTTCAACCACTGCTGTTTAGCTTTGTCAATATAGTCTCGAGGGTTGTCTGCAGAGTTCCAAGAAAATTTAGGCACGGCTGCTACATTGGGGATTGGGAATTTATTACGCATTGCTGCTCCCACTGCGCTCACTACCCTGACAAACGGGATCTCGTCTCTGGTGTATCTCACATTTGCATCCTCTTCTATCTCTCTCTGGTCTCCTGGCGACATATAACGTCCTGCTACTGCTCTCCAGTCTCCCAACTCTAGATTCTGTCCCTGTGTCAACTGATCCAGCGCACCAAGCCACAAGCCACCACCTTCACACACACTCGGCATCTTTTCTACAACGCACTTACATCACCACTGTTTCAAGGCTTATACTTTTCTACTCCTGCATTATTGTGTATGAGGGGCATTTGATACTGAAACAAACCACCTACACCACATGCTCCTCCTGACAGGTCCATTTCACTGATGTCCCTCCGTCTGCGCTCTTTCTCTATTTTCTTTCTGTGTTTGGTTAATATACCTATAGTTAGTCCCTCCAGCCTGGCCTAGCCACTGTGTGGACACCAGATTATTCACCAATAAGAGTGGTTTAGTCTTGCCTTCGAGCTGCTGCAGGTTGTTCTGCCGGTTTCGGCTTAAGTTGGTTTTGCTCCGAAGGGTGAGACGTGCCTCCTTGCTTCGGGTAGGAGCTCTACCAAAACGAGGTTTATTACTCGCAGTTGGCGTGGTTTGCACGGCCTGAGCTAGATACCTGGTCAGCTAGGCAGCCTAGATCGCCTGGAGGAAATCAGTTGGTTGTCTCAGTCCGCTGTGCTTCTTTAATTTAACCAAAAAGAGAGTGGCTGGAGTCCAGATATTGAACCAAAATAATTCGGCGAAAAAGTCAAAAAGAAAATTTAATATTGAATAAAAATCTCGGAGAGGTTCTGGTAGACTAGATGGAATGTCTTTCATTTTCTATACCAGTCAAATCATCATAAAAGTTCACATACTTAACTACGTGACAGAATACATAAAGTTTACAATGTCTTCTTTATAACATGCATATGTAAGTCCACATGGTCAAATGAAACACATGAGATCCAATGCTTATTACATAGTGAATCTGCTTTGTCTAATACCTATTTATACAGTAATAACACACAACCACAATTCGGAATTCATTCATACATTATTCTGGATATAATTAACAAGTCATAGCGTTGAATACATATAACAAAAACAGACCTGCATGACTATGTAACGTGTATGACTAATGTACAGGATTGATAGAGGAATATGACATTGCATTTTCACTTTTATACAGTAAAACAAGACAAATATGGTCCAAGACATGGTGAGCCCCGCCTAGGGTGCACTTATAATTTTCCCAACAGATAGCAATGTTATGCCGTGTTACTCTTTCTCATCATTCCTGGATAAAACCTTCTAATTTACAACTATGTGAATTTTCAGCCTATAATAACCAGTGTTGCACCAAACTTTTGCACAATTTCTCCTGAATGTGGTAGTGTACATCACATGCACATTGGAAATTCGATATATCTTTTTATTAGTTAGAAGTCCAAAGGAAAGTTGTTACATTCCGTTCCCTCGGTTTTGCTTTTGTTCTGCTGGTCAAGTCTCATCAAGGGAAATTTACAAGTGTAATTTAGGAGGACAGTTCCAAGCATGGTCCTTATCAGGATTAACGTTAATGGCTGGGGTGCCAGATGGAGATGTGGATTCTGCATTTATAGTGGCCTTAGATCCATAGGAACAGATGTGGGCTGTTGATTTTACCCACATTTTAGTGGGGAGGTATAAAAGAAGTTTTCTGTTCCTTATCTTGGGGGAGGTTGGAAAAACACTTTTACCTCAGCACAGAAGAATGCAGCTCGGATCCAGCCTTTTCATCACACAAAAATGGACGCTACAGCTGTTAAATTATCAGTTTCAATGCCATTTGTAAGGACAAGGTCTTAGGGTGTGACTAAAAAAATAAGTGGTTTTATTTACATTTTGAGAAAAAAACAATTGAATCTAATAATGAACTAAATACTGTGTTGAGGGAGTTACTGTTAGCATCTACATGAATGTTAAAGTTGCCCACTATAATGACATACTGCACTAAGCAGTAAGTCCGTTAGAAAATCTAAAATTCAATATAAAATTCAGAATAAGGGACTGGTGGACGGTACACAATAACAGATAGAAGTGGATTTTGAGTTTTCCAGATTGGGTGCAAAAGGCTCAGAGTAAGACCCTCAAATAAGTTATAACTATGTTTAGGTCTAGGGTTTATTGATTAGAAATGGGAAATTCTTTTGACTGACTCGGGTCTTTCAGTCTCGAACAGTAAATTTGAACAAATCATTTTGAGTCATTTCGTTCGTTATACAGCAGGTGCACAATTTCTCCTGAACACACCCTGTAGCCGTCTTGTGGTTGTTGTAAAAAGGGCCGCAGTTCTCAAACACTACAAACTGAAGACAACATGGTTTGGTTCAGCTGACAAATTATAATACACAAAATGCCACAAGCAATTTAAACCATGTGAAAACCTAGGAAATCAAATACACACCACAATAAAGTCACTTGTGTCCTGCATTCTCCCCGCCATTGTTGTTTAACAGAGCAACAGTGACTTGGTAGCTGTCGGATGGACGGACGCACAGTTAAGTAAGTCGTGAACGAATCATTTCTGTTTCCTGTCCTGCTGACCGAGCTTATGCAGCTGCTGCCATGTGGTGAGAGAATGTACTGCACGAAAATGAATGAATCACTCACTGAGAGGACGTATTACAAGTCATATAAAAGATTAGTTCACATTGAGCGAATTGAGTGATAGAATGCTGCTACTCCTCCACCTCAGCCTGAGCATCAAGGGACATGCAAATTAATATAACTCAGATGTGTTGACTCATTTAAACTGACATGCTGCAACCCAGTCTCAGTAAGACAAAATAAATTCAATTGTTGATCGCTTATTAAATCATTTACAAACAGAGATTTAGATGAGAGAGATCTGATATTTAATAAACCACATTTAATTGTTTTAGGTTTTTGTTTAGTAAGAGGAGTAGTTGATCGAGAAACAGACACAGTCTCTATAGCTATGTGGGGTGGGGGGGTTGAAACGCTACTGCAGAGAGGCGTGTAGGACTGGATTTCTGTCTCCTAGGCTCAACTCTGGATTGTCAAACTTTTGGTTGTCTGATAAAGCCAACCTTTCTTAGATAAGACAATGTGGCACCATTCAAAGTAGGATGGATGGCATCTCTCCTAATAAGCCTAGCTTTTCCCCAAAAACTTTTCCAATTGTCTATGGAGCCAAATTGTTTGCTGGACACCACCTAGACTGCCAGCGGTTGAATGACGACATGCAGTTATACATGTCATCACTGGTCAGATTTGGCTGGGGTTCAGAGAAAACTATGGAGTCTGACATTGTTTTGGCAAAGTTACACACCGATTCAATATTAGTTTTAGTGAGTTTTAGTGACACTTGCATAATATATATATTCAAAAAATTGCTGTCACTTGTTCATATTGTCAATGACAACAGAAAAGCTTCTGTTTTATATTCTATATCAACTTTATTGTCTTGCTTTGATCTTTAAAATTATACCTTCCTCTGGATTGCTACCCCTGCCTCACTTTCTTCTAATTTCACATAGCTCATGCCCAGTTCCTCAATTATTTAAATGAAGTTGCCACTTCTGCATAATTTTAATATAATAAAATGATTGACCGTTGCTAGTGACATACAAGGAAATAACATACTTCCTTTTAGCCATTATCATAACTGCTTATCCTGCTCAGGGTTAAGGGTGGCTGGAGCCTATCCAGCTTACACTGGGTGAAATGCGGGGTCCACCCTTAAAAGGCTGCCAATCTCAGGGCCAACACAGAGAGACATACACAGACAGACAACCATTCACCTCACATTCATACCTACAGCCATTTTTTTAGAATCATCAATTAACCTAACATGCTTGAGAACATGAAAACTCCTTTTCGCAAGGATGGAAATGGCCTGGGATTCAAAATGGGTACCTTCTAGTTGTCCGCCAGGCTACCCAAGTTACATTTCATTCTCAATCAATCAATCAGTGCTTAGTAATTTTAGTGTATTAACTTTAGTGTATTAATAATTTAATTACGATTCTATAAATGGATTTCTGAAATTTAAATATTATGTTTAAAAGATAAGAATTCAAATTATTATAAATTGTTATAATAATTATTATTATTATAAAAAAGTATTTCTTCATAATAGAAAAAATGCTGCTAGTCCTGTATGAGGAAAGTACAAAAATAAGTTATTCTGAAACATGATATTTGTGTAC
Organism: Channa striata; assembly: GCA_033026295.1. NCBI lineage: Eukaryota > Metazoa > Chordata > Actinopteri > Anabantiformes > Channidae > Channa > Channa striata. The sequence continues at coordinate 624,435 of CM065181.1, read as the reverse complement.
ACCTCTGCCTCATTTGCTTTATGAGATACCTTTAGCAAATGAAAGTGAAAAGGGCAACTTTCACAGCTCCTTGAGATGAAAAAGTGCCTTTTTTCCAAACTCTGCACAGAAAATAAACAATTACATTCTTGACTGCCTTTATTTACTCCATGATTGAGCAGTGTGGGCAGACAGAAGAGGGCACATTAATTAACTAGTGCCTGAAAACCATGATTCTTAGAGCGTTGTCACATTGATGGATGGCTGATTAAAGTCAATGAGATGGTTATCAGTACACAAGTCAACAAAAGAAACAAAAGACAAAAAAAATCTTACCTCAAGGGAACAAAGTGAGGGAAACACACAAATACTGTTCATCAAGAAAAAAAAAGTTATTGGGAAAAGAGGAGGACGCTAATAGTACAGTGTATCATGACGGCCACAACTTAAATTGCCTGGCCTGTGCATCCTTTGATGAGGTTTCTTGTTAGGGGTCTATACAGCACAGACATTGGAAATATCACACAATTAATTAAAATGATAGGAACGGAGAAAGTGGGCTGCCAATGACAGTACGCCAGAGGGCTTGCATAATCATTGTTCTGATCAGAGCACTATTGTCTGGCTATGAATGTGCCTGTTGACAGTGGCCAGTGCCTCATATGTTTATCTGGATTCCTGAGTTAGTAGCTTGTTTCCAGCATGTGCTGTTAATAGAGCATTCAGCTCCCATCTCTGTGAAGAGGTTCAAAGGCTTCATTTATTTGCTTGAGCACAGAGGGAGAGGAGGGTAAGAGAGAGAACTCACTGGGCTGTTTTCAGCCAGATTTATCGCTACGTTTCAGATTTAGATAGTGAGATTCTGACTGTGTTAATATCTGTATGTCATGCAGGGAAAAACACAAACTCATCAAATCCTTTGTGTACTCCTTGATTTCATAAACCCAACCCTATACACAATACCAGCATTATAACCCCCACCATTTATTTATCTTGCATCAAGCTTGTGTTATTTCTTGGTAAATTATGGCTAAGACTTCAAATTTAGCCTTATTAATGTTAAATACTAGGCTATATGAAATGTGTAGAGGTCCCTTGTAGTGAAAGGTATTATCCCAAACAGCAATCCCATGAACTAATTGTTAGTGATCACACTCTAGCATTTCGCTTTAAGGCCAATGCATGCCTCTCTTAAAAAGCCTTCAATTAATCTAAAATATCTTCCTTTTTGATAAAACTCACTGTTAGTAATAATCATGCTGCTATAGGCTTAGACTGCTGGGGGACTCAATGCACTGAGCCACTTTCCTCTTCTCTTCCCTCTCGACCCACAGTTATATGTCAGCACTGTAGGACATTAACTTGTCTTCTTTTTCCCGTAGTTGTGCTTCTCCCTCTCTGTCTCCCTCTCTTTGTCCCTGTCCCCAGGTGTCCCCGGCTTTGGAGCTGTGTGTCTTTCAGTGCGCAGCTACTGGTCTTACCAACCTGCCCAATGTTTTGTTTCTGCTTTTGTTGCTCTTTTCTTTTCTCTCTCCACTTTCCACTCAACCCAAACCTGTCAAGGCAGATGGCCGCCCACCCTGAGCCTGGCTCTGCTGGAGGTTTCTTCCGTTAAAGTGAGTTTTTCCTCTCCACTGTTGCCTATGGCTTGGTCAAGGGGGATTTCTTGGGTTTTCGCTAAATGTTTGTATACTCTTGACCTTAATACGTAAAAGCCCTGAGATGACTTTGTTGTACGTTGGCACTATATAATTAAAATTGAATTGAATTGAAATTGAATTTCAGTGGCAGTTACACCCTAAATGTCTGAAGGAGCAATATCGAAGGTCTTTTCTCCCTGCTGCTGTCAACATTTACAATCAGAGCTGCTCCCACTGAACCACCATCACCGTTGGTCACTTTAAAACAGTTTTTTTAACTGTACAATACAAATGACCAATGGTGCACTTGCTTGTATGATTGTGTACATGTGATATATACTGTATTTTGTATATGCTACACTGTATATACTGTATTCTGATAATTCTTCCTTGCCGTACTCTGAACATTTCTTGCTGCTGTAACATGGAAATTTCCCTATTGTTGGAAAATTAAAGGTTTGAAAGAAAACAAACATGGGGAAGTTATTTATTTATACATATATAAACTGTGTATAGACATGGGAAGACTGACTCCTTATAATGTACTACCGCTAAAACTTGAGATCCATGGTAATGTATATATACATTACCATGGATCTCAAGTTTTATAATGTACTACCGCTAAAACTTGAGATCCACATTACCATGGATCTCAAGTTTTAGCGGTAGTACATTATAAGGAGTCAGTTTTCCCATTTTTTCTTTCCTCCAATTTGTGTTTTAATCAAACATTTTTCATCCAGCAAATATCAGAGTATGTATTATTGATGATAGAGTATACATAATGCTTTTTAGAAAGGAGTAAATTACATATTGTGATGTAGCCTTGCTCCGATCTTACTGTAGTCCTCCTCCTAAGTGACTCCCATTGTTCACATCTTTGCACATCTCTGTCTGCAGCTTATAGAAACTTAGGGCTTACTTGAGGAAGGCAGTTAAGACCTCATTCCATCTGTTTAATTAAAGTGGAGATTAGAAGATTATTTTTGCATTACTGAGGCCTGTCACTCTTCATTACATGGGCAACCCGGAGGGAAGACTAACTGCAGAACTGGTTGTGACATCATAATTGAAGAAAAAGTCAAAGCAGGTAATTTATTACATAACTCTGTTATTACATAGCATAATTAAACCTGAGAAAGGCTTCCACTTGAGTTAATAAAGTTCCTTCAAATCTTATGAGTCAAGAAACCATGAGCAGAACCAAAACATGAAGTTACTGCACATGAAGAGTGAGTTTATCTGAGGCTGTGAGTGGTGACAATCTGCCAAAATACTGGCAGAGATTTTATTGGATCATTAATGGCACATTCAAGGTCTGTTTTCTGTGATACACTACAGACCAAGACCTGACGAGTTTGGTTCCAGATGCTTTCCACAGATTCACCCCAAAATAAAAAGACTACGAAACCTTTGCATGTTAGAATTGTTGTGCATAAGAATTAAAGGAACATCATATAAAGATCTTAAATATTGTATAATCAAAGATATTTACTGTAGTTGTGACACTATTTCTAGGTCTTCTCATTCTTTACTAAAGCCAATTTAGCAGAATTTTGAATTCTATTATTATTTTATTGTATAGTAGAGCAAAATAGAACTAAATTTTTTTAAAACATAAGTGGGTGTATGTTAAAGACCCAGGAGGGTGTGACAGTCAAAGGAGGGGATATAGTAAAAGGGATTTTATTTATCAAATATGAACAATATTGACAGCAATATTTATCAAATATTTATCAAATTTATCAAATCTCTAGAACAGCCTTCTTCCACCTACGGAACATTGCCAAAATTAGGAGCATCCTATCCCAAAGCGATGCTGAAAAATTGGTTCATGCATTTGTTACTTCTAGATTGGACTATTGTAATTCTCTACTTTCAGGCTGCCCTAGTAACTCTCTAAAAAGCCTCCAAGTAATCCAAAATGCTGCAGCAAGATTACTGACTGGGATTGGTAAGAGAGATCATATTTCACCTTCATTAGCTTCTCTCCATTGGCTTCCAATTAAATGCAGAATAGAATTTAAAACCCTTCTTCTTACCTATAAAGCTTTAAACGGCCAAGCCCCTTCATATTTAAAAGATCTCTTAGTACCATATCATCCTACTAGACCACTTCGGTCCCAAAATGCAGGCCTACTTGTGGTTCCCAGAATTTCCAAAAATAGAATGGGAGGCAGAGGCTTTAGCTATCAAGCTCCTGTCCTGTGGAACCAGCTCCCAGTCCAGATTCGGGAAGCAGACACCCTCCCTATTTTTAAGACTAGGCTCAAAACCTTCCTTTTTGATAAAGCTTATAGTTGGTTATAGTCATGCTGCTATAGGCTTAGACTGCTGGGGGACTCTGCACTATGCCACTTCCTCTTCTCTTCATTCTCTCCTCTCACCCCACATCTATAATGTCACCACTGTATGACATTAACTCTGTGTCTTCTTTGTCCCGTAGTCGTCTCTCTCCCTCTCTTTCCCCCTCTCTCTCTCCCTGTCTTCAGGTGTCCCCGGATTTGGCGCTGTGTGTCCTCCAGTGTGCAGCTACTGGTCCTATTAACCTGCTCAATGTTTTGTTGTTGCTCTGTTCTTTTCTCTCTCCACTTTCCACTCTGCCCAACCGGTCAAGGCAGATGGCCGTCTTCCCTGAGCCTGGTTCTGCTGGAGGTTTCTTCCGTTAAAGGGAGTTTTTCCTCTCCACTGTTGCCTATGGCTTGCTCAAGGGGGATTTGTTGGGTTTTCTCTACCTGTTTGTATAGTCTTGACTTTATTATGTAAAATGCCCTGAGATGACCTTGTTGTAAAATGGCGCTATATAAATAAAGTTGAATTGAATTGAATTGAATTGAATTGAATTGAACAGAACCTCAATCAAAACTGAAATGGAAACCTAGCAAAGACAGGAATAGAAAAAAAAAAGTGTAACAATAAGAGAAGGGGTGTGCACACACACGAACAAAAGTTAACAAAAAACTAAAGAGGGCGAACAGGCAGGGATCAAACAGAGTGACACAAAATATGGAATAAAGTGACTAAACAAATCCAATCAACAGGGGAAAATCAAAAACCAAAGTTAACATCTGAACAGAAACCAAGAAAGAAAAACAGAAAACCCAATACATCACATAAATCAATTCTTAAAACTACTGTCTAAACAGAAACCAACAATGACAGAACACAACCAAACCTTTGTCTAAACAGAGACAGACTAACTGAGACAAACAGGGACAAATGCAGGACAAAACCTCAATGCTAAAAAACAAAATCTTACCAAGAAACAAACAAACAAAAAAAAGGTATCTAACCAGAGACAAACAGAAAACCAAACTTCAGACAACAAGAAGGGGAATCAGAATTTAGCAAACAGGTTTCTTCAGAACAAACAAATGGCTCACTCTCCATAAAAGTAGGGAGAGTGTAAACACAGTTCTAACAGTTGAGTCATAACAGACAAACTAGCAGGGAACTGTGGGAGAGCTGGGTTTAAGCTCCCAGGTTAACAGGTGAAAGAAATCAGAACTAATGAGGTGAGTAAGCTGTTGGGAAAAACAACAGAACAGGAAGTGGGCTGAGGGCCTACAAAATAAAAATACAGTAACAGGGACAGGAAGTAAAGTTATTGAAATAAACTGAAGTCCAGTCATGACATTTTTGCATTTGTGTTATATTTAATTAATTTACATATTATTTTAGGTTTGGTGTTTTGCTAAATAGTGCCTATTAAAATATATATTCAAAAAATATACATTTATTGATGTCCTCTAAAAGTAACTAGAACTGCCAACATTGTTTTATAATGTACTAATTTTAATGTTTTACACTTCTTCACTACAGGGACAATAAGTGTCAACATTCATACCACATGCAATAAAACACATTGTGTTTTGATCAATATGACATACTTGATATACACTAATCTTTAAAATCTATGAATGCAGCAAGCAAGCAAACGGCAGCATCTCCTTAAGTTTAGGTTCTGGGAGGCGAGCAGAGTTACAGAATGAGTGTCACTCAGAAGTTGCCTCCCTGCTCCTGCTGAGCCTTGCCTTTCGAAGGAGAGGATTTTATTTAATTATCTGGGCAACCACAAACCACAATAGAGGCAAAGGTTGCATCGCAAACTTCTATCCCATTCTTCAGGTGTAAGATGCATTCTCCCTAGCTGCATAGGTTTGGTGGTGTTTTGGGCTGAGAAGGGTTTGTAGTTGGGTGCTGGAAAAGTGTTAAAATTGGGGAGACATTGGGTGTTTGTTGGTCATTGCTCTGGGCACCTCTCTATTATCCTCTGTTCAACCCCAATGTAAAGTTTCCATCAGTTAAGGAGTTTTATTATTTATCAATTTAAGGAGTCAGTTCACATGCAGCAAACTTATCTTTCAAAGATCAGACAGCCCTGGTTAAATCTCCCTCACAGTATGGGTTTATTCCAACCACAGTCTGCAGCAATTGTTCCAAATTCAGTGGCGTACTTAGCTAACGAATTGTTCCCCTGAGCCGATTTAGAGATTTGTAGGGCACAAAAAGTCTTAGGAGCTCCTGCGAGAACAGTACAGAAGTGGAGTTAGATGTGAAGCCCATCTCCCATTCTGTCTAGCCCAGCTCTACCTGAGAGGAGAGGTGTAAGTGTGGTGAAAAGATATAGGGGGCGGCAGAACGGAACACTTCTAAGGAAACTGGATGTGTGAGATGATGAAGGAGTCTGGGGAGGAGAAGACAAATAAGTTATGGGGAAAGGTGCATAAAGGAAAAACTTCACAAAACAGGCTATGGTCCTAATGTGAGAAGGCACAGATGGGAGGTTGACAAAACCATCTGATGTGTGGCAAACCATCTGATGTGTTAGCTGAGATAGGTGAGGCAGGCAGAGGGAGGGGCCTGGTGGCCAGATGACAATAAACAAAACTCTCCATGTTAATTAGCATAAATTAGGCAGAGTACTGAGTGAAAGAGACCAGAGTGAAGGGGAGAGATATGGAAGGTTACCAGGACAACGCAGATCAGCATCAGCATTGTTACATTTAACTTCATAAAGTTAAAACATTTGTAAATTTAACGTTGTGAGAATTTTTAGACAAAAATCAGGATCATTAGGTGAAAGTTTCGGTAGCACTTTGTTTTGCAGCAAACAGTGTAAGGAGACAGGCTAATAAATGCAATGTAAGTGAGTGAAAGTGTCAAGCAAGACAAGGTGTGTGCATGTGTGTGTATTAAATAGGTCTTTACTACTGAATAAGTATCACCGATAAAATATGAATTATTTAGTGTAGTTGTTGCAGTGGTTTTCAAAAATCCCAGCAAAAGGCTGAATGCAGCATTTGTTGAAATTACACAAAGAAAAAAAACTAGTTTAAGAAAAAAAGACAAGCACCTTCTAATGAAAACACTTTTCCCTAGTTCCAAGGACAGCCATGAGTTACAGACCAATTTAAAAAGGTTAGAAGCTGCCTCCATTTTGACATAGCTCTTGCCAAGGTCTGAGACATTAGAGACATGAGAAAAAGAGAGACAAATCATGGCAAAACCTGTCAATGGATTCATAAAGATATTGTGACAATACTTTCTAAAGACCCCTGTAGAGTCAGCCCAAAAACGGAGGAAACGGAAGAACACTAAGCACAAGTTAAAAAGGTCAAAGTGATTCCTCATTGAGACAATGTAAAATGCTCGCCTACCGGGGAAATGTTGTTTTCACTATTTGCCACCTTAGGCCTTTTTGGGTGGTCAGCCCAACTCTTGCAGATAGAGAGAATGTGCAAGGTATGTGAACTTTACCTTTATTGCAAACAAGGTTCACGACCTGAAGCTGCAAAAACACTGCATCATAGAAAAGTTGGCAGAACAGATGTATGTGACTCTTCTTTTTTAAATGTCAGAACAAGCTAAAAAAAATGATTTTATAACATTTAACACACATTCAGCTAGCGCAAATATTGCTTCATCAAAACATCTTCTGAACTGAAGTAATTAATTCCAAAATAAAGTTTTTTTAAATCAATTCTGTGTAAACTTTTTAATGCTTTCCTTGAACAATTTTGTTTTCTGTATTTCACGAATATTTTTTGTATTGAAAAACTAATTTGTAATTAGACATATATTTTGTAACATTGTAATTGTCTGTGACAGAGTAACATAACCAAAATATTTGTAAGAAAAACTATTACATAGCATTAGATGTCACAAGTGTACATCTTCAAGCAACATGTAAAACAGAATAGTCCTGGTAGTGAAATGTTTCTTTAATATGTCACACATGACACTAGAGGCAACAGCATGTGGTTTTATTGATCCTGTTTTTAAATCGTTCTTTTTGTTTGTTTTTGTTAATGCAGCTAAACATAACACAACTAAACTAGACTAAATATAAAAGCTACAAGTTAGCATCATCCCTAGCACAAACATAACAAGACTTACAATTGCATTTAGTCATTTTGCAGATGCTTTTATCCAAAGCGACTTACAAGAAAGGTAAAAGGAAGCAAATCTGGTTCAGGAAGGAGACACATATGTCTGACAGGGTAGAGTGGCTGTGTTTGTAGTCCATAATGGCCTCGATGCCCTGCCACATGCGTCGAGGGTCAGCGTTGGAAAAGCGCTTCTCTAGCTTTAGTTTGAAGCAGTGCTTGGTCTTTTTAATGCCCCTCTTCAGATTTTCCCTGGACATGCTATAGGCTTCTGTGTCGACTGATCTGTAGGCAGCATTACGTGTCCTCAGCAGGACGTGCACCTCCTTGTTCGTCCATGGCTTCTGATTTGGGTATGTGTTGATCTGCTTCTAGGATGTAACACTGTCTATGGTGGCATTAATGTAATCCAGAACAGATGATTTGTAGCTGTTTATGTCCATGTGAGAGCCACTGGTGACCTGGGAAGCAAACATACTTCAGTCTGTGTGTGTCAGCCACCGCTGGCCACAATTTGATGTTCCTCACTGATGGCTTCACACAGTTGATGAGGGGTGAATACTTGGGGGTGAGGAACAAAGAAAGGTGATCTGATTGTCCCAGGTGGGGGAAGGGGGTCACAGCATTGGCTTCAGCCATGTTTGTGTATACTTGGTCCAGCATTTTGTTTCCTCTGGTGTGACAAGGGACGTTTTGGTGAAATTTAGGGAGCACTGTCTTTACGTTGGAGTGATTAAAATCATCAGCAACAATAAATGCAGCCTCATGGTGAGCAGTCTGTTGTTTGCTGATGGACGTATAAAGTTCGTTCATAGCAAGCTTGGCATCGTGGACTTGTCTCTATACTAGTTCTGCTAGATCTTAGTGCTGCATTTGATACAGCTGATCACACAACATTATTACAGAGACTAGAACATGTTATTGGAATTAAAGGAACTGCACTAAATTGGTTTAAATCATATCTATCAGATAGATTCCAGTTTGTTCATGTTAACGATGAATCTTCCACATTCACAAAAGTTAGTTATGGAATTCCACAAGGCTCTGTGTTAGGACCAATACTCTTTACTCTATATATGTCTCCCCTTGGCAACATTATTAGAAAACACTCTGTAAATTTTCACTGCTACGCTGATGACACGCAGTTATATCTATCTATGAAACCTGATGAAACAAATAAATTAATCAAACTACAAGCATGTCTAAAAGACATAAGGGACTGGATGACGTACAATTTCCTTTTTCTAAACTCAGATAAAACTGAAGTTATCATGTTTGCTCCTAAAAGTCTAAGAAACATGTTTTCCAACCATATCGTTACTTTAGATGACAAAACTCTGGCCCCCAGTAGTACTGCAAGTAATCTCTGAATCATTTTTGACCAGGATTTGTCATTTACCTCACACATAAAACAAATCTCTAGAACAGCCTTCTTCCACCTAAGAAACATTGCCAAAATTAGGAGTGTCCTGTCTCAAAGCGATGCTGAAAAACTGGTCCATGCATTTGTTACTTCTAGATTGGACTACTCTAATTCTCTACTTTCAGGCTGTCCCAGTAACTCTCTAAAAAGCCTTCAATTAGAGAGATCATATTTCACCTTTAGTAGCTTCTCTCCATTGGCTTCGCATTAAATGTAGAATAGAATTTAAAAGTCTTCTTCTTACCTATAAAGCTCTAAACATACCTAAAACCTACCTACATACCCAAGCTCCATCATACCTAAAAGATCTCCCTGTACCATATCATACTACTTGACCACTTCAGTCCCAAAATGCAGGCCCACTTATGGTTCCCAGAATTTCCAAAAATAGAATGGGAGGCAGAGCCTTTAGCTATCCAGCTCCTCTCCTGTGGAACCAGCTCCCAGTCCAGATTCGGGAAGCAGACACCCTCTCTACTTTTAAGACTAGGCTCAAAACCCTCCTCTTTGATAAAGGTTATAGTTGGTATATATTATAGTAATATTTTGTATACCAGTAGTGTTTCATATGCTAAATAAAGACTTGATTCACGAACCGGGCAGTTGTACATCTACCCTGATTGCAGCTGGGTGGGGATGCTGTGCAAAGACTGGGTTGCTTGTGAGTGCTTTTGAACATTTGAGGGACCTAGAGCATCACCTACTGCTCCTTGTGAAATGTGAGAACGATACGTGCTTTCATGTCAAGAGTTTCTAAAAGTCTAATATAGGAAAAATTTGCATGATTTTTTTTTAAAAAGAGTTGCTAGAGGGGTCTGAATACAATGTCGCTAAGTTGGCAACACTGCCTGCATTAGAGCGACCCTGTGGAAACTACTATGTGTATGGAGAAGGGAAGGGAAAGGGACAATTCTGGTCAGCACAAATTACACTTTCACTTTATTAAGTCGTTATACTGAAGAGAGACAAAATAAGCCCCAAAAAATTTACAAAATTATGATTTCCCAGAAAAATAAAGTGGTTAATTGGTAAACAGGACATGCTAAGCTTGAATATATCTATATTTCTGGATCACAAGTTGAGGGAAACTGGGTTTTCCCTTACTTTTCTTTGTTTGAAGAATTAGTCCTTCATTTGACACCATGTTCTCCATTTTTAGACCATGTCTTTAAAACCTAAATCAACTTTCTCTAAATGAACAAAGAGATCACCACACTTTGACCCTTAAGTTAACAGAGTCACCTCCATCCGCTGAGGAGACTGAGGTCATTTACTGTGCCTCAAGGGGGCACAGTCCAGTGTCTTCTTGTGCCAGTTCCAAGTCTGGATAAATGCAAAGGGTTGTATCAGGAAGGGCATTAGACATAAAACATATGCCAAACCAAACATGTTAATCATGACTTCTATTTCAATTTCTATTCAATGTCAACTTTATTTATATAGCGCCAATTTACAACAAGGTCATCTCAGGGCACTTTACATAATAAAGTCAAGACTGTACAAACATGTAGAGAAAACCCAACAAATCCCCCCTGAGCAAGCAATAGGCAACAGTGGAGAGGAAAAACCCCCTTTACCGAAAGAAACCTCCAGCAGAACCAGGCTCAGGGTGGACGGCCATCTGCCTTGACCGGTTGGGCTGAGTGGAAAGTGGAGAGAGAAAAGAACAGAGCAACAAAACACTGAGCAGGTTAGTAGGACCAGTAGCTGCACACTGGAGGACACACAGCGCCAAATCCAGGGACACCTGAAGACAGGGAGAGAGAGGGGGAAAGAGAGGGAGAGAGACGACTACGGGACAAAGAAGACACAGAGTTAATGTCATACAGTGGTGACATTATAGATGTGGGGTGAGAGGAGAGAATGAAGAGAAGAGGAAGTGGCACAGTGCAGAGTCCCCCAGCAGTCTAAGCCTATAGCAGCATGACCATAACCAACTATAAGCTTTATCAAAAAGAAAGGTTTTGAGCCTAGTCTTAAAAATAGAGAGGGTGTCTGCTTCCCGAATCTGGACTGGGAGCTGGTTCCACAGGAGAGGAGCTTGATAGCTAAAGGCTCTGCCTCCCATTCTATTTTTGGAAATTCTGGGAACCACAAGTAGGCCTGCATTTTGGGACCGAATTGGTCTAGTAGGATGATATGGTACTAAGAGATCTTTTAAATATGATGGGGCTTTACCATTTAAAGCTTTATAGGTAAGAAGAAGGGTTTTACATTCAATTCTGCATTTAATTGGAAGCCAATGGAGAGAAGCTAATGAAGGTGAAATATGATCTCTCTTACCAATCCCAGTCAGTAATCTTGCTGCAGCATTTTGGATTAATTGGAGGCTTTTTAGAGAGTTACTGGGGCATCCTGAAAGTAGAGAATTACAGTAGTCCAATCTAGAAGTAACAAATGCATGAACCAATTTTTCAGCATCGCTTTGGGATAGGATGCTCCTAATTTTGGCAATGTTCCGTAGGTGGAAGAAGGCTGTTTTTTGTGTGATTTGTGTTATGTGTGAGGTAAATGACAAATCCTGGTCAAAAATGACTCCAAGATTCCTTGCAGTACTACTGGGGGCAAGAGTTATGTCATCTAAAGTAGCAATATGGTTAGAAAACATGTCTCTTAGACTTTTAGGCCCAAATACAATAACTTCTCTACAGAATCTGACTTCCAGTATGGCATGGAAGGCTAGAAAGAAAACGAAGGTGGATGGACTGTCTGTTTGCGAGTCCACGTGGGAAGGTAGCAAGGCTAGAACAAAGCAGCAGGGTTCACATTTTTATTTTATTTTTTTTACCATGGGTCAGATTGGAAGTAAAATAAGAGTAGGAGGGTACTTGGTGTGTCATCACGAAGCAGAAAAGTGGACAAGGAGACTTGGTGGTGGAATGAGGAAGTTCAGTGTATACAGAGAAAGACATTAAGGCTAAGAAGAAATGGGACACTGACAGGACTGAAGACAGTACACAGGAGTACAGGGAGATGCAGTGTAAGGTAAAGGTAGAGGTGTCAAAGACCAAAGAAAGAGAATATGAGGTTGGTGAGGTAGTGAGATAGTGGTGGAAGGATGTGCTGCAGGTTAGGTTGATCATGAGGATGGAAATGTAAGAAAGGTGCCATGGGAAGATGGAAGGAGTACATTGAAGAACTGATGAATGAGGTAAGTGAGTGAAATCATAAAGTGTGAGGATCTAGAAACACAAGACGCTGACATCTAAAATAAAATATAAATACTTTAGATTTAGATTAGATATCATACAATAAAAGGTTTCACTGACCATTTTTAGTTTTTTAGTACCAAGCACAGTGATTAATATGGCAATGACTACACACTTTTTACCTGCACATAAGGCATTGCTTTCTAACATTTTTTTGCCCTGTGTGTCTTTAGGACTGACTACAGAGTGAGCAAAAGGCAGGCCAATAGACAATAGTTAAAACTACAATGTGTTTAAATTTTAGTCGCAGACTGAGTTTCGGTGAAGAACAAGCTCTTGCAAAAAGTTAATTAGAAACTCGATTAGTACATGGAATACATGGATCAAAACATGGAACAGAAACATCAACATTCTCTAGGAAAAGTCTATCTTGGGAAGTCAGGACCTAAGCTAAACAAACTGGGGTAGTTTTTTTTAGGTTAAATACATTGCCTTGGTAGCCTGTGTCCTTCTTAAAGTGTTCAAGTGAAACTAGCAGACTTACTTTTTCATCTGCAATATAAATGGTAACACATTGTCATGCCACCAATGTTTTTTGTACCTTTTTTGTGTGTTACATACAGGCTCACCACCACTCACAATCCACATTTGCCCTGTGGGTGCTATATTTACATTCCCTGCTTGCAAGTGCAAGGTCCACTTTTATTAAAGTCCTCTCTGTAGCTAAAAAGTTATGTTCTTGATTTTATAAGCTTTTCCAAAAAGCTCAGACAAAAGCCAAGACAGGGTGAGAGTTAGCTCCAAAAGCAACGAGGTAAAACATAATAATATTTGTGCCTATAACAATGATGTCTTAATTGTAATAAGACATTTTTATTTTAATACTATGTATTCTCAAGTATATATGACAATTTAGCCATGAAATTGCTCTTTTCTCAAAGAATAAAAGTATTAAATATACATTTAGCACATATGAAGTGGTCTTTCTTAACTTTACAACAGGTATATGATTTTATTATATTAACTTTGTCAACTACAAATACTGTATAATATAAAAAACACTTATACATTTAGCACATAGGAAGTGGTCTTTCTTAACGATACAACAGGTATATGATTTTATTATATTAACTTTGTCAACTACAAATACTGTATAATATAAAAAAACACATTTTAAACAGGAGCATATGATTTTAGGCCCTTTCGAATATAAAGTTCAGTGAAACTTCCTGAAAAAGTATTCCAGTGCTTCGTGTGTAAATATAAAGATACTTGTACTGGAACAAGCACTAAAAGTACAGGCACTAAAAGACTCCTTTATCATTAACATCTTCATTTTGGTAACATTTTAACTTCTCAGGATATTTCAAGAGTGAGCTGACACTGTTAAATGACTTGACTTGACTTATGGTGACTCCTCCTGCGGTAAGGTCTGACTCCTCCTGCGGTAAGCGTATTGCGTCACTTCCTGTTTCTTCACACTGTTTCGGGTCTCTGCCGAAGGATTGTTCACTGGTCAATCGTAGCTTTTGTTTTCTAAATCAGTGACTTATCTGTGTATAAACTATCACTTGGGCATAAGATTTGTTTACGCAAACACCTTCTCTCCTGAAATAACTAAACAAACTAGCTAACACTAACTAAACTTAATCGATCTAGCTTTGTTAGCCTAGCACCTAGCAATGGCTTCTCCGTCTCCTTCTGTCTCTCCTCTGACTTGCTCTGTCTGCCACATGTTTAGTTTTTCCTCGGCCTCCTTTAGTGATAACGGTACTTGTAATAAATGTGAGGTTATTGCAGCTCTGGAGGCGAGGATCTCTGAATTGGAAGCTCGGCTCCGCACCATGACAAACAATCCAGCTAGTCAGGCCCGGTAGCTGGTGCGGACCAACCTAGCATAGCCACTGTTAGCTTAGCCACTGTTAGCTGTTCCCCAGCAGTACCCGAGCAGCCGGGAAGCCAGGCCGGCTGGGTGACGGTTCGTGGCGATCTAATGCTAAACAGGCCCCAGGTTCACCACCAGCGGTTCACGTTTCCAATCGATTTTCCCCACTCAGCGACACACCCGCTGAGGAACGAACTCTGGTAATTGGCGACTCCATAGTCAGAAACGTGAACTTAGAGACGCCAGCGGCCATAGTCCAATGTTACCCTGGGGCCAGAGCGGGCGACATCGAATCCTATTTGAAGCTCCTGTCTAAGGATAAACGTAGATACCGTAAGATCATTATTCATGCAGGAACAAATGATGCCCGATTACGCAAATCGGAGGTCACTAAAACGAATATTAAATCGGTGTGTAACTTTGCAAAAACAATGTCGGACTCCGTAGTTTTCTCTGGACCCCTGCCAAATCTGATCAGTGACGACATGTATAGCCGCATGTCGTCATTCAACCGCTGGCTGTCTAGGTGGTGTCCAGCAAAGCGATGTGGGCTACATAGACAATTGGAAAAGTTTTTGGGAAAACCTAGGCTTATTAGGAGAGACGGCATCCATCCTACTTTGGACGGTGCCTCTCTCTTATCAAAAAAATATGGCTGATTTTATTAGACAACCAAAAGATTGACAATCCAGAGTTGAGCCTAGGACGCAGAGATCCAGTCCTACACGCCTCTCTGCAGTATCCTTACCGCCGTTACCCCCACAACTCCCACATTCCTATAGAAACTGTGTCTGTTCCCGATTAACTAAATTTTACAAACTAAAAATGATCACAAGAGGAGTTAATCATAATAACTTAATAAAAATCAGGACTGCTCCTCTTACTGAACAAAAACTAAAACACTTAAATGTGGATTATTAAATATCAGATCTCTCTCATCTAAATCTCTGTTAGTAAATGACTTGATAAGTGATCATCAATTCGATTTATTTTGTCTCACGAAACCTGGTTGCAGAAGGAAGAATATGTCAGTTTAAATGAGTCAACCCCCCCAAGTCATATTAACTATCATGTTCCTAGAAGCTCAGGCCGAGGTGGAGGAGTAGCAGCAATCTATCACTCAAGCTTACCGATTAACCCTAGACCTAAACATAGTTATAACTCATTTGAGAGTCTTACTCTGAGACTTTCACACCCAAGTTGGAAAACTCAAAATCCACTTCTATTTGTTATCGTGTATCGTCCTCCAGTCCCTTATTCTGAATTTTTGACTGAATTCTCTGATTTTCTAGCCGACTTAGTGCTTAGTGCAGATAAAGTCGTCATAGTGGGCGATTTTAACATTCATGTAGATGCTGACAGTAACTCCCTCAACACAGCATTTACTTCATTATTACATTCAATTGGTTTCTCTCAAATTGTAAATGAACCCACTCACTGTTTTAGTCACACCCTAGACCTTGTCCTTGCATACGGTATTGAAATTGATAAACTAACAGTATTTCCTCATAATTCTGTTCTCTTTGACCATTTCCTAATAACATTTGAATTTAGTTTATTGGACTACACGGCAGCTAGAAAGAAGTTTTGCTTCAGTAGGTGTTTATCTGAAAACACTGTGAACAAATTTAAGGAAATGATCCCTTCATCATTTACTTCAACATGTACTGATATAACTGAGAGTAGCCTCATTAACTGTACTCCTGTACAAGTTGATTACCTTACTGATAATTATGCAGCATCTTTACGTTCCATACTTGATAGTGTTGCCCCTCTAAAAAGAAGGCAGTAATTCTGAATAGGCGATCTCCATGGTATAGCTCGCACACCCGCAATTTAAAGCAGGCGTCACGAAGATTAGAAAGGAAGTGGCGTTCCACTCATTCACAAGAATCACGCCTAGCCTGGAAAAAGACTTTATACTTATACAAATTAGCACTCCGTAAAGCCAGAACAGCTTATTATTCATCACTAATAGAGCAAAACAAGAACAACCCCCGGTTTCTTTTCAGCACTGTAGCCAGGCTGACTAAGAGCCATAGTTCAGTTGAGACTAGTCAACGCTATGTAGCACTGACTTCATGACCTTCTTCACAAACAAAATCATAGCTATTAGAAATAAAATTCACCAGACCCTCCCCACAAATACAACAGAATTAGAATCATCAGCAAGTACTCAGTCCCTTTTAGACTGCTTTGTGCCCATAGACCTTGCTGAACTAACTTCAACTATTATGGCATCTAAACCAACAACATGTCTGCTAGACCCTATTCCAGTTAGACTGCTCAAAGATGCTCTACCCTTATTAGACACATTCGTATTAGATATCATTAATCTATCTTTACAAACAGGATATGTGCCAAAGGCCTATAAAGTAGCTATAATCAAATCTCTACTTAAAAAACCTAGTCTGGAGCCAGGTGTCTTAGCCAATTACAGACCAATATCCAATCTCCCCTTTATTTCTAAAATACTTGAAAAAGTAGTTGTAAAGCAATTATATGACCACCTGTGCAAAAACGACTTGTTTGAAGAATTTCAGTCAGGATTTAGCGTTCATCATAGCACAGAAACTGCACTGATTAAAGTCACCAACGATCTTCTTCTGGCTTCAGATAATGGACTTGTCTCTATACTAGTTGTGCTAGGTGTTAGTGCTGCATTTGACACCATTGATCACAGAATATTATTACAGAGACTAGAACATGTTATTGGAATTAAAGGAACTGCATTAAACTGGTTTAAATCATATCTATCAGATAGATTCCAATTTGCTCGTGTTAATGAGGAATCTTCAACATACAAAAAAGTTAGTTATGGAATTCCACAAGGCTCTATATTAGGACCAATA
This sequence comes from Channa striata, assembly GCA_033026295.1. NCBI lineage: Eukaryota > Metazoa > Chordata > Actinopteri > Anabantiformes > Channidae > Channa > Channa striata. The sequence goes on along the minus strand of CM065181.1, from coordinate 607,118 downwards.
CTCTTTACTCTATATATGTCTCCCCTTGGCAACATTATTAGAAAACACTGTAAATTTTCACTGCTACGCTGATGACACGCAGTTATATCTATCTATGAAACCTGATGAAACAAATAAATTAATCAAAGTACAAGCATGTTTAAAAGACATAAGGGACTGGATGACGTATAATTTCCTTCTTCTAAACTCAGAAAAAACTAAAGTTATTGTATTTGGGCCTAAAAGTCTAAGAAACATGTTTTCTAACCATATTGCTACTTTAGATGACATAACTCTTGCCCCCAGTAGTACTGCAAGGAATCTCTGAGTCATTTTTGACCAGGATTTGTCATTTACCTCACACATAAAACAAATCTCTAGAACAGCCTTCTTCCACCTAAAAAAATAGCCAAAATTAGGTTGTTGGTCATGTTGTATTAAAGGTTTGGCTGGGAAGATCAGAGCTTCTGTCTTGGAGATATTGAGTTGAAGTGGTTTTCCTTTCATCCTAGCATAAATGATGAGACAGCGCAGACATCTGTAGTAAAAATCAAGAAGTGCAACGTATCAGCAGTATAGGAATAATGAAGAAAATATGTGTAAAGAGATGAAAGAACCTGGGAATGTGGTGTAAATTAATAAGTTGGCTGCGAACTGAGCACAGTGGCACATCCATGAAGAGAGTTAGAAACTTGCCAAGACATCTTGAAGGTTTGTTCAGATAGGTAACCCATGCATGAGCTATACCATGAATGCCCAGGTCAGAGATTGCAGACAGGAGGTTGTGGGGGTTTACATTGTCAAGGGCTGCAGACAGATTAAGTGGGATTAGGAATCTCCTAATTTGCAGTTCATAGATACTTCATGATCGAATGGAATGACCACTCTTAATGCCAGACTGCTTGGAAATAAGGTTGTTCAAAGAAAGAAAAGAAAGAAAAGTGGGGATTTGATTAAACACTAAGGGTTATAGCCAGGAATAGAAAGCCAGAGACAGAAAACTAAAATAAAAGTTTTGATAATGGAGGGTTAAAAAGTTGACTTCTTAAGCAGTATGGTCAGGTCTTTTTAAATGTGGTGGAGAAAGGACCAGTTGTAAGATATTATAATGATTTGTGTAATAGCTGGGATTAGTGTGTGATAAGGATCTGAGCTGATGGCTGCTGCCTTGTCAGTTAAGACACTGGCGTAGTCATCAGCAGAGAGGTGGGGAGGAATTGGATGGTGAAAACAGCTGTCTAGTGTTTGTGGAGGTGCTGCGCTTGACCTGGTAGTATGTAGTAATAAGACCTTCAATGTTAAAACAATAGGATTTTACTCAAATCAGTCTTTCGTCATGAATCTACCTACAGGGGTTGCAAGCCAGTGACCTCCATGCTGGTCCCAAGCCCGGATAAATAGAAAGGGTTGCGTCAGGAAGGGCATCCAGCGTAAAACTTGCCAAAAACAACCATGCGAATTGTTCATAGGAATTTCCTACCGGATCAGAATCAGACTGGATTCATAAATTTTGATATGCCCAATGAACATATGCAGAATTTTACATAGTGAAAGTGCATGTATTAAAGAAGTTACTGAAATTACTGAAAATATAATGTCAATGTTTCTTGGGCGCAAGAAATTGTCAAAAATGTACTTTTTTTGTCTGTTAACTACCAAGCGTTTGTAAATAATAACAATGACAATTAAAAAGCTCTAACACAATGTAGACAAAAAAATTGATTAAGTAACAATAATTCACTAAATGGGTACAACTGTTAATGTATTCTTCATGCAGGTTTTTCTAGTGAAAGTAATCACAGTGAATTCTTTAAATACTATTGTAATAGAATGTAGTATTTGGGGTTGGAGGATGGTAACTGACAGAAATCTTGCAATCCTTAACTCACTGAAGCCTTATAACATTAGTGAAGTTTGCAATGAAAAGTGTTTACAATACTTGAAAGTAAAAGTTATAAATGTCTACACTGGAAACTGAGAGAGCATGATTCACTCATGAGGCACAATCGTCACATAAGTCTTTAAATCTTCTGATCATATTTGGAAGTTGATGTGTTTTTGATAACAGAGATTCGATATAATATATGCAGAGTGGTAAAAGCATCAATACAGGTAGGATCAGCAGGATAAAGGTCAGAAATATGTGTAATGCTCTGTAAATTTTCCTTTGGATGCTATTCGCTTGCCTTCTATGACCTCTCTCATTCCAAGGGTCAGATATTGTAAAAGACAGGCTTGTTAAAGATGTTTTAGAATAAGAAAATTCAAGGTACATCAGTTGTCAGGTATTCAAAACACCTGATTGATTTGAATTATGTAAGTAGAGGGTCCTGACGATCCTGGGAAGGACTCTGGAATTTTGTAAAGTTTCTGGCTATGTCTGCATGAGTTGGTACATTCTGAAACAGAAATAACAAAATCTGCGAGAAATAATCATGAGATTAATGGAAATTTAGAATTTCTATCTATTGAGCTTCACTATTGCTTGTTTAGACAATTTTGCATAATTTCTAGTAGCTCTTACTGAACTGAAAATGTTGAGCTATGTAAAAAATGGCTTTTCTTCCACAAAATATCACACATCAATATCGACTGAATCCCTTGATGAGATAGTCAAAGTTGAATCCTAATCAGGTTTTCATTGTGGTGGATATTTCCAGAGTCTCTGAAATGTTAATCTAAGACCATTCTTTTTTAAAGAATGTATAAAGAAATTGTATCATGTTGGATAGCAGATGCATTCTGTGGCCTACTGCTTTAAAAAGAAAAAAAAATACAAAAAACCTAACAAGAGCTTTTACATAAAAAACTAAAAACTCATGTTTACAAGCAACTATTTTGATGTTTAAAAGTTTTGTACTTTTTATTTTCTACACTATAAATCCCTTTGAACGAAAACGAGGTTTGGATTTTTTTAAAATAAATAAGCCTGAAAAAAAAATTCCATCAATAGTTTAGATTTTGTAACAATACTTACTTTTGTCATAAAAGTAGCTGCTCTTTTTAAGCATCCTGAACCCTGATTTTACTTTTTGCTTTTCTTATTTCATAACTGTCTACACTTTATTTTAAAATGACTATTGTCAACCTTAACTTAAAGATTTTACGGCTTGTAATACTCAAAATGTCCATAAGTAAGCAAAATCTAAATAAATTAAATAGATATGTTTTTTTAAATTATGCCCCCGTAAATAAAGAAAGACAATTAGTGTACATTAATAGTTATTATTATTCTGGATTCTTCCATACGTTTCACGTATCGGACAGTTGCCCCACTGTGGACAGTTGTCCCATGATGAAATGCTTCACGTATTACAGTTCGTGAAGATAATATAGCATCGAACTTCAATTTTTCATAAGATCAACGTGCATTGATGAATTTTGGGTCATGTGATCAGGAGGCCACTCTGAACACAACAATGTAACCTTTGCGACTAGGTGGCGCTATCGTCCGAAGTTAAGGCCTTATATCTAAAAAACTATAAATGCTAGAAATTTGGAATTTGGTACATTGCTTCATTATCATGTACTGCTTCACCTACTAGACGCGTGTGGCTGCTATGCCATCGTCCGGTCATTTGCGATTGTTTAAGAATGTTTTTCCTTACTTTCATTTTTAAATAGCACCGCCTGCTGGAGCAGTCATTCATATTACAATGATTCAAAATAATTTTGTTTTAAATGTTTTCAATTCTCAAAGTTTAGTGTATTAAACCTGACCAGGTTCACAGAACTGCAGTCTTCTATACTCACAGCGGCAAATACTGAGAGCAGTTGTAGCAACTAGTTGAAGATGGTGCCATCACAGACACCCCTCTCTGGACCCCCTGCAGTTTTCATACAGTACTTTCCTCTGTTATTTTCCCTGTACACCAACAGCTGCACATCTGTTAAAGTCTGTTAAAGTCCTGACGTTTGCAGGTGACACCACCCTCATCGGCCTTATTTCTGATGGAGATGATTGGGCTTACAGGAGTGAGATGGAGCACCTGGTGTCATGGTGCAGCACAAACAACCTGAAGCTCAGTGCTCTCAAGACAGTGGAGATGATAGTGGATTTCACAGTATAAATCACCCTTACAAAGCATACATACAGGTGAATACACATTGGCCAAGAATCCTAATTAGCAAGTCTCTGTTACTATCTGTTCTGTGCTGGAAAAGCTACTCAGGGATAGCTAGGTTAAAGATTGGGTAGACAGAAGGTCTTCTAACGTTTTAAAGAATGTTCAAAGCAACAATCATTGGAAATGTTTCCCACACATGCCACTTCCAACGTCCCCAGAAAGCTCCAGGATTCAACATCCGTTCTAGTTCCCGTGGAGTAGTAGAGTAGTAGTACTAATTCACCTAAGTAATAGTACATGCTAATCATGAGACCTGGTGTCTGGCTTCTGCCAGAAGTGTGACCCATTGTTAGACTGCTGTATATAATAATTCCCTCAAAACTTTAATATTCAAAGTTGTACTACCTCACATTGTACACTCACTTGTCTTGTTTTTCATTTTATTTTATTTTACTATTTGTAAATATTTCATATTGTGTCACACCTTTGCACTTTAACTTTTTTCTGTAGATTTTGTGTTTACACCTGACACCAAGACCATTTCCTAGTACTGTTAAGTGTTTTTAACTGTGCCCGGTAATAAACAGTTTTCTGAATATTGTGTCACATTTTTGTTAGGTAAAGGACCCAAATGCACAGCTGAGACATGGACATAAGGGCTTCTTAACAAGAATTTTAAAAACACAGAGGGCAGTGTAAACACAAAATCACTCTGGAGGGCAAAATTTTGCAGTAGGACAGATAATAATAATTATTATTATAGAATAGAATAGAATAGAACTTTATTAATCCCACAGTGGGGAAATTCTTGTGATTTAGCAGCCATGGACAAGGACACAGAGTCTGCACAGAACAATGTGCATAATATTAATAATACTACTAATAATAATAGTTACAAAAATTAAAATAAAAGCTTGGCTAACAAGTCTTCACCAAACAACTAGGCTTAACTAGCATTTGCTAATCCCTGAAATGTAAAGAGAGGAAGCATAGCTTAAATTATTAACAATAGCTTTTTGCAGATGATGTGTTGGAGAAGTGCTGTCTCTACACCACTTATTTAAATTTAAAACAGACTCATGAGCCAATATTAATGAAGAGTCTATTTTGGTACAAGTTTAATGTCTGTATAGTAGTATACGTTTCATAAGGACCTCACAGATTTGTAGAAAAAAACAAATCCTATTACGGTTAAGGTTATAACTGGTTATTTGGTATAAATTTTTACATGAAAATGCTGTGTATAATAGCAGATTCTGGACACATTTCACATTTTCTAATTTCAAAAGGATGGCAGAGGTTGTTAATTGTAGGAAATTTATTGTATTACTTCTCTGTCGTTGAAATTCATTCCTTCAGAACAATTGTGCAAAAGGTAAATCAGAGCATAGAAAGAAGCAACTTGATTTGCCAAAAACTAAAAAAAGATTCAGTGTATTTAGAAGCAAAGCTTTCATCCTCTATATGAAAAGCTAATCAGTCAGCCTGATTGCAGTGAGTGGCCTTTTGTAACATCTTTAATCCGCTGAGTATTTAAAGAAGTGCATAATTGAAATTCTGTTCAGGATGCCTGCAATTTTCAGCTGCAGGATAATGAGCCATCAGTTGGCCTTGGCTGGCAGCGTGAGGGACTGCTTTAAACATGCCATGTGAAGAACCTTTGATTGGTTCACCAATGACTGCTCTTTATTGACAATATCTCGAAGGGACAGGGGACTCTTTATTTAGCCCTCACCCTTGTCCTCTGCTAGTCCCAATTAAGCAATCAGCCAGATTGAGGATCCAATAATGATGCCATTATAATGGTAATTGGTGCTCTATGCTCTGAAAGAACATCCAAGGCCTCAGTGTGTGCCACCAGAATTTTATCAGATCTGTTGAATTGTGTGGCTTCAGTTAACAAAGGTAGTTTGTGGTTTTGAAAATGTAGAGGCATAAATGCAGACAGACTGAACCTGCTGAAGCACAAAATAAAAGGATTATGGGATATGCTAAGAAAGAGGAATCATCTGTTATTAGTTCTTACCCGGCCACGTCAGGTGACTCTGAACCATTTTTTAGTTATTCCGCTTTAGACTCAGACTGCCTGGGGAGCTCTGCTCCACTCCTCCCCTCATCTCCCTTCTCTTCTTGCATTTTTCACCATTGCATGTTATTAATTTAGTGTCGTTTTCCCCTTCTGTAGTTGTGTCCTACCTCTATCTGTCATGTTTATATTAAAAATGACCAAAATGCAAGACAGAGACGTGAGTATGGTAGGGTAAAGAGTTTAATATAGCCAAAGGACTGAACACAAACACATCGCAAGAGAGAAACAAAAGGCTGAAAAAAGGTGTGTGTGACTAAAGGCTCACTGGAAGAGACAATTGTGAGCGGTTACAATTTAAGGGCCACTATACCTCAGTTCAGCCTGAGAACTTCTCCCATTGGATTGTCTTAACCCTGTTCCAAATGTAAATTCAAACGGCAAACTTGGATTTGACACACATCTATTTTATCAAATTCATTAAAATATATAAACAAAAATATATATATACATAATAGTAGTTCTCTATCTGGGCTTTTCTTTCTACTGTCAGTAATTTATTGAAATGATGTATTTAATGATAAAAAAATAAAATTAAATGATTAATATACAGCAAACGATGTGGGCTACATAGACAATTGGAAAAGTTTTTGGGGAAAACCCAGGCTGATTAGGAGAGATGGCATCCATCCTACTTTGGATGGTGCCTCTGTCTTATCAAAAAATATGGCTGATTTTATTAGACAACCAAAAGCTTGACAGTCCAGAGTTGAGCCTAGGACGCAGAGATCCAGTCCTACACGCCTCTTTGCAGTATCCTTACCGCCGTCACTCCCTCACAACTCCCACATTCCTATAGAGACTGTGTCTGTTCCCCGATTAACTAAATTTTACAAACTAAAAATTATCACAAGAGGAGTTAATCATAATAACTTAATAAAAATCAGGACTGCTCCTCTTACTGAATAAAAAACTAAAACAATTAAATGTTGATTATTAAATATCAGATCTCTCTCATCTAAATCTCCGTTAGCAAATGACTTGATAAGCGATCATCAATTCGATTTATTTTGTCTCACTGAAACTTGGTTGCACAAGGAAGAATATGTCAGTTTAAATGAGTCGACCCCTCCAAGTCATATTAACTATCATGTTCCTAGAAGCTCAGGCCAAGGTGGAGGAGTAGCAGCAATCTATCACACAAGCTTACCAATAAACCCTAGACCTAAACATAGTTATAACTCATTTGAGAGTCTTACTCTGCTCCTCTAAAAAAGAAGGCAGTAATTCTGAACAGGCGTTCTCCATGATATAGCTCGGAAACATGCAATTTAAAGCAGGCGTCACGAAAACTAGAAAGGAAGTGGTGTTCCACTCATTCACAAGAATCACGCTTACCCTGGAAAAAGAGTTTATACTTATACAAATTAGTTCTTCCGTAAAGCCAGAACAGCATATTATTCATCATTAATAGAGGAAAACGAGAACCCCCGGTTTCTTTTCAGCACTGTATCCAGGCTGACTAAGAGCCATAGTTCAGTTGAGACTAGTATTCCCTCAACGCTATGCAGCAATGACTTCATGACCTTCTTCACAAACAAAATGGTAGTTATTAGAAACAAAATTCACCAGACCCTCCCCAAAAATACAACAGAATTAGAATCATCAGTAAGTCCTCAGTCCCTTTTAGACTGCTTTGTGCCTAGAGATCTTGCTGAGTTAACTTCAACTATTATGACATCTAAACCAACAACATGTCTGCTAGACCCTATTCCAGTTAGACTGCTCAAAGATGCTCTACCCTTATTAGACACATTTGTATTAGATATCATTAATCTATCTGTACAAACGGGAAATGGCCAAAAGGCCTATAAGGTAGCCTGTAATCAAATCTCTACTTAAAAAACCTTGTCTTGATGCAGGTGTTTTAGCCAATTACAGACCAATATCCAATATCCCCTTTATTTCTAAAATACTTGAAAAAGTAGTTGTAAAGCAATTATGTGACCACATGCGCAGAAATGACTTGTTTGAAGAATTTCAGTCAGGATTTAGAGTTCATCATTGTACAGAAACCACACTGATTAAAGTCACCAACGATCTTCTTCTGGCTTCAGATAATGGACTTGTCTCTATACTAGTTCTGCTAGATCTTCGTGCTGCATTCAACACCATTGATCACAGACTATTATTACAGAGACTAGAACATGTTATTGGAATTAAAGGAACTGCACTAAATTGGTTTAAATCGTATCTATCAGAAAGATTTCAATTTGTTCATGTTCATGATGAATCTTCCACATACACAAAAGTTGGTTATGGAGTTCCACAAGGCTCTGTGTTAGGACCAATACTCTTTATTCTATATATGTCTCCCCTTGGCAACATTATTAAAAAACACTCAATTTTCACTGCTACGCTGATGACACGCAGTTATATCTATCTGTGAAATATGATGAAACAAATCACTTAATCAAACTACAAGCACGTCTAACAGACATAAGGGACTGGATGACGTATAATTTCCTTCTTCTAAACTCAGAAAAAACTAAAGTTATTGTATTTGGGTCTAAAAGTCTAAAAAACATGTTTTCTAACCATATTGCTACTTTAGATGACATAACTCTGGCCCACAGTACTACTGCAAGGAATCTCTGAGTCATTTTTGACCAGGATTTATCATTTACCTCACACATAACACAAATCTCTAGAACAGCTGTCTACCTAAGGAACCCAAGGAACATTGCCAAAATTAGGAGCATCCTCTCTCAAAGCAATGCTGAAAAACTGGTTTATGCATTCGTTAGTTCTAGATTGGACTACTGTAATTCTCTACTTTCAGGCTGTCCCAGTAACTCTCTAAAAAGCCTCCAATTAATCCAAATGCTGCAGCAAGATTGCCAACTGGGATTGGAAAGAGAGATCATATTTCACCTTCATTACCTTCCCTACATTGGCTTCCCATTAAATGTAGAATAGAATTTAAAACCCTTCTTCTTACCTATAACATTTACATTTAGGCATTTGGCAGACGCTTTTATCCAAAGCGACTTACAAGTGAGGAACAAACAAGCAATAAAATCTAAATTTAGGAGAAAAAAATCAAAGTAAAGTGCTATCAAACAAGTGGTAAGGTTTCATGAGATGCAAAGTAAAGTGCTATCAAAAAAGTGCTATCAAACAAGTGTTAAGGTTTTGTAGCATCCCTGTCTGGGTGATCGAAACCAGAATCCTAAACTACATTCCCTGTTTTTGAGGTAAACGTGTCTTTTAACCTCCCTGTGAAGATAAGGGAACAGAAAGCCTTTGTTCCCCCTCAACTCCCCACATCTGTTTCCAACAATCACAGACAAAATCAACATCCCTGCCTGGCACCTCAGCCATTAACACTAATCCGTGAAGAACCATCCATGGAGTCATCTCTTAAATCACACTTGTAAATCTCCCTTATCAGATCGAACTGGCCGACCAAAAGGGAACAGACTTTGGAATGCAAAGCTTGTCTTCTGGACTCTTAAACTCAGAAACTAGATGAACCAAGTTTTCATTGTACATGTGATGTGTACCCCATGTTCAGGAGAAGCTATGCAACAGTTTGGTGTAACTCTGAGTGTTCTAAGTTTAAAACTCACGAAGTTACAAATCTGAGGATTTTAATCAGGAGCGACGGAAGGAGTAACACGGCACACCATTGCCGTCTGCTGGGGGAAATTATGAGTACTGTAAGCAAGGCCCGTAGACCGTTTTCATTCTGTTTATCGGTGTAAAGTTAAAATTTAAATGTCATACTCTTTTGTCAATTCTGTATAATACCATGCATTTTGCCTACACCTGTATACACCCGCTCAGACACTAAATGTGATCATGTTATGTTTCAGTAAGTCTACGTTACCATCTGCTAATTATGCCAACAATGTAGGAAAATTATCAACTGGTATGCTATCATTTTATTAATAAGGGTCAAACAAACTGATTGGATCTGTTGTAAGTTTGGAGGTTACTTGCTTCACTTTATCCATGTGGACCTACATGTCTGTGCATGATAAGGAAAGATTTGTGTAAACTTCATGTCTTCAATCACACCGCTAAAATGTTGAACTGTTATGATGTTTCAAATGACATAAGAAACGTTATGGTTATTCTAATGGTGTGAAACATTTTGGGCCTGATGAACGAAGAATTAGTAAATTAAACCTCGAAAATAATCAAACTCTTAAGAAAGCTCAAACGAAGGAGGTGGGACTTCTACACTCTCCGCGGTAAATTCAAATGACAGGCGAGCACGCCTCTTTCTTTGAATCTCACGTAACATCTAGGTATAAAAAGAAGAGATTTCCTTTGTTCACTCTCTTCTCTGCCTCTTCTCTTAAAATTTCTTTTTCAATTCGCGCTTCGTCTGCGCACTCCCTTCGGCCGCTAGCTTCTACTTGCTTTTTCTTTATTCTCCCTTTTGAGAAAGTCGACGACGAAATTTTTACCTAACTCTCCACTTAGGTTTTCTTTGTGTGACGAGACAAACTCTCGTTACATATATAGATAATTATAAGTTTTTGTAACATCCTTTTAAACCTAAATGCCAAGTAAACTTTGAACTTTGTTTTGTACGAATAAGAAGACAATCTTACTATTCCCGCCAAACCTCGCCAAGATTTTTATCCTATAGTCTATTTTGATTTTTATACAATTGACTGAATTGGTTTAGCTCAATATCTGGGCTCCAGCCGTTCCCTTTCTACAAAACTGAACGGAGACTGAGACGACCAGCGGACTTCGGATCCCTCCAACTTTGATCCGAGTTGCCCAGCTGACCAGGTGCCACCGTTCGGGCCGCACTAAAACCGCGACAACCGTGAGACGGACAATCCTCGCTCTGGGAGTGACCCTGCCGGTGACGAGGAACCACATCTCTCCCTTCCACCGCGGAGCGGTACCGACTTGCGCCGAGTACGGCAGAACATCTGCTGCAGCTAAAGGCAAGAGAAATACATCTCTGTTTCATAAAAGCCTGGGTCTGAACAGTCTCTAAAACAAGGGAGCCCTTGCTAAATTTACACGTAGTTCTTCCCTTAATTAGGACTGAATAGCGATTATCCTTCGTCATTTTGGTCCCAAATTATCACACCTATATGCACACTTGTTCACTCATCTATTCATTTATAATTGTTTGTTTCATGTTGACAATCCGATCATTTGTTCATTTCATTACTTATATCCATATGCATATTCCCATTCATTTATATTCCCTGTAGTAGTAGAGTAATAAATAATTGAAAAGAACTGGTTATGTGTTTGTCCTTCTTTAGTTATGCAGACGAATCACTGATACGGTAAAGAATTCACGATATAGACTGATGTTGGTTAAATTGTTGCTTACTTAATTTTATTTGTCACTTTGGACCGTCAACGGTTCATGTAATATAATAATTCATAGCGTGATTCGGCTTAACGAATCTGGTGCCCCTAAATTCGAGGAAATTAATGTTTTATATTAATATCAAATCACCCAAATATAGCGAGTTCTGCTACAGTTTCATGAGATGCAAGTAGAGAAAAAAGAAAGAGCAAGTTTTTTTTTTTTTTTTTAAATGTAGTGAGTGAGGTCGCTGAGCGCACACAGTTTGGCAGTTCATTCCACCACCGTGGGATCAATGAGCTGAGGAGTTTTCCTTGGTGTCTTCTGTGTGGCGCTGGGACTGTCAGACGTCGTTCGCTGGCCGAGCGCAGCGGACGGGAGGGGCTGTAGACCTGAATGAATGACTTTAAGTAAGCCGGAGCTGTTGAGTTGACCACTCTGTGGGCAAGAGACAGAACTTTGAACTTAATCCTAGCCGCTACAGGAAGCCAGTGCAGAGATCTGAAGAGAGGGGTGACATGAGTCCTTTTTGGCTGGTTAAAGATAAGGCGTGCTGCTGCATTTTGGATCACCTGCAGGGGTTTGGTCGTGCATGCCGGTAACCCCATCAACAGTGCGTTGCAATAATCTAGACGAGATATGATCAATGCCTGCACGATGAGTTGAGTCGTGTACTCAGAGAGGTAGGGTCTGATCTTGTTGATGTTGTAGAGGGCAAATCTAAACGACCTAGAGACTGGGACGATGTGTTCCGTGAAGCTCAGTTGGTCGTCAATGATGACCCCCAGATTTCTGGCTGACTTAGCGGGAACAATCACTTCGGATCCAATGTTGATGCTGATGTTGTGCTGCGTCAATGGCTTGGCTGGGAAAACTAGAACCTCAGTCTTGGAGATGTTGAGCTGAAGATGTCTTTCTCTCATGGTAAATGGTAAATGATCTGCACTTATATAGCACTTTTCTACCTGTTGGTACTCTTTACACTGTTACACGCTTTACACTGCTTCCTATCTACCCATTCACACACACATTCATACACCGATGGGGGAGCTGCTATGCAGCTGACCGACACTCACACTGGAGCAACTAAGTTGGGTTCAGTGTCTTGCTCAAGGACACTTCGACATGTGACCAGAGGAGCCAGGGATCAAACCAACAACTGTGGGATTGGTGGACGACCACGCTACCAACTGAGCCACAGTCGCCCATCCAGGCAGAGATGTCAGAGAGGCAGGCAGAGATGCGTGTGGAGACACTGGAGTCATTTGGCGGAAAGGACAGGAAGAGCTACGTGTCGTCCGCATAGCAGTGATATGAAAAGCCATCTGATTTGATGATAGAGCCCAGTGAAGAATTATAGATGGAAAAAAGAAGAGGACCAAGAACAGAGCCCTGGGGTACACCAGTGGAGAGGTTATGAGATTTAGAATCGCGCCCCTGCCAGGATACCTTGTAGGTTCGTCCAGACAAGTAGGACCGAAACCAGGATAGAGCTGGTTCAGAGACACCTAAGGCAGAGACTGTGTTAAGGAGGATCTGGTGGTTTACAGTGTCAAAGGCTGCCGACAGGTCCAGTAGGATCAAGACAGAAGAATTCCCCGCAGCTTTAGCAGCCCGTAGGGATTCCACAACAGTCAAAAGTGCCGTCTCAGTGGAGTGACCGCTCTTGAAGCCAGACTGATTTACATCGAGGAGGTTGTTCAGGGAAAGAAAGTCTGAAAGTTGATTGTAGACTGCTCGTTCCAGGGTCTTGGCCAGAAATGGGAGAAGAGAGACTGGTCTGTAATTCTTCACAAGGGAGGGATCAAGAGAAGGCTTCTTCAACAGGGGCGCAATCTGGGCCTGTTTGAACAAGGTGGGAAAAGTGCCTGTTATGAGAGAAGTGTTGATGATCTGCATGATGGCTGGTATTAGTGTCGGTGCAGCAACTTGAAGAAGGGTGGAGGGGATCGGCTCCAGAGAGCAAGTGGTTGGGCGATTCGAAAGGAGGAGAGTAGAAACGTCGTCCTCTGACAGGGTTGTGAATGCGAAGCGTGGTGCGTCATTCGATGTTGGTAGGTGGATGTCATCTGGTGGGGAGAACTGGGAGCTGATGGTTGCCACCTTGTTGGTGAAAAAGGAGGCAAAGTCGTCGGCTGTGAGACAAGTGGGTGGCGGAGGCGGCGGTGGGTAGAGCAATGATTTAAAAGTGGAGAATAACTTTTTGGTGTGGTGTTGCTGAGCTTGTCCTGGTAGTATTCAGTTTTGGCCCTAGTGACACTGTGAGAGAAGGAAGCAAGCAAATCCTGGTAGTCCGAAAGAGCCGAAGGGGCCTTGGTTTTGCGCCATTTCCTCTCAGCACCCCTGAGGACAGTTCGTTGTTCCCGAATCTGGTCAGTTAGCCAAGAGTTGGAAGCTGAAGGGCGAGCAGGTCGAGAGGTTGTCGGGCAGAGACTGTCTAGGCACGACGAAAGTGTATTACAGAGTCTTTCAGTGGCCGCGTCCGTATGGAGGGTGGAGAGATCCTGGGGCGAGGGCAGCTTAGCAGAAACCAGTGAAGAGAACTGCTCCGGGTTAAGAGATCTGAGGTTACGGCGGAAAGTAACCAGTGCGGTAGGATGGTGTGCCGGTGTAGGGATGGGGACAGTGAGCTGGATGAAGAAATGGTCCGACAAATGCAGCGGAGTGACAGCAATGTCGGCCACAGTGCAGTTCCGGATCAGAATGAGATCTAGGTTGTTGCCTGCTTTGTGGGTCGGGGGAGTTGAGACCAGTCCCAGATCAAACATGTTCAGAAGAGCGACTACGTCAGCTGCGTGGGGTTTGTCTAGGTGGATGTTGAGGTCGCCTAGGATGATGAGAGGAGTGTTATCTTGGGGGAATTGGGATAACAGGATATCCAGCTCATCGCAGAAGTTCCCCAGCTGGCCTGGCAGTCTTTAGATTACAATGACATGGGCTGTAATCGGTGCCGTAATCCTGATGGCATGGTATTCCAGCGACTACAGATTGTTGAAGGGCGCAGTCGTGGAGAACTTCCAGAAGTCGGCGACGAGAAGACCAGTTCCACCTCCCCGACCCGATGGACAAGAGGTGTGAGAGAAGGTGAAGTGGAGAGTGCAGCAGGGGTGGCCGTGTTCTGCGGTGTAATCCAGGTCTCTGTAAGTGCGACAAGCTGGACAGCTGAGTGTGTGGCAAAAGCCAGAATAAAGTCAGCCTTGTTCACCGCCGATTGGCAGTTCCACAGTGCAAGTGAAAAAGAGGCTAGGGCCAGAGTGGTCTGGGTGAGGGCACGCAGATTGGTGAAGCACCGTCCTCTCAGAGAATGCCGTGTCCTGTGTCTGCGGCGGAGAAGTGGGATCTGGTGAAAACACATGATGAGAAGTAGAACAGGCTTTCCGGAGCAGAGGAGGGTAAAAGTGAAAGTAGAAGAGAAGACAGAAATCGAAAGAAATGCAGTGTCTTACGGTGTCCTCCCTACGGTGGACTCGCGCAGGTAAACTCGCTGGTCTTTACCCAAGTTGGTCTCAAGTCGCGCAGGTAGACTCACTGGTCTTTACCCAAGTCGGTCTCAAGTCGCGCAGGTAGACTCGCTGGTCTTTACCCAAGTCTTTACCCAAGTCGGTCTCAAGTCGCGCAAGTAGACTCACTGGTCTTTACCCAAGTTGGTCTTCACACAAGGAGGGCTGAACACAAGGGCTGACGCTTCCGCTGACGCTCCAGCGGAACAGGTGCCTTAAATATGGTCTTAATTGGCTACAGCTGAAACCGCCCCCTCGTTGAAACCAAACTAATTAGTGTACCTTTGTTAGGACAAAGGGGTGAATGCTTGTTGATTGCTAAACCGAAACTACCACCAACGACAGACCAAATATCCACTTCAAAGCTCTCTACATATAATTCCTAACACTTGTTAAACGCAGACTAGCAAACAGGCTGAAAAAGCAGACTCAAGAGAAATGACAGAAACTCAGCTATCTCTGAAGCCAACAACAAAATTCCAACAACACTTACTTGTTTAGTAGGTCTCCTGTCCTAGTTTAGTGCTTGTCCTAAATTACCAAGTAAAGATCTTGACTTTATATATAAAGCTCTAAACAGTCAAGCTCCATCATACCACATTATCCTACTAGACCACTTCGGTCCCAAAATGCAGGTGTAGCATCCATTTCTGTGTTATCAAACCTAAACCTGGGACAACAGGAGTTGCGAATCCAACCCCCACATGGAAAGCAAGGGGGAGGTAGACTGACCCGGCAATAAACTTTCTTTATAAAACAATCCAGCTCTATCCTCCCCAGGACCAGATAACACCAAAAAGAACTGAGTAAAACAAACAAACCACATCTGGCTTAAAGCCCCGAATTGACACTCATGCCATTAGCATAAATTTTGCCATGAGTCTTTTCATCTACCAGACCCTAGACTGTCTCCTAACTCACTTGCAAATGACGTTCTTATCAAGATGGTACCAGCTCGCTGGAACGGAATTTGCAAAACAACCATAAAACTTGAGGTGTAAAACTACTTAGACAGAAAGACTTCGTTTAAACTCAAACCCCAAAACAGGGACAAATCAGCTATCAAGCTTTATAAAACTCACACCAATGTGTTCAGAAGCAAATTTGGAACAATCTGACATGATACCGTCCTTTCTACGACGAAAAATGACGGAGTTATAAAATAAACATTTTAATTCAGAATGACGTGAAAGAGTAACACGGCACAACATTGCCACCCTTGGGTGGAAATTATAAATGCATCCCGAAGATATTCGTCTATAGAAAGAAACAAAACTGCATTAATTTGTTGTCTGAAAGTTAAAACGCAATGTCATATTCTTCTGTTAATTCTGTATATTACACGTACATGTCACATGTTCATGCACACCTTAGGTATGTAAATGTAAGCATTATCCTGTTATATTAATCCGCTGCGATGTCCAGATAATGCGTGAATGAATTTCTAATTGTTGTTGTGTGTTCTGACTGTGTATTAGATTAGGTATTAGGTATTAGACAAAGCTAACTTTCCATGTAATAATCATTGGATTCCGTCTATTTTTCTAAATCAGGACTCTCACATGTATGTTGAAATGCGACATTGAATATTACAAACCTGTACAAACCTATAACCTCCACAGTATAACAATTGTAAGAAGTTGCTTTATTTTAGAGTATGAGATTTTGGGCTTGATGAAAAGAGAAATCTATACTCGACTTCGTGTGATTCAACCGAACAAAGATTTCATTTGATCTAGGAGGAGGGACTACCTCTCCCCTCCGCGGTAAATTTAAATTTAGCAGCAACACCTCATAGTCTGGGCGACGCCCCAACAATATAAAATAAAGTTAAAATTCCTTTGTTAGAAGTGCCAAGAAGCTCCAAGAAGTTCGAGGAGAGGAGTTCCACTTCGAGCTCCATCCTCAAGAAGAAATGTGCCTCAGTTAAGAAAGCTTAGCTGAAGTTGTTCAAATTACTTTTTGTCGTCAATTCTCTCGTTTGTAACTTTTTGAACTATTTTTAAAGCGCGCACGTCTTTGCTGCCTATTTTTGTATTAGTTATTGTGACGATTGGAACTCCAAACCAAACTTCAATTTTTGTTTGTAACTAGAAAATCCGTCAAAGTTAGTCCACACCGAGCCCGAGATTTTTATTGAATAGCCATAATTTTATCAACCAGTTTTTGTTGAATTATTTCAATTCAACATTTCGGCTCCATTCCGGACCGGACAACCAGCGCCTCTGCAAGTCGGTTCAGCCACCAGCCGAACCAGACCATGTTACTGGAGCCTGCCATCTGACCAGGTGAACGCTCCTGTGGGCCGGAGAAATCTTTGCAGCCACAGCGGATCCTCGCTCTGATAGCTCGCCTGTTAACGGACCCGAGACGGTCCGTCCTGCTCTACAAAAGAACTGGTACCGATTGATGGCTAACCTGGCAGAACAACCTCCAGCGGCTCCCAGGCCAAGTACAAATATCTCTCTCTATTCTATGAAAAGTCTGGTTTCTGTAAAGCCAATAAACCATTGGAGCCTTTATGAAGTTTTTTTGTAGAGTTTCTAAAATATAATTTCCGCTACTTAGAGGTAAATAGTGACTCGAATCCTTTCCTCTAGCCCAAATTCATCACACGCATACCTGCATAATTTATCTGTTTACTTAGAATTGGTTGTTTCATGTTTTGTTGTCTATTCGTTTATTCCATTTATTCCATATATCCATATACGTACCCATACTTCAGTATTCTCAGTAGTTGTAGGTTAATAAATAATTAAAGGAACTGGTTCTGTGTTTGTCTTTCTTCAGTTAAGCAGATAGAAGTCACTGAAACGAAAAGAACTCATAACAAGAGACTGATCTTTGGGTTAAATTGTTGTTACTTCATTCCATTGTTACTTTGGACCATCAACGGTTCATATAATATAATAATTATAGCGTGGTTCCACTCAAAATTGAACCTGGTGCCCTAAATTCGAGGAAATTAATGTTTTATATTAATATCAAATCACCCAAATATACGAGTACTGTCACACAGGCCTACTTATGGTTCCCAGAATTTCCAAAAATCGAATGGGAAGCAGTTCCCAGTCCAGATTCGGGAAGCAGACACCCTCTCTACTATTAATTAGGCTCAAAACCTTCCTCTTTGATAAGGCTTATAGTTGGTTATAGTCTTGCTGCTATAGGCTTAGTCTGCTGGGGGACTCTGCACTGTGCCACTTTCCTCTTCTCTTCATTCTCTCCTCTCACCCCACATATATAATGTCACCACTGTATGACATTAACTCTGTATCTTCTTTTTCCCGTAGTCGTCTTTCTCCCTCTCTGTCCCTGTCTTCAGGTGTCCTCGGATTTGGCGCTGTGTGTCCTCCAGTGCGCAACTACTGCGCCCACTAACCTGCCCAATGTTTTGGTGTTGCTTTCTTAGCTCTTTTCTTTTCTCTTTTCACTTTCAACTCAGCCCAACCGGTCAAGGCAGATGGCTGCCCACCCTGAGCCTGGTTCTGCTGGAGGTTTCTTCCAGTAAAGGGAGTTTTTCCTCTCCACTGTTGCCTATGGCTTGTTCAAGGGGAATTTGTTGGGTTTTCTTTAAATGTTTGTATAGTCTTCACTTTATTATGTAAAGTACCTTGAGATGACCTTGTTGTAAATTGGCGCTACTCTGGATCCACGTGGCACATTGCAGAAAAGCTAAAGTATTCCCATTGAGCATTAGTAGTTAGCTTCATTTTAGTCATGGTAGAAATAGATAGTATCATCTCGTTTAAAATGATACATAAATTGGCTCATCAGTTCATTTCTGCATTTCTGTTATTTTAATAGAGTTTTGGAAACAGTAGGAGCTGTTGATTTGCAGGAGGTAAAGATGATATGCAGCAGGAGAACTTCTAAATGGGGTAAATCCATTATTTTATACTTTCCTTATTTACATTTACATTTAGTCATTTGTTTTATAATTTAGGCAACTGATGTTCTGTATGATTTGTGGTATAAACACTTGGTTTTGACTGTCTTTAGGATACATTTATGTATTTTATTAACAAATTCAATTTCAATTCAATTCAACTTTATTTATATAGTTCCGAATCAACTCAAAATCATCAAGTCAAGACTATACAGACATTTAGAGAAAACCCAACAAATTCCCCTTGAGCAGCTATAGGCAAGTGGATAGGAAAAACTCCAGAACCAGGCTCAGGGTGGGTATCCATCTGCCTTGACCAGTTGGGGTGAGTGGAAAGTGGAGAAATAAAAGAAAAGAGCAACAACAGAACATTAGGCAGGTTGGTAGGACTGTTAGCTGTGCACTGGAAGACAGACAGCTCCAAAGCCGGGGACACCTGAGAACAGGGACAGAGAGAAGGAGACAGAGAGGGAGAAGCACAACTACTGGAGAAAGAAGACACAGAGTTAATGTCATAAAGTGGTGACATACAAATGTGGGTTGAGAGGAGAGTGGCTCAGTCTACCAGGGGTTGGTCCCCTAGCAGTTTAAGCCTGTATTAGCATGACTGTAACTAACTAAAAGCTTTATCAGAGAGGGCGGTTTTGAGCCTAGTCTTAAAAGTAGAGAGGATGGCAGGAAACGTGCACTGTCCCTCTGATGAACTTGTTCCTTATTCTGTCCAACCTTGTCACTCCTAAGGAGAACCTCAACATTTTCATCTCTGCTGCTTCCATCTCTGCCTCTTGTCTCTTTCTCACAGCTACTGTCTCTAACCCATAGAGCAGAGCTGGTCTCACCACTGTCCTGTACACCTTTCCTTTGAGTCTTGCTGACTCTTCTGTCACACAACACTCCTTGACACTTTCCTCCACCCACTCCATCCAGCCTGCATTCGCCTCTTCACCTCTTTTCCACACTCCCCATCACACTGAACTGTTGACCCCAAGTACTTAAACTCCTGCACCTTCTTCACCTCAGCCCCCTGTAACCTCACGCTTCTACATTGCTCCCTCCTGTTTAGACACATGTATTCTGTCTTGCTACGACTGACTTTCATGCCTCTTCTTTCCAGAGCAAACCTCCATCTCTCCAGCTCTTCCTCCACCTGCTCTCTACTCTCACTGCAAATCACAATGTCATCTGCAAACATCATTGTCCAGGGAGATTTCTGTCTGACCTCATCTGTCAACCTGTCCATCAGAATAGCAAACAAGAAAGGACTCAAAGCCGATTCTTGCTGTAGTCCCACCTCCACCTTGAACTCCTCTGTCTGACCTACGGCACAACTCATCACCGTCATGCTCCTCTCATATATGTCCTGGACTACTCTGACGTACTTCTCTGCCACTCCAGACAACCTCATACAGTACCACAGCTGCTCCCTCGGCACCCTCATACGCCTTCTCTAAATCCACAAAGACACAATGCAGCTCCTTCAGACCATCTCTGTACTTTTCCATCAACAACCACAAAGCAAAAATGGCATCAGTGGTGCTCTTACGGGGCATGAAACCATACTGCTGCTCACAAATCTCCACCTCCTTCCTAAGCCTGGCTTCCACTACTCTTTCCCACAGCTTCATTGTGTGGCTCATCAGCTTTATCCCTCTGTAGTAGCTGCAGTTCTGTTTGTCACCTTTTGATCTCTGTCTTTAATCACCCTTTCTATTTGGCCTTTGCCACCTCCCTCTTCACACTGCGCTGCACTTCCTTGTACTCCTGTCTACTTTCCTCAGTCTTTTCTACATCCCACTTCCTTTTAGCCAACCTCTTCCTCTGGATGCAGTCCTGTACTTCCTCATTCCACCACCAAGTGTCTTTATGTTCTTTTCTCCTTCCAGATGACACACAAAGCACCTTCCTACCTGTTTCCTGCTCTTCCTGACCACCCAAAGCTAGTCTCAACTTCTGCCTGAATTCCTCGCAAGTTTTTTCATTCTTTAGCTTCCACCACTTGGTCTTCTTTTCTGTCCTTCCTCTCTTCTTCTTCATGACCACCAGAGTCATCTTACACACCACCACGTGGTGCTATCTGGCTACACTCTCTCCTACCACCACTTTGCAGTCACTAACCTCTCTCAAATGACCTCGTCTACGTAGAATGTAGTCCACCTGTGTACTCCTTCTTCCACTCTTGTATGTCACTCTGTGTTCCTCTCTCTTCTGGAAGTAAGTGTTGACCGCAGCCATTTCCATCCTCTTAGCAAAGTCCAACACCATCTGTCCTCATCATCTCTGTTCCCTTCACCAACATGCCCATTGAAGTCTGCTCCAACAACTAGTGTCTCTCTCCTCTGTGGATACTCTCTATGACCTCATCAAACTCACTCCAGAATCACTCCTTCTCTTCTAACTCACAGCCAACTTGTGGAGCATACCCACTGACTGTGTTCACCATCACCCCTTCGATTTCTGGCTTTAGGCTCATCACCCTGTCTGAGACTCTTTTCACCTCTAGAACATTGTTCACAAATTCCCCCTTCACTTCTACTCCGTTTCTCTTTCCATCCACACCATGGTAGAACAGTTTGTATCATCCTCCAATAATACGTGCTTTGCTACCCTTCCACCTCGTCTCCTGCACACACAGTACATCTACCTTCCTTCTCTCCATCATGTCTGTCAGCTCTCTACCTTTCCCTGTCATTGTGCCAACGTTAAGAGTCCCTACTCTGAGATCTACGCTCCTGCCTTTCCTCTTCTCTCTCTGACCACGAACCCTTCTGCCTCCTCTCCTTCTTCGATCAACAGTAGTCCAATTTCCACCGACACCCTGTAGGTAAACAGCACCGGTGGCGGTCGTTGTTAACCCGAACCTCAACCGATCCGGTATGAAACTGCTATGGATGACTCGCATGGTTGTACTTGGCAAGTTTTATGCCAGATGCCCTTCCCGACGCAATCCTCTCTCTTTCTCTGGGCTTGGGACAGGCACAGAAGTTACTGGCTTGCAACCCCTGTGGCTAGATTGCTCTGATCCCATTCTACTTTTGGAAATTCTGGGAACCACAAGTAGGCCTGCATTTTGGGACTGAAGTGGTCTATTAGGAGGATTTGGTACTAGGAGATCTTTCAGGTATGATGGAGCTTGACCATTTACAGCTTTATAAGTAAGAGGAAGCGTTTTAAATTCTATTCTAAATTTAATGGGTGGCCAATGGAGAGAAGCTAGAGAAGGTGAAATGTTATCTCTCTTACCAATAATAATCAGTAATTTTTGATTAATTGAAGGCAGTTACTGGGGCAGCCTGAAAGTAGAGAATTACAGTAATCCAATCTAGAAGAAACCAATGCATGGACTACTTTATCCGCATCACTTTGAGACAGGATGCTCCTAAAATAATCTACTGTTTAAAGCTTACTTTCTTACTTAGCAATTTTCACATGTTGAGAAAGACCAAAAGAAGTAGGTCACCAGTCAGTCACAGGGTGATTTTTTTTTTTACCCACACTAATTGCACAATTATAAAATATTAACATTTCAAGTCTAATTCTATATCATAATACAATACAATGCATGGTATTACAGGAAAAGTTATAAACAATTAAACAAAATCAATACAATACAATACACATATCTCCCTCATGTTAGTGCATGTAGCTACTGTATGTTATAGCACTATCAGCACATCAAAATCTCACTAATTAACATATGAGTTGTTTGTTTAATGTTTACAATCTGTTTACATTTACATCTGACTGTGCCATAATAGTTAATGATATTCCAAATAGTAAGGGGTCTTAACCCTCTGTCATGCACACACAAATAACATAAAAATACTGCAATAACCAACACAACAAAACACTGTCTGTATTAGATGTTCAGAAGGAGTCCCATGGGTAGCTGTAATTAGTTTTTGCACTGTTGTTTAGGACATTGTTCTGAAAATTTCATATTAGATATTGAGTTGACCTCTACCCGAGGTTGTCAATAAAAAGTCTTGCAATGCATTGCAAGTTGTCTTATAAAAATTTAATTTAGATTATGTGTTCGACCTCTAAAGAGATTCTGAATTTTTAGTTTTAGTATTTTCAAGATGTGTCATGAACACTGAATTTCATCATGGCTAGAGAGCATTTCACACAGCACCAGGGTGCAACAAAGGCAATTTCACTCCTACAGGGTTCTGCAAAATAGTCTACATACAGAACCTGTACTGGATGTTGATGTATGTCCAAGCTAAGTGTTATTTGGATTTATATATATTCAACTTATGTCCATCTAGGGACATCCATAACAGCTTTTTTGGATGTGTTGTCAACTTCAAAATGTTCAAACTTTCATTTGTAACTTTGTTTGGGTGTGTAATGGATGACTAACTTTGGAATTCAGAAGACAGACTGGATGTTTCTAGAAATCTAAATTAGTTTTGTACTGATGTACATATATTAATCTGTTAATGACTATTTGATGTTGTCAGACAACTATCCACATCTGGTGGGTAGGCTGGGGATTACAGGTAGGCTGGGATTTCCCACACCACAATTTGATCCTTCATCGTCCATTTTACTATCCAGCTGCTTGGATGCTGCTTGGATGTTTGCTAGCAATAAAAAAGACTAAGACCTGAAGGCCTCTGTAATAATCAGATTTTTTTCTGAACTTGTTCTATTTGACATTGAAGTTTGACATTGAGTTTTCTATTTGCACATAAATACAATGCCTCTTTAGTGCTGTTCCTAGATAGCCCTTCATGTAATGTCTTCCTCTAAGGTCTCTGTGCCTTTTTCAAATGAATGCTTCTCCCCCCACATTTCTACCAGATTAAGCCCCACTGTGGAGAGAAGGCACATAAGGTGAATGCCAAAATAAAGTCAGGGGGGCTCTCTCACTTTAAAAAAAGTTTAGAATAGGCTGCCCATTCTATAAAATCACTCTTGCTTGCAAAAAAGAGAGAGCTGAAGGTGTTAAATTTCATGAGTTGGGTCTTAAATTGAGCTCTACAAATTTCTCCCTGAGTAGATTAAAGGAAGGTCTGACTGTCCTCAGGTGAGGCAGCCCTCTCTCATCAAGTTGATTTCTCTCAGTGCTGTTTGACCCCTGCTAACCCCTCCACCAACACAACTACAATCACATAGACAAAGCAATTTGTTTTACAGGCTGAAGTTGGAATCTGTTGAATTGTTTAAATTTAACCAAATTTATCTTTGGTTCTAAACACATGTAGCATTTTGCTGCATGCCAGATATTTATATTATAAACATATGCTTATTTCTTAGGAGACATTTTTGAAAAGCAAATGACTTGATACGTGGTATGATTGTTTTATAACTGAACACTAACTTGCACAAAAACTTGCAAAGTGAAAATGAAAAGCTTTGTTTTCAGCTGGCTTCCTCATGGGGTTATAATTCCTAATTAAATTTTCTCACTGAAACCTCATCGAGAAAGGTAGAGAACAGCGCTCCCTCTGCATTGTAATTGAGTCAGAAATGAGCAGCCGACGCACTGAGCCAGCCTGCCTTTTAAAGAATAATGGTGTCATTTGTTTTGTGTCCATTAACAAGGAATGCAGTTTTATTAATTCCTCAAGTTGGTTTCCTGCCTCTTCCTAATTAATTCCATTTTGTTTTTCCCGCTAAGGAACCTTCTGCAGATTAATGACGTGGAACAAAAATGTTGTTGAGATGCTGATGTGCTTCATCTACATGGGGTGAAATTTCTGTCATTAGATACAAATTCCTAATGACTAAAACTTTTTTCTTTTTCTTTTTTAAATTTGCTGCCAGTGTCGGGGTCCTTTGCCTAAAGGCTTTGTTCTGTCTATATAATTGATTAAACCTGCAAAGAAACTGAATGACTCCTGTGGCGAAAAACAATATTAAAAGAACAACAAACAAACCAAAACATTTATGACATATTTTATAGTGCCTCACTGTCTTTTATTATATTATCATATAGATAAATTTAAAAAAAATATTAAAAATGTTTAAAATCAGTTTCTTTGACAAAAGAAGGGAGCATAGGATGTATAGTAAATGGCAATACAAATACAAAATATAGTCTGAAAATGAGCTGGCAATGTAATAGGTACAAACAGCTATGAGTCTTTTTAAACACATTTTGCCAACTGTTTATTTAATTACAAAACTAACAACAAAAGAGGTACCACCTTAGATCATTGCCTACAACTGACCTTGGAATTAAATTATATTTACACTTACAAACACATAGTTTTAGGTATAGGTTGACAATATGTATGTAAATATATATACTGTAAATGTTTTGTAACTAAGAAGTTTTGTTTTTCGAAAATTACATGGTACGTATATGAATCTAAATATAATATATATTTATATTAGATGATAGTATTTAGCTTAGACTTTTTAGTTTTTAGGTTAGACTTGTTGTATCTTGTATGTTTGTTGTGAATTTGTTTAATTCCACTATTTTATTACTTACCTTTTATATGTTTGCTGCTCAATTAATTATATAGTATTATATTTCTGTGCACTGTTGTTTTGGTAAAACCCACAGTTTTGTTGTAATCCCCATGTGCAATGTAAATAAAGTGGTGTGATCTATTCTATTCTAAACCAAACAGTGAGAATTCACACCATAGGTATTTGTTTAGCCATGCAATACAGAATACAGAATTAATATCCTGGTTATATTATAAAATTACCATGTAGACTACTAGATTAAAGTGTAAAGCATATCCTCATTTTCAGTAAGTCCCATGACCAAAGGCTACACACGGGTTAGAGTAGGATGCATGCTCTTTGGCTGCACTCATACAAAATCTATGCTGTACAAACTGTATTTCTCTGATTCACTTCTTTGCTCTAACTGGCACTGTTCTCCCTTTTCATTTACTGCTCTCTCTCTCGCTGTCTTTTACTTGCTGAGCCAGTAGATGAGGCCAACTAATGTACTCATTCTGCCTTTAAGGAAGCTATCTTAGCATGTACTTATTGCTGGCTGGTTCTCTCTGTAAAGAGAGTGGGGTGGGTTTAGGGCACACAGTGAGGATTAAAAAGAAAGGCTTAAAAGTTTTCTGTGTGATCAATAACAGTTGAAAATTGTCTTTTGTGAACATAAGATCATCTGTAATTTGCATTACCTGACATACAGCAAGAATTAACGTCATGCTGATAAAAAAGTCTTGTGGTTGTAAGTTTGGGGGGTTATTATTATCATAATTACTGAGCATTAACTTTAGTCCAGTGTGCAAATCAGTTTTCACTAACTAAAGCTTAACTAAAGCCTGTCTTCTATTTGTGAACACTGTCTTTTATGTGTGAAAACGTACATTCATAACATTTCAGCAGGTGACACACCCAGATTGCCATTCAATATAAAATTTCATAAAAATATTCAAAGCAATAATACATTAGCTATAGGTACACAGCATAATGGGACACCTATCTTTACTATGCTTAACATGTTAGAGTTTGAACCATGTTTCTAGCTGTAAAACACTTAAGACTCTTAGTGCTAAAAAAAAAAGAATTCGTAAAAAGTAATTTTTCTTAAAAGAAAATTGTGTGATTGCTGAAAGCCAGACTCAGGCATTGAACACTTTAGAGGTGAAAACACATAAAAGAAAAATGTTTTTAAATGATCTTAAATTAGCTTCTATTACTGCTTTCAGCCTTTGTATTTAAAGCACTGAAAAATAAAAAAATGAAAGTAATGCAAACATGTTTTTTGCACAATAGCAGTTCCACGAAAGGCTACATGGTGGCACACAAGAAAACATGAAGGAATGTCCAGCAGGTGGCACTCCCAAAGAGCACCAGTGAAAATTTCCTACAAATATTGATTACAATTATTGTACATTAGGTATCAGTACACAAAGTACTAGAACACTTCTCCTTACTATGCTTAACATTTTAGAGTCACAACCATGTTTCTAGCTGTAAGGGTTTAGGAATTTCCACAAAGAAAATAGGGAAGAACTGTAATAATATGAATAAATATTGGAAAAAACAAATATAAATAATAATAATTAAAAGATGATAACTTCTAAGATGATTGAAAACTTTTTATAGGTACTGTAGGTGCAATATTGAGACCAAAGTACTTCCTTGGCAGAGGCAGGCATTATGTTTGTATAACTAAAACCACAAAAAACACAATTCATTTAAATATAACAGATCATTGCACTAAAGCATCTACTATACAGTCAGGATACATTTAAAGGCCTGGAGAGCTTTTCTCACTTCCTATAGCAGGGTTTGCTGATCAGCTTTGAGCTCACAAAACAGTAATGAAGCAACTACAGACAAACCTGGGGAAAAAACGCGGCGAAACAGGAGCCCTGCATTCAGTGAACAAAGAGCACTAGATGGACTATACTGTTAAAGGAAACAACTTTGATGGCACATGCTCTGCTGTGACAGCATGACTGTACTTTGTCTAACTCATTTGTGAGTAGTAGGTGTTTTTGTCTTATGTTAAGTTACACTCAGCTGAATAAACAATGAACATGATCCATTGTTAAAAGGTAATTATCATTGCCCTAATTTTAACAAGATGGCTGATCTTTGGGAACCTTCCACACCATACCGGCAACAGGTTTCTCAGCTATAGAGCCACGATGAGCTTCTGTTACACCTGTCCTCATTGCTGTGTAACATTAAGTCTGATTTGGTCTTACACAAAGCTATACAATAACTGAAGCAACATAGTCTACAACAGGGGTGGGCAAACTTTTTGAGTCGCGGGCCACAATGAGTTCTTAAATTTGACAAAGGGGCCGAGCCAAGAACAGATGGATGGTGTGTTATATAAATTACATACAGGATTTGACCTATTAATGATTAATGGTTAATTTAATTACATTTCAGTTGAATAAACACAGCAGAAAAACTCACCATCAATTTCAGTGGGAACAGTGTTGTTGATCTCTCTGTTTTGTCAGTGCATCAAAGTCTGGAGTAAGTTTTGTTGTGGCGATTCTCAGGATAGATCCGAGGTGTTCGTCAGTAATCCTGGATCTGTGACGGGCTTTGTTCATGTTCATAACACTAAATGTCTGCTCACATACATAGGTCGAGCCAAACAAGGCCAGCATCTTCTGTGCCGTCCTCCGTAGGTTTGGAAAGGTGGCTTCGTTCAGTGAAGCATAAAAGTCATTAAGTTTAAGAGTGTTGAACTTTTCCTTCAAGATGGAGTCAGACTGAAGATCGATCAGTTCCAATTGCACCTCATGTGGTACTGTTTCAGGGTCTTGTGAGAAGGGACAAGACACGAGCTGAAGTGACTTTTCAATGTTTTCAAAATCAGAGAACCGGCGACTGAATTCTCTGTGCAGGTCATCCAGTAATTTGCTGTATTTCTTTGCATATTGTGTCGCCTCTTTCTGAGTGTCCAGTGTGGCGAAATGAGTGAAGGATGCGTTCGCAACTTGTCTGGAGAATAAAACGAGCTTAGATTTGAACGCTGTAACATGTTTGTACATGTCGTGCACAAACTGATCTTTCCCCTGCAGTTTCACATTCAGCTCATTCAAGTGTGAAAATACGTCCACAGCAAACGCAAAATCACAAAACCAGTTCTGGTCGTAGCTCAGGAAATTCGTCAGATTTCTCATTGAACTCTAAAAATGCGCCGATTTCTTCTTTCAGGTCCCACATGCGTTGAAACACTTTGCCCAAACTTAACCATCGGACACGAGAGTGGTAAAGTAAGTCCTGATGATCTGCATCAATTTCCTCCAGAAACGTGATGAACTGACGATGCTGAAGTCCCCTTGCACGTATAAAGTTCACAAGTTTTACGACCGGATTCACAACATGGTTAAGCTGCAATACAGACTTGCAAAGTGATTCCTGATGAATGATAGAGTGAAGGAAAATAACATCCTGTTCAGGGTTTTCCTCTTTTACTTTATCCTGGATACGTTTCAGCAACCCAACGTTTTTTCCTGTTAAATTTGGTGATCCATCCGTCGTGACATTGGCAAGTTTACTCCAAGGTAGTGTATGCTTCTCGATGGCAGCAGACACCTTGTCATATAAATCCTCTCCTGTTCCCTTTAGGGACTCCATGGTCAAAAACTCCTCCGTTATCTCAAAGCTGTCATTTATTCCTCGGATAAAAATTAGGAGCTGCGCTGTGTCTTTCATCCAGTGCAAGTGAATATAACTGAAATAACTCTGCCTTTTTGTTTAGCTGGCTAGCTATATGTTCATCAATTAGTTCCACACGGCGAGTCACAGTCCGACGCGACAAACTGATTTTTTCAAACTTGCCTTGACTTTCCGGACACAGAACACCTGCAGTCTCCACCATGCAGTCTTTCAAAAACTCACCTTCGGAGAAAGGCTTGCTAGCTCCTGCTAATTTGAATGCCAGCAAAAAGCTTGCCTTGGTAGTTGACTCCTGAAGCGCAGTTTGTCGGTGAAAAAAATTTTGCTAGGTCAGTAAATTGGCTGCAAACCTCTCAGCCGTAGCTGCCCTTTCTTGCGCCGACAGCTTGCTGGCGTAATTGGCATGCTTCGTAGCAAAATGACGGCTAATATTGTACTCCTTAAAAACCGCAACACTTTCTTGGCATATCATGCATACAGCCTTTGATCGGACTTCTTTGAAAAAATATTTTGTTGTCCATTCTGTGTTAAACACTCAGCACTCACTGTCGACTTTTGTTTTCTTTGATAAACTCATGTTTGTTTTTAGAAGGGGGAAAGCTTTACCGCGGGAACCGAGAAGGAGAGTGCTTCTTCTGGGAAAAGCTTAACCGTGAAGAATAGGGGGCAAATGCTCAAGCACGCCACCTATTGGGGAAATGTGGGCATTACAGGAAAAAGTAAATGAACAAGGTTTGCCGGTAACGATATTATTAATTTTATATTTTGATATAACTGGGAGATGTTTGGCGGGCCGGATTAAAAAGACCAACGGGCCGTATATGGCCCGCGGGCCGTAGTATGCCCATGTCTGGTCTACAATGATACAGCGGCCCACAGTGGTTGGGGATCCGATTGCCTGCCTCCTGGGATCCCTGGCATACGCTGATTGGGATATTTTTGAGGGGGGTTTTAATGAAAAGCTTCTGTTATTACTGATTACATAAACTGTTGTATCAGTACATGTATCCCTATCAAACAATGAGGACATTTTCAAATTCCAAACCATGGATCACCCCAAAACAAAACAAAGCATTAAAGAAAAACACAAAGCTTACAAAGAGAAGAATTAGACTAAATTGAAACTGGCAGAAAACAATTTTACGAATGAAGTCCTCAAAGCACAATTAAAATACAAGGACAGACTGGAGAGTGAGTTCTCTAACATAAACACAAAACAGGCATTTCACAAAGTAAGGACATTAACAGAATGTGATTCCAAAACTACTGTACATCCAATAACAAAATTAGCACTATTTATGTGATAACTCAACACATTTTATTTTTGTTTTGACAACATGGATTTTTGAGGTGAATGTGAAGAATTCCTGAGAGCCCTTGGATCCCCTCCAATTTGTGTATAATGCTAAACGGTGCGCAAAGGATAATGTAGCCTGTCTGTTACTGCTTCTTCTTTAGCACCTGTCCAGGATACTCTTTGTGGACTACAGCTCTTACATTAATTTCTTTCAGAGGCATCTGATGATCTAGAAGTTGTATCACTTTGATACCCCCACCCAGGTTATTTATCTTTACACATTTTTCTTAGCAATAGGCAGCAAGTGGTAAGAATGGGCTCAGCCGTATCCCCTCCAATTACCATTAACTGTGTGGCTGTGGGCCAAAACTTTTTCTGTGCACACTATATACCAATGACCGCACCAGTCCATCACCTAATGCAAAGTATTTAAAATACTCACACCACACAGATATTCTTGCCTTACTCAAAGATAATAACGCCGTTATAGACCACCACTGTTACACACTTCAGTAAGTAATAAGTGAAGTTAGTAAGTTAATCCAGCCACAGGGGTTGCAAGCCAGTGACCTCTGTGCCGGTCAGGAAGGGCATCTGACGTAAAATTTGCCAAAACAACCAATTCAATTAAATTTTTCAATTCAACTTTATTTATATAGCGCCAATTTACAACAAGTCATCTCAAGGCAGTTTACATAATAAAATCAAGACTATACAAACATTTAGAGAAAATCCAACAAATCCCCCTTGAGCAAGCCGTAGGCAACAGTGGAGAGGAAAAACTCCCTTTAACGGAAGAAACCTCCAGCAGAACCGGGCTCAGGGTGGACGGCCATCTGCCTTGACCGGTTGGGCTGAGTGGAAAGTGGAGAGAGAAAAGAACAGAGCAACAAAAGCAGCAACAAAACATTGAGCAGGTTAATAGGACCGGTAGCTGCACACTGAAGGACACACAGCGCCAAATCCGGGGACACCTGTGGACAGGGAGAGAGAGAGGGGGAAAGAGAGGGAGAGAGACGACTACGGGACAAAGAAGACACAGAGTTAATGTCATACAGTTGTGACATTATAGATGTGGGGTGAGAGGAGAGAATGAAGAGAAGAGGAAGTGGCACAGTGCAGAGTCCCCCAGCAGTCTAAGCCTGACTATAACCAACTATAAGCTTTATTGAAGAGGAAGGTTTTGAGCCTAGTCTTAAAAGTAAAGAGGGTGTCTGCTTCCCGAATCTGGACTGGGAGCTGGTTCCACAGGAGAGGAGCTTGATAGCTAAAGACTCTGCCTCCCATTCTATTTTTGGAAATTCTGGGAAACATAAGTAGGCCTGCATTTTGGGACCAAAGTGGTCTAGTAGGATGATATGGTACTAGGAGATCTTTTAGGTGTGATGGAGCTTGACCGTTTAAAGCTTTATAGGTAAGAAGAAGGGTTTTAAATTCTATTCTACATTTAATGGGAAGCTAATGGAGAGAAGCTAATGAAGGTGAAATATGATCTCTCTTTAAAATCCCAGTCAGCAATCTTGCTGCAGCATTGTGGATTAATTGGAGACTTTTTAGAGAGAAATCGAAGGGGTGATGGTGAATGTAGTCAGTGGGTATGCTCCACAAGTTGGCTTGTAGAGAGAGTTAAAAGAGAATGATAGATTCTGGAGTGAGTTTGATGAGGTCATAGAGAGTATCCCCAGAGGAAAGAGACACTAGTTTTTGGAGCAGACTTCAATGGGCATGTTGGTGAAGGGAACAGAGGTTATGAGGAGGTGATAGGCAGGTTTGGTATAAAGCAAAGGAATCCAGAAGGACAGATGGTGGTGGACTTTGCTAAGAGGATGGAAATGGCTCTAGTCAACACTTACTTCCAGAAGAGATAGGAACAAAGAGTGACATACAAGAGTGGAGGTGGGAATACACAGGTGGACTACATTCTATCTCGACAAGGTCACTTGAGAGAGGTTAGTGACTGCAAAGTGGTGGTAGGAGAGAGTGTAGCCAGACAGCACTGCATGATGGTGTGTAAGATGATTCTGGTGGTCAGGGAGAAGAAGAGAGGAAAGACAGAAAAGAAGATCAAGTGGTGGAAGCTTAAGAATGAAGAAACTTGTGAGGAATTCAGGCAGAAGTTGAGACAGGCTCTAGGTGGTCAGGAAGAGCTTCCAGATGACTAGGAAACTACAGCAGAGGTAATCAGGGAAACAGGTAGGAAGGTGCTGGGTGTGTCATCTGGAAGGAGGAAAGAAGTTCAGAACTGCATCCAGAAGAAGAGGTTGCCTAAAAGGAAGTGGGATGTAGAAAGAACTGAGGAATGTGCACATGAGTACAAGGAAGTGCAGTGCAGAATGAAGAGGGAGGTGGCAAAAGCCAAACAGAAAGCTTACAATGAGCTGTATGACAGATTAGACGCAAAGGAAGGAGACAAAGGATTTGTACAGGCTAGCCAGAGAGAGAGATTGGGATGGGAAAGATGTGCAACAGATAAGGGTGATTAAAGACAGAGATGAAAAGGTGCTAACAAGGCAGGAGAGTGTGCAGAGAAGATGGAAGGAGTATGACAGGGTGCCGAGGGAGGACATGTGGTAATGAATGAGGTAGTTGGGAGTGGCAGAGAAGTACGTCAGAGTAGTCCAGTGCTCCTCTCATATATGTCCAGGACATATATGAGAGGAGCATGACGGTGGTGAGATGTGCTGTAGGTCAGAAAGAGGAGTTCAAGGTGGAGATGGGACTACAGCAAGAATCGGCTTTGAGTCCCTTCTTGTTTGCTATGTTGATGGACAGGTTGACAGATGAGGTCATACAGAAATCTCCCTGGACAATGATGTTTGCAGATGACATGATGTGATTTGCAGTTGGAGTAGAGAGCATGTGGAGGAACAGCTGGAGAGGTGGAGGTTTGCTCTGTAAAGAAGAGGCATGAAAGTCAGTCGTAGCAGAAGACAGAATGTGTCTAAATGAGAGGGAGCAAGGTAGAAGTGTGAGGTTACAGGGAGCTGCGGTGAAGAAGGTGCAGGAGTTTAAGTACTTGGGATCAACAGTTCAGTGTGATGGGGAGTGTGGAAAAGAGGTGAAGCGGCAAGTGCAGGCGGGTTGGAGTGGGTGGAGGAAAGTGTCAGGAGTGTTGTGTGACAGAAGAGTATCAGAAAGACTCAAAGGAAAGATGTAGAAGACAGTGCTGAGACCAGCTCTGCTCTATGGGTTAGAGACAGTAGCAGTGAGAAAGAGAGACGAGGCAGAGATTGAAACAGCAGAGATGAAGATGTTTGGGTTCTCCTTAGGAGTGACAAGGTTGGACAGAATAAGGAATGAGCACATCAGAGGGACAGCGCACGTTGCCTGCATGAGCAACAAAGTCAGAGAGGCCAGACTGAGATGGTTTGGACAAGAGGACGTCCAAGAAGGAGATATATGGATGTGCGAACAGAGGATATGAGGTTCGCTGGTGTTAGAGTGGAAGATGCCCAGGTGTCACGATTCGGCCTCTCAGCTGTACTTCCTCCCCTGAACTTTTGTTACCCATTTTTCTCCATTTCCTTTCCCAGTTATACATTTTCTCCACCTATGATTGACCTCAACTGGTTTTACCTCTTCTTTCCTGTCTATTTATACTTGGACTTCACCACAGCTCTCTGCCTGATTGTCTTTTCACATGACTGCACTGCAGATCCTCAGGAAGCTTTCTTGCCACACCAGATTATTTCATCTTTGACACTCGTCAGCTTGCCAGCTTGTCTGCTTGCCTTTTTTTCCTGTTTGTCTGTTTGCCTGGTAACCTGCCTGTACAGCCACGACTCACACTCAAGCCGTTTTCTGCCACGACTCACCCTCAAGCCGCTTCTGCCATTACTCATCTTCTGTCTGTCTGTCCTGTCTTCTGGTGGACTGCCTGCACAACAACAACTCGTCCGTTAACCTGTCTTCTGGTGACCTGCCTGCACAACTACTGCCTGTCCACTAACCTGCCTGCTTCTCACTCGGCCATTCAGTGTCACACCCACTACCGTCTGTCTGATTCACTCATATCCTCCATCTCCAACTTCTGTAACTGACTCACCCACCCTCAGTTATCATTTATGTTAAACCTGGTAATAATAAACACCCTTAAAGTCCTCCTCCTGAATCTTGTATTTCTGGGGCCAAAGAACAAAGCGTGACAGTGCGATCTGGCCAAAATTGGACCCAGTGAGAAACAGGAGGTAATCAATATGAAACACCATTCTACTAATCCCTCTCATCTACAACCTCTCTCCCTCACCACCGGAATCCTTTCCCTGTCACCCTCTCAGATGGTTTTGAACTCAGATTCAGTCTTTCTAAGTCCTTTGGAGGCTAAAGGCATATGGACAGAGCTAAAGGCACAAGCATCTGACTTCTTTTTTTGCCCTTCAGGTCAAGATCCAGAGATGCCAATTCTGAACCCCAACATACACTCCAGTATTGTTTCATCAAGTAAGACCAGACAACAGAAATGCAATGTGAACTGCACCAGCCACGCATGTAGCTCTGATCTGGTCTCAGAGGGGGCTGTTGACTGCATCGGCCCCACACCTGGCTCTGATCCGGCCTCCGAGGGGGTCGTCTACTGCACTGGCCTCGCACCTGGTCCGAATCCTGTTTCTGAAGGGGCTGTCAATTGCACCGGCCCTGCTCCCAGTCCAAATCCTGTTTCCGAGGGGGCTGTTGTTTGCACCGGCCCCGCATCTGGCTCTGATCTGGTTTTCGAGGGGGCTGTCATTTGCATCGGCCCCGCATCTGGCTCTGATCCAGTCTACAAGGGGGCCATGGACTGCACCGGCCCTGCATCTGGCTCTGATTTGGTCTCAGAAGGGGCTGTTAACTGCATCGGCCCCACACCTGGCTCTGACCCCACAGGCTTCACCTGTTGACGCTGGCCCCTAGCTCGGCGTCCTTCCCGGTTCCCCAGGGGCCTTTTTTGTCATCGTCGGCCTCCTGCTCGGTTTGTGGCCTCCCCTGCCAAGGGGTTCTGTTGTCTCAGCCGACGTCTGCCTCCCGTTTAACCTCCAGGCCTTTCTCCAATGGGCTCCTCCAGACCCCCACAACCCACTCATATCCTGCATCCCCAACTTCTGTAACTGACTCACCCACCCTCAGTTATCATTTCTGTTAAACCTGGTAATAATAAACACCCTTAAAATCCTCCTTCTGAATCTTGTATTCTTATTAACCTTGTCAAGAAGCACAACAAACTGCCCCCAAGGAAGATGGATACTGTCAGACATTAGAAAATCTCTGAACTTCATGTCAAAGGGTGATTAAGGTACTATTGTTGTGGAAAAAATCTGAAAGAGCAAGTTAAGAGACAGAAGGAAGCTCTCAAATGATCATCAAGCAATTTAATGACAATAAACATAGGCAAATAAGCAAAAAGGTAGAGGAACATGTAGAGGAACACAGCAAAAAGCAGTTACACCCAAGTGGATCAGACAAGTGATCTGATAGATTCTGTCTTGTGTGTGCTTTTAACTCAAGGATTTGGAACATTATTTCAGGCTGGATGATAATAAGTGAATTGGAAATAAAATTTATGCCACAGCTGCTGATATCAAAGATATCTTGCAGCCATGTCTCTTATTCACCAGGAGAGGTGCTAGTCTGCAGTGAGTGTGCAGACAGGCACATACACTGTGCCAACCTAGAAACTGCAGAAATTGAAGGAGAAAGAAAGCTTACTTTCAAACTTTCTTGTTGTAAACCATGCAGTGCTATAGAGCATGAAAACATCCCTGTGCAGAGAGCAGGATCATCAAAGGAGATTAATGCAAGTGCAGTCTAAGACAAGGACACTAATGAGTTTTGATATACATGCAGGTGAGGGACAGCCGAGTTGCTAAAGCCCTTAATGAACTCATGTCAGCATAATGGCCCACACTTTACAATTCTAGGATTTCAATCAGAAGCACTGACATGCTGCCACATACTGCTGTCTGAATGAACCTTTTTAAATTCCGCCTATCTGCTGTATTGATTGATAATTTCCTGTTTTTTCTCCTACTATCTATGGCTGAGCTGTACCTTGCACATTTGATTGTATGGAGTATGTTTTTATAGTCATGAATCCAACCCCTCATCCCCTACATCCCCCACCCACACACAATCACAAACACTCACATAGCCTTGTCTGGTTGGATTGGTTGGAAAGTTTAGTGAAAACCAGTTGTTTAGTGAAGAGACATCATATTGGTAAGAGACATCATGTTTCATCTTCATTAGCTTCTTTCCATCGGCTTTCCATTAAATGTAGAATAGAATTTAAAACCCTTCTTCTTATCTATAAAGCTCTAAACGGTCAAGCTCCATCATACCTAAAGATCTAGTATCATATCATCCTAACAGACCACTTCGGTCTCAAAATGCGGGTGTACTTGTGTTTGCCAGAATTTCCAAAAGATGAATGGGAGGCAGAGCCTTTAGTTATCAAGCTCCTCTCCTATGGAACCAGCTCCCAGTCCAGATTTTGGAAGCAGACACCATCTCTACTTTTAAGACTAGGCTCAAAACTTTCCTCTTTGATAAAGCTTATAGTTAGTTATAGTCATGCTGTTATAGGCTTAGACTGCTGGGGGACTCTCTCCTCTCACCCCACATTTATATGTCACCACTGTATGACATTAATTCTGTTCCTTCTTTGTCCCGTAGTCGTCTTTTTCCCTCTCTGTCCTGGTCCTCAGGTGTCCCCTTTGGCGCTGTGTGTCTTCCAGTGCGCAGCTACTGGTCCTACCAACCTGCCCAATGTTTTGTTGTTGCTTTCGTTGCTCTGTTCTTTTCTCTTAACTTTCCACTCACCCCAACCAGTCAAGGCAGATGGCCCTCCACCCTAAGCATGGTTCTGCTGGAGGTTTTTTCTAGTAAAAGGAGTTTTTCCTCTCCACTGGTACCTATGGCTTGCTCAAGGGGGATTTGTTGGGTTTTCTCTAAATGTTTGTATAGTCTTGACTTTATTATATAAAGTGTCTTGACATTACCTTGTTGTAAATTGGTGCTATATAAATAAAGTTGAATTGAATTAAATTTAATCATGGGAGTCTGAATCCCCTGGGAGTCTAAATCCATAGCAGCATATGTGAGTGCTCATTCAGAGTCAAAGAGCCAAAGGTTTTAAGCAAAATAGAAAGGAGGTCTTCTTCCTGACTTTGAACTGGCTCCACAGAAGTGGGGCTTGATAGCTGACATCATAATCATCAGTCTACATTTTCCAAAATATAAGTCTTAATGATGAGCTGACTAATATTGAAATATAGCCAATTTCAACATTTCCTGTTCGAGGAGCCATGCTAATATTACTTAAATTAGTAGTAAAGTCAGTCATTTGTTTTAAATGCGTCTGTTATCACCTAAAGTGCACATGGTAAAAAGTAAAAATAGCTGGATAGTCTAATGGTGTAACAAATCAACCCTTGCATGGATTCAAAAGCAGAGTCTGACAATAGGATAAAGAGATGTGTAACAAGTATAATTTATTAATAAACTGTCACAAGGAATATACATGTATATATACATATACATACACATACATCTATCAAATAGGATAAGCCCAAAAGCAAAACACTAATAGATAGGAGGATAGATAAGGTGATAATTTGGGATAAAACAAAAACTCACTACAAAACGTAGGAGAAAGGTTCTAACAATTTAGAAAGAAACCAATATACACTCACTACACAATGGAGGATAATTCAAACAACCGATCTAGTAGGAAACAAAACGCTCACTACAAAAATGTAGGAGAATAAGTCTAACAAAAGAAAAAACACAAACTAACAAAGACACTCAAACAGAGAACTAAAATGACTAGCAACAATCTGACTTACTCTAAGTAGACAAACAAGCTTGAACTGTGGATACTAAGGCTGGTGGTAAGGGAAGGGAACGGAAAGAGAGAGGGCAAAAGGTCAGGCACGAAGGGAGACACTAGCGAAGAACATGACCAAGGGAAGTCCTTATAAAGATGTGTGATGGATAACGTATAGCAGGTGTGATGACGAGCCAGCTGAGGAGTGGAACCAAGAAAGGTGGGAGATTGAATGGAGAGGAAATTTGCCCTTTATTTTGTCCATCACATCATCTGACAAAGTCAACATAAATACAGAGATATGACAGCAGCTGTGGGATAGATTAAAATAGTTTTCACCAAGATGTTGGTGCATCCAAAGACAGTATTTTTTTTTCTGTGACGACTGGGAAAGGCCATGACACTTTTCATTCCCACACATCTTGTTAATAACTTTTTAAAATCAGATTAAAATAACCTACTTGTCTAACGATGAAACCAAAAGCATGTTTTCTCTTCTTGATTGGCAAGTGGCCATATGTTTCAAACTTATCTATCAGAGTTTGTAGAAAAGGCTTCTGTTTGAAATGTATACTCGCTAAACCAAACAATCTAATAGAATTGCTTTATAACCACAGAAGACACTAATACCAAATATTTCTAGAACACTTGTGTACATGCATTTTTAAATGCCAAATGTTCTTTAAACTCCCAGCGGAGGGTACCTCTGTAATCCCATGAAAGCAGTGAGTCCTGTAAGTGTGCTGTTGTTTTAAAATCATAAATTGCAGCTTTTGCTTTGGACTCAGTGTCAGACCACTGTTTCCATGGAATTACTCCTGAGCTAATAGACATTCCTATTCTGTGTGTGTGTGTTTTCATCCACATGACATGCACAGTTGTTGATAAATAGTTTTCAAACTTCTGTTCCATTTTCAATAGACTCCTTAGTGCATTAACTGCAGCCTGAGCCAAATTTTAACAGCATTGTTGTGCAATCTGTCAAAACAATGAGTAATCCAATTTGTATACAAGGAACAGAATTTAATTCCGATTGAGAATTTTGGCTATTCATTCCCTCCTCATAGCCTGTGACAGGCAATTCTCCATTTTTTTTCTTTTGTTCATCATTGACCTGCACATCTTTGAATTAAATCACATCACAGGGATTAAGGGCAGCTATTAAAACCAAATCCACTCATGTTTGCCAAAGGATGATCTCACTGAACTTCAATTGGAGTTTGGGCTTTAGCAGTTTCAATTTGATCTCAATGGGATTTTCTGCTTTTCAAATAAAGCCACAAAAAGCCACCTCCACCTGCTACCAACCTGAATATGAATGTTTTATTTCATAGAGATTGGAAGAGTTGATTAACTCCAAACAGGAGGTACGAATAGTGAAGAGCAGGGATCCCTGCTGGTACAGCCTATAGAATAACACACACACCTTCTCTGGTGGACTAGTTTTTATTTATTTGTTATTTTTGTATTCAGAAGCACAACCCTATACAATGGAATCTAAATAAAGGCTAATAATTTGTGCATCTGTAGACACAAGAGCTTGTTGATTTGGTGATCATTAGGATCTCAATTTGGGCTTTACTTATTAAACTGAAATTGCAAAATGATTAAGATTTTTTTGCTGATATCTCCTGTCCCACTCAGATCCTGGTCTATTTTTAGTAATGTGGTCTTACCATTGTGGGAAAAGCAAGCCTAAAAAAACAAAACAGTATTGATAACTGGAGATCACCACACAATTTAGATTTTAATTTGGCTAGAACCCTGACTACGGGCACCTTGCATGGCAGCTACCACCATCTATGTCTGTGTGAATCAGTGATTGAGAAGCAACATTTTATAGTGTTTTGGACAAAAGCACTATTTAAGCAGCCTTTTACCATTGGCACCACAGTTGCTTTCTACTTATAGCAAAACTATGGGAATAATGATGAATTTATAGCTCTCTCAAAAGAAGATCTGCCAATTAAACCAAGACATGCATAAATATAAATGTCCATATTAGGTCTATGTGACTTTGCTGTTTGTAGAAATTAATGATAGAATCATTTTTTACTCAGTTGTCAGCTTGTCAGCAATTAATTCTGAGCATTGTAAATAATTACCTTTTAATTGGAATTATGAACAGCCATGCAGATAGTTAGGAATTCAAATTCAATCAATTGACAGCTCCAAAATATTAGGACTGATTGAAAATATTATGGTTGTATTGCATTATCAGATAACAGTTTCTGTTATTTCTCCTTAACAATATGAAAAGCAGTCCATATTATTTTACATTTTATTTAACTTTTCCTCACAGTCTGAAATCAGACCAACATGATGTTAATGTTGGTGCCTTGATTTATTTTAATTTGGTTGA
Organism: Channa striata; assembly: GCA_033026295.1. Classification (NCBI taxonomy): domain Eukaryota; kingdom Metazoa; phylum Chordata; class Actinopteri; order Anabantiformes; family Channidae; genus Channa; species Channa striata. The sequence continues at coordinate 566,764 of CM065181.1, read as the reverse complement.
TGGAGTATCCCGTGTTGACACTGAGTGATTACAGAAATCAATAGTAAATTGTTTTTGAATGTGGACCACTTCTTCTCCACACTCCATGAAGGGCATGGGGAGGTGCACACTGTAACTCGCCGCATGATGTCAGACTTGTAATGTAATTATAAACCCATCTGTCTTTCATCATATGACAAGCACAAAATGTCCAATTATAGTTTCGTTTAATTTCTAATTAGTTCGGCCCAATTTGCTGTCCTTCAGCGTGCTGCATATGCCTTATGAAGATGCATGAATCTGTGATGAAAGACCTGAGAGATTTCTGCTCACTGCACTGTGGCTGCTAGAGACATTTATAGGCAAAGCAATACTTAATATGGGTGAAGTCACATTTTTAATCATGCTTCTCACTCAGTAGATTTTTTAAAGGTTCTCAGAACAAGGAAGTCTCATGATAGACATCCACTGGAGCCCCTGGGCACATTGATCTTATAGCCCGTGTAACCCATGCAGACATATCATTGGCATAAAGATTAATTTATTTTAATTCTAAACTGTCAGTATTTTGGTTCAAAATAGTTTTAGACTTGGTAATTAGTTTTGTCTGTAGGTCCAGATTGAAATGTAAACAAAAGTTCAATAGTTTATTTACATGTTCATTATCTGCCTTTTATTTTGAAAGTGTTTCCTGTTTGTTTATGTCCCTCTAAATAAGAGGGATGGTTTCTCTGTCAGCTCATTACTGGACTGTTTAAAGGACATTAAGGCCTGGATGGCTTTTAACCTTTTACATTTTAATGATTCAAAGACTGAGATAATTGTGCTGGGAACCAACTCCCCTAAGGGGGCCGCCGCCTCTGTAGACTTGGGTTCCTTGGCTGAATATGCCAAATCAGAAATAGTTAACCTTGGGTTTAAAATGGACACCAACCTAAAGCTTGACTGCCAGATTCGGTCGGTTGTAAAGTCTAGTTTTTTCCACCTGAGACAACTGGCCAAAGTTAAGCCAGTTCTCACTAAGCAGCACTTGGAGACAGTAATCCATGCCTTTGTTACCACCCGGCTGGATTACTGTAACGCACTTTATTTTGGCGTCAGTCAGTCGTCGATCTCTCGACTGCAGCTAATCCAAAATGCTGCTGCACGTCTTTTAACTGGCACTAGAAAAATATGAGCACATTACACCTATTTTATCCTCTCTTCACTGGCTGCCTGTGCATTTTAGGATCCTTCTCGTATTTGTTTTTAAATGTTTAAATGGTGCTGCCCCAGAGTATCTTTCTGAACTTTTGCACTTATATACTCCTCCTCGATCACTCAGATCAGCCGACCTGCTGCTCCTGAGTGTACCAAAAACTAAACGGAAGCTCAGAGGGGACAGAGCTTTTGCGGTGGCAGCTCCAAAATTGTGGAACGAGCTGCCCCTGCACATAAGACAGGCCTCTTCCTTGCCCGTTTTTAAATCATTTCTTGAGACCCATTTGTTTTCACTGGCTTTTGACGCAGTCTGAGTTGTTGACGTTATTTTACGTGTGTTATTTATTTATTTATTTATTGTTAAATTGTTGGGTTTTATTTTAATATTTTATGCCTTAACCTGTACAGCACTTTGTTCAACCTTGTTGTTTTAAAGGGCTTAACAAATAAAGTTACAGTTTGGGCGATCGTGTGAGTTGGCCTTCGGCAGGTGAGGAAAAATAGCGCTGCAGACGGCATGGAAGCATGAGACCCAAGGAGAAGTTGTTTAGAGTCACAGTTGTTTCGTTGCTTAGTTTTGCATGCCGCTGAAGTGATTCAGACGAATATTCACTTCCAGACCGTCTTGGTGAGTGAAGTTGAAAAAAAAAATGAAAAATGTTAAGCATGTTAATTACATGTTAAACTACATCAAGCTAATCATGATTTAAGGTTAAAAGACTGATTGATGTATTTTTTTTAGATTAAACACTTAATGAATGTAATCAAATTTCAGAAATATTATTACTGTTGTCGATTAGTTATACAATGAGAGTTTGAACATAATATTTGACATGGTGTCATGGAAAAAATCTATCTTGACAACTACTCTTAATTTTTCCTTTACAATTCCCTCATTTTGATTACATTTTAATCACAAGACATACAACTGTGGTCATCAGATGTATAAATTCACAGACTTAATATGCATCGTCATAATGTTGTATTAGAATTTTAGGCATTTCTTTTTTTTTGCGTGACATAGACATCACTGAGTTATAGAGCTAAGCATAGATTAAGAGAAAATTTAAATATTAAAAGAAATAAAAATAAAATATTAAAAATCACACCTACACATCGGTATCTTCATCACTAGACTCTGTGTAGAGATCATCATCAGCATGTAAAAGAGGAACATTATTTTGTGTACCTTTCTCATCTATGAGTGTCATCTGATGAGTCAGAATCAGACCTCTTACACATGGAATAAGACAACATCCACAAAATGCAAAAACTGTGAGTACAACAAGTATAGAAATAAGTGAAGACAGTAAAACAGACTTCCATTTACCAAACATTCGGTCAATCCAATTAATATAACCAGTATCAACACAAGAATTTTTGTGAAAAGTTCTTCTCTAAGGGACCTGAGACCCTCTAAGGTTCTGGTAACACTTCCATCAGGGGCAGTATTATTAGGAATGAAATTAAAACATGATTCTCCAAACATGGAACATGTCTAAGCCCGTACTGTCCTTTCCAGGACATCAAGGAATTTACAAATAGCTGTTGGTTGTTATATACATGTATGTAGTTAATCCAGTCAACATTTTTAGTCATATGGTGAGTTAATTAGCAATAATTACAGTCAAGTGGCAGATCACCGTGTCTTTGTCTGCTCACTTATCTTCTCTCTCATAATCACCATACTACATGCTGTTGTTAACATGTATCTATTCCAGAATATTTAGACACATTTTTACAAGGTTAAAATTATGGAAAGGAAAGTGTTAACGTATTAATATTAGTAGTGAATATTAATAAGATGCTTATTATCAGTTAGCGACTGGTAATGTTGCAAAAGTACTTACGCGTGTCATCATTTCTAAGTCAATGAAAATTGTTCTAAGAATCTTTATTTATTAAGAATCTTTATCCTTAAAAGTAAAGTACTATCTATATTTAAGTATATAAAAGTAAAAATCTTCTTTTCTGCTCGGCTGGTGTTACAACAGTGTCTTGATAAATTCCCACTTTATCTCATACTCTGACACGTCCTTCAAGCTCTGGATGAAAAGCATCAACAGCAGCAGTGTCCATGGCACGACTGATCTGTTTTAAAAGATCCTCCTAGAGGAAAGCCAAAATCTGAAGTCCAAATTGTCAAACATTTAAGACTTTTGTCACCGTACTTGGATCTCATAATCCCAACAACTGGGCCTTCTGGGGATTCCAACCCCTCTTTACTTCCCCTATCTCCCCTGGGAAGTCCGTGCACGGCACCTTCAACACAGACGTCTCTGTGAGGGTGATTGTCCACTCTAAGCTCCCAATCACTTAGCGCTATGGCTATTACTTCTAGTCCTTAGCCACTAAGACCTGTTGGCCCCTTCGTCCAACTCGGTTGCTGACACTTATACTCCCACAGCTAACTAGGAGTAAGTTAGATCCCTAACTGTCAATGACACTTATCCTCCCCCACTGACTAGGAGTCGTCCAGTTGTTTAGATTAATTCAACCAAGAATGGCAACTTGAGCTCACCAAAAGTCATTTAAAAACTTCTTTACGACTCACCCAGTATCAGTGTTGACCAGTGTTAAATTTGAGTTAGAGGATCTGGCGACGGCGATCAGAGGAGCTGTGTTCAGTCCCCCATCTCCACGCTAATTCTTTCAGCGGAGGTTGAGGCTGGAATTAGTTTTGTTTCTCTTCCAGGGTATGACCACTGTCCACTCACTCCCCCGACGACCGCTCAGCAGATCCCACCGCTGCCACCAAATTGTCATGGAAAAAATCTATCTTTACAACTACTGGTCCAGACACCTCGAGTATAGTCAATAAAGAAGCTTGCATCCAGGATGTCTTTTAAGGGTTTTATTATCTCGCAAGAGAGAAGTTCACAGACAGAGTTTCGTCCCCTGTCTAGTGCCGTTCTAAAGACTGATACATCACACAAATGTTTTATACCCCTCTGCTGCTGGGCAAAACATGTTTGTCATATATCTCCAGGTCACCACAGTTTACTGTCAGATAGCAGACAACCTTGGTATGGTTAAGTCGACACTTCTTAGACAAAAACATGTATATGAGATAAACGATGCTATGTCTCAACATTCTTCATAACAACACTGAATATCATTTGACCTTATAACTAAGCATAAACATTAAAATTTAATCACTCTTAATTTTTCCTTTACACATGGCCATATAGAAGAAGAGTTTTGGGACTATAAACAACAAGTCATGGGACTTGGATGTTTTCTTGAGCGGGGAAAGGAGCTCTATGGTTGCTCATTTCCAGTACAGTGGTCCTACTCCACCATAAATTTGTCTTGGAAAAGGGTGCATCCAACTTAACTTAACTGACTGATATTGACATGACCAAGAATAAATTAAGACAAAGACAGACAGACTAACTATGAAGACAATCCCATAAAGGATGGAGACATGACACCATAACCTTAAACTAAACCGAGAAGGATTTGGACTACATTTAAAGGGATATTCCTCATTTAAGTGAGAGCCTGAAGTAATTTAAGTTGAATTCAAGGGAAGTGAACTAATTTATTTTGTTTTCCTATTTTGAAGGGTTATTACACCTACTGTATGCACTCTTTGTTTTAATTTGGTTACAAATTTGCCAGCAAGGTTGTAACATTTTAAGTTATTGTTATTTTATTATATGCAAAATATATTGTCCTCTAATTTACCTAATTGTTAGCTCCAGTTACTTATTGTGTCCTTTATTTATCACCAACCTCTCCCTAAGAGCCTAGACTGGTAAACTAATTAACAAAAGTCACACAAAGAACCCAATATGTAGTCTGGGTAGTCACAAGGAATCCCAGGGTAATTCTGTGTAAATTAAAGGCCTCTCTTGCTGTGGTTAAGATCACAACGATAGTGTGCATGGCAAAGTTGCAAGGTGGAAGCCACTCATGTTGAAAAAGAACATTGCTTCCTGTATGATATTTCCTTAAAGCAGAGGGAATTGTATCAAAAAGTAACTATTCCTCAATAGAAATTTAAGACATTGCTGATATTCAATTCAATTCCATTCTTTTAACTTTATTTACATAGTGCCAGTTTACAACAAGGTCATCTTAAGGCACTTTACATAATAAAGTCAAGACTATACAAACATTTAGAGAAAACCCAACAAATCCCCCTTGAGCAAGCCATAGGTACCAGTGGAGAGGAAAAACTCCCTTTACCTGAAGAAACCTCCAGCAGACACAGGCTCAGGGTGGGGGGCCATCTGCCTTGACCGGTTGGGGTGAGTGGAAAGTTAAGGGACAGAAAAGAACAGAGCAACGAAAGCAACAACAAAACATTTGGCAGATTGGTAGGACCAGTAGCTGCGCACGGGAAGACACACAGCACCAAAGCTGGAGTAACCTGAGGACAGTGACAGAGAGAGGGAGACAGAGAGGGAGAGAGACGACTATGGGACAAAGAAGACACAGAGTTAATGTCATACAGTGGTGACATATAAATGTGGAGTGAGTAGAGAGAGTGAAGAGAAGAGGAAAGTGGCTCAGTGCAGAGTCCCCAAGCAGTCTAAGCCTATAGCAGCATGACTATAACCAACTATAAGCTTTATCAAAGAGGAAAGTTTTGAGCCTAGTCTTAAAAGTAGAGAGGGTGTCTTCTTCCCAAATCTAGACTGGGAGCTGGTTCCACAGGAGAGGAGCTTGATAGCTTAAGGCCCTCCCATTCTACTTTTGGAAATTCTGGGAACCACAAGTAGGCCTGCATTTTGAGACCGAAGTGGTAAATTAGGATGATATTGTACTAGGACATCTTTTAGGTATGATGGAGCTTGACCGTTTAGAGCTTTATAGGTAAGAAGGGTTTTAAATTCTATTCTACATTTAGTGCAAAGCCAATGGAGAGAATCTAATGAAGGTGAAATATGATCCCAGTCAGTAATCTTGCTGCAGCATTTTGGATTAATTTAAAGCTTTTTAGAGAGTTACTGGGGCAGCCTCAGAGTAGAGAATTACAGTAGTCCAATCTATAAGTAACAAATGCATGGACCAGGTTTTTAGCATCGCTTTGAGGCAGGATGCTCCTAATTTTGGCAATGTTTCGTAGATGGAAGAAGGCTGTTCTAGAGATGGGTTTTATGTGTGAGGTAAATGACAAAGCCTGGTCAAAAATGACTCCAAGATTCCTTGCAGTGCTACTGGGGGCCAGAGTTATGTCATCTAAAGTAATGATATGGTTGGAAAACATGTTTCTTAGACTTTTAGGGCCAAACACAATATCTTCAGTTTTATCTGAGTTTAGAAGAAGGAACTTATACATCATCCAGTCCCTTATGTCCTTTACACATAATTGCAGTTTCATTAATTGATTTCTTTCATCAGAATTCATAGATAAATATAACTGCGTGTTGTGAGGGAATTTTTCAGTCTAATATTGGGTCACACTTCTGGCGGAAGTGTGACATCAAGTCTTACCTTTTGAGTCCCCCAAGATGCCCTGACTTCCCACTGACATGATTAGCATGGCTACTCAGTACTAGCAAGTATATTAAATCCCAGAAGTAACAGTTGTGAGAAACGCCTTAACACATAAAACAGACCCTCTGTCTTCTTTGAATATGTGTTGACACCTTAAGCAGACTCTTTGTCTAAACTTTGTTTAACCCTAGCTTCCCCCCAGGTAGCTGTCCCAGCAGGGAAGATACAGTAACAGAGGCTTGCTAATTAGAATTCCTGATCAAAGTGGATTCACCTGTATGTATGATTTGCATTGTTGAGCAGTTATAAGCACACACAAGCCTGACACAATCTGTGAGATACTGTCTGAACCACTCGGGTGTAAACTGCTTTTTGCTGTGTTCCTCTACATGTTCCTCTACCTTTTTGCTTATTTTACCTTTTGCTTATTTGTCATTAAATTGCTTAATAATCATTTGAGAGCTGCCTCCCCTTCCAAAGAACTGAAGAAGAACGAGAAGGAGGGCACAGAGCAACACAAGTCTTTGTCCAAGTGAAATTGGAAAAAACACAAGGATCTGACTGGAAGGTATTTAGCGTGTGGAAGGATGAATGTCATGTGACGGAAAGGTTTAGAAAACAAGATACAAATGAAAGATGAAAAGGCCAAACAAACAGAACCACAACATCTAGTTTATAGGGCAAAGGATTGTTCTTACATTAAACCTCTGTATTCTGTTTTGTCTGAGTTACAAGGTAAACCTGGATTTGGACTCTGCAACCCCACTTGCTCTCCCACCATGTCAGAGCCAAAGATCACAGCAGCAGCAGCATCAGCAGCAAGCCAGCTCTCCCCCATCAGAGAATGCAACAGATCCACAAAGAGCACCAGAGGGGGGAGACATGTCTGAGGCATCAGTCCCGGGGCCCAGCCATGGAGGTGTAAAGGGACACTCCATGTTCACCAGATCAGGGGGGGGCAGACTCCCCCACCATTGAGGATCTGGACATGTGGAAATCAAGGTAGTGATGGAGAAAGTAACTCACACAAATGGAAACACTAACAAGTGGGTGGAAGACTTTCAAAATGTGGTCCCGGACTACAAACCAACTTTGCAGGAAAGGGAATGGCTGTTGAAACATCAGCTGGGATGTTAACAAGCGGTCATACTCCACCAGAGGATGGACTGGGAAGGAACCACATTGAAGGATTCATTTCTAACCAGAATGAGGCTGCTCTGTGATTAAGCTGATTTGGTGAGGAAGCAGGGGATGCAGGCGGTAGATCAGGTGATCCGCACCCACACTCTCACTGACATTAAAAGAAAACCATGAAGTGATCTATTAGTTTGATGAATATGAGTGGTTAGATGATTAACATACATTTACAATATGCATGTAAGTGGCAGATGAAGCTGATAACAGTCATGTTACACAGCAGCTTACAGACTTTGCACACACACAGCACACATACAGAAACATTTCAACATAAACATTCTGAACAGGCGATCTCCATGGTATAGCTCGCAAAGCCGCAATTTAAAGCAGGCGTCACGAAGACTAGAAAGGAAGTGGCGTTCCACTCATTCACAAGAATCACGCTTAGCCTGGAAAATGAGTTTATACTTATACAAATTATCACTCCCTATAGCCAGAACAGCTTATTATTCATCACTAATTGAGGAAAACAAGAACAACCCCCGGTTTCTTTTCAGCACTGTAGCCAGGCTGACTAAGAGCCATAGTTCAGTTGAGACTAGTATTCCCTCAACGCTATGTAGCAATGACTTCATGACCTTCTTCACAAACAAAATCATAGCTATTAGAAATAAAATTCACCAGACCCTCCCCACAAATACAACAGAATTAGAATCATCAGTAAGTCCTCAGTCCCTTTTAGACTGCTTTGTGCCCATAGACCCTGCTGAATTAACTTCAACTATTATGGCATCTAAACCAACAACATGTCTGCTAGACCCTATTCCAGTTAGACTGCTCAAAGATGCTCTACCCTTATTAGACACGTTCGTATTAGATATCATTAATCTATCTTTACAAACAGGATATGTACCAAAGGCTTATAAGGTAGCTGTAATCAAACCTCTACTTAAAAAACCTAGTCTGGATCCAGGTGTCTTAGCCAATTACAGACCAATATCCAATCTCCCCTTTATTTCTAAAATACTTGAAAAAGTAGTTGTAAAGCAATTATGTGACCACCTGCGCAGAAACGACTTGTTTGAAGAATTTCAGTCAGGATTTAGAGTTCATCATAGCACAGAAACTGCACTGATTAAAGTCACCAACGATCTTCTTCTGGCTTCAGATAACGGACTTGTCTCTATACTAGTTCTGCTAGATCTTAGTGCTGCATTTGACACCATTGATCACAGAATATTATTACAGAGACTAGAACATGTAATTGGAATTAAAGGAACAGCACTAAATTGGTTTAAATCGTATCTATCAGACAGATTTCAATTTACTCATGTTAATGATGAATCTTCGACATACACAAAAGTTAATTATGGAATTCCACAAGGCTCTGTATTAGGACCAATACTCTTTACTCTATATATGTCTCCCCTTGGCAACATTATTAGAAAACACTCTGTAAATTTGCACTGCTACGCTGATGACACGCAGTTATATCTATCTATGAAACCTGATGAAACAAATAAATTAATCAAACTACAAGCATGTCTTAAAGACATAAGGGACTGGATGACGTATAATTTTCTTCTTCTAAACTCAGATAAAACTGAAGTTATTGTATTTGGGCCTAATAGTCTAAGTCTAATTGCCAAAATTAGGAGCATCCTATCCCAAAGCGATGCTGAAAAATTGGTTCATGCATTTGTTACTTCTAGATTGGACTATTGTAATTCTCTACTTTCAGGCTTCAGTAACTCTCTAAAAAGCCTCCAATTAATATAACATGCTGCAGCAAGATTACTGACTGGGATTGGTAAGAGAGATCATATTTCACCTTCATTAGCTTCTCTCCATTGGCTTCCAATTAAATGCAGAATAGAATTTAAAACCCTTCTTCTCACCTATAAAGCTTTAAACGGCCAAGCCCCATCATATTTAAAAGATCTCTTAGTACCATATCATCCTACTAGACCTCTTCGGTCCCAAAATGCAGGCCTACTTGTGGTTCCCAGAATTTCCAAAAATAGAATGAGAGGCAGAGCCTTTAGCTATCAAGCTCCTCTCCTGTGGAACCAGCTCCCAGTCCAGATTCGGGAAGCAGACACCCTCCCTATTTTTAAGACTAGGCTCAAAACCTTCCTTTTTGATAAAGCTTATAGTTGGTTATAGTCATGCTGCTATAGGCTTAGATTGCTGGGGGACTCTGCACTGTGCCACTTCCTCTTCTCCTCATTCTCTCCTCTCACCCCACATCTATAATGTCACCACTGTATGACATTAACTCTGTGTCTTCTTTGTCCCGTAGTCGTCTCTCTCCCTCTCTTTCCCCCTCTCTCTCTCCCTGTCCACAGGTGTCCCCGGATTTGGCGCTGTGTGTCCTCCAGTGTGCAGCTAGTGGTCCTATTAACCTGCTCAATGTTTAGTTGTTGCTTTTGTTGCTCTGTTCTTTTCTCTCTCCACTTTCCACTCTGCCCAACCTGTCAAGGCAGATGGCCGTCCACCCTGAGCCTGGTTCTGCTGGAGGTTTCTTCCGTTAAAGGGAGTTTTTCCTCTCCACTGTTGCCTATGGCTTGCTCAAGGGGGATTTGTTGGGTTTTCTCTACATGTTTGTATAGTCTTGACTTTCTTATGTAAAGTGCCCTGAGATGACCTTGTTGTAAATTGGCGCTATATAAATAAAGTTAAATTGAATTGAATTTTTGTTTAGGAGTTCAGGTCAGATGTCATGTCTTTATGTTCATATTTTTATTTGAGTTGAAAAGGTAAGGTAGGGTTTTGTTAGAGGTTTTGTTTGTTGTTTTGGGCATTGCTCACATCCGAAGGTAATAAATTGCTATTGTTTAACTTTGAAACATTTAGTCACTGCTTTTGCTTGGGAATTGCCTTGGTTCCCTCTAGACCTGGGGCGTAACAAGACATAGTAATAATAGTGCACTGAATCAACCGTAACAGAGCTTCATAGGTGATTGGGTTTGTCATCAGCCAACACAGCTCAATGCACATATTGGCTGTATCTAAAACTACTTCGTTTCATACTGAATATCTCATGGGCACTAGTTATGATTTTAGAGGGCCATTTGTCCATACATTTCACATGCAAATGGCCAACTGTAGAACTCACGTACTATGATAAAATGTGAGTGATTTCAGAGAGGCTTCGTCATAATTAAGACTACTCATTATTCACCTTCCAGCTAATATTTTCCCTACCATGAAGTTAACAGGCTCAGTAGTAGATGTTTGAAGGCTTTAAATTTATATATTTTTTGGCATTTTTAATTGAGAAATGACATGCTCTTATTTTCATCAATCCAGCTGTCTGCACAAACTGTATATTGGCTCTTATTACTTTGTATTGTGCCTGAATGGTCCCAGCGCACACAAACAGAGCACCAGAGCTGCAGCAGCTGCTTTGCTTACATGCTGCTGTAGACATGGCTACTTTAGATTAGATTAAGAGTAAAATTACATAATATTAAAACTAAGACCAACATTGTTTTAAGCATTAGGTTTAGCAGACTTTCAAAAGTAGAATTAATGAAATTAATAACAATATTTAACCTTTTCTTTGGTAACACTCCATTTGGTGAAAAATCTAGCCTGGTTTGTTAAAAGTTGTTTAAACAGTATTTTTTTAAATAATTCCTGCTGGTTAAAGTAAGAAAAAAACAAGGGTTTTCTTTTCCTTTTGGTAAATTCATCCTTCTGTTTATTCATACTTGGTGCACAGCATACTTGCATGCAAATTTGGAGCTTTGCTTGCATAATGCGTAAATATTATCAGCCTCAGAACTCCCAAAAGCTTCTACATAGATAATAGACAATGATTTCATTCTCCTCTTGCTGCAGATTTTCATGTGACACACAAGCGGAAGCATAGCAGCCATAAATGTATTTAGTGCACTGGTGCCTGCATTCAGGCTTTGATTAGTCTGTAATCAGCAAAGTACAAACTGATTATTAGCTCTCATACTCAGCTGTCTTTAGGGAATCTGCTGTCTAACCATCTCTTTATTCTCTTCTGCCCTTGATTACAACATGCTCCTTTGCTTTCAATAGCAGTGACAAGGGCACTTTTTTATGTAGTATCTTATAAATGTTCATGGCACTCTTCTTCAGACCTCAGTTCCTTGTAATATTTGAAATAAAGACAAATTAAAAATTTCAAAAAAGTGTAAAGAACTATTACGTAATAATAAGAATAACTAATTAATGAATCTATATGTAATTATTTTGAAAACATAAATTTTGATGTTGACCAAAAACAGTTATCAGCCTTCATGGTGAGTTAAAAATGTATTGAACTACTGAATTGAAATGGACCCCTCTGCTAGTGCTTCAGCGGTGTTGTGCACCCAAAAACTAGCGGCAAATACTAATCCAGTTAGCCAACAACTCTCTATTATACTACTGTACATACTTAATGAGGTGTTAGGACAATGCAGAGTGTAGGTCAATTGTTTTTTAACTACAAACATCTCACTATTATTAGTAAGAATGATCCAATATTTCTAAACTGAGCTATTTAAGTCATCTAGTGTTATCATATATATTGCAGAGAGGAACTATTTTTCAATTTAATTTTATATTTACTGAACAAAAAAGGTTCTTTAATAGGTCATTGTTTGTTGAAGACCCAACAAGCCTTGTGAATAACCATTTAAAACCATTATTAACCATGAGAGAGTAGTGAGGATGCGGGTTAAGGGTTTGGATAAAGTAAGTGTTGTTAGCTCGGGAAACATTTGGAAGGATTTTTTTGTGACAGTTGTATGGAGTATCTGGTGACTTTTTTATGTGATGGGGACTATTTTATTTTAAAAGAGACTGCAGTTATTATTGCTGAGAGCTCAGGAAATACTAGGCTCAAAAGAGGTATGACTCTTTGTCAGCCTGTCTACAGTGCTGAAAAAAAATCCCTATTAATAATAAATAATGTGCTCTTTTGTCACACATTACAAGCTAACTGGGATTCTTCTAAATTAGTGGAATGCCACTTTCCAGTTTTTGGCATGCCTGCTTAAAGTCTGGGTTTATGAATCGCACCATGGACCTAACCGCTAGTGATAGATTACTGTGGGTCAGGAGAAGTTCAGTGGTATGTCTGAGTGTCTTTAAGACAGCCTTCAGTCTTTCTCTGACAATAAATAGCTGTGGACCTCTAACCATGTGGACATATTAAGTGAACAGCTGATCTGGACACACTCATGATTGGGAACCTCCTTCTGAGGTAATTGTATTGTGTCATTTCCTGTTTCTTCACACTGTTTCACGCCTCTGCTGAAGGACTGTTCACTGATTAATTGTAGCTCTTATTTTACCTAAATAAGTGATTTCCCTGCATAAGGAATATCACTTGGCATGTGAGATTTGTATTACAGAAGCAAGGACGGAAGCACTATTTAAAATAATCCAACAAGTCAGCCCCTGTCATCTGCCTAGGTGGTGTCCAACAAACGATATGGGCTACATAGTTAATTGTTAATTAAACGTTTTTGGGGAAAACCTAGCCTCATTAAGAGAGATGGCATCCGTCCTACTTAGGATGGTGTCATTGTCTTATCCAGAAATATGGCTAGTTTTATCAGACAAACCAGACTTGATCCTAGGTCACAGAGATGCAGTCTTACACGCCTCTCTGCAGCGTCCTTACCGCTGTCACCCCCCTGCAACCCCCTCAACTCCCAAATACCTATAGGGACAGTGTCTGTTCCCTAACCAACTAAATTACACAAACCAAAAACGATCACAAGAGGAGTTAATCACGATAACGTAATAAATGTTAAGACTACTGCTCTTCGAAGCAAAAACCTAAAACAATTAAATGTGGATTATTATATATCAGATCTCTCTCATCTACATCTCTGTTAGTAAATGACTTAATAAGTCATCACTTAGATTTATATTGTCTTACTGAAACTTGGTTGCAGCAAGAAGAATTTGTCAGTTTAAATGAATCATATTAATTATTACGCTCCTACAAGCTCAGGCCGAGGTGGAGGAGTAGCAGCAATCTATCACTCAAGTTTACCAATAAACCCTAGACGTAAACATAGTAATAACTCATTTGAAAGCATTACTCTGAGTCTTTCACACCTAATCTGGAAAACTCAAAATTCACTTCTATTTGCTATTTTGTATTCCGTCTTCCAGGCCCTTACTTTTAATTTATGATTGTGAGATCTTCTAGCCAACTTAGTGCTTAGTGCAGATAAAGTCATCATAGTGATCGACTTTAACATTCAGGTAGATGCTGACAGTAAGTTCCTCAACATGGCATTTACTTTTTATTACTTATTATTAGATTCATTTGGTTTTTCTCAAAATGTAAATAAACCCACTCATTGTTTTATTCACACCTTGACCTTGTCTTTACATACGGCATTGAAATTGTTAATTTAACAACATTTCCTCATAATTCTATTTTGTCCGGCCATTTTCTAATAACATTTGAATTTACTATAATGGACTATACAGCAGTTAGAAAAAAAATCCACTTCAGTAGGTGCTTATCTGAAAATGCTGTGAACAAATTCAAGGAAATGATTCCTTTATCATTTATTTCACCATGTGCCAATATAACTGAGAGTAGACTCATTAACTGTACTCCTGTACAAGTTGATTACCTGACTGATAATTATGCAGCATCACTACGTTCCATACTGTTGCCCCTCTAAAAAAGAAAGCAGAAAATCGGAACAGGCGTTCTTCATGGTATAGTTTGCAAACTCGCAATTTAAAGCAAATGTCATGAAAACTAGAAAGGCAGTCGTGTTCCACTCATTCACAAGAATCTTATTTAGCCCAGAAACACTGTTTAATAATAATAATTAGCGTCCCCAGCGAGTAAATGGTAAATGGTCTGCACTTATATAGCGCTTTTCTACCTGTTGGTACTCAAAGCGCTTTACACTGCTTCTTATCTACCCATTCAAACTCACATTCATACATACCGATGGGGGAGCTGCTATGCAGCTGGCCAACGCTCACCGGGAGCAACTAAGTGGGGTTCAGTTGATCTTGCTCAAGGACACTTCAACATGTGAACCAACAACTGTAGGATTGGTGGACAACCGCGCTGCCAACTGCGGCACAGTCGCCCCCACAGTCGTACCGTGCTGAGACCTGCCCCCATCTCGGATACTTGTATCACATCTCTGTTATGCTGATTCCAGTATACAGACCGCTCATCAGACGCCATAGACCAGTTGTGAGGCAGGTGAAAACCTGGCCTCTAGAAGCGATCCCTGCTCTTCAGGACTGTTTTGGACACACGGACTTTTTACAGTCGGCCGCGAAGCTGCAACAAACGGCGAACGCACTAACTTGGAGCAGTATGCAATATCAGTGACGTGCTACATCAGCAAGTGCATTGATGATGTCACTATCTCCAAGACCATGAACACACGCTCCAACGAGAAAGACCAAATTTCTCTGTGTCCACCTACAGGAGAACCCGAGACCTGAACAACCTCTCCATTGTCAAGAAAGCTCCAACAGCGCATCTACTTGCTGAGGAGGTTGAGGAGAGCTCATCTCCCGACCCCCTATCGTCACCACATTCTACAGGGGGACCATACAGACTACGTTGACCAGCTGCATCACTTCCTCATTTTGGAACTGCACCACAAGACCCTACAGCGCATCATGAAAACAGCTGAAAACATTACCAGAGCCCCCCTGCCCTCCGTCACAGACATCTACACCACACATTGCATCTGCAAAGTTGCCAGCATTGTGGATGACTTCTGACTTCTGGGAGAATATTTAGAGGACACACATCCAGACTGAGTAACAGCTTCTTCCCACAAGCCACCAGTCAGGGACTAAACTGACACACACACACACACACACACACACCCACATCCACATCCACTCCATACTCTACTCTCAGTCGGACTATTTTGCACTATTTGCTGTAGCTACAGATGATTGTATAAATTAATGTGCAAAATAACAATTTTTGCACACTCACCAATAAGACTGTATTTATAACACTCATTATTACGTAATACTCATTTTTGTACTGCACACTATTAGTCAGTACTGCAGTATCATTTTTTGCCATTGTCCTGTCTTGCACTGGTTGCACATGCACCAGCGCACGTTATGTAGATTCTTCAGTTTTTTTGATTTGTTGTAGTTTTTATAATTTGAATTTTTATAGAAATGTTTTGTCTTGTGTTCTATGTCTGTCATAGAATAGTTGAAAACTTTAAAAAATATTATTCATCACTAATAGAGGAAGAGGAACTGGTTTCTTTTCAGCACTGTAGCCAGGCTGACTAAGAGCCATAGTTCAGTTAAGCCTAGAATTTCCTCAACCCTAAGCAGCAATGATATCAATACTTTATTTAAGAATAAAATTTTAGCTATTGGAGGAAAAAATCACCAGACCATTCCTGCAAATACTGAATTTGAACTTTAGACTGCTTTCTACCTATAGATCTCGCTAACTTCCACTGTTCCATCATCAAAACCAACAACATGTCTACAAGACAATATTCCAGTTATACTGATGGAGGATATGGGAAGGATGCTCTACCCTTACTAAATACATATATTAGATATAATTAATCTATCTTTAGAAACAGGGTTGTACCAAAGGCCTATAATGT
This sequence comes from Channa striata, assembly GCA_033026295.1. Taxonomy (NCBI): domain Eukaryota; kingdom Metazoa; phylum Chordata; class Actinopteri; order Anabantiformes; family Channidae; genus Channa; species Channa striata. Next base: position 550,385 of record CM065181.1, on the reverse strand, counting down.
AGCTGTAGTCAAACTCCTACTTAAAAAAACCTTGTCTTGATCCAGGGGTTTTAGCCAATTACTGACCAATACCCAATCTCCCCATTATTTCTAAAATACTTGAAAATAATAGTTGCAAAGCACTTATATGACCACCTGCACAGAAAAAAACTCTTTAAAGACGTTCAGTCAGGATTTAGTTCATCATAGTACGGAAACCACAACAATCTTCTCTTGGCTTCCAATAATGGACTTGCCTCTATACTAGTTCTGTTAGATCTTAGTGATGTATTTGACACCAGTCATTACAAAATTTTATTACAGAGACTGAATCATGTAATTGGGATTAAAGGAACTGCACCAGGTTGGTTTAAATCTAATCTTATCTACCTCGAGTTCCACGAGGTTCTTTGTTAGGACTAGTACTTTTTACTCTCATTTTTAGAAAACACTCAACACATTTCCATTGCTACAGTGATGACACCCAGTTATTTCTATCTATGACACCAGATGAAATAAATCAATGACTCAAACTACAAGCATGTTTAAAAGACATAAAGGCCCGGATGTATGTGATGGAAAAATCCAAGAGTGATTAGATTTTACTGGTTATGTTTTGCTTAGTTGACAGGTCAAATGATATTCAGTGTACCAATGAAGAATGTTGGGAAGTATCTGCATAACTGTTCCAAGGTTATATAACAGTAAACGATAGCGACCTGGAGACATACCACATTCATTTGAGAGTGTTGGGAACCTGATGGTGGGAATGTTCAGCCCTAGCGAGTATGAAACATTTGTGTGATATATCAGTTTTAAAAACGGCACTTGACAGGGGATGAAACTCTGTCTGTAAACTTCTCTCTTGCAAGATAATAAAACCCTTAAAAGACATCCTGGCTGTTTGACCTTCTTTATTGATTGACACTTGAGGTATCTGTAACCAGTAGTTACCAATTTTTTCATAACAATGTCCTACAAATTCCTTCTTCTAAACACAAGTAAAACTGAAGTTATTGTGTTTAGGCCTAAAAATCTCCAAACATATAATTACTTTAGAAGACTAAAGTACTACCGCCAGGAATCTCAGAATCATTTTTGACCAGGATTTGTCATTTACCTCACACTTAAAACTAATCTCTAGAACAGCCTTATTTTCTGTACGGAGGATCAGAGGACTAGCTACAGCGAAGTTGTTTAGAGGCTGCTACTCATGCTCAGAGACCCCTACTACTCATATATCTTTTGAGTATGCAGGACTTTTGCTGATATAGTCTGTATCTGAAATAAAGTTGCTTGTCTGTGTCTCACTGAACAAAGGCTGGTCTCCTCATGGGGTGATTATTCTGATGTTTGTTCATGGTTTGGATAAAACAGATCCAGCTCCAAGAAAGTGGGTTAGACCATTGCACTACCCATTTGAAATGTTTAACCCTTGAGTTCATTCTGAAGGTCTTTCGGTCTCTCTCTCTCAGAATGAAGACACAAATAACAGTATCAGGGTATTTACGAACAATATATAACTGTCGGCACTGTTATTTCATGAAATTTGAAATCTGCGTCGTCATAGTGTCCATAGATCCATAAAGTAAGCCAAAGCCAAAGCTAGTCTTATTAGTTGAGAGGGGGTCTGCTTTCCCAAATCTGCACTGGAAGCTGGTTTCACAGGAGAGAAGCTTGATAACTTAAGGCTCTGCCTCCCATTCTTCTTTTGGAAATTCTGGGAACCACAAGTAGGCCTGCATTTTAGGACATGTGCATTAGGATGATATGGTACTAGGAGATCTTTTAGGTAGGATGGAGCTTGACCGTTTAGAGCTTTATAGGTAAGAAGAAGGGTTTTAAATTCTATTCTACATTTAATGGGAAGCCAATGGAGAGCAGCTAATGAAGGTGAAATATGATCTCTCTTACCAATCCCAATCAGTAATCTTGCTGCAGCATTTTGGATTAATTGAAGCCTTTTTAGAGAGTTACTGGGGCAGCCTGAAAGTAGAGAATTACAGTAGTCCAATCTAGATGCAAATGCATGGACCAGTTTTTCAGCATCACTTTGAGACAGGGTGCTCATAATTGTTTACATTGTTCCGTAGGTGGAAGAAGGTTGTTCTAGAGATTTGTTTTATGTGTGAGGTAAATGACAAATACTGGTCAAAAATGACTTGAAGTGAAATGAGATTCCTTGAAGTAGTACTGGAAGCCAGAGTTACGTCATCTAAAGTAACATTATGGTTGGAAAACATGTTTCTTATAGAGATGGGAAATATGAATCTTTTGACTGACTCGGATCTTTACCTCTCTAACAGTAAATTGAACGAATCATTTTGAGTCATTTCGTTAATTTCTTCATCTTACACCACGTGACGCTGTATCCCTCTTGTAGGCATTGTAAAAAGGGAAGCGGTTTTCAAACACTACATACTGAAGCCGACATGGTTTGCTTCAGCTGACAAATTATAATACACAAAATGCCACAAGCAATTCAAACCATGAGAAAACCTAGGAAAGCAAATACACACCACAATAAAGTGAGTTGTGTCCTACGTCCTCCCTGCCATTGTTGTTTAACAGCGTGACTTGGTGCTGGTTACGTGACAAATGAACGAAAGAACGATCCATAACAATCCGTATGAATGACTCGTGAGAGAACTGTAGAACTTGCTGTTCGCCACGGAGCGGCCTGGCTGTCACGTGACAAGAGAACGAGGACCCGAGGACGGACGCACAGCTCAGTGTGTCATGAACGAATCATTTCTGTTCCCTGTCCTGCTCACTGAGCTTATGCAGCTGCTGCCATGAGGCGAGAGAAGGTACTGCAGGAAAATGAACGAATCATTCACTTAGAGGATGCATGACTTCCAAGTCATATGCAAGATTAGTTCACATTGAATGAATCACTCACGAAGGACACATCACTAGTTTCTTAGACGTTTAGGCCCAAACACAATAACTTCAGTTTTATCTGAATTTAAAAGAAGGAAATCATACATCATCCAGTCCCTTATGTCTTGCTTATAGTTTGCATGCTTGTAGTTTGGTTAATTGATTTGTTTCATCCGGTTTCACAGATAGATCTAACTGCGTGTCATCAGTGTAGCAATGGAAATTTACAGTGTTTTCTAATAATGTTGCCAACTGGAGACATGGTAAAGAGTATTGGTCCTAACACAGAGCTTTGTGGAACTTAACTAACTTAAGTAAACCAATTTAGCGCAGTTCCTTTAATCGCAATTACATGTTCTAGTCTCAATATTCTGAAAAATCTAGTAATGTTTTGTGATCAATGGTAGTCCATTATCAAAAGTACATTATCTGAAGCCAGAAGATCATTGGTGACTTTAATCAGTGCGGTTTCTGTACCATCCATTATCTCTGATGGAGTGAGATGGACCACCTGGTGTCATGGTGCAGGCCAAACAACCAGGAGCTCAATGCTCTCAAGACAGTGGAGATGATAGTGGATTTCAGAAAGGAACCAGCCCCCCTCCCTCCGTCATCCTCGGTGAAACTCCGGTGACCTCTGTCAAGTCTTCTCGCTTCCTCTGCATCACCCAGGACCTTAAGTGGGAGCAGTACATCAGATCCCTCACCAAGAAGGCTCAGCAGAGGCTGTACTTCTTGTGGCAGCTAAAGAAGTTCCACCTCCCTGTAAAGATGCTGGTGAACTTTTAAATTGCTATCATTGAATCTATCTTTACACCCCCCACCCCAGTCTGATTCACTGCAGGCACAACCAAGGACAAGGCCAAGCTGCATGTCATCCACTCTGCTGAGAAGGTGATCGGCTGCAACCTCCCATCTCTTCAGGAGCTTTACGTCTCTAGGACTCTGAGACAAGCAGCCAGTATAACAGCCGACCCTTCTCATCCCGGAGATAAGCTTTTTCTAACCCTCCCCTCTGGCAATAGGCCCAGGTCCATTGAGACTGGGACCTCTGTCATGGAAAAAATCTATCTTGACAACTACTGGTCCCAGACACCTCGAGTGTAGTCAATAAAGAAGCTTGCATCCAGGATGCCTTTTAAGGGTTTTATTAACTTGCAAGAGAGAATGTACAATGAACAAATGTTTTATACCCCTCTGCTGCTGGGCAAAACATGTTTGTCGTATGTCTCCAGGTCACCACAGTTTACTGTCAGATAGCAGACAACCTTGGTATGGTTAAGTCGACACTTCTTAGACAAAACATGTATATGAGATAAACGATGCTATGTCTCAACATTCTTCATAACACTGAATATCATTTGACCTTATAACTAAGCATAAACATTAAAATTTAGTCACTCTTAATTTTTCCTTTACAACCTCACACCACAAGAACAGTTTCTTCCCCACTGCAGTCAGCCTGCTGAACAGTGATTAAGTGAATTTTTGAAATGCAGTAAAATTCAAATTTGCCAAATAATTTTTGTTTGTCAGGTTAAAGTTTTAAATGTGGGTCTCTGTCAGAAGTTTGTTTTTCTTGCACCCGGAAGTACAGGACACAGGAGGAACAATGTGAACGTTTATTGAAAATAAAGTAATTACAGAGGATAATGAGGGGGGAGTCGTGGCAGAAGGCGGCCTGAGGGGGGAGTCGTGGCAGAAGGCGGCCTGAGGGGGGAGTCGTGGCAGAAGGCGGCTTGAACACGGTTTGAACCTTAGTCGTGGCAGAAGGCGGCTTGACGGTGAGTCGTGGCAGAAGGCGGCTTGACGGTGAGTTGTGGCAGAAGGCGGCTTGACGGTGAGTCGTGGCAGAAGGCGGCTTGACGGTGAGTCGTGGCAGAAGGCGGCTTGACGGTGAGTCGTGGCAGAAGGCGGCTTGAACCCGAGTCGTGGCAGAGAGAGGAGGCGGCTTGAACCTGAGTCGTGGCAGAAGGCGGCTTGAACACGGTTTGAACCTTAGTCGTGGCAGAAGGCGGCTTGAACACGGTTTGAACCTTAGTCGTGGCAGAACGCGGCTTGACGGTGAGTTGTGGCAGAAGACGGCTTGAACACGGTTTGAACCTGAGTCGTGGCAGAAGGCGGCTTGAACCTGAGTCGTGGCAGAAGGCGGCTTGAACCTGAGTCGTGGCAGAAGGCGGCTTGACGGTGAGTTGTGGCAGAAGACGGCTTGAACATGGTTTGAACCTGAGTCGTGGCAGAAGACGGCTTGAACATGGTTTGAACCTGAGTCGTGGCAGAAGACGGCTTGAACGTGAGTCGTGGCAGGAGACGGCCTGAACGTGAGTCGTGGCAGGAGACGGCCTGAACGTGAGTCGTGGCTGTGCAGGCTGGTTACCGAGATGGCTGAAATCCGGTGTGGCGAGGCTGTGTCGGCAGGGGTTGATCAGGGAACAGGCAAGCAGAGTACAAAGTCCCAACATGAAAATCCTAGTATGGCAAGAGAACTTCCTGGGGGGCTGCAGGCAGTCAAGCAGAAAGACAATCTGGCAGCAAACTGTGGTAAAGTCCCGGTATAAATAGACAGGGGGAACAGGTGAAACCAATTGGGGTCAATCAAGGGTGGTGAAGTTGCCAGAGAAACAGTAAGGCAGGACAGGATGTGGAGAAGAGCGGGTGACAAAATAAAAGTGCAAGGGAGGAAATGGAGCTGAGGAACTGAGTCATGATAGTCTCTGGCTGAGCTGAGAATTTTTGAAAGGACTAAGCATTTTTTTTAAACATGAAGCTTACCATGATTTAAATGAAACCCCAGGTATTTTTTATGACAGTCATATTTTAATAGTGTTAAGATGTGTTGTGGTATAACTTAATGTGTAACAAATAACTATTGCTCTCAAAGAAATTTACCATAACTGCAATGTACCATAACTGCAATACAGCCATAATCTGGTACTTTTGTGCAAAGTATTTTTTACTTTTCCTTACTTGTTCCCACTGGTACTTTTCCATGTTGCTTACACTGGTCCTGCTAACTCTGTATTGATGTAGTATACCATAGTAATATCTCAAATGTGTGAGACAAGTATAATAGTGTCAGTAGTTAAGGATTTTGTTATGTTCTAGGTTAATGCCTTGAGTTTATATTGTTGTTACCTCATGAGTCTGAGTTGAGTGTTGCAGTCTCAGTAGTTAAGGATTTCGTTATAATCTAACTTTCTGCCTTTCAGTTAACAGTGTTATTACAACAAAAGTCTTCGTGTCATAGTCTCAATATATCAGTTATTATTGTTAAATCTTTTGAGTGAATTTACCAAGTCTCTGTCTTTGAGTTAATAATCTCCTCAAGTGTTATGCTGAGTGTTATTGTAACAATATTTTGTGTGATAATTATTTAACTGTTTTTAGAAGTTTATGTGTTAATAAACCTCCTGCACTCTTGGTGTGTCTCAGCTACTGTTTTTGGGTCCTGTATTTACGGTATCCAGCTACGGAACAGTGCAGGCACCCCCACAGATGTTGGACCTAGTCGAGATGGTGGTCTCTGGTGCTGAGGCTGGCCTGAGTTGGAGAGACCAACTTGATGGCTCAAGCCCTATCCCCCAGGACCTCGTGACTGGCCCAACAAAGTGTTTGATTGAAGAGGTAGATAAAGAGTAAGATGGTTAGTCAGAGCTTCTCGTGTCCAACAACGATGATGATGACTCCTCACTGGCACTTTCAGTGATCATGTGGGAAGCAGCTCTATGCTTGATTGTGAGGGAATAAAGAAGCACCGTCTCAGTAACATTAATTCAACAGAAGCTGTGGTGATGTCTCCACACAAAAACACTCCTCTCATCCAGAGCATGTCGCTTCCAGTCCAACCTTTTGGAGAAGTCATACAAGGCATCTGCATTGACAGCTTCCTCTTTTTTTGACATGCATTCAAGCTGGAAGAGGAGATGACACCTTTGCCTGATTCTGGTTTATGGGAGGGAGTCTTCAATGACCGCTGCCTTCATCTTTATGAAGTCCAGTCTCTAGGAAAAGCCATGGGTTGGTGTAACCAAGTGGTAAGGAGAAAGAAACAAATCCAGGCAGTGTGCCAAGGGCGCAGTTAAAAACAAGAAAACAAAACAAAATCATTGTTGGAAAACAATATGGCCACTCAATTCCCATAGGGAGTATTCCCTCCCTTGTGCTTAAATAATTTTGTCACAAGCATGCCACCTTGCGCAACGAGATGTATTGTGCCACAAAAAGGAGCTGGTAGACCATGGATGAGAGAGTTGCTAGGTGTTAGGACTAATGGCCTCAGCTTTGGTAGTATTTTTAATGGGTCGTTTGCACATAGAGGATATACAAGCGTTCTCTCACAGCCTAAGAGTCTCAGTGACATGCACATCATTACCATGAAGAGAATTGAGTTTTCTCACTTGGGGAGAAATATTTTGTTTACAAGCATACAGTGTCAGTATTATTAAAAATACTCAGTTCAGTTCAAGCAAGATTTAATTGTTGGTGGGTGGAGGTCTGATAAACTATTTTGTATCCAAATGGTGTTTTCATATTGGTTTAACCTGCTGATTATTGTTACTATTGTTACTATCATCGAATATTAGGTTTGCAGAGATTCTAAAAATAGTCAGCAAATTAGGTTAGTTACGTTGACTAATTTACAGCCTGACCCATCCTGTATGCACATTTAACAAACACACACTTATTTCATCCCCGGAGTCCAGAAAGTTTGTTTTAAAGAGATCAAACATCTGCATGTATTTTGTTAGGGTTAAAAGTTATATCAGTACATCTATTCAGATCTGTGGGGTGGAATTGCATACTTAAAAATTGGCAAGCAAATTTGGAAGGCTTTGGAAGCTGCTTTGTCTCCACAAACTTTTCAATTCCGTTAAAGAAAACCCAACAAATCCCCCTTGAGTAAGCCATATGATATGGTACTAGGTGATCTTTTAGGTATGATGGAGCTTGGCCATTTAGAGCTTTATAGGTAAGAAGGGTTTTACGTTCTATACTACATTCAATGGAAAATTAATGGAGAGAAGCTAAAGAAGATTAAATATGATCTCTCTTACCAATAACTGTCAGTAATCTTGCTGCAGCATTTTTCAATAATTGAAGAAAAAGATTCTCTGGTTTGATGAAATCAAGACTGAACTGCTTGCCCTCAATTCTAAATGCTCTAAACACCAGGCACCTGCACAATACGATCCCTACAATGACACATGCTGATGGTAGCATCATGCTATGGGTGTGTTTTTTTCAATTCAATTCAACTTTATTTATATAGCGCCAATTTACAACAAGGTCATCTCAGGGCACTTTACATAATAAAGTCAAGACTATACAAACAGGTAGAGAAAACCCAACAAATCCCCCTTGAGCAAGCCATAGGCAACAGTGGAGAGGAAAAACTCCCTTTAACGGAAGAAACCTCCAGCAGAACCAGGCTCAGGGAGGACGGCCATCTGCCTTGACCGGTTGGGCAGAGTGGAAAGTGGAGAGAGAAAAGAACAGAGCAACAAAAGCAACAACAAAACATTGAGCAGGTTAATAGGACCAGTAGCTGCACACTGGAGGACACACAGCGCCAAATCCGGGGACACCTGTGGACAGGGAGAGAGAGAGGGGGAAAGAGAGGGAGAGAGACGACTACGGGACAAAGAAGACACAGAATTAATGTCATACAGTGGTGACAATATAGATGTGGGGTGAGAGGAGAGAATGAAGAGAAGAGGAAGTGGCACAGTGCAGAGTCCCCAGCAGTCTAAGCCTATAGCAGCATGACTATAACCAACTATAAGCTTTATCAAAAGGAAGGTTTTGAGCCTAGTCTTAAAAATAGGGAGGGTGTCTGCTTCCCGAATCTGGACTGGGAGCTGGGTCCACAGGAGAGGAGCTTGATAGCTAAAGGCTCTGCCTCCCATTCTATTTTTGGAAATTCTGGGAACCACAAGTAGGCCTGCATTTTGGGACCGAAGAGGTCTAGTAGGATGATATGGTACTAAGAGATCTTTTAAATATGATGGGGCTTGGCCGTTTAAAGCTTTATAGGTAAGAAGAAGGGTTTTAAATTCTATTCTGCATTTAATTGGAAGCCAATGGAGAGAAGCTAATGAAGGTGAAATATGATCTCTCTTACCAATCCCAGTCAGTAATCTTGCTGCAGCATTTTGGATTAATTGGAGGCTTTTTAGAGAGTTACTGGGGCAGCCTGAAAGTAGAGAATTACAATAGTCCAATCTAGAAGTAACAAATGCATGAACCAATTTTTCAGCATCGCTTTGGGACAGGATGCTCCTAATTTTGGCAATGTTCCGTAGGTGGAAGAAGGCTGTTCTAGAGATTTGCTTTATCTGTGAGGTAAATGACAAATCCTGGTCAAAAATGACTCCAAGATTCCTTGCAGTACTACTGGGGGCAAGAGTTATGTCGTCTAAAGTAGCGATATGGTTAGAAAACATGTCTCTTAGACTATTAGGCCCAAATACAATAACTTCAGTTTTATCTGAGTTTAGAAGAAGAAAATTATACGTCATCCAGTCCCTTATATCTTTAAGACATGCTTGTAGTTTGATTAATTTATTTGTTTCATCAGGTTTCATAGATAGATATAACTGCGTGTCATCAGCGTAGCAGTGAAAATTTACAGAGTGTTTTCTAATAATGTTGCCAAGGGGAGACATATATAGAGTAAAGAGTATTGGTCCTAATACAGGGCCTTGTGGAATTCCATAACTAACTTTTGTGTATGTCGAAGATTCATCATTAACGTGAGTAAATTGGAATCTATCTGATAGATACGATTTAAACCAATTTAACGTTTAATTCAAACGTAATTTTTTAACTGCAGGAACTGGGAAACTGTTCAAGGTTAAGGATAAGCTTAATGGAGTGAACTACAGAGATAAATGAAAACCTATTCCACAGTACTCAGGACCTCAGACTGACCCGAAGATTCACCTTTCAAGATGACAATAATCCTATGCCCACAGCCAAGGCGGCTCTGGCTTTGTGACAACTCTGTGAATGTACCAGCCAGAGCCCTGATTGAACCCCAGTTAAACATTGCTGGAAAGATCTGAAAATGGCTGTTCAGAGAAGGTCCCCATCTAACTTTACTGAGTTTGAGCAGGAAAATTCCTCAATCTAGGTGTGCAAAGCTTGTCATGTCATACCCATATAGACTCAAGGCTGTAATTGCTGCCAAAGGTATTTCAACAAAGTCCTGAGTAAAGGATTTGAATACTGAATACAAGTCATATTTAACTTTTTTAAATTAGGTTTCTTAACTTCTGTTGTCACTTAAATGTAAGATTTAAGAATAAAAACTATTAAATAAAACTATTTCAGAATAAACTTGAACAATGTTAAAGGGGTCTGAATAGTTCTTGAATGCACTATATGTATGCTAAACCTGGCTTGACATGCATAGATATTTACCACTATATTTGTAAATCATGTTGACTCCATCTGTTGACGTGGCAATGGTGTTGATGAAAGTGACAAATGTTTTCTGTGATGCTCTTGCACTGTGCCAGTACTTAGTGGAGGCCATACTAAATTTATAATGTCAACCAGTCTAGCTTCAAGAGTGATCACTCTACAGAGACAACACATCTGACTGTTGTGGAAGCCCAATGGGCTGCAATAGTTTCAGGTTGTTCTTCTGTCTTAATTCTACTAGACCTATCTGCAGCCTTTGACACTGTGAACCATCAGATCCTCTTGTCTGCACTCTCTGACTTGGGTATCTGGATCGGCTCTAGCCTGGCTTCAGTCTTCCTTGTCTGGACGAACCTTTAAGGCATCATGGCAGGGTTGTGTTTCTAAGTCTCATAGCCTATCCACCAGCATACCGCAGGGCTCAGTTCTTTTTCCTCTTCTTTTTTCTATCTATACTACATCTCTGGGCTCTATCATCCATTCACAGGGCCTTTCATATATAGCTATCACTGCTATGCTGATTACCTAAAGCTCTTCCTGTCCTGTCCACTGGATGACTCCATTGTCTTGTCACACAGCTCTGCCTGTCTCTCTCTCTCTCATCGAAGCAGAGATAAAAAAAAAAAAGACCTCTCCAAGACTGAAGTTATTGTCTTTCCCAGTCAGACCTTTGATACAAAATAACATCAGCATCAACACTGGATCTGCAGGGCATTGTCCCAGTTAAGTCAGTCAGAAATCTGGGGTTCATTATCAATAACCATCTGAGCTTTGAGGAACAAAGGAATACATTTCCTCAGTCTCCAGGTCATGTAGTTTTGCCCTCTTTGGCCACTGTTACAGCATCAGAAAGGTCAGACCCTACCTCTTAGAATACACAACCCAACACATTGTGCAGGCAGTGGTAATATCTTGTCTCAGTTACTGGAATGCACTACTGGCCCCCTGCAGATGAGCCAATATGTGGCAGCTGGCCCCATTTTTAATCAGCCTAAAAGCATTCATGTCACACTGCTCTTGAGATCTGAGCACTGGCTTCCTGTGGCTGCACTGATAAAGTTCAAAGTTCTCTTTCTTGCCTACAGGGTGATCAACTCTACAGCTCTGGCTTACCTCAACTCAATCATTCAGGCCTACAATCCCTCTACTGTGTTCTGCCAGCAAACGGTATCTGGTGGTTCCAGCACCACACAGATGACACAATCTCTTTCATAGTTTTTATCTCCCCTATTTCAGGAGAGAGAAAAATAAAGCTTTGTACTTGTTCATGGGGGGATTTGTTGGGTATTGTCTAAACTTTCGAGAGGTAAAGATCATCAGTCATAGTTCAGAGCCCTAATTATGCCTAAAAATGTATTCAGACTGCCATGCTAATCTCTGTATTTCACGCCAGATAAATAAACTCTTTAGATTGTTGTGTGGACTTCAGGCAGGGGTTATCCTAATCCCCAAAAATTACCTTTTCCACCTCTGTGTACATATTCCAGTATCCTTTGCTACCTTTTGTTAGGGTGTCTTTCATTTTAATGACCATGGTTTCATGCCAATAGTGTTAATTTCCTCAATATGTAAATTTTGTTAATTTGAATCTCTTTTGCCCGGCAAAACTGTTGTGAGTTAATGAACCTTTTGTTATTACGTTTGCTATAGCAACAGCGGTACCTGGGCCTGGGTGATATTACATTCTGCTTCCACAGTCAGTAGACACAGGCCACCAAAGCCGATTAAAATGTCTCATAAGGCAAAGAAAGTGCCTCAGAGCACAAATAGGTAGAAGCACAATGCATCATTAGCCTCTGAAAAACAAAACACCAATACCATTAAACAGGTGGTAATGCTGCCAGAATGCAGCATTATAACATGCCCTGTATTTTCACTTTAGCATTTCATTACATCTTGTTGTCTGGAGCTGGTAGGCATAATGAAATCAACATTGAACCAAATCAGGATCTGACGTATGACTTCATGATGTATAACATCAGAGATGGAAACAGCTGGCCTGATAACTATGAGCTGGGAGATATAACGAAAAACCGAAATCAGAGGAGTGAATGAGTAGAGATGTTCTATATTTGTACTCAAATCATATCTTATGAAATTTATTTCATAATATCTTACATAAGTAGTTTTCTTTGGTAACAACACAGTATTACTTGAAAAGTTTAACAATCCTTGGAAACCTTAAAAATTTTGTGTTTTTCTGCATGACCTAAACACTTTTTTACAGTCCTAAACCTAGCTAAAGGAAACCCAATTAAACAAGTGGAATAAATAAAAATTAGCATTTTTAATAGATTTAATTATTGAAAGTAGTTCAACCTTAAATAACTGTATGTGTCACATAGGGAAATGTGTATTAATGTTATCTGTTATGGCATGACCATATTAGTTTTTAGACGACACAGTGTTAATTGTTTTTACTGCTTGCTGGAATTGTGTTATTTTACATATTATTTTTTTAATTGCATGCTTTTATTTTGAAACATGTGTGCATGGTGTTTATAACCTTACTTCCCAGTTGGAATTGCTTAAGTCTTTGAGTTTGGAGAGAGGTCTCTGGGTTTGGAGAGAAGAGATAACTGGCTGTTTCCATAGTTGGAAATGGAACTTCATGGAAAATACAATTTGTGCAGACAAACATCATGTGTGTGGCAAAAGTATATGAACCTCCAGCATTATCAAATTCCTTGAGGTAGAAATCAGTCAAGTCAATGGGATAAAATTAAGTGAGTCTGGAAGGCTCTACCCTAAGGAAGAGGAAATCTATATTTATATATAAATAGCTTATACTATCACAAGGTGTGCTGTTTTTTGTTTGTTTTGTTTTGTTTGTTTATTGTTTTGACAGTTTAGGTTTGTTTAGAGGTATGCCATGGCTCAAACAAATGTGATTTCTGAAGACCTAATTGTTTGAAGAAATCAAAAACACTGTCTCCCTTACACACTCTCAAGACTGGTAAACTAATCAGCAAAAGTCACACAAAGAACCCAATACGTAATATTGTAGTCTGGGTAGTCACAAGGATTCCCAGGGTAATGCCGTGAAAATTAAAGGCCTCTATTCCTGTGGTTAAGATCACTGTTTTTGAGTCCATTATCAGGACTGAACAATGGTAGTGTGCATGGCTAAGTTGCAAGGAGGAAGCCACTCAAGTTGAAAAAGAACATTGCTTCCTGTGTGATATTTGCTAAAGCAGAGGGAATTAAAAATGTTATCAAAAAATAACTATCTCTCAATAGAAACTTTAGACATTGCTGCACAGAGTTAATGTCATACAGTTGGGACATATAAGTGTGGGGTGAAGAGAAGAGGAAAGTGGCTCAGTGCAGACTCCCCCATCAGTCTAAGCTTTATCAAAGAGGAAAGTTTTGAGCCTAGTCTTAAAAGTAGAGAGGGTGTCTGCTTCCCTAATCTGGACTGGGAGCTGGTTCCACAGGATAGGAGTTGGATAGCTAAAGGCTCTGCCTCCCATTCTACTTTTGGAAATTCTGGGAACCACAAGTAGGCCTGCATTTTGGGACCGAAGTGGTCTAGTAGGATGATATGGTACTAGGAGATCGTTTAGATATGATGGTTGACCGTTTAAAGCTTTATAGATAAGAAGAAGGGTTTTAAATTTTATTCTACATTTAATTGGAAGCCAATGTAGAGAAGCTAATGAAGGTGAAATATGATCTCTCTTACCAATCCCAGTCAGTAATCTTGCTGCAGCATTTTGGATTAATTGAAGCCTTTTTAGAGAGTTACTGGGGCAGCCTGAAAGTAGAGAATTACAGTAATCCAATCTAGAAGTAACAAATGCATGAACCAGTTTTTCAGCAACGCTTTGGGACAAGATGCTCCTAATTTTGGCAATGTTCCGTAGGTGGAAGAAGGCTGTTCTAGAGATTTGTTTTATGTGTGAGGTAAATGACAAATCCTGGTCAAAAATTAATCAGAGATTCCTTGCAGTACTACTGGGGGCAAGAGTCATCTAAAGTTGTCATGGTCTCGGTGTTGATCTGTGTTGCCCTGGTTACGTTCCTGTCTCTCTCCGCCTTGCTTTCCTCCCCTCTCATTAGTTCCATATGTTTCACCTGTGTCACTCGTACTTAAACCATGCCTGCACATTTCCCCAGTGGCAGATTATCATTCATGTCTCGTTCCATGTCACGCCAAGTTTTCGATAAGTCTGTTTTTCCTTGCCAGAGAGTTTTCCCCATCTCAGTTTTGGACCACGCATCTTGTAAACCTGTGCTTCTTCCCCACCACTGCCACGACGACTCCAAAAACTCCTATGAGTATATGATTTGTTACTTTGTTTCTGTCAGAGCTCTTGACTTGTTGTTTTGTTACTTTTCCACTTACCTCGTTTTCTGTTGTTACTTTGTGCCTGTTTTCTCCCTGATGTTGTCAGCCGATTTCAGTTGCTCCTAATTTCACCATGTACTCACCTCAACCATACCACCTTCTCAACCAGAAGTTTCCCCTCTGTTTGCCATTCACTTACTCACCGGTCTTTTTCCCACCTCCAGATCCTACCACTACTCCCCTGCCATGAGCCATCCCGGGTGTTCCTATTGGCCGAAGCCTTCACGTCATTCACTTCATTCATTCTGTTTCAATAAATCATTTTCTTCCAGTCGCTTGTCCTTGCCTCTATTTGGGTCTTCTAAACGCGCCCCCCCTGATAAAAGTAGCAATATGGTTAGAAAACATGTTTCTTAGACTTTTAGGCCAAAATACAATAACTTCAGTTTTACCTGAGTTTAGAAGAAGGAAATTATACGTCATCCAGTCCCTTATGTCTTTTAAACATGCTTGTAGCTTGATTAATTTATTGGTTTCATCAGGTTTCATAGATAGATATAACTGCGTGTCATCAGCGTAGCAGTGAAAATTTACAAAATTTACAAAATTTATTTAGTGTTTTCTAATAATGTTGCCAAGGGGAGACATATATAGAGTAAAGAGTATTGGTCCTAATACAGAGCCCTGTGGAATTCCATAACTAACTTTTGTGTATGTCAAAGATTCATCATTAACACGAGCAAATTGGAATCTATCTAAAAGATACAATTTAAACCAATTTAGTGTAGTTCCTTTAATTCCAATAAAATGTTGACCAGCCAGTCTACCTGCGGACCAGCGAGTCTACCTGCGCGAGTCCACCGAAGGGAGGACACTGTAAGACACTGCACTTTTTTTCTGTCTTCTCTTCTACTTTCACTTTTATCCTCCTCCGCTCCGGAAAGCCTGTTCTCTATCTCATCATGTGTTTTCAGCAGATCCCACTTCTCCTCCGCAGACACAGGACACGGCATTCTCTGAGAGGACGGTGCTTCACCAATCTGCGTGCCCTCACCCAGACCATTCTGGCCCCAGCCTCTTTTTCTCTTGCACTGTGGAACTGCCAATCGGCGGTGAACAAGGCTGACTTTATTCCGGCTTTTGCCACACACTCAGCTGTCCAGCTTCTCGCACTTACAGAGACCTGGATTACACCGCAGAACACGGCCACCCCTGTTGCACTCTCCACTGGCTTCACCTTCTCTCACACCTCTCGTCCATCGGGTCGGGGGGGTGGGACTGGTCTTCTCGTTGCAGACTCCTGGAAGTTCTCCACGACTGCACCCTTCAACAATCTGTCGTTGCTGGAATATCATGCCATCAGGATTACGGCACCGATTACAGCCCATGTCATTGTAATCTACAGACCGCCAGGCCAGCTGGGGAACCCCTGCGACGAGCTGGATATCCTCTTGTCCCAATTCCCTGAAGATAACACTTCTCTCATCATCGTAGGCGACCTCAACATCCACCTAGACAAACCCCATGCTGCTAACGTGCTCGCTCTTCTGAACACGTTTGATCTGGGACTGGTCTCCACTCCCCCGACCCACAAAGCAGGCAAGATCTCATTCTGATCCGGAACTGCACTGTGGCCGACATTGCTGTCACTCCGCTGGAGTCGGACCATTTCTTCATCCAGCTCACTGTCTTCATTCGTACACCGGCACACCATCCTACTGCACTGGTTACAGTCCGCCGTAACCTCAGATCTCTTAACCCGGAGCGGTTCTCTTCACTGGTTTCTGCAAAGCTGCCCTCGCCCCAGGATCTCTCCACCTGACAGACTCTGTAATACACTTTCGTCATGCCTAGACAGTCTCTGCCCGACAACCTCTCGACCTGCTCGCCCTTCTGCATCTAACTCTTGGCTAACGGACCAGATTCGGGAACAACGTACTATCCTCAGGGGTGCTTAGAGGAAATGGCGCAAAACAAGGGCCCCTTCGGCTCTTTCGGACTACCAGGATTTGCTTGCTTCCTTCTCTCACAGTGTCACTAGGGCTAAAACTGAATACTACCAGGACAAGCTCAGCAACACCACAGATACCAAAAAGTTGTTCTCCACTTTTAAATCATTGCTCTATCCACCGCCGCCTCCGCCACCCACCTGTCTCACAGCCGCCAACTTTGCCTCCTTTTTCATCAACAAGGTGGCAACCATCAGCTCCCAGTTCTCTCTCCCAGATGACATCGAATGGCGCACCACGCTTTGCATTCACGACCCTGTCAGGGGACGACGTATCTACTCTCCTCCTTTCGAATCGCCCAACCACTTGCTCTCTGGACCCGATCCCCTCCACCCTTCTTCAAGCTACTGCACCGACACTAATACCAGCCATCACGCAGATCATCAACACTTCTCTCATAACACGCACCTTTCTCACCTCGTTCAAACAGGCCCAGATTATGCCCCTGTTGAAGAAGCCTTCTCTTGATCCCTCCCTTGTGGAGAATTACAGACCAGTCTCTCTTCTCCCGTTTCTGGCCAAGATCCTGGAACGAGCAGTCTACAATCAACTTTCAGACTTTCTTTCCCTGAACAACCTCCTCGATGTAAATCAGTCTGGCTTCAAGAGCGGTCACTCCACAGAGACGTCACTTTTGACTGTTGTGGAATCCCTATGGGCTGCTAAAGCTGCGGGTAATTCTTCTGTCTTGATTCTACTGGACCTGTCGGCAGCCTTTGACACTGTAAACCACCAGATCCTCCTGAATACAGTCTCTGACTTGGGTGTCTCTGAACCAGCTCTAGCCTGGTTTCGGTCCTACTTGTCTGGACGAACCTACAAGGTATCCTGGCAGGGGCGCGACTCTAAATCTCATAACCTCTCCACTGGTGTACCCCAGGGCTCTGTTCTTGGTCCTCTTCTTTTTTCCATCTATACTTCTTCCCTGGGCTCAATCATCCAATCACATGGCTTTTCATATCACTGCTATGCGGACGACACACAGCTCTTCCTGACCTTTCCGCCAAATGACCACTGTCTCGACACGCATGCCTGCCTCTCTGACATCTCTGCATGGATGAGAGAAAGACATCTTCAGCTTAACATCTCCAAGCCTGAGGTTCTAGTCTTCCCAGCCAAGCCGTTGACGCAGCACAACATCAGCATTAACATTGGATCCGAAGTGATTGTTCCCACTAAGTCGGCCAGAAATCTGGGGGTCATCATTGACAACCAACTGAGCTTCACGGAACACATCGCCTCAGTCTCTAGGTCGTGTAGATTTGCCCTCTACAACATCAACAAGATCAGACCCTACCTCTCTGAGTACACGACTCAACTCATCGTGCAGGCATTGATCATATCTTGTCTAGATTATTGCAACGCACTGTTGATGGGGTTACCGGCATGCACGACCAAACCCCTGCAGATGACCCAAAATGCAGCAGCACGCCTTATCTTTAACCAGCCAAAAAGGACTCACGTCACCCCGCTCTTCAGACCTCTGCACTGGCTTCCTGTAGCTGCAAGAATTAAGTTCAAAGCTCTGTCTCTTGCCCACAGAGTGGTCACCTCAACGCTCCGGCTTACCTAAACTCTTTCAGGTGTACAACCCCTCCCGTCCGCTGCGCTCGGCCAGCGAACGACGTCTGGCAGTCCCAGCGCCACACAGAAGACACCAAGGAAAACTCTTCAGCTCAGTGATCCCACGATGGTGGAATGAGCTGCCAAACTCTGTGTGCTCAGCGACCTCACTCACTACATTTAAAACACTGCTGAAAACAGAACTCTCCCGTCTCTTCCTTTAAAAAAAAAAAATAAAAATTGCTTTTTCCTTTTTCTCTACTTGCATCTCATGAAACCTTAACACTTGTTTGATAACACTTTACTTTGATGTTTCTCTCCTAAACTTAGATTTTATTGCTCGTTTGTTCCTCACTTGTAAGTCGCTTTGGATAAAAGCGTCTGCCAAATGCCTAAATGTAAATGTAAATGTAAATGTTCTAGTCTCTGTAGTAATATTCTGTGATCAATGGTGTCAAATGCAACACTAAGATCTAGTAGAACTAGTATAGAGACAAGTCCATTATCTGAAGCCAGAAGAAGATCGTTGGTGACTTTAATCAGGGCAGTTTCTGTGCTATGATGAACTCTAAATCCTGACTGAAATTCTTCAAACAAGTCGTTTCTGCGCAGGTGGTCACATAATTGCTTTACAACTACTTTTTCAAGTATTTTAGAAATAAAGGGGAGATTGGATATTGGTCTGTAATTGGCTAAGACACCTGGATCCAGACTAGGTTTTTTAAGTAGAGGTTTGATTACAGCTACCTTATAGGCCTTTGGTACATATCCTGTTTGTAAAGATAGATTAATGATACCTAATACGAACGTGTCTAATAAGGGTAGAGCATCTTTGAGCAGTCTAACTGGAATAAGTTGGTTTAGATGCCATAATAGTTGACGTTAACTCAGCAAGGTCTATGGGCACAAAGCAGTCTAAAAGGGACTGAGGACTTACTGATAATTCTAATTCGGTTGTATTTCTGGGGAGGGTCTGGTGAATTTTGTTTTTAATAGATACAATTTTATTTGTGAAGAAAGTCATGAAGTCATTGATGCATAGCGTTAAGGGAATACTAGTTTCAATGGAATTATGGCTCTTAGTCAGCCTGGCTACAGTGCTGAAAATAAACTGTTTTTTTTCTTATTTTCCTCTACTAGTTATGAATAATAAGCTGTTCTGGCTTTATGGAGGGCTAATTTGTATGAGTATAAGCTCTTTTTCCAGGCTAAGTGTGATTCTTGTGAATGAGTGCAATGCCATATCCTTTCTCATTTTCGTGACGCCTGCTTTTAATTGCGGGTTTGCAAACTATATCATGGAGATCGTCTGTTAAGATTTACTGCCCTCTTTTTCAGAGGGGCAACAGTATCAAGTATTGAATGTAGTGATGCTGCATAATTATCAGTCAGGTAATCAACTTGTACAGCAGCACAGTTAATGAGGCTACTTTCAGTTATATCGGCACATGATGAAGGGATCATTTCCTTAAATTTGTTCACAGTGTTTTCAGATAAGCACCTACTGAAGTGGAACTTTTTTCTAACTGCTGCATAATCCATTGGATTAAATTCAAATGTTATCAGAAAATGATTATCAATTTCAATGCTGTATGTAAGGACAAGGATAGGGTGTGACTAAAACAACGAGTGGGTTCATTTACATTTTGAGGGAAACCAGTTGAATCTCATAATGAAGTAAATGCCGTGTTGAGGGAGCTACTGTCAGCATCTACATGAATGTCTAAGTTGCCCACTATGACGACTTTATCTGCACTAAGCACTAAGTCGACTAGAAAATTCTGTCATAAGTTCAGAATAAGGGACTGGAGGACAGTAAACAATAACAAACAGAAGTGGATTTTGAGTTTTCCAAATTGGGTGTGAAGGCTCAGAGTAAGACTCTCAAATTAGTTGTAACTATTTTTAGGTCTACGGTTTATTGGTAATCTTGTGTGATAGCTTACCAATAAAGCTACTAATAAAGCTATCACGCATCCTGCACCTCGGCCTGAGCTTCTAGGAAAATGATAATTTATATGACTTGGGGGGTCGACTCATTTAAACTAATATATTTTTCCTGCTCCTGTGAAGTTTCAGTGAGACAAAATAAATCGAATTGATGATCACTTATCAGGTCATTTACTAACAGAGATTTATATGGGAGAGATCTGATATTTAATATCCATGTCAAGAGACAGACAAAACCAAAAGTAATAACAGCAACATTATGCCAAACCAATCATATGGCTGAAACAGCATTACAGCCATATGATTGGCTGAAAGCAGAGAGCTTAACATCTGGCAACAGCATCTGTGCTAACATTTGGGCTAATGCAAACGTAAACATTAGTGCCCCGGATGCAAACGTGAACATCAGTGCCCCGGTAAAATTGTCTTCTAATTTAACCTTACCCGGCAAGTTTTTTGGCCTAAATCTAACTGTAGTTTTTTCTTAGTGCAACGTTACCCAAAATTGTTTTCCCTGTGCCCAAAGTAGTTGTTTTGTTTTTTTGTTTGTCTATATGAAGTTGTTCCCAGGGCGTCATATAGTGCCACTCCTGGAGCGTCCAATAGTAACTGACAGGTTACCTGTACCTAATATCTGTAAGGCCAAAGGACATACAAAGAAATTCTTCAGGTATAAGTGTGTGGTGATAAGTCTTTGGCCAGTAGCCAATAAAAATTTAATTTCTTACATTTGTTTCTTACATAAAATTTCTTAAAAATGTTATGTCTTCTCTTGCAGAGCACATTGTACAAAGTACTTAATGCCTAATCCAATCCCTGACAGGCTTATGGAGAAATATTTCCAAAACCAGGATTCATGGCATCCAATAAGGACAGCTGATCATGTAGAGAGTGGCCATAAACATTCCACCTCCACCCAGAGAAAAAGTCTTCCACGGGGTTTAGGAAGGGTGAGTATGGAGGCAAGTAAAGGAAAAAGATCTGAAGATGATGTCAGTGACTGTAGCAGAATAGTAGAATGCCACATTTTCCAGTGCTCCTATCTGGCTGGGACATCTGCCCGCTACACAGTGACGTTTTTCCTCTGCACCATGTTTTGTTCCGTTTGAGCCAGCCTCATCCAGAAAAATTAATATATATGGAGTTCTTTCACACATTCTCCATTTCTTGAAAATTGTCACCTGGGTAGGTTTTCAGCTGTTAATGTTTTTGATATGTTCTATAGTTTCAGTGTGGCTGCAGCAGAAATGTAAATGTTTGAACAAGTGATGTTCACAATGATGAATAAAACCTGTGGGTGAAAGTGGGTGAAAACCTGTCAGAGTTAAACTTAGTGTCAGTTCAGCTATACTTTCCCATTGACATTAATTGCAGGTGACAGGGCTAAGTACAAGGCTGCACACAATGACAATGATGACTCTGGAAGAAATTAGTCATGGTCACCCTTCATCAGCCGTGACAGGAGTGATTATGCAGACTAGGAACTTGTCAAGATACTATTATTGGAGCTGGCTGACAAAGAGGACCTAATATTAAACAAAAGACCTAATTCAAAAAGTATCAGTATTATCATTTTTTAAACATTTGATTTTCCAAATATACACTGGTCAGCAGCAACATTAACACTGGTGGTCTTAATGTCAAGGATACAGTGTGTGCAGAGGTGGTCTTCCCACCCAGGAAGACAAAACTTAAATAAAAAAATAAAAGTGCAAGTATTAGTGCCTAAAAAAGTTTCCATTACAGTACCAGAACTATTTTACTTATATAAAAAGGCAGAGCAGATGTTACTACATCTACATATACATGTTACAAAGTACAAAAGTAAAAATAAATAAATAAATGAAGACACACAGCTCCAAATCCGGGGACACCTGAAGACAGGGACAGAGAGAAGGAGACAGAGAAGCACAACTACGGGAGAAAGAAGGCACAGAGTTAATGTCATACAGTGGTGACATATAAATGTGGGGTGAAAGGAGAAAAGTGTCTCAGTGCATCAGGGGTTGGTCCCTCAGCAGTCTTAAGCCTATAGCATCATGACTATAACTAACTATAAACTTTATCAAAGAAGAAAGTTATAAGCCTAGTCTTAGAAGTAGAGAGGGTGTCTGCTTCCGGAATCTGGAATGGGACTGGCTGGTTCCACAGGAGAGGAGCATGATAGCTAAACTCTCTGCCTCCCATTCTACCATTGGAAATTCTGGGAACCACAAAGCCTGCATCCTGACATAAAAGTGGTCTATTGGGACCATATGGTACTTAGTTCTTTTATATATGATGGAGCTTGACCTTTAAGAGCTTTGTAGGTGTAGAAGGGTTTTATATTCTATTCTAGATTTTGTGGGGAGCCAAAGGAGAGAGGCTAGTGGAGAGACTTTCTTTTATAAATATTACTAACGCATGTGACTACATGTATTTACTACATGTATGTAGTCAAAATGTATAATTCTAAAAATTATAGTGTTGTATTAAGTATTGCTAATGCTCAAGATTATATTACATTACTGTTTTATTACAACATTCAATAATAATTAGATAATACAGAAACATCAAACAATAATTTTACGTTTAAATTCAAAATTACAAAAATATGCAAGGCTGTATTTTATAAATATTGTCAATATATGTTACTGTACTACATTATCTATTATTATCTATTTTTACAATTTATTAGGTCAAACAAGGCAAAATATTAAAAAAGATACAAAGATGTGTTTTATAAATATTGTCAATGCTGATAGTCATAATACAATGTTAAAGAAGAAGTTGATTTATATTACAATTAAAGACTGTAAACTTGGGATTCAACACCATCTTTACATGGTTTTGGTAGTAAAAACACTCATACTTTCACAGTCAAAGCATTTTTTTTTTATTTGCACCATGCATATATTTTATTCAAATCAGATAAAAAAGAGAGTGCAATACTGTCTGTCATTATTTTACAAATATTTGTGACTGTATACTATATAGACAATGCACATGTATGTGTGATGTAGGTTACATTTCACATCATTTTAATATGTTTTTAAATAAGGATCAAATGCGTCTTTTAAATTTATAGTTAATTACCAAATTTTGAATTATGTTTTTCTATTAATTGCTTGCAGCAATCACATTCTTGTTGTTTCCAGTATTTATTTATTATTATTATTATTATCATAAATTCTTTCTTACATTCTTGAAGAAGCTAGCTTTCAGGAATCACACGCATTTCTTCAGGAAATTGGAGTATTCTAGTTATTAGTGTGATTGCTACAAGCATTCCCTTTTCTTCCGTAAGTTTTATGACCCGCATCTTGTCCTAAAGCAGTGCTTCTCAAATAGTGGGGCGCGGTGCGCTGCCAGGGGGGGTGTGTGTGACCCTGGGGAATATGCTTTTTTTGCCGCACTAGAATAAAGTGTAATTGCAGATCCAGTACAGTAGTTGGCAGTGTGTCTCATTGTCAGAGTGTGTGCAGGAGGGGATTAGCTCTATGGTGTTGGGTTTATTTTGCACCGAGCAGATGACATGAAGTGAGTAAACGAACCTGAAGACAACATGAAGAGATTTTAACAGGGATGGAAAGAAAGATACTGAGACAAAAGAAAGTCACCCGAAAGCTAAGACGAGGAAATATGACGAATTTTACGCATATGTCACGCTTCGCCGCCCCCCCGAATTGATTTTCCTTTTGCTAGGAAATAACTGAGAAGCACTGTCTTAAAGGCTTACAGCTAGAAACACCATCCCAACTCTATGTTGTTAAAACATATTTGGAGATGGTGTTTGTTGACTTGTGTGCTGATATCTAATGCAGAATAATTTCTAGAGATTTTGTTTTTTTTCAATTAGCCCTATGGGAGCCTTTGATGCCTTTCATGTGGAGAGGGTTCAAATTACTTTCTGTGCTTTTGTGCCTTTTTTTTTTCTTTAATGTTTTCACACATAAAAGGCATCGAAGACTCCATTCCATTCACTTCTAAATTGTTCAGGGCTTCCGATCTCATCATTACTCAAACTGTTTTGTAGCACGGATGTTCCATGCATTGTTCAACCCACATCTAGAATAATTAATATAAATGTATATAATGGGTGCTGCTAAAGCAAATGCTCTGTCCCCTCTAGGCTTGCGACTTTGTTACTGTCAGGAAAAACTGGTCAGCTGACCTGAGAGACCGGGAAGGAGCATAGGGGATAAGTAGGTCAGCAAGATAAGTGGGGGAAAGACCGTGTAAAGATTTAAAAACAAATAAAATCATTTTAAAATGAACTGTAAAATGCACAGGCAACCAGTGGAGAGTTGCCAGGATGGGAGTTATGTGCTCCATCTTACGTTCCCCAACCATGAGACGAGCAGCAGGATTTTGGACCAGTAGGAGACGTGCAAGGAAGGATTGATTTATTCCCAATTACAGTGCATTACAGTAATCCAGCCGAGATGTAATAAAGGCATGGATAACTGTTTCAAAGTGCTGCCGTGTAACAAAAGGCTTTACCTTAGCAGCTGCCTAAGGTGGAAAAAATCTGACTTTACAACGGAACTAATTTGGTGATCCAATTAAAAATCACTGTCCATTTTAAAACCTAGGTTTAAAACCATCTGCTTATCAAACTGTGCCAAAGGGCCAATGTCAAGTAGGGAGGGTTTACCGGAGCCATTTGGACCGAACACCATCATCTCTGTTTTTTTTATTGTTAAACTTAAAAAAAACAGTGTCATCCACTCTTTAATGTCGTTAAGGCATGGCAGAAGTGATTTTAGACAGAAGTCATCACTTTTCTTCAGTGGCATATAAACTTGACTATCATAAGCATAACAATGAAAAGAAATCCCATGCTTCCTCAGGATGGAACCCAGAGGAAGTAGATACAGGGAAAAAAGCAGAGGCCCTAAAATTGACCCTTGGGGAACTCCATATAACAGGAGAGCTGAAGATGATTCAGAACCAGCAAGGTTCACATCTATGGTTCTGTCCACCAAATAGGACCAAAGCGGTACCACATCAAATAGGACCAAAGCTGTACCACATCTGGCTGCAGCATCTGTCGGGCACCAGATGCTGCAGCCGTGTTAATAAAATATTATGGTCCACAGTATCAAAAGCAGCAGTCAGATCTAGCAAAACAAGGATCATAAAATCAGCACAAAATCACCAGCATCAGTTGCTAGGAGAATGTCATTAAAGAGCTTTATCAATGCTGAGTCTGTGCTATGCAAGGCTTTAAAACCGGACTGAAAAACCTCTAAAAGATTTTGCTCAACTAAAAATAATTTCAACTGCACATAAACAATTTTCTCTAGGATTTTAGAGATAAAGGGCAGCTTGGAGATGGGCCTAAAATTAGCCAACTCAGTGTGGTCGAGACCTGGTTTCTTAAGAAGGGGTTGTCACACTGCTGCTGAGCTGCTGAGCCAAGGCTCAGTTTTAGCTTTAGGCAACACAGTTCTTAATGGGGCCACAGTGTCCAGTAGGGCACAACAAGAGGAGTGACATCAGGAGCTAAGTTCCTCTGTGTCACCAACAGTCAACTGCTGCCCAGGAAAAGTCAGCATCAAATAAAATGGGCAGGTGATCAGAGAACACATTAAGTTTATAAGTTATCAATGCTGAGTCTGTGCTATGCAAGGCTTTAAAACCGGACTGAAAAACCTCTAAAAGTTTATAAGTTTAATAGAGACAAGCCATGAGAGAGAACGACATCTAATGTATGTCCCTGTTGATGTGTGGGACCAGCCACACATTGCACCAAATTAAAAGAATCAATAATGGCTAAGAAGTCTCTCACCAGTGGTTTTGCAATGCAACACACATTTATATTAAAGTCACCAACAATGAGGAGACGTAGTTAGGCATCATTTCAGCCAAAAATTCTGAAAAATCATTTTAAAAGTCCTTGTTATATTTGGGAGGTCGGTAGATGACAGCGCACAGTACCGGGTCAGAGCGACCCACTTCAAATAGAGTCGCCTCGAAGCTGCAAAGTGAAGCAGACAAAATGCGCTGTTTACATTTAAAATCGTTTTTAAAAACTGCCGCTGTTCCTCTTCTATGGACCGACGTCCGAGGGGTGTTAAAGTAGGAACATCCAGCCAGTTAAAGTTCGACAAAAGCGCTGCATTCACCAGTACCGACCCAAGTCTCTGTCACAAAGAGGAAGTCCAAACCATGGGAGCAGAAGAAATCCTTCAGGATAAACGTTTTGTTGGTCAGCGATCTGGCGTTCACCAGGCCGATTCTGTGGGGCTTGCGGTTTAGCGCAGGAAAGCCGAGGAAGCACTCTCAGGTTACGGGGGTTTACTCCGTGCTGGGTTGGCCGCGGAGAGCAGGGGCGGGGACGCTGGAAAATCTCGTCACTGGCTGCAACGGGTGTCAGGCAGGCTCCAATGGGGTCCAGGAAACGCCAGGGCACAATGAAGGGAAGGTGCAAACCGTGTCCTGTTTGAGAGAAACAAGGGCCGGAGCGGGTCTTCAGCTTCACCAGCTGACCACTGCGTTTACCGTGACGACATTTTTGCCGAGGGAGAAGAGCTGAGGCCTGCAACAGGTGAGTCGGAATTCCCAACAGGGAATCCACAAGGATCAAATATACATAGATCCATAACATTATTTTGAAGATCCAGAAGGAACTGACAATTGTAAACCAGCAGAGACTTGGCTTGTAGAGTTCCAAAAGCCACAAAATAAATAAACACCAACGGTAAAACGAGCAGGAGACGAGCAGCCACAAACACCGGTTCCCTCTTGCCTTGCAAACTACTTACAGTCTGAGGAAACAGCTTGCAGTTCCTGCAAAAACATTAAGCAACAAGCACAGAGCAAAGCAACTTAACTTACCTCTACATGTTTCTTTAAATTTGATGGCCAATTTTTATAAGTCAGTATTTCGTGCTTTGAGGGAGACAAATCAGGCACTTAATATGTCAAATAACTGTCTTAAGTTAGACCATGGGTGGGCAGTTTTTGCCGAATCTTTGGCTTCTCAGGTATCCAACTTGGGAGTCATTAACTGTACTCCTGTACAAGTTGATTACCTTACTGATAATTATGCAGCATCTTTACGTTCCATACTTGATAGTGTTGCCCCTCTAAAAAAGAAGGCCGTAATTCTGAATAGGCGATCTCCATGGTATAGCTCGCACACCCGCAATTTAAAGCAGGCGTCACGAAGATTAGAAAGGAAGTGGCGTTCCACTCATTCACAAGAATCACGCCTAGCCTGGAAAAAGACTTTATACTTATACAAATTAGCACTCCGTAAAGCCAGAACAGCTTATTATTCATCACTAATAGAGCAAAACAAGAACAACCCCCGGTTTCTTTTCAGCACTGTAGCCAGGCTGACTAAGAGCCATAGTTCAGTTGAGACTAGTATTCCCTCAATGCTATGTAGCAATGACTTCATGACCTTCTTCACAAACAAAATCATAGCTATTAGAAATAAAATTCACCAGACCCTCCCCACAAATACAACAGAATTAGAATCATCAGTAAGTCCTCAGTCCCTTTTAGACTGCTTTGTGCCCATAGACCTTGCTGAGTTAACGTCAACTATTATGGCATCTAAACCAACAACATGTCTGCTAGACCCTATTCCAGTTAGACTGCTCAAAGATGCTCTACCCTTATTAGACACGTTCATATTAGATACCATTAATCTATCCTTACAAACAGGATATGTACCAAAGGCTTATAAGATAGCTGTAATCAAACCTCTACTTAAAAACCTAGTCTGGATCCAGATGTCTTGGCCAATTACAGACCAATATCCAATCTCCCTTTTATTTCTAAAATACTTGAAAAAGTAGTTGTAAAGCAATTATGTGACCACCTGCGCAGAAACGACTTGTTTGAAGAATTTCAGTCAGGATTTAGAGTTCATCATAGCACAGAAACCGCATTGATTAAAGTCACCAATGATCTTCTTCTGGCTTCAGATAACGGACTTGTCTCTATACTAGTTCTGCTAGATCTTAGTGCTGCATTTGACACCATTGATCACAGAATATTATTACAGAGACTAGAATATGTAATTGGAATTAAAGGAACAGAACTAAATTGGTTTAAATCGTATCTATCAGATAGATTCCAATTTACTCACGTTAATGATGAATCTTCGACATACACAAAAGTTAGTTATGGAATTCCACAAGGCCCTGTATTAGGACCAATACTCTTTACTCTATATATGTCTCCCCTTGGCAACATTATTAGAAAACACTCTGTAAATTTTCACTGCTACGCTGATGACACGCAGTTATATCTATCTATGAAACCTGATGAAACAAATAAATTAATCAAACTACAAGCATGTCTTAAAGATATAAGGGACTGGATGACATATAATTTTCTTCTTCTAAACTCAGATAAAACTGAAGTTATTGTATTTGGGCCTAATAGTCTAAGAGACATGTTTTCTAACCATATCGCTACTTTAGACGACATAACTCTTGCCCCCAGTAGTACTGCAAGGAATCTTGGAGTCATTTTTGACCAGGATTTGTCATTTACCTCACAGATAAAGCAAATCTCTAGAACAGCCTTCTTCCACCTACGGAACATTGCCAAAATTAGGAGCATCCTGTCCCAAAGCGATGCTGAAAAATTGGTTCATGCATTTGTTACTTCTAGATTGGACTATTGTAATTCTCTACTTTCAGGCTGCCCCAGTAACTCTCTAAAAAGCCTCCAATTAATCCAAAATGCTGCAGCAAGATTACTGACTGGGATTGGTAAGAGAGATCATATTTCACCTTCATTAGCTTCTCTCCATTGGCTTCCAATTAAATGCAGAATAGAATTTAAAACCCTTCTTCTTACCTATAAAGCTTTAAACGGCCAAGCCCCATCATATTTAAAAGATCTCTTAGTACCATATCATCCTACTAGACCACTTCGGTCCCAAAATGCAGGCCTACTTGTGGTTCCCAGAATTTCCAAAAATAGAATGGGAGGCAGAGCCTTTAGCTATCAAGCTCCTCTCCTGTGGAACCAGCTCCCAGTCCAGATTCGGGAAGCAGACACCCTCCCTATTTTTAAGACTAGGCTCAAAACCTTCCTTTTGATAAAGCTTATAGTTGGTTATAGTCATGCTGCTATAGGCTTAGACTGCTGGGGACTCTGCACTGTGCCACTTCCTCTTCTCTTCATTCTCTCCTCTCACCCCACATCTATAATGTCACCACTGTATGACATTAACTCTGTGTCTTCTTTGTCCCGTAGTCGTCTCTCTCCCTCTCTTTCCCCCTCTCTCTCTCCCTGTCCACAGGTGTCCCCGGATTTGGCGCTGTGTGTCCTCCAGTGTGCAGCTACTGGTCCTATTAACCTGCTCAATGTTTTGTTGTTGCTTTTGTTGCTCTGTTCTTTTCTCTCTCCACTTTCCACTCTGCCCAACCGGTCAAGGCAGATGGCCGTCCTCCCTGAGCCTGGTTCTGCTGGAGGTTTCTTCCGTTAAAGGGAGTTTTTCCTCTCCACTGTTGCCTATGGCTTGCTCAAGGGGGATTTGTTGGGTTTTCTCTACCTGTTTGTATAGTCTTGACTTTATTATGTAAAGTGCCCTGAGATGACCTTGTTGTAAATTGGCGCTATATAAATAAAGTTGAATTGAATTGAATTGAATTGAGTGTTATCATCGATGCAGGAGCCCTGCTCCCAAGTAAGGCGGGGTTAAAACTCAGCCTGCCTGCAAGGATTGGTTTAGTGAAGCAATTCCAGTGTTGCTATTGTTTTCATGAAAGAAAAAAGGACTGTATTGCCAAATGTGAAGTGCCAAATGTAGGGAAGTATAAAGTACAAATAGTTGACTTTGGTTATAGTGGAGTAAAAGTCAAAGTTATAGTGTAGTTATAATTAAAATTACTTTAAAGTACAGATACGTTACCAATTTACTTAAGTACAGTAACAAAGTACTTGTATTTCATTTCTTTATATCACTGATAATAATATCAATAATGATAATGATACCAAGGTACATTATTTGAGTACTGGAAAACAGGTTTATATCTCAAGCATGTCAGATTTCATGAAAATTAGGATTAAGGGCCTGACATTTATGATTGGCAAGGGTGCACAAGACTTTGTAAGTAAGCTATTCTCATTTACATTCTCTTGCTGCATTTAGTCAAGTATTCTTTGATATTGATATTCCGATTATGTTAACCCATAAACCATCTACTGTTACTTTTATTCAGGAGGCTTGAAGTCATCAGCCTGATGGTGAGGGCTGACATTCCCTAAACAAGGGATATAATTGCATTGGCAAGTTCTGGATTTTTGATAGGGCATACATTTTGTAAATACCACTTTTGCCAAAAAGCAATAGTTTTACTAACAGTCCTGCCAATCTTGCCAAAAAAATTTAGGGCAACACTAGCACTGCCATGACAGCAGAGGATAGAAAATAACAGAATACTTTCAATAAAGGCTTGTAAAGAGATCTCAGAATAAACAGCTGGGGTTAAACGAAGGAAGCTTATATAAATAATACACCTATTGTTGACTTATAGTGTCAGTATGACAAGTTAACAGTTTGTATAAAGATACTTATATTCTTCTTTGGCCTGGATCTGTTGACTGCTGGTTGGACTGTGGAAGGTATTTTCCTAAAATCATTATACTTTTATTTGTCTTAATACTGTTCAAATGAGATTTTACCTTACTGTTCAGAGCATGGTGCTCTAACACAGGATCATCCTCATACTTTATAAAAATATGATGCTGATTGACAGTTATTACCATAGTAAATATATAAAAGTTGAGACAGAATACAGAACTGAGGACAACCCATACTGGAGCAGCTAAATTGTGCAAAGAGCACATGGGGCTCAGTTTTTATATATACATATACTGTACAAATATATGTATATATAAATATACATGTACCTTTTAAGCAGGTGTGTCTCTATACATACATACATGCATACATAAAAACACACATACATGTATATATATAATTCCCCACTCGCCCCCTTCCCTATTTGAGGTGGTTTTATTAATTCTTTTGAACTTAGGTCTTCTACCAGAGGGCTGGGAGCTTGAGGGTCCTGTGCAGTATCTTAGCTGTTCCTAGAAATGCTCACTTCTTGACAGAGATCTTAGATTTTGTTCCTGAAAATGTTCCTGCTGGAGCCATTCTCCCAGTCTGGTGGTTACAACCACCAGCGTTCATATCACCACTGGTACCACTTGTACCTTTACCGTCCACATCCTTTCTA
The DNA here is from genome assembly GCA_033026295.1 of Channa striata. NCBI lineage: Eukaryota > Metazoa > Chordata > Actinopteri > Anabantiformes > Channidae > Channa > Channa striata. The sequence goes on along the minus strand of CM065181.1, from coordinate 519,087 downwards.
ACTCTTCTTTCAGCCATTGGTATTTCTCAAGCTTCTTGTGTTCCTTGTTTCTGATGTTGCTATCGCTTGGGGTTCCTACAACTATCACTACAGCCTTGTTCTCCTGTTTGTCCAAAACTACTATGTTGGATTGGTAGGCCATTATCCGTTTGTCAGTTTGTATCTGGAAGTCCCAAAGGATCTTAGCTCTGCCATTCTCAACCACCTTTGGAGGCATGTCCCAATTTGACTTTGACACTGTTATGTGCTGGATCTTAGTTGTTTCATCCTGGATACTCAATAAACCTCTGCCCCCCTCCTTCCATTTAGTGTACAGTCTTGGGATGCTGGATTTGTGCATCTATGCATTGTAAGGAGCTTCCTCGTCTTGATGTCAGTGTCTTCCATCTCCTCTTTTGGCCAGCTTATTATACCAGCGGAGTATCTGATGACTAGGAGGGCGTAGGCTGACTTCTCAGGACTTGCCTTACCTTTTGGAGGTACCTGGTGGTTGCTGTTTTCTTTGCAGCCTCTTTGTGGTTACCATTTGCCTGTGGGGTCCCAAGGTATTTACCAACGGTCTACCTTCTCTCCCATTGCTACCATCCGACCACACTTATCAAGTCTGAATTACATCCCAATGTCTTTGCTGTATACCCTGGTGATATGTATCAGCAAGTTGATGTCTCATTTACTCCTTGCGTACAGCTTGATGTCATTCATGTAGAGGAGGTGGCTGATGGTTGTGCCATTCTGTAGTCGGTATCTCTAACCACTCTTGGTGATGATCTGGCTGAGGGGATTCAGTCCTATGCAGAACAGCAGCGGGGACAGAGCATCTCCTTGGAATATGTCGCACTTGACTTGTGCAATTGGCTTGAAGTTGGCCTCCAGAGTTGTTTTCTACTTCCTTACTGAGTTCTGGATGAAGGCTCATAGAGTCCTGTTTATCTTGTGTAGTTCCAAGCACTCCATAATCCCAGTGTGAGGCACCGAGTCGTAGGCCTGTTGTGGTCAAGCCATTATATATATATATATATATATATATATATACAGTATGTGTGTGTGTGTGTGTGTGTGTGTGTGTATGTGTGTATATTACGGCATGCTGTTAAGAAAGTAATTTGTGAGAAAATTTAATGGAGAAAATAAGAAAATGGAATGAAAGTCTGAATACATTGTATGAAACTTGAGAATGGACTGAAATTTTAATTTTTATGGAATGAAACTGACACTGTCAATGTGCAGGCTCTATCTTGTGTTTTTAATGTATAATGCTTGCCATATTACGCTAAATAATATTACTAAAGGCGATGAAAGAACGAGTGAGTCAGCGAAACTAGTGGTGGCAATACTGAGCAAAATAATAAAAGGCTGGTTTATACTTTACTACAGGTAAACGGTGACGGACCTACACAGAGTAGGGAATTATGGTTTACAGTAGGCCGCAGAGAGAGGCGGAGGCACTAATGTACACACCTCCCAGATTCCAACAACACATTGTTCAGCGATGTGTATTGCCCAACCTGATTGGAAAATGAGGGGAGTCTGGATCAAAACGGGAATAGAACCAGAAAGAAGAAAAGAGAAGTAGTAACAGCTTATACTTCTCTAGATGTTCACACTACTTTTATATAACATTTATATATGTTGTTAAATTTATTCTGTAGCTGTTCTGCTGCTTTGGTCAGTCTTTAGTGTATCCATTGTGTTTTCACTGTGTTTTGAGATGTGTATGTCAACCTATGATTTTTTGTTTCCAAAAACTACAATTAAAAAAGGAAAATAAGAAAAATCTGTTTGATAGCATACTGTACTTATCATTAGGCTAATGATAAAATAGTTTCAGAAGTTACAATTTGGTCTTTTATATGGCCACTCCTGTTATTTCTGAAAATATTCATTGATTTATCAGCTTCGTGCAGCGTTCTAGGAAATGTCATCAGGTCCATTTTATGCATGAAAACGTTTAAAGATACTGAGTGCTGTGAATTGCAGAACACCCTAACTTGCTTTCTGTTTCTGGATTGTTTCGTCATTTTCAGCTAAATGAAAATGACATACCGTAAATTCTGGACTATAGAGCGCACCTAAATTTAGGCCGCACCCGCTAAAATTTAAAAGAAATATATATTTTGTCACATATAAACCGCATCGGACTATAAGCCGCCAATATCCAGGCTGAGAAATAATATCTGTTGTATGCGCTCCTACTCATTGTTCACAGTAGACATGAGGATGTTCTGTGCGCTGTTTTACCCGCATTACGGTAAAGAGTGCGTTTACGTGTATGTGTGGCTGGTATAACACATGTTGAATGTACAGAGCCGGCAAAAACGTCCTTGTTATAAATAAACGGCTTGTTCCATAGCCAAAGGATAAAGACGTCTCTTATTCTTCACGAATTACGCAGGAGTTGCTGCGCTCAACAAAAGATTTTGTACCATAAGTCTTTATTCATACACGCGCAACTGCGCAACTATTAAAGTCGCTTCATTCTCCCGTGCACTGAAACCACAAATCGCTATTCATCTTCCTCCTGAGCATTGAAACCACTGTCACACTCGATTTCCTTCACGGATAGCCAGATCGATGGCTTCAAATTAAAAGCTGCATCATAGGAATTTCTTCGCGTGTTTTCCATTATGAGGGGGTGAGGGTGTAAAAATATTACCGTATTTTGCTGTTGTGCGTCTTGGGTTGCATGCGCTAAGAATAAAAACTGACGCTTTTTTGTTTGCACTGACTTCCATCTACAGCGCCCATCTGAGGGCTGCAGAAAAATTCATAGAAAAGCCGCATTTCTGTAAAAGCCGCATGGTTCAAAACGTCGGAAAAAAGTAGCGGCTTATGGTCCGGAAAATACGGTATGTCTTCTACGACACTGTGGTGGCCTCAGCAGTCCTCTATGGTGTTTTGTGCTGGGCTGAGAGCAGCACGGACAGAGACAGGAAGAGACTTAACAAGCTGGTTAAGTCTAAGACAACCTAAGACAGCAATTTTACTTGTATATTCTTATTTATTGTGCCATAAACCAGATGTTGCAATTCTCATCTGCTACATTTTCCAATGTAAATATGTATATATTTTTAGTTTACCCTTAAATTCTAAATGCCTTTTCAGTTAAACTATAATGCACATTGTTCTGTGCAGATTCTGTGTTCTTTGTCTATGGCTGCTAAAACACAAGAATTTCCCCACTGTGGGATTAATAAAGTTCTATCTTATCTTATCTTATCTTATATGACAAGTAAAATGGGATGATACTGCCCTCTTGTGTAAAAGAACATTTGCCATGCAAGTCTGAAAGCAACATGTTTGCGAACATATCTGAGCGTAGGTCCCTGTAACCGTTTACATGTATCGACGGATAAATATAAACCAGCCTTCAATTTTTTTGTCATTCATTCATGTTATCACTAGTTTCTACGCAGACTCACTCATTCTTTCATCGGCTTTAGTGACTTTAGTTTCATTCCATATATTCAGAGTTTTATTCCATATTTTCAAGTATGTATGTATGTATGTATGTATGTATGTATGTGTGTGTATACACACACACACATATGTATATATATGTACATATATGGATATACGTATGTATATATGTGTATGTATATGTACACATGTATGTATGTATAAATTATAGATGATAACAGATATATATTTATGTATAAATGTATATGCATGGAGGGTTTCACCCCACATCCAGCATCCTGAGACTATACACTAGTTTAGTGTATACTAGATTAGTGAGCATCAGAGCCAGTGCCAAGGATGAAACAACTAAGATCCATGAATACATCAGTAAGATTGCCCAATTTATGACATGCTTAGTGAATACTTCAGGCTGCAGAAACCAGAGGAACATGGGGAGGAAGAGCAGGAGCCGTCATGGAGGGACAAACCCCTGCATGGTATGTATAACCGGCAGATAGAAGAAGTGGCTGATATCATAAAATCCTACCAGTGGCTGGACAAAGCTGGACTGAAAGACAGCACGTGGCACTAATCCTAGAAGCACAGGTGCAGGCTTTGCAAAGATGCCTCTGAGACAATCCAGCACATAACAGCAGGGTGCAAGATGGTAAAAGGCAGGGCATACATGGAACGCCATAACCAAGTAAGAGGCATAGTGTACATGAACATCTGAACCGAGTATGGGCTGGAAGTCCCAAGGTCAAAATGGGACACACCTCCAAAGGTGGTTAAGAATGGCAGAGCTAAGATCCTGTGGGACCAGATACAGAGTGACAAAATGGTAATTGCCAACCAACCTGACATAGTTACGGACAAACAGGAGAACAAGGCTGTAGTGATAGATGCGGTGAGCTAAGCATAAATCCGGCCATCAGAAACAACAAGAAAAAAGTTTGACAAAGCAGAGAGAGAAAAGAAGGGCTGACAATTACAAGTTATTTTGAAGTGAAAAGTTTGTGTATTCATGGAGAACGGAGATTCCTTTGCAGTGTAATGTTAGCGCTACTTCCATAGCCGACACGCTATAATTCGCTAGCTTATGTTTTTCACCACTAACAATGTATGCTAGTTAGTTAACTTATAATGAGGTCTCTATACGTGCACCTCATATACAGATGCAGCATCGCCCTCACCTGCTCTTCCACATGCTGTTGCCCAAGTTGAGGAAGCAGGTCATCAGTATACCACTGAAATCCTACCTTTAAAAATGGTGTGTGCATCACATTCTGATTTTAAGTATTAATTTCATTATCATATGATTTTAATCTCTATCATGGTCTTACTTAACTCCTAATAAAATGAGTAATGTTAAAAAAAAACTTGTCAATTACAGAATACTGTAGTACAGAAGATCTAGACACGTTCTGAATGAATTATGTATTTTTTAGATATGCCACAGCCAGGATCCTCATTAAGCCAGCCTATCAGGGAGGATGTAGAAAGAGCTTTTAAAACAGCAGATGAAGCTCAAGAGATAATCACTGGAAGCAGCAGCACAGATGAGGAAGAGGAAGACGAACTCACAGTTTAAGGAGACACAGAGTGACACAATGGATTCTGAGCCGCATGACCACAGCTGTGGTCAGTACTATGGCTAAACTGCAAACAAAGGTTTTGGATATCTAGCTTAGTTTGAATATTTGGTGCAGAATGGGTGAGGTAAAGGGCCCAAATGTATTTTTTTTCATAGGGCCCAAAACTGCTAACAGCACCCCTGGATAGATGTAGCAATCCCAAGCGATAGCAACATCAAGAAGAACGAACATGAGAAGCTTGAGAGATACCAAGGGCTGAAAGAATAGTTAGAAAGGACATAGAAGGTGAAGGCACAAGTGGTACCCATGGTGACAGGAACACTGGGGGCTGTAACATCCAAAATAGGAGAGTGGCTCCAGTATATTCCAGGAACAACATCTGAGATCTCTGTCCAAAAGAGTGCAGTTCTAGGAACAGCTAAGATACTGCACAGGACCCTCAAGCTCCCAGACCTCTGCTAGAGAGTCCAAGCTTAAAGGAAGTAACAAGATCACCCCAAAGAAGGAAGGGGCGAGAACATATGAACATAAAGTAACAAATATGTAACAAATATGAAAATATATAAATGTTGAAAATGGACAATTTGGAATTCCAGTTTATCTACATTATCTTAACATGTGCAGTTGTCGTGCAGTGAGACATGTTTATACATGGACACTTATTATACCTCCTTTTTCTTTTCTTTTTTTTATATAGCAATGATAGTACTTAGTTAAGTTTAGGGGAAGATTGTGGTCTGCCGTAATAGAAAAATATTTCAGTCACTTGAAACACAACATGTTTATTATTTTTTAACAAAACCAAAGTCTGTATCCAACCTTAATCAAATAGCTTTTAGCTTACTGTTGTTTATTCTTTGCAATATACATGTCAAGGATGTCACTTAGAAGCAGGCTCTCAGCAAACGAGTAGTGTTCACAAATGCTAAGTGGCATTTGCTGCTCTTATAAATGCCTTCCAGTGATATAAAACCAATGGAAACAGGTATGAAACACCACATGCAGGCAAAAGGAGACAAATTGTGACCCACATGAAGGCTAATTGTTTGGCATGGTGCTTTTAAGTGCTTTGGGTACCAATAAGATAGAAAAGTGCTACATACTGTAAGTGCATACCATTTTCCATTTACTGCAGAGTAACACATTGCCTGGTCCAGCTGGTTTATGGGTTTTCTACTTTTTTTTTCACAGAGGGGATGAAGAGGTAAGTGTAGGATGAGGAAACAAGAGTTATGGTTAAGCTTCTGTTATCAGTAGAATAACAATAAAACACGAGTCCTTTACATGCTTTGGCTTCATTTTTATAATCATTATTTTATAAAATACAGTCACTCTTGATTCGGTGGAATAAATCCAAAGTGGTTAGTGTGACACCTTACAAGCTAGAATTTGTGAAGGTGTTATTCCCTCTGACCCACATCTATTTGCAATTTAGTCAAGAAATCCAGTTCCAGTACTTTGGGTCAGGCAAAGATCTGGGATAAAAGTACCACCACTGGCAAGGTACACATCAAGGAGTGTATACAGAGGGGCATGCAAATCCTTCTACTCAACTGTATTTTATTTTTATACATCAATAAATAAGAAAGAAAATACTTTTGCAATATATGACATGTATGTTACATTATGTCATATAAATTAAATGTTTTCATAAACATGTAAATGTATGGTTATAGATGTTATATATATATATATATATATATATATATATATAATGTCAAATAAATGTAATTTACCATAATTCCCAGCATTGCTCCTTTATTTTATCATATTAATAAAAGTCAGCTTTCAGGTATTTGAAAGAAATTATTTTGAAACCAGGACAACGCATTATTGGACGCATGAGCCTCTAGGTTTTAATGGAAGATATAGTTTGAGTGAAGAAGGGGGACCACAGTTCCTGCTTTCACGCAACTCACCTTAAGACTTAAAATACAGTTTAGGAGCACTTTCTAGCCCCCAGTGAGAAGACATCTAATTGCTAATCTATAATCCTTTTAATTCGTTTTTGCCTTTTTCCGATTGATCTTTTTCTAAGCGGAACAGCAGTACTGAGGGCTACATTAATCCTGTTATTGAAAGCCTGGAGTGTGGCTCTAAAAATCCAAATAGCTTTTTTCCCCTTGTCACCTACTCTTTCCACCCACTGGGTCCTCTATTATCATCTGTAATTGATAATTCTATCAAGCTGAAACAAAACATAAGACAACAAGGGTTTGTTCAGCAACAGGGAGGATTTTTCTTATTTTATCTGTTGACAAATCTTTGCAGTATACAGTCTGTAAACAACACTTAAATGCGCACACCATTTGTGAAGATGGTTTTTAAGAGATTGTTTTGTGGGGGAAGATTGTACGTATCGTTGTGCCATCCAAGTTATAGTTCTCATTATGGTATGAACGTTTCAGACTTCATTAAAAATCTATCATACTGGCGAAGTAACAAAAAAGCCTAATCAGATGATTAAACCTGCCCCCTTGTATCAGATTCTAGTTTCAGACCATCTATTTGAACTTAGATTTGTCTTAGTAACAAATATAAGGGATGAGAAAAGAAGGTGGACAGCACAGGATTGCAGGGGAAGAAGAAAATGTTGTGGAGCAGCACAACAACAAGAACAGCAATATGAGATGTGCATAGAGAAGGCGAGAAACTTCAAACTGCATCTCCCCACTTTGATAATGTAAAACGGGGGTGGACCAGTGGACCAGTTAACATCATGTGTAGGATTACATGTAGTCTGATGTGCTGTACAAAGAGGCGAAGAGATCCTTGACTCTACTGTCACTATATATGCTTCAGCACTGTACAGAATAACAAGATGCAAGATGAGAGCAGTAAGAGAAGTGTTGCATGCATCAGGGAATTTTGAAAAAGGATACATAGAGGCTAGAGACCTCTATGAGAAATGATCATACATACACACACACACAATCATATATATATATATGTACACACACACTCACTGGCCACTTTATTAGGTACATGTGTACATTCTAATATAATCCAATACAGCAGCTCTGACATGAATTCTGATTTTACAAGGCTCTAATTTGTCAGTTTTTAAGTTGGAACTCTCACAAAGATGATAATTCTAATATGCGTTCATGACTGAAGTCAAAGTGGTTAGTGGACTAATAATGGTGCTTCTAATGTTTTGTCCACACGATTCCTTTTAAACATGGTGGCCAAAAAATTAGAACCACCTCTTCTTATAATGCCCTTCAGTACAACTTTGTTGCCTGTTTTCTCCATATCCTGTCCCTGCTCTATGATTATTCTGCCAGCTTCACCACCAATTACTTGCGTTGATTGTTTTCACCTTTTCCCCCTGCCTATTTATACTTGGACTTCACCACAGTTCTCTGCCAGATTGTCTTTCCTCATAACATAACCTTCCAGTCATTACTGCATTACATGCTGGACCTTCATACTCTGCTTGCCAGTTCACCTGTCTACTGGTACAACTGCCCGTTAAGTTACTACTTGTCTGCTAACCTGTCCACTGGAACCTGCCTGCAGGGCTGCGTCTTGTCTGCCATTCCTGCTTTGCACTCCAGACCATGGTACCCTGTTTCCCTGCCAACCTGTCTACCGGGAGATTTCAAACTAATCTACTGGTAACCTGCCTGTCCAACTGATTCAGCTATTCCTGCTTTGCACTCTGGGTCTTGCTACCCTGCCACCACTTCGTTGGCACTCACCTGGTTTGTCTGCCTGCTCGTCTGGTTTGCCTTCCTGCTCATCTGGTAGCCTGGCTGTTCATGTGCACTGGCTGTGCCTGCAGCTCACCTGTTCTGTTATACTGCCATCCATTTCTGTGTATTGCCATTGTCAATAAAACTTCTTCCTCAGTCCTGTACTTCTGGGTCCAAAAACAACTTTGATGAGAGGAAGGTTCGGCCACACTCCGAGGTACTTAGGGTTTTGGTCAGTGTGCAATATCTGAGGAAAGACAGGTGGAAAAAACGGGGGGAAAAATAGAAACAGTTTACTTAAGTTAGGGGGCAGATTTCTTTAGGGGAAAATAGTGACTGGTAGGCACTCTAAACAAGATTGCACTGAAATGTCTGGGTAACCTCTAAAGAAAAACCTTTTATGAGCATTGAAGCATTAGGACCCGATTAGTGACAAAGCTGCTTTGGGAAGAATGACTGTGTTCCGAGAAACTATGGCTTTACTGCAGTACAGGAATGGGGCTGGTCATTTGTATTAACATGTAGTGTCATCCAGGACATCTGACTCTAAAGGAATGTATTTTTAGCACTGACATTGAACTGCTGGCTCTCTCCATATTATTTGCCTAAAGAGTTTTCACACATCATGTTGGTAAGCATTTACATTTGTCAGTATTGCTAAATTCACGTTCGGTCAGGCTTTTATTTTTCAGTCACTTACTGTTTGCTCCCTTTATGGTCATGTCACTTTAATAATCACCTTGACCTGCTCTCACTCCCCTGTGTATATACCTCCTCTGTTCCCTTACCAAGCTGCCAGACTGTCTGCATTCTCACAGCGAAGACTAACCTTAAAGTTCCATTGACCACTCATCCACCTATAGCTCTGACCACGCTAAACATGATACATGATACAACCTGATTGTACCTTGCTCTCGATTTCTTGCTCTTGATTCTCTGTTGCAGACTGTATGAATGTTAAGAATAGTGACATTTGCAACCTGGCGATAAGGAATTATTGTTACCTCAGATGTTTAACCACTCTGTTAATGTTTGGTCATGCAATGCAGACGTTAAACTAAGCCGTGTGACTGCTTCCTACTCTTACCTGCAGAGTTAAGATGCACGATCTAATGCTAAACAGAGCGTTGTCTCAATGTGATGAGCTTCGATATGCGTGATGACATCTGAAGCCTCGCCAGCTGGGCGTCCTACGTGACTGGTTCAATAATTGGTTCACGAATCAAAGCGGCATTCAAAATATGGGAAATTACCTAGTCCTACAACTACTCCTACAACTTCTGTTATTTCTAAACAAAAAAAAAAAAACACCGTGTAATAAAATAAAGTGAATAAAAGTAATCAAAGCTCCTTCTATCTTCACCCCCTTTCCATTATTTCCACTTTCCATTGAGCCGTTGTTATTTCAAAAAGTTAAGCTTTATCTTTAAATTTGTCCATAAAATCCATAAAAAATTTAACTAATTTTTATGGATAGTAGTTTTTTTCAATTCAGTTCAAAAAGTGAAAAACCATAATGGCCATGCTTGTCTTTTTAGTTACTTTTGTCCAGCAGATGGCTTAGTGGAGCAGGTGAAGCCTCAAGAAGCTTTATTCTCAAGTGAACTAATTTGACGAAAAGCTCGCTATCACTAATCAAGTTTAAATAACAAAGTCATGTATTCCTTCAACTGATGTATATTTACCTAACAAAACCTAGGGTTTTTATACTCTTTCCCCTGCATTAGGTTATGCTTACTTTACAATTTGACACTCCAAATGTGATCTTTTTCAGTTACAATACATACACAGCATTACAGATGGCGTGATTTAAAAGAGTCAGTGGCATCCATGAAGGCTAGCTTTTCAGTAACAGAACAAAATGAACAAGAACTCACTCCAAAAGGGAGGACAGGAAATGTACACTACCAGTAAAAAGTTTGGACGCACCTTTTCATTAATTATTTTGCTTTATTTTCGTGATTTACATTGTTTCAATTCTATTTACATTGTAGATTCTCACTGAATGCACCAAAACGATGAATGAACACCTATGGATTTATGTAGTGAAGAAAAAACTAAAAAAAAACTGTGAAATAACTCAAAACATGTTATATATTTTAGATTCTTCAAACTAGTCACCCTTTGCTCTGATTATACTGCTTTGCACACTGTTGTCATTGAAGTAGTCACCTCAAAAGGTTTTCACTTCACAGGTGTGCTTTGTTAGGGTATTTCTTGCACAAATCGGGTTGGGAAGATAAAGGAAAAATTAGAGAGAGAATGCGTGTCCAAACAAAAAAGAACTAAGTAGCAAACAGAAAAAAGCGAAATAATAACACAACAAAAAGTACATTATTTAATCAAGGAAATAATAATAGAGAACCAAAAAGGGGACATAAAAACCAACCAAGTAGAAACAATAAGTAAAAGGGCCCACATACAGGGACATCCTGACAAAGTCTAACGGTAATCTCGTGGGAACAAAAGGCTAATTCAAAACCAAGCCTGAAATCTAAACAGACCTGGCCTGAAAGAGAATAACATAAACCCAAAACTCAAAACACTGAAACAAAGGAGGATAGTAGGAAAAAAAGAAAAGAACTAAACTACCAATGACCAACAGGTGTTCAATGTGCTACATGCGTTGTCCTCAGTGCGTTGAGACACCCAAGAGGGCCCCCCTGAGACTGTACAACTTGGGCTGGGTCCATGTTTGGCTAGTGTGTACTGCAATGGTTATTGTAACTAGATACTGAACTACTACTACTACTCTTTCGGCTTTTCACATCAGGGGTCGCCACAGCGAATCATCCGTATCCACTTCACTCTATCCTGGGCATCTTCCTCTCTGACACCAGCTAACCTCATGTCCTCTGTTAGAACGTCCATATATCTCCTCTTTGGTCGTCCTCTCACCCTCTTGCCTGGCAGCTCCATATCCAACATCCTTCAACCAATATATTCACTATCCCTCCTCTGCACATGTCCAAACCATCTCAATCTGGCCTCTCTGACTTACTACTAACAAAGGCATTGTGCGCTGTCCCTCTGATGAACTCGTTCCTTATTCTATCCAACCTTGTCACTCCTAAGGAGAACCTCAACATCTTCTGCTCACAAATCTCCACCTCCTTCCTAAGCCTGGCTTCCACTACTCTTTCCCACAGCTTCATTGTGTGGCTCATCAGCTTTATCCCTCTATATTTGCTACAGTTCTGCGTGTCACCCTTGTTCTTAAAGATCGGCACCAGAACGCTTCTCCTCCATTCCTCAGACATCTTCTCACTCAAATCCTGTTGAACAGACTTGTCAGAAACTCCACTGCTGTCTGTCCTAGACACTTCCACACCTCCACAGGTACGTCATCAGGACTACCAGCCTTTCCGCTCTTCATCCTTTTCAGAGCCTTCCTCACCTCATCTTTTGTAATCTCTGCTATTTCCTGCTCCACAATGGCCACATATTCCTCCCTTCTTTCCCTGTCATTTTCCTCATTCATCAGCTCCTCAAAATACTCATTCAATCTTCTCTGCACACTCTCCTGGCTTGTTAGCACATTTCCATCTCTGTCTTTAATCACCCTTATCTGTTGCACATCTTTCCCATCTCTATCTCTCTGTCTGGCTATCCTGTACAAGTCCTTCTCTCCTTCCTTCGTGTCTAGCCTTTCATACAGCTCATCATGAGCTTTCTGCTTAGCCTTTGCCACCTCCCTGTTCACTCTGCGCTGTGCTTCCTTGTACCCCTGTCTACTTTCCTCAGTCCTTTCTACATCCCACTTCCTTTTAGCCAACCTCTTCCTCTGGATGCAGTCCTGTACTTCATCATTCCACCACCAAGTGTCTTTATCTTCTTTCCTCTTTCCAGATGAAACACCAAGTACCGTCCTACCTGTTTCCCTGATTACCTCTGCTGTAGTTTCCCAGTTATCTGGAAGCTCTTCCTGACCACCCAAAGCCTGTCTCAACTTCTGCCTGAATCCTCACAAGTTTCTTCATTCTTTAGCTTCCACCACTTGGTCTCCTTTTTGTCTTTCCTCTCTTCTTCTTCATGACCCCCAGAGTCATCTTACACACCACCATGCGGTGCTGTCTGGGTACACTCTCTCCTACCACCACTTTACAGTCACTAACTTCTCTTAAATGACCTCATCTACACAGAATGTAGTCCACCTGTATACTCCTACCTCCACTCTTGTATGTCACTCTGTGTTCCTCTCTCTTCTGGAAGTAAGTGTTGACTACAGCCATTTCTATCCTCTTAGCAAAGTCCACCACCATCTGTCCTTCTGGATTCCTGTCCTTTACACCAAACCTGCCCATCACCTCCTCATCACCTCTGTTCCCCTCACCAACATGCCCATTGAAGTCTGCTCCAACAACTACTCGCTCTCCTCTGGGGATACTCTCTACAACCTCACAAATCTCACTCCAGAATCTCTCCTTCTCTTCTAACTCACAGCCAACTTGTGGAGCATACCCACTGACTACGTTCAACATCACCCCTTCGATTTCTAGCTTTAGGCTCATCACCCTGCCTGAGACTCTTTTCACCTCTAGAACATTGTTCACAAACTCCCTCTTCAGGATCACTCCTACTCCGTTTCTCTTCCTATCCACACCATGATAGAACAGTTTGTATCCTCCTCCAATACTACGTGCTTTGCTACCCTTCCAGCTTGTCTCCTGCACACACAGTACATCTACCTTCCTTCTCTCCATCATGCCTGCTAGCTCTCTACCTTTCCCTGTCATTGTTCCAACGTTAAGAGTCCCTACTCTCAGATCTAAGCTCCTGCATTTCCCCTTCTCTCTCTGACCACAAACCCTTCTGCTTCCTCTCCTTCTTCGACCAACTAGAGGATCCACAAGCAGAAGCTGAGACGCACCGAGAGTATAAAAACGTTTCGGTTACTGATACAGTTTTTAATTAACATACGTACTACTGATACTATAATACTCAGCATACTTGAGGAGATGACAATAATAATTTAAAAGCAGAGACTTGGACTATAACAAAATTCACTCAAAAGACAAGGTGAATATTAAAAACAGCAGACTTTGACTATAACAAAAATAACTCTAGGGAGGAGGCAAACACTTTAAACAAACAAACAAAAAAAACACTCTTAAAAAGAGGCTAACACTATAAATGGATAATCACTCAAAATGAGGAGGCTAACACTATAACAAAAAATACATCAGCAGACTCAAAAACAGTATCAATGGCTGGATATTGGGAAAGGCTCAACAATTTTAGCGAGACAAACCAGAACGAAACATGACATACTAGCAACCATAAAACTACACACAAACATGCAGGGTTAATGATTATGATAATGAAAAGCAAAGGGTGAGTACACTGGTAATCAGCCAAAGAGTATAGAGACCAAAATCCTAACATGGTGTGATGCTTTAGTATAATATAAGTACAATTATATAAGCATAAAGTATATATTGTATTGTATATTGTTTTCAGGTATTTCTGTTGATAAAACTGTGGTGTAAAGGCAAAATAAAAGTAAAAGTAAAAGACAAATAATCAATAAAGCAGAAGAATCTTTTCTGTTTTACTTGCTGAAGATAGAAAATTATTACATTGCTTTCACAATTAAAAAAGCAAAAAAGTTTGAATATATCACATTTTAATGCCTTTTGTTTTATTATGGTTAAGAAACCAACGAATAGCCCATGTTTTGAGCATTACTAACTAGTAAGGTTGAATGTCAATTACTAATGCAACTTCTGGATGTCTTGCCCCTCACTAGTGCAACTAGTAAGCATTTTGGATCTTATTAGTTACTAGTAATGAGAAGATGTCTTTCACTAGCTAACAGGTGCATATTGTTGATCTTACTAGCACTACTGGTAAATGTGTTTAGCCTCACTAATGCTTACTCACTTACTCACTAACTAGTAAGCATTTTTGTTAAACCAAGTATCTAGCCCTAGCCCTAGCACTAGTGTCAGACCATATCCAACTAGTGTGCACAAAGTGCAAGCTACTAGAGGAAATTTATGTTTGATAGCCAGAATATGTAAGAAATGCTCAAACTGCTTGTCATTATGTAGCACTTTACTACCTGTTGGTACTCAAAGCACTTTACACTGCTTTCTTATTTTCCAGTTCACACTTATAATCACACACACACACACACTCAAACACCAGTTGGGGAGTCACTATACAGTTGGCCAATACTCAGCATGAGAAACTAAGAAGGGGTCCAGTGTCTTGCTCAAGAATACTTCAACATGTGACCAGAGAAGCTGAGGACTGAACCAACAACTGTAGGACTGGTTGATATCTGCCCTTCCTATTACACCAGTTGCCCCAAATGTGTTTAATTACAAGTGTGTATAATTAATGGAGTTGATTACAATCAAAATGTGTCAAATATCAAGACAATTAAAAAAAAAGGTTATATTTGTTATAGGTTAGGTGTTTTATGTCCTTATTTGATTTTTCACTGCTTTTGACTCCTTATATGGGCATTCATTTTTCTGTTTATGTGTGTCCCTGCAGGATTCCTCTTTGCCTTTTATCATCATCTGTACCTGTTATCTTCATCATCTGTGCCTTTCATCATCATCATCTTTGTCACTCCTGTATTTTGTATTGAAGGCCTTGTACTTAGTTTTGGGGTTGCTAGTGTGTCTGGTTTTCGTTCTGGTGCAACTCCCTGATCCAGCTTGGCTGTTTGTGAGTTTGTGGTTAGTTTTGGTAGTTCAGGTTTTCTTGTTATAGTCTTAATCTCGCTGCCTTTGAGTTAGTACGGTTATTTTGGTTAGTTTTGTTATACCTTTTGAAGAAGTTTATTATAGTCGGGGACTCTGGTTTTTGTTACGGTGTTTAATAATTTAAATATTGTTAAACTCTTTTTGAGAAGGAGTGCTTTGTTAGAATTTAGGTTTCCGCTGGCGTCTCATAGTAAAATGTTACCCTGGGGCCAGAGCAGGTGACATCGAATCCTATTTTAAACTCCTACGTCTAAGGATAAACGTAGATACAGTAAGATTATTATTCATGCAGGAACAAATGACGTCCGATTACGCAAATCGGAGGTCACTAAAACGAATATTGAATCGGTTTGTAACTTTGCAAAGACAATGTCGGACTCCCTAGTTTTCTCTGGACCCCTGCCAAATCTGACCAGTGACGACATGTATAGACGCATGTCGTCACTGAACCACTGGCTGTCTAGACAGCAAACGATGTGGGCTACATAGACAATGGGAAAAGTTTTTGGGGAAAACCTAGGATGATTAGGAGGGATGGCAACCATCCTACATTTGATGGTGCCTCTGTCTTATCAAAAAATATGGCTGATTTTATTTTGTCTCACTGAAACTTGGTTGCAGAAGGAAGAATATGTCAGCTCAGGCCGAGGTGGAGGAGTAGCAGCAAATTTAAGGAAATTACTTTGCTGCATGACTTTCTTTACCAATAAAATTGTAGCTATTAGAAAAAAATTCACCACACCCTCCGGACAAATACAACAGAATTAGAATCAATAGTACGGCTTCTATTTCTTTTAGACTGCTTTGTACCCATAGATCTTGCTGAGTTAACTTCAACTATTACATCATCAAAACCAACCAAAACATGTGTTAGACCCTATTCCAGTTAGACTGCTCAAAGATGTTCTACCCTTATTAGACACGTTTGTATTAGATATAATTAATCTATCTTTACCAACCAAAGTACCAAAGACCTATAAGGTAGATGTAATCAAACCTCTACTTAAAAAACCCTGTCTGGATCCAGGTGTCTTAGCCAATTACAGACCAATATCCAATCTCCCCATTATTTCGAAAATACCTGAAAAAAGTAGTTGCAAAGCAATTATGTGATCACCTACGCAGAAACGACTTGTTTGAAGAATTTCAGTCAGGATTTAGAGTTCATCATAGCACAGCAACTGCACTGATTAAAGTCACCAACGATCTTCTTCTGGCTTCAGATAATGGACTTGTCTCTATACTAGTTGTGCTAGATTTTAGTGCTGCATTTGACACCATTGATCACAAAATATTATTACAGAGACTAGAACATATAATTCAGATTAAAGGAACTGCACTAAATTGGTTTAAATCTTATCTATCAAATAGATTCCAATTTGTTCATGTTAACGATGAATTTTACATGCACACCAAAGCTTTTTATAGAGTTCCATAAGGCTCTATGTTAGGACCAGTACTCTTAACTCTATATACAGTATGTCTCTCTTTGGCAACATTATTAGAAAACACTGTAAATTTCCATGCTACGCTGATGACACACAGGTATATATATCTATGAAACTGGATGAAAATTAATCAAACTACAAGCATGTCTAAAAGACACAAGGGACTGGATGACGCCTAATTTCCTTCTTCTAAACTCAGATAAAACTAAAGTTATTGTATTTGGGCCTAAAAGTCTCAGAAACCTATTGTCTGACCATATCGTTACTTTAGATGACATAACTGGCCCCTAGTACTACAAGTAATCTCTGAGTCATTTTTGACCAGGATGTGTAATTTACCTCACACATAAAACCCTTCTTCAACCTACGTAACATTGCTAAAATTAGGAGCATCCTGTCTTGAAGTGATGCTGAAAAACTGGTCCATGCATTTATTACTTCTAGATTGGACTACTGTAATTCTCTCTAATTCTCAGGCTGCCCCAGTAACTCTCTAAAAAGCCTTCAATAAATCCAAAATGCTGCAGCAAGATTGCTGACTGGTATTGATAAGAGATATCATATAGAGGGGTGGGCACTTTCTGGGTCGCCTAAGAGCTACGACTAGGCCGCCCACCCGAGCCTAGTTCTGATGGAGGTTTCTCCTGTTAAAGGGAGTTTTTCCTCTCGACTGTTGCCTATGGCTTGCTCAAGGGGGATTTGTGGGGTTTTCTCTAAATGACGTATAGTCTTGACTTTATTACATAAAGTGCCTTGAGATTACTTTGTTGTAAAATGGCGCTATATAAATAAAGTTAAATTGAAAAAAATGAATAGAACGGGAGGTAGAGCCTTCAGCTATCAAGCTCCTCTCCTGTGGAACAAGCTCCCAGTCCAGATTCGGGAAGCAGACACAGTCTCTACTTTTAAGATTAGGCTCAAAACCTTTCTCTTTGATAGAGCCTAAAATTAGTTATAGTCATGCTGCTATAGGCTTAGGCTGCTGGGGGACCAACCCCTGATGCACTGAGACTTTCCTCCTTTCACCCCACATATATGTCACCACTGTATGACATTAACTCTGACATTAACTGTGTTTTCTTTCTCCCATAGTTGTGCTTGCAATGCAATACAAGACTTCTGCTAATGCTGAGTTTATCACTCACAAAGTCTAGTCATTTAGACTAGATTTGGCAATAAATTTGGATGTCAAAGAAATAGGTCAAACAGATGGGAAAAAGGTCAAACACAGGAAGGACTGTGGCAAGGAGGGCTGTGTACTATAACAGCTAATTAGCTCACTTAGATTAAAATGCCACATGTTTCATCAGATTTTGTTCCAAGGCCCTAAGGCAGTGCTCTTTCAGACACAATCAGTGTTAATTAATTGTGTTCCATAGAATTATTGAACTTTTAATAAGGATGACAAATACCCCTTGGGAGGATCTAATAGCTGTCTTGAAAGCTGTTGACTCCCTTGGGAAATGTATAGCAATCAATATACGGGTAACCTTTACATCTGTGTCATTTCAAACTTACTGATATACTGTAACCACCACTGTATTGTATTTGTTTGATGAGAGCAACTCTTGGAGTCCCCCTATATGCTGTACTGCATATTATAAACATGAAGCCAGTGGGTTGCTTGTGGAGTATTTCTCAAGAAATTGCTATTACGCCTGTAATCAGGTACACCTGAGACCTCCTGTGGTAAATGCATTGTTTCACTTTCTGATTTTTCACACTTTCAGGACTCTGTTAAAGGACTGTTCACTCATTACTCGTAGCTCTTATTTTACCTAAATAAGTTATTTTCCTGCAAGACTATCATTCAAGACGTGAGATTTGTATTACATAAGCACCTGCTCTTCTGAAATTTAAACTAGCTAACGTTAACTAAATTCATATTTATGTAAGGTAAGGGGAAGGTGAGGTAAGGTAAATCTTTACTTATTCCACATCAGGGAAATTTAGTTATTGCACAGCTCACAAGTATACAAGGAAATAAAAGCAATGAAAACAACAAGACTAATGCACTTTCTAATGTAATGCAATGTGCAATGTAATGTCCAAAAAATTTTAATCAAATAAAATCAACCCTTTTAGACTGCTTTGTGCCCATAGACCTTGCTGAGTTAACTTCAACTATTATAGCATCTAAACCAACAACATGTCTGCTAGACCCTATTCCAGTTAGACTGCTCAAAGACGCTCTACCCTTATTAGACACGTTCGTATTAGATATCATTAATCTATCTTTACAAACAGGATATGTACCAAAGGCCTATAACGTAGCTGTAATCAAACATCACTTAAAAAGCCTTGTCTGGATCCAGGTGTCTTAGCCAATTACAGACGAATATCCAATCTGCCCTTTACTTCTAAAATACTTGAAAAAGTAGTTGCAAAGCAATTATGTGATCACCTGCGCAGAAACGACTTGTTTGAAGAATTTCAGTCAGGATTTAGAATTCATCATAGCACAGAAATCGCACTGATTAAAGTCACCAACGATCTTCTTCTGGCTTCAGATAATGGACTTGTCTCTATACTAGTTGTGCTAGATCTTAGTGCTGCATTTGACACCATTGATCACAGAATGTTATTAGAGACTAGAACATGTTATTGGAATTAAAGGAACTGCACTAAATTGGTTTAAATCCTATCTATCAGATAGATTCCAATTTGTTCATGTTAACGATGAATCTTCCACATTCACAAAAGTTTGTTATGGAGTTCCACAAGGCTCTGTGTTAGGACCAATACTTTTTACTCTATATATGTCTCCCCTTGGCAACATTATTAGAAAACACTCTAAATTTTCACTGCTACGCTGATGAAACGCAGTTATATCTATCTATGAAACCTGATAAAACAAATCAATTAATCAAACCACAAGCATGTCTAAAAGACATAAGGGTGACCTATTGACTTGATTAATGTGCCCAGCTGTTTTTTTGATTTAGCAGAGGTGTTCAGCAAGGCATGGGCTACTTCATTGCCTCCTCACAGGCCGTATAATTGGGCCATTGACCTACTATCAGGTGCCATGCCCACCTGGGGTCATCTCTACTCCCTGTCAGAGCCAGAGAAGAAGGCCATGCAAGCATACATTGATAACTCTCTGAGAGCAGGTATTATCGTCATCCCCAGCAGGGGCAGGATTTTTCTTTGTTGGCAAGAAGGATTGGGGGCTGAGGCCTTGCATTCACTATAGCGGTATTAATGCCATTACAGTTAAGAATAGATATCCCCTCTCTCGTTTGTCGTCAGCTTTCGAATTATTGCAGGAGGCTACAGTTTTCACAAAGCTGGATCTCCGCAATGCCTACCATTTGGTCCGTATAAGGGAGGGGATGGATGGAAGACAACTTTCAATACCCCCAATGGGCAGTATAAGTACTTAATAATGCCATTTCGCCTCACCAATGCTCCTGCTGTTTTCCAGGCACTGGTTAATGATGTTCTGAGAGATATGATAAATAAATTTGTGTTTGTGTATCTGGATGGTATTCTAATATATTCCAGGAACTTGGAGGAGCAAAGCCAGCGTGTCAGGGCAGTGCTAGTATGTTTGCTAGAAAACCAGCTCTATGCCAAAGCTGAGAAATGTGACTTCCACACCACCCAAACCACCTTTGTTCTGGCTCCTGGGAAAATTTCCATGGGTAGAGGTAAAGTGAGAGCAGTTGTAGAATGGCCTGTTCCCCAGGACCACAAGCAGCTGCAGCGATTTCTGGGGTTTGCTAACCTCTATCGTACATTCATAAGGGATTATAGCAAGGTAGACGCTGCATTGCACGCTCTCACCTCGCCCAACAGACCTTTTCTGTGGACCGGGGAGGCAAGGAGGGCCTTCCCTCGCCAAGATGCTTTTTTACTACTGCCCCCATTCTGACTTTACCTGACACCAAGAGTTTATCCTGGAGGTTGATGCCTCCAACACTGGAGTGGGGGCGGTGCTTTCACGCATAGAAAAGGATGTCAAGGTGCGTTCTTCTCACTAGGCCTGACTGAGGCTGAAAGGATTTATGTTGCTGGGAACCGGGAGCTCCTCGCCCTCAAACTGGCACTAGAAAAGACATTGGTTGGAGGGGGCTGAGCAGCCGATCCTGGTCTGGACTGACCATAGAAATTTAGAATATATTCGTTCTGCCAAGCGCCTTAATGCGCTGCAGTCTCGTTGGTCAAGGCTGGCCTGCCACCCTGGAACTACTAGGACCACGGCACTGATTGCACAAAGGTACTGGTGGCCAGCATGAATGAGGATATACGTCGCTGTGTGGGTGCAATGTAGGGTCTGTGTAAGGAACAAGACGCCCTGCTAGGCACCTGCTGGTTTTCTCCGTCCTCTGCCAGTTCCATCTTGTCCATGGTCACATATACGCTTGCACTTCATCACCAGACTTCCCCCATTCAATGAATAGACAGTTATACTTGTGGTAGTTTCTCCAAATTAGTCCATGCTGTTCCCCTTGTTAAGCTACCTTCCGCCAAGGAAACTGCAGAGTTTTTGTTGCAGCATGTTTTCAGACTGCACAGACTTCCCGGGGACATACTTTCGGACCTAAGGCCTTGCATTTAGTTTTGGGGTTGCTAGTGTGTCCTGGTTCGTTCTGGCGCAGCTCCCTGATCTTTTTCAGCCTTTCACGATCCCCAGCTCTTAATACTGGTCGTGAGTATGTAGATAGTTTTGGTAGTTCAGGTTTTTGTTATAGCTTAAGTGTCTCTGCCTTTGAGTTTATACTTTTATGTGAAGTAACATTATTATAGCTCTTAAGATAGTTTTGTCATAGTCCATGTCTCTGCCTTTAGGTTTACACTGTTGTGTGAGATATTATTGTTTCTGAGAGTTTTGTTAGAGCACAGGTCTATGTGCTGAGTATCATAGGATCTGTGATAATTATATTATAACTATATATGTTGCTCATGTGCAAATAAACCTGTTGCACTCTCGGCGTGTCTCAGCTTCTGGTTTTGGGTCCACTAGTTACAGTTTCTTTTGTTACAGTATCTAGTTACGGTAACCTTTACAGTCTCTGTAATAATATTTTGTGATCGATGGTGTCAAATGCAGCACTAAGATCTAGCACAACTAGTATAGAGACAAGTCCATTAACTGAAGCCAGAAGAAGATCGTTGGTGACTTTAATCAGTGCAGTTTCTGTGCTACGATGAACTCTAAATCCTGACTGAAATTCTTTAAACAAGTCGTTTCTGCGCAGGTGATCACGTAATTGCTTTGCAATTACCTTTTCAAGTATTTTCGAAAAGGGGAGATTGGATATTGGTCTGTAATTGGCTAATACACCTGGATCAAGACAAGGTTTTTTAAGTAGAGGTTTGGTTACAGCTTCCTTATAGGTCTTTGCTACATATCCTGTATATATCTTATCTAAAGATAGATTAATTATATCTAATACAAACGTGTATTTTTGTATTAGTATTTTAAAGTAAAGTATTTTAGAAATAAAGGGGGACTGGATACAGTTCAAACTTTGTTTCGAGCTGTAAGCATTTAGAATTAGATACAGGTCATAAAATGTACAGTAAAGTCAAATAGATATTTAAAAAGTGTTTATAATTTGTCTTTACTTCTGTGTGCTGGACAAGCAGGATTAAGCTAATATTTCAATGAAAAACTCTAAAGCCAGTGTTTGTCTTTCCTTTTCTCTTCAGCTGTGAGGCTGTGGGCAGCACACTTCCTTTTAGCCAACCTCTTCCTCTGGATGGAGTCTTGTACTTCTTCATTCCACCGCCAAGTGTCTTTATCTTCTTTCCATTTTCCAGATGACACACCCAGCACCTTTCTACCTGTTTCCCTGATTACCTCTGCTGTAGTTTCCCAGTTATCTGGAAGCTCTTCCTGACCACCCAGAGCCTGTCTCAACTTCTGCCTGAATTCCTCACAAGTTTCTTCATTTTTTAGCTTCCACTACTGGGTCTTTTCTGTCTTTCCTCTCTTCTTCTTCATGACCACCAGAGTCTTCTTACACACCACCATGTGGTGCTGTCTGACTACACTCTCTCCTACCACTACTTACCTCTCAAATGACCTCGTCATAGAATGTAGTCCATCTGTGTATTCCTACCTCCACTCTTGTATGTCACTCTGTGTTCCTCTCTCTTCTGGAGGTAAGTGTTGACTACAACCATATTCATCCTCTTAGCAAGTTCACCACCATCTGTCCTTCTGGATTAAATTCAGTTCAAATCAATTCAACTTTATTTATATAGCGCCAATTTACAACAAGGTCATAAGGCACTTTACATAATAAAGTCAAGACTATACAAACATTTAAAGAGAGCCCAACAAATCCCCCTTGAGCAAGCCATAGGCAACAGTGGAGAGGAAAAACTCCTTTTACTGGAAGAAACCTCCAGCAGAACCAGGCTCAGGCGGCCATCTGCCTTGATCGGTTGGAGTAAGTGGAAAGTGGAGAGAGAAAAGAACAGAGCAATAAAATCAACAACACAACATTGGGCCAGTTAGTGGGACCAGTAGCTGTGCACTGGAGGACACACAGCGCCAAATCCGGGGACACCTGAAGATAGGGACAGAGAGAGGGAGACAGAGAGGGAAAAAGACGACTACAGGAAAAAGAAGATAAAGAGTTAATGTCATACAGTGGTGACATTATAGATGTGGGGTGAGAGGAGAGAATGATGAGAAAAGTAAAGTGGCTCAGTTCAGAGTCCCCCAGCAGTCTAAGTCTATAGCAGCATGACTATAACCAACTATAAGCTTTATCGAAGAGTAAGGTTTTGAGCCTAGTCTTAAAAGTAGAGAGGGTGTCTGCTTCCCGAATCTGGACTGGGAGCTGGTTCCACAGGAGAGGAGCTTGATAGCTAAAGGCTCTGCCTCCCATTCTATTGTTCGAAATTCTGCGAACCATAAGTAGGCCTGCATTTTGGGACCAAAGTGTTCTTGTAGCATCCTCTTGTAGATCTCCTATTACCATATCATCATATGGTACTAGGAGATCTTTAGGTATGATGGAGCTTGACTGTTTAGAGTTTCATAGGTAAGAAGAAGGGTTTTAAATTTTATTCTACATTTATTGGGAAGCCAATGGTGATGAAGGTGAAATATGATCTCTCTTACCAATCCCAGTCCGCAATCTTGCTGCAGCATGTGGCATTAATTGGAGGCTTTTTAGAGAGGGGCAGCCTGAAAGTAGAGAATTATATTAGTCCAATGTAGAAGTAACAAATGCATGAACTAGTTTTTCAGCATCACTTTGAAAGAGGATGCTCCTAATTTTGGCAATGTTTCTTAGGTGGAAGAAGGCTGTTCTAGAGATTTGTTTTATGTGAGAGGTAAATGACAAATCCTGGTCAAAAATGACTCAGAGATTCCTTGCAGTACTACTGGGGACAAGAATCACGTCATCTAAAGTAGCGATATGGTTAGAAAACATGTTTCTTAGACTTTTTTATCTGAGTTTAGAAGAAGGAAATTATACGTCAATACATTCCTTTCCCTTTCACCAAACCCTTACACCAAACCTGCCCATCACCTCCTCATGACCTCTGTTCCCCTCACCAACCATTGAAGTCTGCTCCAAAAGCTAGTGTGTCTCTCCTCTGGGGATACTCTCTATGACCTCATCAAACTCACTCCAGAATCACTCCTTCTCTTCTAACTCACAGCCAACTTGTGTTCACCATCACCCCTTCGATTTCTGGCTTTAGGCTCATCACCCTGTCTGAGACTCTTTTCACCTCTAGAACATTGTTCACAAACTCCCCCTTCAGGATCACTCCTACCCTGTTTTTCTTCCTGTCCTCACCATAGAGGTTGTATCCTCTTCCAATACTACGTGCTTTGCTGCCGTTCCACTTCATCTCCTGCACACACTGTACATCTATCTTCCTTCTCTCCATCATGTCTGCCAGCTCTCTACCTTTCCCTGTCATTGTGCCAACATTAAGAGTCCCTATTCTCAGATCTATGTTCCTGCCTTTTTTCTTCTCTGTCCACGAACACTTCTGCCTCCTCTCCTTCTTCGACCAACAGTAGTCCAATTTCCACAGGCACCCTGTAGGTTATCATCACCGGTGGCAGTCGTTGTTAACCCGGGCCTCGACTGATCCGGTATGAAATGCCTATGAACAATTCACATGGTTGTTTTTGGCAAGTTTTACGCCGGATGCCCTTCCTGACGCAACCCTCTCTATTTATCAAAGATGGGACCAGCACAGAGGTCACGCTTGCAACCCCTGTGGCTAGATTACATGGTTATCCCTATGTAGGTCTTGATTCATAAAAAAGATTGAATACTGATACAGGTGTTTCACAGGTGTTTCAACAAACAACTTTTTTAGGTAGTTTGTGGTGGAGCTATTGTTGTCCGTTGTGTCTTCCCTCCACTGGGCTCCAACTGTCCTCTCCCTGACCTTCAGAGTCCCCTGTGTGTATTGAGCCCAGCCCCTGGACACACAGACATAGAGAGAGGGAACAAACCACAACTATATTTTCACATCTTATAAATGTCACTCACTGTTTTCTTAAGTGCTAATAATATAGTGTACTACAAATAATACTACAATATAATACTAAAATACTACAATAATTCAATTTCTGTTTTTAAATTCAATTTCATTTTCATAGATTTCTCAAAATTGTACAGATGCAACCAGGTCTAAGAACAACAGGTCAGACATAAAGAAAAACACAGCTTTAACTCGACCAGATAAGTAATGTCTCTGGTAGATGGTGGATGGATGATTTAAGATTGATTGTAGCAAAATAAAGTACTTGAAAAAAATGTAAATAACAACAACAAACTTAAACAGATTATATCTAATGAGAATAACTGTAATTATTATTATTTTTTTATTCCTAATGTTTGAAAGTACTGTGTTTAGTCATTAGTGTATTTACACTCTAAGACAGGACTATCAACATATCCAGGATGTACTCCACATCTCACCCACTAACAGCTGGGATAGGCTCCAACACCCCCACAACTCTAAACAGGATAAGTGGTGTAGCTAATGGATGGATGGTATGCTGGCTGAAAGTATTTCACTTATAATAATAAATTATGTCTCTGCTATTTAAAAACATGTCCATGAAATGTAATATACAGGGTCCTGCTAAGAATAAATATAACATGCAGAGGGAAACAAAGTTTGTCTCTCTGTAGGGTAGGCCTAAGAGCTGGGAGAATTATTTTCATCTATCCATCCATTAACCTACTATGGATGTCCTTGGGAGGAGAGCAGACTACCTAAATGAAACCAACGCAAGCACAGGAAGAATATAGAATAACCAGATAAGCCATGAGGGTTTGAAAAGAACAATAATGAGGAACATTTTCAGCGGTTCTTTATTTTTTTTAATTTATATTTTGTGAAGACACTATCCTATATTTCTCTAAAACAATTCTTAGAAACCTTAGAGCTGTCTTTAGAGCATGCTGCATTTCCGCCAACACTGTCTAAATTCCAAGATTTTTACAATCTTGGCTGGGATGCAGCATGCAACAGTTTGGA
Source organism: Channa striata (assembly GCA_033026295.1). Taxonomy (NCBI): domain Eukaryota; kingdom Metazoa; phylum Chordata; class Actinopteri; order Anabantiformes; family Channidae; genus Channa; species Channa striata. The sequence continues at coordinate 492,748 of CM065181.1, read as the reverse complement.
GAGGATTTGAAATGCCTAACAGTGAAGATTTAGAAGTAATTAATGAAAACTAATATTTAATGGCAATTAAAATAATTAAAGCCGGAGGGCTTTCTGCTGTTATCCTGAATTGACGCAGAAATGAGATGGCATCAAAGCTAATAAGCAAATTGCAGTGAGTTGAGGAGAACTGTATTAAAATGCAAATGTACAGCTGTTAATAGTTCTTCAAAAACCAATAATCCCCCACAGTCAATCATGTGTCAAAATTGTTAATGGAAAAATATCCTAGAGCCATGTAGGATCCTTTTTTTATTTCAGTTTCGATTAAGGCAGAAATTCTGTTCAGGAAAAAGGCATAGATTAGGATCAGTATGATATTGGAAAAGATGGCTTAATGTGGGCATAACCCCAAAGTCTTTCTTGTGATGCCCTGATTTCGACTTCTCTTTTCATAGGAGAACCTATTCCATGTACAAGAGTACAAAAATAAAACACACACACACAAAAAAAACGAGAACAAGATGACAACAAGAAATATGCCAGATCATCATATAGTGGAGTGGGTGACAAAGTCTAACATAAAATAATTTTGACATGATGAATCTTATTAGGGATGAATGGGTTACAATGGGCAAGTGGCATAACCAATACTTAATACTTGTTTTTTTCTTTACAAAAGCTTTAAATGAGCAGAGAAAACTAATGTGATAAAAACAACCAAATTTGAGTTATTAAATTAACCCAGCATTTTTTAGTGTGTATGAATGTTCCACATCAGATTTACCAAAACATGTAAAAATTGTGTTTCAGACTGATTACTGACACCTGTTCAGCAGAAGCTGCATCTCATTAAGATTTGATTAATAACATATATTAACAATCTCAACACCCCTTAAATTGTCATATAATTCTGCAAAACAGTATATTTCAAACAGAAGAGCTCTAGTTTGCTGTTAGTAATGATCAAATAAAAAACAGTAATGTAACAATCACCTAATTGCAATGGAAGTGTCCAAACTATTCCAAAGATTCCAAATATTTTTAAAGTATACAGTTTAGTTAGGGATGTGATCCAAGTGTAAAATAAAAATGGGACCAGTTCAGGCTGCAAAAAGCTCGATGTGAAAAAAAGCTTTCAAAAGCAGAGTGCTCCATGCTATTAACCAAAAGGATGCCAATCTATGAGATATTAGAGTAGAAAACTTTTAGCTAAAGTCAGTGATGTTACACTGACAGATATTAGAAAAGAAAGTCATATTGGGCAGCAGTAAAACTTGTCACCCAGAGTTTTTCATCATTAAGAGTTTAAATGATGTCATCTGTAGGAGCTCTGGAAAACAGATTGACCCTGATTATAACCTTCATAGTCTATGCAACAAGATGACGTGTGATGTGTTTTTTTTTCTCTGGCATCATCACTCACATTTATTTGAACAAATAAACACATTTAAAAATTCTAGGTCAATTTACAATATATTTTTTTTTACTCTTAAGTGTAATTATTATTTTTAAATTCAGTTCAAAATAAAACAGGTGCACATATATTGGTAATTAAAATTAAGTCTCTGGCTAAATGTTAATTTTTAAAATGTTAATTTCACCAAATATCTTGAAAGCTGTAAATTCTTCCGAATCCTTTATATAATAGAAGTGTTATAAGCTGGGTGCTTTTTGTCCCTGTTTAGTTGCTCACTGCTCGTAACTTGTATATTGGCATTCATTTCTCTGTTTTGTGTGTGTCCCTGCAGCATTCCTCTGTTCCTCTGCTGGTTACCAGTGCACTCACAGTTTGCCTTTCATCATCATCATCATCACTACCCCTGCATGTTTGTATTTAAGGTCTTGCATTTAGTTTTGGGGTTGCTAGTGTGTCCTGGTTCGTTCTGGCGCATCTCCCTGATCTCGTTCAGCCTTTCCTGATCTCCAGCCCTTAATACTGGTCGTGAGTCTGTAGATAGTTTTGGCAGTTCAGGTTTTGTTAAAGCCTAAGAGTCTCTGCTTTTGAGTTCATGCTGTTGTGAGTTAATATTGTTAAACCTTTGAGAGAGTTTTGTTTGAGCACAGATCTGTGTGTTAAGGGTCATAGGATCTGTAGTTCGTGTGATAATTTATAACTGTATTTCATGTGCAAATAAACCTGTTGCACTCTCTGCATGTCTCAGTTTCTGCTTTTGGGTCCAGTAGTTAGTTTCTTTGGTTACAGTAGTTACGGTAACTATTACAAGAAGATTTTCACATTTTATGTTGGAATTTATATAAATAACTCAATATAATGCAGTTTCAAGTTGGAAGCCCTGGTCAGCAATGTCAAATCTTCTGCCTGCTTGTGTCCCTGGTATACGTTATACAGTCAGGTCCAAAAATATTGGGACATCAACACAATTCCAACATGTTTGGCTCTATACACCACCACAATAGATTTGAAATGAAAAGAACAAGATGTGCTTTACCTGCAGACTGTCAGCTTTAATTTGAGGGTATTTACATCCAAATCAGGTGAACGGTGTAGGAATTACAACAGTTTGCATATGTGCCTCCCGCTTGTTAAGGGACCAAAAGTAATGGGACAGAATAATAATCATGAATCAAACTTTCACTTTTTAATACTTGGTTGCAAATCCTTTGCAGTCAATTACAGCCTGAAGTCTTTATCGAAGAGTAAGGTTTTGAGCCTAGCGATACGAAGCCTGAAGTTTCATCCCTGGTGATCCTCTCCCAGGCCTCCAATGCAACTGTCTTCAGTTCCTGCTTGTTCTTGGGGCATTTTCCCTTCAGTTTTTTCTTCAGTAAGTGAAACGCATGCTCAATTGGATTCAGGTCAGGTGATTGACTTGGCCATTGCATAACATTCCACTTCTTTCCCTTAAGAAACTCTTTGGTTGATTTTGCAATATTCTTTGGGTCATTGTCCATCTGCACTGTGACGCGCCGTCCAATGTGTACTGAAGCATTTGGCTGAATATGAGCAGATAATATTGCCCGAAACACTTCAGAATTCATCCTGCTGCTTTTGTCAGCAGTCACATCATCAATAAATACAAGAGAACCCGTTCCATTAGCAGCCATACATGCCCACGCCATGACACTATCACCACCATGCTTCACTGATGAGGTGGTATGCTTAGGATCATGAGCAGTTCCTTTCCTTCTCCATACTCTTCTCTTTCCATCACTCTGGTACTAGTTGATCTTGGTCTCATCTGTCCATAGGATGTTGTTCCAGAACTGTGAAGACTGTTTTAGATGTCCTTTGGCAAACTCTAATCTGGCCTTCCTGTTTTTGAGGCTCACTAATGGTTTACATCTTGTGGTAAACCCTCTGTATTCACTCTGGTGAAGTATTCTCTTGATTGTTGACTTTGACACACATACACCTACCTCCTAGAGAGTGTTCTTGATCTGACCAACTGTTGTGAAGGGCGTTTCTTCACCAGGGACAGAATTCTTCGGTCATCCACCACAGTTGTTTTCCGTGGTCTTCCGTGTCGTTTGCCGTTGCTGAGCTCACCAGTGCGTTCCTTCTTTTTAAAAATGTTTCAAACAGTCGTTTTGGCCACGCCTAATATTTTTGCTATCTCTCTGATGGTTTTCTTTTGTTTTTTCAGCCTAATGATGGCTTGCTTCACTGATAGGGACAGCTCTTTGGATCTCATCTTGAGAGTTGACAGCAACAGATTCCAAAATGCATACAGCACACTTCAAATGGACTCTGGACCTATTATCTGCTCATTGTAATTGGGATAATGAGGGAATAACACACATCTGGCCATGGAACAGCTGAGAAGCCAATTGGCCCATTACTTTTGGTCCCTTAACAAGTGGGAGGCACATTAGATTAGATTAGATTCAACTTTATTTTCATTACACATGTACAAGGCAACGAAATGCAGTTTATGTCTAACCAGAAGTGCAATAAGCAGCAAGTGCAGGATATAGGTTATAAATTACCTCGAGAAAATATGTACACAAGAAATTATGCATCATATTTACAGATGCTATAAACATACTATACAGGGTGTTGTTAACTAGAGCAGAAATTTACAGATGGATAAGGCTATATAGTGGTTGCTATAATAATCAGGAATATGCAAGTAGATATGACTATAATATGCAGTTTTCTATTTACAGACATTTTACAGACGTGTATTTACAGGTGAGTATATACAGGCTAGTGCAATGAGTATGTGCAATATTGAATAGTGCAATGGTTATGGGGAGAATGTCGGGGTGTATGATTGTGGCAAAGAGGTCAGTGAAGTCAGTGGGGGGCAGAGTTCAATAAGGACACAGCTCTAGGAAAAAAGCTGTTCCTCAGTCTGGTGGTTTGTGTCCGAGAAATCTGAAGCGCCTGCCTGAAGGCAGGAGAGAAAACAGTCTGTGGGCAGGGTGAGAGGAGTCCTTAAGAATACTGCGTGCTCGACGCAGACAGTGTTTCTTTTGTATGTCCTCAATGGCTGGAAGTAGAGTGCCCGTAATGCGTTGGGCAGTTTTCACTACCCGCTGCAGTGCCTTACGCTCTGCAGCAGAGCAGCTCCCGTACCAGACTGTGACACAGTTGGTTAGGATGCTCTCTATTGTGCAGCGGTAGAAGTTCACCAGGATAGCCGAGGGAAGATGGTTTTTCTTGAGTGTTCTCAAGAAGAAGAGGCGCTGGTGAGCCTTCTTGATTAGGCTGGAGGTGTTAGTGGTCCAGGACAGGTCCTCCGAGATGTGGGTACCCAGGAACTTGAAGGATGAAACAGGCTCAACGCCCATCCCGTTAACATGGATGGGATGGTGTGAGCCTCTTTCCTCCTTCCTGAAGTCCACAATGAGCTCTTTGGTCTTGTTGGTGTTAAGGAGCAGATTATTATCCCTGCACCAAGTGACCAGATGCTGGACCTCCTCCCTGTAGGCAGTCTCATCGTTGTTGTTGATGAGACCAATCACTGTTGTATCATCTGCAAACTTAATGATGGTGTTAGATCCATGCATGGGCTTGCAGTCGTGGGTGAAGAGGGAGTAGAGGAAAGGGGTCAGCACACAGCCCTGTGGTACCCCGGTGTTGAACGTGATAGTGGTGGAACAGATGTGGCTGACCTAACATGCTGTGGTCTGTTGGTCAGAAAGTCCATGATCCAGTTGCAGAGTAATGTGTTAATGTCCAGGTCTCTAAGTTTGGTAATTAACTTAGACGGTATTACAGTGTTGAATGCTGAGCTGAAGTCAACAAACAGCATTCGTGCATAAGTGTTCTTATTATCCAGGTGTGTTAGCACAGAGTGCAGTGCAATGGAGACTGCATCCTCTGTGCTCCTGTTGCCACGGTAGGCAAACTGGTGTGGGTCTAGTGTGGGTGGGAGACAGTCCTTCAGGTTTGCCAGGACCAGCCGCTCAAAGCACTTCATAATAATGGGCGTGAGTGCTACAGGGCGGTAGTCGTTCAGGCATGTTGGGCCGGGGTGTTTCAGCACTGGCACAATGGCGGTGGATTTAAAGCATGTTGGCACAGCAGCTTGGGCAAGGGACATGTTAAAAATGTCTGTGAATACCCCAGTAAGCTGCTCAGCACAAGCTTTAAGAACGCGTCCAGGGATGCCGTCTGGTCCAGCAGCCTTGTGCACGTTGACCTGGCTCAGTGCGGTGTAGACATCTGTTGAAGTGAGTGTGATTGGTAAGAGGTTGGTTGAAGGAGTGATTCTGGTGGCAGGTTCTTTGTTGTCTCCTTTAAAGCGAGCATAAAAGTCATTAAGCTGGTTCAGGAAGGAGACATTTGTGTCCGGGAGGGTAGAGTGGCTGTGTTTGTAGTCCGTAATGGCCTGGATGCCCTGCCACATGCGTCGAGGGTCAGAGTTGGAAAAGTGCTCCTCTATCTTTAGTTTGTAGCAGTGGTTGGCCTTTTTGATGCCCCTCTTCAGATTTGCCATGGAAGTGCTGTAGGCTTCTGCTTCACCGGATGTGTAGGCAGCATTACGTGCCTTCAGCAGGAGGCGCACCTCCTTGTTCATCCATGGCTTCTGATATGGGTATGTGGTGATCTGCTTCTGGGATGTAACACTGTCTATGGTGGCATTAAAGTAATCCAGAACAGAGGAAGTGTAGCTGTTTATGTCCGTGTGAGAGCCACTGGTGGCCTGGGAAGCAGGTAGCTGTCCCAGCAGGGGGAGAAAGTAACAGAGACTTGCTAATTAAGGACTCCTGATCAATGTATATGATTTGCATAGTGGAGCGGATAAAACACACACATCCTGACAGAGGGTATCAGAATTAATCTGATCCACTTGAGTGTAACTGCTCCGTGCTGTTTTTCTCTCTGTTTCTGTTTTTCTTGTGTTTTACTGAATTGTTCATTAAATTGCTCAGTGATCATTTTCAGTTGACTCTTGATTCTAACTTGCTTTCCAAGTTTTTTGGCCATAACAGATTGGTGTCAGCAGTGGCTGTCTGGATCCAAGGACAAACAGTAGTAGTGCACACCGGTAAAGCTGATTCCTCCTTTCGAGTTGAGAAGCTGTTCTCCTACAGGACCCAGACCGCCGATCCAAATCCAGAGCGATACGGGCCAAAAAGAAAAAAAATAATAAGGTGAAAAATAGCAGAGGAGAGAGCACGTACGGAGCAGACCAGGTAAGAGAGCTCTATATAAACTCACTACTGGTTGGGTAGGTAACAAGACGTTGTCATAGTAGTTAAACCGTTGTGTTATTAATTACCGTTGTATGCAGCACAGTTTTATTCTGAGTCGCATGGGGAAAGATAACAGGAGAGAACGGGCTACTAGAGAAATGGGGTTAGTACTTGGTACTAACAAAGAAGTGAGCGCCTGGCCTGGGCAAGGTCTGCCAGCTGAATTGTCACCATTATGTGCAGAAATGTCAAAAAAGTATAGGGGCAGTTGTAATCAATTGACTAAGTGGTGGGAATTGGGGTTTCCTAAAGAGGGTAGTCTGAGTAGCAGACAGCTAGCTCAATTGGAGAAGAAAGAGAAGGAGAGCACAGAGCAACACAAGTCTTTGTCCAAACGAAATAGGGAAGAACACAAGGTGTTTTTAAGTGGACTGGAAGGCATTTAGCATGTGGAAGGAAGAATGTCATTTGAGGGAAATTGGAATGTTTAGAAAAGATATGAGTGAACGTGAAAAGCCCAAGCAAACAGAACCAGAATATATAGTTTATAGACCAAAGGATTGTTCTGACACTAAACCTCTGTATCCTGTCTTGTCTGAGTTACACAAGGTAAACATGGATTTGGACTCTGCACCCCCACTTGCTCCCCCACCATATCAGACCCAAGGATCACAGCAGTCACAGGAGCAGCAAGCCAGCTCTTCCCCATCAGAGACACCAGGGAGAGGTGACACATCTGAGACACCACTCCCGGGGTCCAGCCATGGAGGTGTGAAGGGACACTCCATGTGCACCAGATCAAGGGGACAAACCCCCACCGTTGCGGAGCCAGAGGTACTGACTTTTCCCATGATTGAAGTGGGTGGCGTTCATGGCCCCCAACTTGTTTTCCGCCCATGGACAGATTTGGACGTCAAGGAAGCAATGAAAAAAATCACTCACCCAAAACGAAATGCCAACAGAGAAGAGAGGGAGAAGACTTCCAAAATATGGTACAGGACCACAAACCGACTTTTCAAGAACTGGAACGGCTGCTGAAACGTCAGCTGGGATGTGATTTTCATAAGGTCAGACACTTGTTTACTAACTCAAATGTCAAACTTCGTCTAAAAGAGCAAGACTGGGAGCATGAGGACAATGCTTTATATAGAGATGCTATTACTTCGCTGGTGCAGGGTGTACAGGCAAAATTCCCACTCAAGCAAGACATGAGTGTGGTTAGTGCCATGCAACAGCACCAAGAGGAAAATGTGGGAGCATTTCTTTCTCGATTGACTGAAGCGTATGATATCCACAGTGGTCATCCTCCACCAGAAGATGGACTCAAAAAAATCCCATGAGTGCCTATGAGGCCCACCTGAAGGATTCTTTTCTAACAAGAATGAAACCTAAAATTGCTGAAATGGTGAGACAGAGTTGTCTGACTTGGAAAATCTGTCCACTGAGGAGAAACAAAGGCGAAATGAAGAATACAAAAAACAAAAACGCCAACACAAACTGGATTCTGCACAATACACTATGTTCAGTACCATGGCTAACCGGACAACACGTGGCAGGACACAAAGAAGAGGATACAGCCGTGGAGGGAGGCACCACAACCGTGAAGCAGATAAGTGCCATCGATGTGGAGAAAAGGGACACTGGGCCAGAGACTGCTCTGTGATTAAGCATAAGGCAGATTGAGTGAGGGAGCAGGGGATGCAGATGCCAGATCAGGTGACACCCACACAGGAGCAGACGCTAGGTCAGGTGACCCACACCCACATTCACACTCACACAAAAAGAAAACCACAATATAATCTGCACAACTTTACCATGTACTGTAATTCTGACAAATATAAGATATTTCCAGAGCTTTTTATTGGTTGAAAATCAAGAAGTAACCTTCTTGGTTGATTCTGGAGCTACGAGCTCAGTGTTAAAGACTGGTGCACTGCCAAGTCCTCCCAAAATGAGTGGCCGGTCATGCCTCACAATAGGTGCGAGTGGAAAACCAGTTTTAGAGAGCTGTTCTGTTCCTCTCAAATGCACTTTGGGAAAACAAACCACCAAACATTCGTTCATAATGTCACAAAACTGTCCTGTAAATTTGTTGGGTAGAGATTTGATGTGTGAATTTGGTATAGTGTTATGTTCAACCCCTGTTGGAATCAAGGTCTTAAAACAAGGAGATGAGAGCTATCCATCACAGCTCACTCAAATGATTAATATACATTCACAATATGTTTATAAGTGGCAGCTTGCTGATAACACTCCTGTTACACAGCAGCTTATAGACTTTGCACACACAAACACAGCACACATGCAGAAACATTCCAACATCATACATCACTACACTGCACAGCACATGTGAATGTTGGACCAGAAAGTGAATATGAAGGTCAGTGGCATGTAGAAGATGGAGAAGAGGAAGTGATATGTTTGACAAATGTATATTGGACAAAGACTGCTGCTGTTGCCTCTGTCTCACTCTCCTCTAAACAGGAAGAACTATTTAGGGGGAATACTCCACATGTCCCACTGGCAAAACCATATGATTGGAGCTGGCAAGACCTTGGCCCTTGGTTGCAGAGCATGCTGTTCCTTGAGGACTTCCAACCAACAGCAACAGATCCTAGGACGACATATAGCGCAAAGGGTAATGTACATCGTACACAATTTACAGGAAGTGTACAAGTTGGTAAAATAGTAGAGCTCACAGACATCGCGTATGCTGCAGCCTTTACCATCACTAAAACTGGTTTACCACCAGAGCTCGAGCAAAATTCCAGAGTCTTTGGGCAGCCCATAAATAGGATATAGGTCATATAAAAGATGCGGGACCTCTGACAGTCCTTCCAAAAGCAGAGTGTAGACCATGGCAGAACAAACACTGTTTAAAGCAGGAAGCCATCATCAATGGCATAAAGCCTGTGTATAACACCCTGTTAATGGCAGGTGTGATATTTTTTTATTAGAGAATTCTCTTGTGCGCACAACTTATTTCTTGTAAGGAGACCTAGGTCAACCAATTGGGTGGTGCTTTGTTCAAAATTACAGGAGGTGAAGGCAGCCATACACCCCTGAGCGCCTGAAGCAAAACTGTACAAATTATTCTTTCTCTGGTACCACCAAATTTGACAAAATTCTATGTAACAGCACATAGACGATTCACCAGTTTGTATTTGTTAATCTGAGGAAGCATGCAAAATTGATACGGTGCACCTATTAAAACATATTTTAGACAATGGCCATAAAGTTTTGTTTTTGTTTGTTTGTTTGTTTGTTTTTTAACTGTAGTTTGTGCAACAAAAGTGACATATCTGGGTCAGGTGATCACCCCAGAGGAAAACAGTGTCACAAAATGAATTGCTGAGTTCAAGGCTGACAAAAGCCAATAATAATTTTTTCCTCACACGACACAATTTTGCAAAGGAATCCTTCCTGTGTGAAACTTTCCCATTTGCTGTGGAGTGTGGTTGTTGCTTGTTTCTGTTGGTGTTGGCACATGTTGACAGCATGTTGCCTCCTGAAGTGTTTGTTGATCCATAGGCAGAACTTGGTTTGCCTAATACTGGTTAGTTTTTGACCAGAAAGACAGTTTCATGACTTCTGTGCATTGCTTCTGGGTGTAGTTGTATCTGTAGCTTCATACTAGTAAAACTGGATCCAGTTATAGCAAGATTTTTCTTTCTTTTCTCTGAGAACCGTTGTTGCAGCAGAAAAGCTGTGTTTGGTTTGCTGTTCTGATTGCTTGGGAAGGTCCAATATGTTGGATGGAGATCCTCATATCGGCACTGAGGTCCACCTGTTCTATCAGAAGGGGGTTTGAAAACACTAATTCTGAACGCTGACAGAATTATGTGTTGATGGCTCTGATTTCCTGAAATGTCTAGACTTGTGAAATTACCTTGGGTTTGCAGTTGTCACAAAATTGTAGTGTCGTTGCTTTTGAAAAAACTACGTTGTAACTCATCTGCAAGCTGGTGAGCTGAGAGTTCTTGCAAAAACTACAAACTGGCCAATGATATGAAGTTTGAATGAATGTATGAATGTTTAGACTGACTTATGTTTGGTGTTGCTCATAAATAAGGCTGTCTCTGGAGACAGAGAAGACTTGTGACGTCAGGCAGAACACTAACTGCACATTTTTCTTCTTGCAGCTCCGTAGATGCTGACTTGTTGCCTACGTGAATATCGGTTATGATATGTGACACTCTAACATTAACAAATAACTTGATTTCTGCAGGAACTTCAACAACGGATACAGCGGCCAGGATGGGACAAATATGTCACCCAACTCAGTTTTCTTTCTCCCACAGAAACTCAACCCACAGGCTGACTTGTCAACCATCCAGTCACTAGCAAACATATCTAGAAACTTTGTAATGAAATTAGGTGCTACACTGCAAAAGGGACATCGCTCGGTCCAAAGATAAACTTTGTTTACCTAATTGATATTTCCTCTGTATGCAAAGCTAGCTAATGGTAGAGTTTTGTTTGCAAAATGGGGGATGTGTGCATATTTTAACACCTATGTGTGCATATTTTAACACCTTCTTAAAACCCTAAAGCAAGGGATTCAGGGATTGCAGGACTTGTTAATCTGTGGGGCTCACAATGCCTCTGGTGCGATTAAATGCCACTGCAAGGCCACTCCTCACCTGATAGACCCTTTGAATATTGGATGATTGAGTTAATTGAGCTATAGATATGTAGAAATGGAGAGTTTGCTTGACCATGGCTTGCAACAGGATGCAGCTACTGTGGTAAAAGGCCCTGACAAGTCGGACGACTTGAAGTGTTCCAGAATCAAGTAATTTTTGACAATGGTCCTGGGTTTTACCATGAAGATGGTAATTTGTCAATCTAATTTTGGATAATTGTCTTATCACCCCCAGAGTGCAGGTGTGACAGAGAAAAAAACTTAAGACCAAATGCACAAAATGTTGTGAGAGACAGGTTTGACACGGGTTTAAGAATTAGCATTGGTGCTATTTCTTAGTTTCTAAAGACTGAATATTTGTAAAGACTGAATTTGTCTTTACCAAATAGGGTTTGAGAAAACCTCCTAGCTTGGTACTAATTCAGACCAAAACAAACTTGAGGATTTTATAATGATGTGATTTCCAATTGTTGTGCAGAACTCTCTCAGATGTTTGTCCCTAGGTGAAAGCAGCCCTGTCTACCCCTGCAGACACCAGCCTGCACGCCCTCAAAACAAGGTGACTGGGTGCTCATCAAGGACCACAGGAGGAAACACTGGAAGCAGAGACGCTTCACAGGATCACATCAAGTGCTGCTGACTTCCAACACGGCGGTGAAGGTGGAAGGGCGGGCTACGTGGGTCCATGCCAGCCACTGCAAGAGAATCCCCGCACCAGAAGGGGAGAAGGAAATACAGTCAGGAATACAACATCTCGACAAGGAGACAACCACTGTGAAAGACCAACAAGGTACAGACGGTCAATCCTGTCCTGAATTGCTCACTCCGGTGAGAGGTGTGAAGTAAAGTTGGGCTCAGCTCACACGTCAAGCTCCAACAAACGTCAAGAAGAGTGAACACAGGAAGGTGACAAAGGCGACATCTGGTACCCAACGATGGAGAACCCCACTCAAGGAGACCCACTCAGAACCAAGAAGTGGAAGATCAGGATGTGCATCCTTCTACTCTGCACTATGGCTACAACAGTCTCTGCCATGGATGATGGACAAATGCAATATGTTCAGAGTTCCCGGGGAGTCCCAACCCTCTGCTGGTGGTGCACAACCAACAAGAATGTCGATTGGGTTAACCAACAGAGGTTCATCAAGCACACGCACGATGCCAGCAGCTTGCAGCAACATCGCAGATGACATGGGAGAACAGCATGGCAACTTACATGCTGCTTGCAGACAAAGGAGGAGTCTGCACCATGACACCAGCACCTGGGGCTAGTTTGACATTGTGTAAAACTTTCATTTTGTCTCTCCTCACAGGTGTTGTAATAGGCACTACTGCACTAACGTTGTGTGGATGTTGTTTTATTCCCTGTGTGCATTTGCTGATAATGCATAAAATCGACCACTTCATCTCACACCAAATGACTGAGTCTTTTGAGGTTTCTTCCCATAGTGGAAGTTTTTCCTCTCCACTGTCGCCTAAGGCTTGCTCAAGGGGGATTGTTACGTTTTTGTTTTTTTTTTACCTTTTCATTTTGTTACTGTTGTTGTTGTTTGTTCGATGTAAATCTTTAAAAGTCAATTGAGTACAATTTAGGAATATAATGACAAAATGTTTTGAAAATCCTCGTGAAATTAACACTTTTGATGAATTGTTCCCTACTGTTGCTCAACTTTGATTACTCCTGACTATATATATATATATATTTTTTTTTTTTTTATCATAAAATGACAAAAGGGGGGATGTGTGAGGGAATCTGTTCACACTTCTGGCAGAGGCCAGACAACGAGTCCCCGCCACTCAGTAGGAAGCCCACGGGAACTAGCAGGTCCCAGAGTTTTTCCTTGACACCTTAACATACCCTATTGTTCCTTTGAACCCTTGTTGACACCTTAAGCAGACCTTCTGTCTAAACTTTGTTTAACCCTAGCTTCCCCACAGGTAGCTGTCCCAGCAGGGGGAGACAGTAACAGAGACTTGTTAATTAAGGACTCCTGATCAATGTATATGATTTGCATAGTGGAGCAGATAAAACACACACACATCCTGACAGAGGGTATCAGAATTAATCTGATCCACTTGAGTGTAACTGCTCCGTGCTGTTTTTCTCTCTGTTTCTGGTTTTCCGGTGTTTTACTTAATTGTTCATTAAATTGCTCAGTGACCATTTTCAGTTGACTCTTGATTCTAACTTGCTTTCCAAGTTTTTTGGCCTTAACACTCTGGTGTGACAAAAAACGTTTTGGTGGAATTTGGGGAGCACTGCCTTTAGGTTGGAGTGATTGAAATCTCCAGCAACAATAAATGCGGCCTCCGGGTGAGCAGTCTGTTGTTTGCTGATGGCCGTATGAAGTTCGTTCATAGCGAGCTTGGCATCAGCATCGGGAGGGACGTAAACAGCAGTTATGATGGTGGAGGTGAACTCCCGTGGCACATAGAATGGTCTACACTTAACCATGAGAAACTCTAGGTTAGCTGAGCAGTGTCTCCCAAGAGTGACAGAGTTCGTGCACCAAGCTTTGTTAACATAAATGTACTTGGTCTTACCGGAGTCATCTGCCATTCTGTCTGCCCGGAACACGTGGCCAGCTAGCATGATAGCATTGTCCGGTACATCGCTGTTTAACCAAGTTTCGGTGAAGATTGTGATGTTACAGTTCCAGAGTCTCTTGCTGTGGTTGATGTTGAGTCGAATCTCGCAGATCTATGCAAACTGTGTAATTCCTACACCGTTCACCTGATTTGGATGTAAATACCCTTAAATTAAGGCTGACAGTCTGCAGTTAAAGCACATCTTGTTTGTTTCATTTCAAATCCATTGTGGTGGTGTATAGAGCCAAAAATGCTGGAATTTTGTCGATGTCCCAATATTTATGGAACTGACTGTATGTGCACATCCATCTGTGCAGGTGGCGCAGAAAGAGAAAGTTATTACATGATATACCAATGTAAAAAGAAAAAAATAATAACGTTCCATATTACTGCAAATCATTATCAACCAGATTACATAAAAAAGATCTACATAAAACTGCAGGGCTTAAGTCTATCTTGTGCAAGAGGTACCATTTGTATCTGACCTCCTTGTTCTCAGGTGACCTCAGGTTGTCATTGTTAATGCTGTGCAATATTTTTATTTTTTAACCTAAACTAATTTTAACTCATGATTAATGTTCTAGTATCATACCATAAGGTCATTTTAAACACATTCTAGGGTTAGAATGTGTTTTCTAAATTCATATACTGTGCCATCCATCCATCATCCAGCTGTCATTAGGCAGGATTATACTCATGACAGGTCACCAGTCTATCATAGAGCTGACAGTTGTTCCATATATTTAGTTTCTTACTCATAAAGCTTCATGCTGTATAATGTCAAGTAATTTAGTCCAGCTGGTATTATAGCACTTCAGTTTTCAATACTGTATGTTTTCTGATCCCTGGAACAGACTGCTATTCTTACTGCTATTCACTTCCCTGGTCCTTTTTGCTGTCACTCTTTTTTCTTCCCCTCTCTTTCTGCACTCAAGTGTTTTTACTTTCTGAGTATTACCTGCCACTCCTAATTACTCCATTCTTTTACATAGTTTGTCTTATCCCTCAGTTACCTAGCCCCACCTGTTATAACTTATACTTTTGCTGTATTTTTGTTCCTCTCGGTTGTTTTTGTTGTCGCCATCATCACATTAGCTTGCCTTTTCTCCTGATCATTATCTTGATTTACATTACATTTACATTTAGTCATTTAGCAGACGCTTTTATCCAAAGCGACTTACAGAGTAATTTGGTACATACATACACAGTGGTGATGGCTGCCACACAGGGTGCTCATCACCACTGGGAGCAACTGGGGGTTCGGTGTCTTGCCCAAGGACACTTCGACATGTAGGGACTGGGGACCTATTCTTCACTCATCTACTTTTCTCTCTGTGCCCAGACTTGCTCTCTCCTCCTTACTGCCATCACAGTCATGCTTCAGTTTTGCTCTGTATTCACAGCAAATCATTATCTCTCAACTTTGCCACCTCAAAAGGCTCAAAAAGCTGCTGAAACGAGTAAAAGGTACCATGACACAAAAGTTAGGAGTTCAGTGTTGCAGCTTGGTGAGCAGGTCCTGATCCAGCACCTTAAACCCAGCGGAGACCCAGGTAAACATCACAGCTATTAGAAGCCACAGTTTACAGTGTGAATAGTCTAACAAAGTTGACTTTAGACAACAAAGTTGACAACGTTTTTCTCCATTGGCTCTCCATTGGCTCTTTATACTTTTCTCCATACTTTTCTCCATTGGCTTCCCATTAAATGTAGAATAGAATTTGAAACCCTTCTTCTTACCTATAAAGCTCTAAACGGTCAAGCTCCATCATACCTAAAAGATCTCCTAGTACCAAATCATCCTAATAGCCTACTTGTGGTTCCCAGAATTTTCAAAGGTAGAATGGGAGGCAGAGCCTTTCAAGCTATCAAGCTCCTCTCCTGTGGAACCAGCTCCCAGTCTATATTCAGGAAGCAGAGATCCTCTCTACTTTTAAGACTAGGCTCAAAACCTTCCTCTTTGATAAAGCTTATAGTCAGTTATAGTCATACTGCTATAGGTTTACACTGCTGGGGGACAACCCCTGATGCACTGAGACACTTTCCTCCTCTCACTGTATGACATTAACTCTGTGAAGTTGTGCTTCTCCCTCTCTGTCTCCCTCTCTCTGTCCCTATCTTCAGGTGTCCCTGGCAGCTACTGGTCTTACCAACCTGCCCAATGTTTTGTTGCTCTGTTCTTTTCTCTCTCCACTTTCCTCTCACCCCAACCGTTCAAGGCAGATGGTCGCCCACCCTGAGCCTGGTTCTGCTGGAGGTTTCTTCTGTTCTTCCGAATTTTTCCTCTCCAACTGTTGCCTATAGTTGCACAAGGGGGATTTTTTGGGTTTTCTCTAAATGTCTGTATAGTCTTAACTTTATCATGTGCCTTGAGACGACTTTTGTTGTGAATTGGAGCTATATAAATAAAGTAGTGAAACAGTAGTTGGAGAAATAGTGAAACATTTCCAACTAAGAAGAAAGAATTCCAATTGATTGGATGGATTGGATTCAACCTTCGGATAACCAACGGGATTACAAAGAATGTTCATCGACATACAAACACATGATGTTTTCTGAGCACAAGCTCTAAACTGAGAATTAGAGAAAGCTGAGAGTGATTTTGTTAATTATGATAAATGTGTCCTAAATCATAGACTATACATTTAAACAACTGTTTAGTCAAAAAAAACAAAGTGTTAAAAGTGTTAAAATTATTAACTTAACACTCAGCTAACAGTTTGTAGCTTCTTATTTTGTAGTAATGCTGGATCTACACTACCAACTGAAGCCAAATCATATGAGAATTTATTTCTGTTAATATAAATAGGAATGTAAATGTGCCTGTAAATATGTTTTCTTCTAAAATACTGTTTAAATTTTCTCTTTTGAAACCAGTCTACTAATATACTGTATATTTAATCATAATATACCTTAAAACTATAAAAATGTTGGGGAAATTAGATTTAAAGATTAGATGTAATGCTGTCAGTTACAATGACGCTGTAGGTAGTTCCAGTGCATTATTAGGGCATCATGTTTCTTACCATAGCATTGTAGTCTCTATGGTGTAGCTGACTTTGTGGCTTTAGTTCACTTGTGGTCTAGAGAATCTTTCCCAGTGCAATCTAACAATACTGTAGAAAACCAGTATTGGTTTGTATCGTGCCACATACACAATTTGCGGTCAACTATGATTTTATTTATTTATTTATTTACAATAAGTTCATCCTAACATCCTAACAGATTCTGAGGATTCAGTAGCAGGTGCTGTTGTGAAGTCCCAAAACAGTTATCACTCACAGAATCTTCACATCTACCAGAGCCTGATATACAAGTTTGGATCTATGTGTCCAACTTTCTGGCATGCTTGATTATTTGGAAACCTATTCTATCACACATGGTTCAAGATCAGAACCAGAAGCAGCTCCAAGTTCTAATTATATTCAGGCACAGAGCTTATGTGTTCTGGGTCCCTTTATCATGATGGTAATGTAATCTTTTCCATAGACCGGTTACAGACTCATTATAGTGGTGAAATAAAGGATGCAAGTGATGACACCTAGTTTAAACCAGTTAAACGCACAACTGAAACATATTTGAAAAGCATACGATACATGTAATTTATCATATTCAAAGATTATCTATACACTGTCTTTAAATTTTAGGATTTCCTGTTAATGAAAAATTGCCAGTTTCTGCATTTCTGACCAAATTGTGTCTGATTGGTCACAGAATCTTGCATACTAATAGTGGCCTTGGCAGTAATGTCATTGTGAAGCTGGAGAGGGTTATATCATTTGTTTGTAGCTCTCATTTTTGGTGAGTGGTATTTAATAGTGGCTTATTCCAAAACTGTTTGAAAGCTTGCATGTGCAGTGTTAGATGGCCCTAACGTGAGACGCAGAATCATATAATAAATAATAGCTTTGCTTTACTCTTCAAACTGACACTTCATGTTGTATATCAATATTAGATAAATGTTGGTGGTATATCAAATTACAATAAAAAAGAAAGCTCTAAACATATTAATCCATTAGGAATTGTTGCTTTTCTCTGATGATCAGAAGGATGAGTAGTGCTCCAATGGATTTAAAAGTCTCTCTCTCTGCACCTTCTCCCATAACCTTTTGGTGAGTATGCATCATGGTAGTGCAGAACATGACCATAAATCATTACTGCCTCAAAATTACAGCAAAAGTCACAGAAAAAAATCAAATGCAACTGATAATAAAATTTACTGTATTCTTTAATTGATATGTACATGTTCCCTCTCTCCCTACGTCATAAAGATAATTTCAATGAATACTTTTAATATATTTAGTAGGTTTTACAGCATCTGTACAGGATTGTTTTTTTAATAAAATTCACATCTAGGGCAGCAACATCATTTTGTCTGTTAGAGGAACCAAGAACAAGCATAAATGGAGTGAACAGGAGGACTTAGCAGAGAGGGGAGGTTAACACACAGCTCATGAGGGCTTGTACAGAAGCAGTGCAATTGAGTTAAACTATGTACAATACAAACAATTCATACAAATTAGTCTGTAAGATATAGAATTCAATGCAATACATTTGATATATTAAGTGAAAATGAGCAAGCCAATTCTCCCACACACTTATCACTGTAACAGTTTTTGAGCATATTAATACATTTTCCCTCCTGGCTGAGACTCACCTAAGAGATAAGCCTGCTTAGTCCACGTTCCCTCTATATAGGTAAGAGCACCTTATATTTTTAAATGCATCAAAGTCACATTTGAAATCGTCAGTGCTTCCAGCTGCTTTTTAGGTTTTGTAAAAATGTTGGAGCTAGCTATTTTTAGGAGTTAATTTTGTTTTCCATTTATGCAGGATAAACTGCGGAGCATAAATAAACACAGCAGGAGTAATCAATCAATACTTAATTGTTCTCAAAGTTAATTTAGTGAACATGAAATATGCTGAGAGATGAGAAAAGTTATTACCATCTAGTTTTTACAATGAATGTAAACTGAAGACAACAACAATGCAGTTTAATAGTGACAATAAACAACCCCCAAGACCAGCGTGACACTGCAATCTACATGGAGTAACAGGGATAAAACAATTTAGAAACAAAATAAAAACTAAATCTTACTATTTAATAGTAACACAGAGTCTTTTGAGTCATTTTAAGCATATTACAATCCTACATACCATCTTCTTAAACTGCTAAAAATACCTACTCCCTTTGTAAAATTAAAAACAATAAATTAAGAACCCTTTTGGGATAGTTGACTCTCTGGGATGGACATTCTGGGCCAGAATGTCTGACATAAACATTTATCTGGAATAGGTAAAAACCCCAGTCTGTGCTCCACATGTCTGCTATGTGGTAAAGCAGTGTATGTCAGCCAGAGGGAAAGTATGGAGTATCACTGTGGTAGTTGTAGTCTGGGCACACTTTCTGTACGAGTTTGTAATCAGTGCTGTAGAAGGAAATGAAAATGCAGATGACTTTAAAAGGTTTGGAGCACAGCCAGGACACATGGCTCTGAGTCTGCTCTTGGTAGCAGGTCTTGGATGGATCGTAGTTGCAGAGAGTGTTTTTGGCACCCTTCTCTACTTTCTCATATTCTATACGGCAATTGAAAGACTTTGAGTCCTTGGCGTCTATAACAGACTGCTGCGCTGCCACATCAAACTCTACTATCTTGGTAGGAGGGACCAAGCTGACTGACACATTGCCCTGGCCTGTGGAGTTGTGGCGGAAGTAGACACTGAAAGTGCCATTGCCATGATCCACAATCTTACCAGTGATCAGCAGGTTGAGTTTGACTGTCTTGATATTGGAATGAAAGTCCCCCCAGCCAAACATTTTCTTGAATTTCCCTGTCTTGACCATAGGCCGCCGTTTAGCTCGAGGCCGTGAGTCCTGCAGATCTGTGGAGTTCCTTAGCCAGTCCCACAGGTCTTGCTCTGAGTAGGGTTCTGGGGTATCATAGTGAAGGTCCAAGGCTGTGCTGTTTTCTTTGCCAGGCAGAGTTTGTGACAGCAGCCTACTAATGGACATATCTTTACTACTCTCTGTCCATATATGTTTTAGCGTCGATTTGGGGTGTCCCGACTTGACAATGTCTGACTTTGAGGCATGAGCACTTGTAACCTAGGAAGAAAAGACAAAAATATCTGTCAACTTATACATTCACTTGATTGTCCACCCTAACAGATGTCTTGAATAATTCCTCACCTCTAACATCAAACAATTTAATTTTAAATCTAATTTCCCCATCTCTGGTAAAATAAAGCACAAAGCTCTTTAACCAGCATTTCTGGATCAACCATGTCTATCTTTTACACAGTGGAGGGTCAGTCCTGAACACAGCTAGTACACTGTAAATGGTGAGAAAGACGGTACGTTTGGCAAGAGAGAACACGGAGAAACAGTTTTTCTCAGACAATACAAGAACATAATTTTGTTATCAGCAAAGTTATGTTTTGTTTATATCAATTAATTCATCTTTTTTATTTGAGAATATTAAATAAATATGATGTTTTCTACCAAACTGACCACTTAAATGTTGCATATTGCTTCCATCTTCTCTTTCTGTCAAATAGAGGTGGTATCTGTTGGTCCATGCAAATAAAGGCACTGGCTGTTCAGCATATTAAGGCCAGATCAGATTAACTAAAGAAAACTCATTGAACTGATGATTGATGAACACAACGGTTTTCACTTCTTAGCACAAGTGAATGGAATTAGATTTATACAGGCTCTGCTGGAGGTATGTGACATTGATTTCCTGATTTTTACTGTGAGACATGACAACATTTTTTTCTTGCTGAGGTTTTTGCATTTTGTGGGTTGCACCCAGGAACAATACATAGAAAATAAAGTTTTGCTACTAATCAGTTGGCTCTTTATATTGATTTGTTTTACAGCATGTTTCTTGGGATTAGAGAAATATATAGCCAGCTTTACAGATACTGTTACAAGGGTAACAAACCTGCAGTGTAAAGTATTTATGCTGTTGAGATGGTGAATGAATTATAGAACACAGGACAGGAGACTGGGTTTCAAGGCTAGTCAGAAACTGCAAATGTTGTTGCAACCAGTTATATACTGTAAGGAGATGTATATCGTGTAAAAATAACATGATAGTACTCGTTTACCTACCCTTATGTTTTACTAATCAAACCAATGTTTCCACATTTTAAACTCACTATTTGTTGCAACCCTGTCTCTTAAAAATTTGTTTCATAGGAACGTCATTTTTAAGAGAAAGAATTGTTTTTGAGTGGGGTTTAAGTGGGGGTGGGGTTTAAGCAAAAATAAGCAACACCTGCTGTCATTTTGTGTCTATTGTTAGTAAAGATATTCACCATTTGGTGCTTTGAGATGACTTTGTTGTAAATTGGCGCTGTATAAATAAAGTTGAATTGAATCTTTTTTTATGTATTATTGCATTTAGTGTGTGCATTTCGTTCTAATGTATTATCTTACTGGTATGTGTTCAAACACGCGCAATTCACTTCATTTGCAGCCTGGAAGCGGGTGAACATCTTTGGCTCTGTCTGCAACGGGGAGGGGCTGCGGTGTCAGAATTTAGCTGCCTACGAGTGCTTCGGGATGTGGGAGGGGCCTACGGCTGCACCCTTGTTGAGAAGATTGAGAATATGTGCTTTTATGTCAGAGTCTCCAAACGTCTCCAGTAACACAATAAAACGTTGCCAGTCGCTTTTGTCATTAGCGGGGTCTGAATATTCGCTAAATACAGGGACAAAGTCACTAAATTGGAAACAAAGCAGCGCACAGTTCAATTGACACATACTCCAAATAATCCTTTTGTGTAAGAAGGGGGTGGGAGACTTATGAATTTGATTGAATATTCATGTAAGCTCGTTTGCTGAGTGACAACTCAAATTTTACTAATTAAGTTCTCAAATTTATGTAGAATTTATTAACCTTTGGCGAGCTACTCACAAAGTGTCGTGAGCAACATATTTGTAGGCCACTGGAATAAGCTATATTTCCATACTTAACTGGAGCTCTTGCATCGTAGCTGCACTTTTTTTTTAATTATATAAATTTTGTTGTATTTCATTGATTTTATTCAGTCAGACATTTGTTAGCTGGCCTTAGGTTAAGAGATTATTTGTGTATTAAAATCACATCTGTATAATACACATGGCTGTCTATCTGCAGTCATTTTTTTGTTTTGTCCAATGAGGGGGCTATATGCAGTGTAAATAGACATATTTATCTATGCAGTTGGCCAGTTGGGTTCCTGGACCCTAGAGCTGCCAGCTGTAGCGTGCTTACCTGAGGGAATGGTGCATCTGGTAAACATTTTGAGCAATGCAGCCAGCACAGGCCTTACAGATACCTGACTACTGGCCAGAAAGCCGTTTGGTTGCCCTCAGGCAAGGGAAACTGTTGTTCAAGGCAAGGCAGCATAGTCTCTGTCGGTACTCTTCAGTCCAGATATGCGTTCTTGTGTGTGTGTGTGTTTGTTTTTTACTAAAGGCTCTGCCCATGCCTTGCAGCTATAGAGTTTCTATTTTTCTTGACTGGTCTCTGAAGTTGACCAGTGATATACTAGATTGTTCATATCATGCCATCATTTTTACATTCGTCACAGAAATAAAACAAAGTTTAGAATACAAAACAATTTGCAACACATCATTTTATATGCCAGAATTTGTTAATATATAAAGACATCAGATGTAAAGGATTACTTTCTTGATTTTCTCTTTCGTTCATTTCTACTCGTTAAGGAGTAGGAAAACACCACTTGTCCAAAAATCAACTGAGCTGAGTTTGCCAGCTCTTTGCCATCAAATCCAAACTCTTGGGTTGTGTCCAGGTGAATTATTGAAAGCACAGTGGGTTGTTATACCCACAGATAAAATTGTAAAAAACTTTTGTTGTGACAGTCTCAATGTAAACAGCAGAGGTGTGTTTGGTGCTAACATTATTCACCTACAACGTGTCCTTGTATAAATTTGGTGTGCACTTTTTCAGAGAGGAAAAATTAAACCAGATCTATAGGATTTTTTATGCAGGACAAATGTCTGTGGGAATATGCCTGGTAAAAAGATGTTTTTGAATTTAGATAAATTAGATTAGAGATGGGCTGATAGAAACTGATGGTGGCCCATTAAATTGAGTGTTTTTTGATTAAGTGGTATAAATATTTGTGAAGTTGCAGGACAAAATTCTCTATAAGAAAATGACATGTAATAAAGTTGAGCTATATTTTCCTAATATTCCAATGTTTTATGGCTAAGCAACTGCTTTAGAGCTTGGGATCCCTTAGGTTTGCGACACATGATATACATTTTAGTGTAATTTACAGTTTTTCTCAATTGGTATGATGCATTTATGAAATTAGGATCCACTTGATTTTTATCAATACCTTTTTTGCACAGCATTGCAAAGTCATCTCATGCAAATGTTTTAACTCTAATTGATTTCACACAAGCAGTTAACACATGTGCTGTTTAGTGACTCAGAACCTTGTTGTGATAACTGTCAAACAAAAGGGCCTTTACTAGCTAATAGAAGTTATTTGCAGACTTATACAGTATGTATATATACCACCACTCAAAAATTGGGACAGACATTCTCTCTCTAATGGTTTTTCTTTATTTTCCCAACCCCATTAAGGCAAGAATGAATCACAAATGAACCCCGACAAGGCATAGCTGTGAAGTGAAAACCATTTCATCTGTACAATGTCAAGAGTGTGCAAAGCAGTAATCAAAGCAAAGGGTGACTATCTTGAAGAATCTAATTCAGACTTTTTTCTGTACTACATAATTTCAAATGTGTTCATTCATAGTTTTGATGCCTTCAATGAGAATCTACAATATAAATAGTTATGAAAATAAAGGAAAACCATTAATGAAAACGTGTGTCCAAACTTTTAACTGGTAGTGTATGTTCAACCCCCTATGCAAAAGTCTTCAATTGGTGGTTGGTCCTTATCCATCTATAAAAAATGATCCCCTTTGTTACTATTTGTAAATTTGGATCAAAGAAGAGGGAAAAAGGTCAGTGTAATGTTGGTGTGATAAAGATAATAAAGGCATGGATGGATGGACTTCAAAGGGATTGTTGATTTATATTCCCTGTGTAACCTGACAAAGAAGAAAGTTTAGCAAAGAAGTATGGGACAAATTGTAGAGCCCAGATGTTCACCACCTTGACTTTATTATGTAAAGTGCCTTGAGATGACCTTGTTGTAAATTGGTTGAATTGAATTGAATTGAATTGAAATCTATCCACACAGGTGCAATACCGTAAAGTCACTTAACTCTCTGGTCTCTATGCTGGCCATTTGTGGCCACTTCACTCTTTTTTTTTTACCTGTGTTAATGCAAAGGAAATAAAACTTCACAAGGGTTTAGGAATTTTTCAGATTTCAATTTCAGCTGTTTAATTATATAAATAATATGCAGTTTAAATCAAATTGTAGCACGTGGCTCTTTCGTGGCCACTTTTGGTCAGTTGAAACCCATTAAAATAGGTATTTTGGAATTCAAAATGGTATTTTTGAATGCCTTGTTATTTTCAGTATTAAATCATACAATTTAAGTAAAATGGCTTTTATTGCAAACTTTCTAAACTGAACACTTGAACTATGTAGTTTTTTTCTACCAGATGATGTAATTTGTCTGTTTTTTTCATGTAATAGTCTCAGTTTCCACTAGGAGCACATTATGGCTCTCCAATGGAGGCAAGTAATGACACAATTTTGACATACTGTAGTTGTGATCATGAGATATCAGATAGCGATTTGTGTTGAAATTGCAGTGCAAATACTTATTTGCAATTTAGAGTGAAATAATATATGATGTATCAAAACTGTATCAAAATTGCAGGGAATTTCTGTTGGCTGGAGCCACACAGCCAGAAGCTCCCTGTTTCCAATCACATACAGCTGTGGTATTTTTCTGTGGAATTAGCATGTTGACCTGGTGCTTCTGTGGGTTTTATGTGGATTGGTGATTCTAAATTGCCTGTATTTGTGAATGTAAATGTGAATGGTTGTCTGTCTGTGCATGTCTCTCTTTGTTGATCTGTCCAGTGTCAATGACAGCTAGGATAGGTTCCAGCTCCCTGTCACCCTGAAAATAATAAGTGATTACAGAGAATGAATGGATGGAAATGGATCAGTTGTGATTACTGTCCCTTTCTCCTTGATGTAAAATGTGTGCCTTTAATTTATTGGTGATTAAGGTAAAATAAAAATCAAGCTCATACTGGAGTTTGACTCATGCCTTCACCGACTTTCTACAGCCTCAAATCATACTGATGAGCCTATGCTGCAGACTTGAAAACCTGCACCCTATTTCCTAGTATTGAATCCCCAGCACCTGAAAGCTTTCTTTGTTTTCCTGGTTGTTGGGTATGTTGATAGCTTCATTTACAGTAGCTGAGCCTTTGGATTTTGTGATCTGGTCTATCTTCATATCTAAATGATCTTGTCTACCACACTGTCTATATCAGTCACTACAAAAGTCCTTCACTCATTTCACTTATGTCTCTTTGGAATGCCAGTTTGGTTACTAATAATTTGTCTTTGCAAAATTTTGTTGACATACCTTTGTTACACTTGTTCTCTTGTGTTTCAGGCTGTGTTTTTCTAGCCTTTTTCTAGTGTTTTTGGTCCACAGATCTAATACACAGGCTTGGTTCTGTTGTTGCAAAATATATATTGTAACTCTTGTTTGTTAAATTACTCTTGCCACATCATAGAGAGTGTAAATATTAACTTGTCTGGGTATATAGGTTTTTAATGTTTTTAGTAAGTAAGTATTTTTTCAGCAGTATGCTTCATGTATTATTTGTTTAAAAAATACATATTTAAGATGGCTATTAAAATTTTAGGGTGAAAAAAATTATACAGCTTAATTTCTGTAACTTTGTTTTAACACTACTGATATTAAAGGAATGAACTATTCCTAAATATCCAGGACAGTTAATTAATAAATAGTCTGACCTTATTAAGGAGAACAGGTCAGGTTTTTAAAAGGATTTCAGCTCTTTAAAAGCCAAGCAAGAACAAGTATTACAATTTATTTCCCTGTAGTAGGAGACAGTCATGGTTAATCTCATGATATCCAGTCTTCATATATAAAGACTGTAGTTTATGACTCTGATTTAAGGACATTTTAAGTTGGCTTAAAGGAATAGGAATATTTGCCTTATTTGAAATGCTGAGGATCTTTACTGGGGGGACTATATACAAATGTAAACTTGATTGTTGTCAAGAACACATAAGTAGTAAATATTAGCTTGTTCTTTTTTAGCCAGAACAAGTCCTTTGAATCAAAACTTATAAAAATAATAAAAACTGATTTATTGTGGCATTTTTAGCATAATTCTATTTTATTTGTTCTTGTAAATAACTTGTTGCTATTTGTTGAGAACACTAATATTATTGATGTGGCTATGCTATTGCCAACAGCTAAATAAATTTGAACAGCAAATCAAATGGCAACATTTGCATACACTCTTAGAAGGAATGTGTAGAATACTAACAAAAATTATGTGTAGTACATAGCTTTATTCTTTTTGAGTTAATATTAACACAGTTTGTGTTGGAAGAATAAAACTCTTTTACAAAGGTGACGGCAACCTGCCAACTTCTGATAGACCAAAACATGTCCCATAGGTGTTCAGTTGGATTTAGGTCAGGAGAATGTGGGGGCAAGTCAATGGTATCTATTCCTTCATCATACAGGAACTGCTTGCATAGTCTTGCCACATGGGGCCAGGCATTGTGGTGCACCAGGAGGAACCCAGGTCCCACTGCACCAGTGTAAGCAAGGATTTCATCCCGATACCTAATGGGCATGTATTGTCGTGCCATCCTGGAGAAGTTGGACTGCCTGTCAGACGCTGCGCTACAGCTGGGTTGATTTCAATTCTACAGATTGGACAGACATACTGAGCTTTCCGGCAAAAGAAAGGGGAAGCAACATTTGTTTTTAGATCAACAGCGGCTGGTGCAACTGTAATGGTTACCTTAACTAGAGGACCCAAAAGCAGAAGCTGAGATGCACTAGAGTGCAGAAGGTTTTTTATTAATACATGAACTATTGATACAGTAGTTATTAATTATCACATGTAATACTGAGATTATAATACTCAGCTTAGAAACTTGAGGCCATATTAACTCAAAGAGAGAGACTTGGACTCTTACAAAATCCTGAACTACGGACACTGTCAGCACAAACACTTATAACATACTATCTCAAAGGCAGAGACTTAGACTATAACAAAACTCTCTCAAAAGATATAACACTATTAACTCAAAGGCAGAAACTTAGACTATAACAAAATCCTACTGAGACCGTAACTAATATATATATATATATATATATATATTATATACACAAATGCGAATGAATGAGAAGAATTCACTGGGTGATGTTTTTTTATATGAAAAACATCACCCAGTGAATGCTTCTCATTCATTCGCATTTGTGTTTACACTACATTTACATTTAGTAATTTGGCAGCTGCTTTTATTCAAAGCAACTTAAAAGTGAGGTCAAGGAGAAAACATCAAAGCAAACTGCTATCAAAAAGTGCTTCCGTTTCATGAGATGCAAGTATAAGGAATAGCAGAATTTTTTCTTTTTAAGTGCAAAGAAGGAGTTCTGTTTGCAGCAGTTTTTCAAAATATTGAGGTCGCTGAGCATTCAGAGTTTGGCAGTTCATTCCACCATAGTGGGTTCACTGAGTTGAACAGTTTTCCTTGGTGTCTTCTGTGTGATGCTGAGACCACCAGACGTCGTTCAGTGGCTGAGCATAGTGCAAGGGAGGGATATTAGACAGGAATGACTGAGTTGATGTAAGCCACAGCTGTAGAGTTGATGAGACAGAGCTTTGAGCTTAATCCTTGCAGCCACAGGAAACCAGTTCAGAGATCTCAAGAGCCGTGCGACGTGAGTACTTTTTGGCTGATTAAAAATGAGACGTGCATTTTGGATCATCTACATGCCTGTAACCCCATCATGTATCGCAGTAATCAGGATGAGATGTGATTAATGCCTGCCAATGAGTTGGTTCGTGTACGAGGTAGGGTATGATTTTTCTGATGTTATGGAGGGCAAATCTACATGACCTAGAAACTGAGGTCACTTGTCCCATGAGGCTCAGTTGGTCATCAATGATGACCCCCAGATTTACTTAGCAGAGACAATCACTGCAGATCCAATGTTACTGATGTTGTGTTGTGTAAAGGTCTGGCAGGGAAGACTAGAACTTCAGTTTTGGAGATGTTAAGCTGAAGATGTCTTTCTCTCATCCGAGCAGAGATGTCAGAGAGAGAAGGCAGAGATTCATGCCGAGACAGTAGAATCATCCAACAGAAACAGGAAGAGCTGTGTGTCGTCCGCAAAGCAGTGATAGGAAAAACCATGTGAATGGATGATAGAGCCCAGGGAATAGTATAGATGTAAAAAACATATACAGAGCCCTGTGGTACACTGGTGGAGAGGATACCCCTGCCAGCATATCTTGAAGGTTCGTGTAGACAAGTAAGACTGAAGCCAGGCTAGAGCTGATCCAGAGATGCCTAAGTTAGAGACTGCAGTCAAGAAAATCTGATGGTTCACATTGACAAAGGCTGCAGTTAGGTCTAGCAGATTTAAGACCGAAGAATTACCTGCAGCTTTTGCAGCTCGTTCAGATTCCACAACAGTCAATAGTGCCGTCTCTATGGAGTGACCACTCTTGGAGTCACATGGATTGACATCAAGAGGGCGTTGTTCTGGCAAAGGAAGTCTGAGAGTTGATTGAAGACAGTTTGTTCCAGGGTCTTGGCCAGAATTGGAAGAAGAGAGACAGGTCTGTAGTTCTCTACAAGGGAGGCATCAAGAGAAGGCTTCATCAACAGTGGAGTAATCTGGGCCTGTTGTGAGAAAAGGGGTTAATGATCTGTGTATTGGCTTGAATTAGTGTAGGTGCAACAGCTTGATCCAGAGAGTAGGTGGCCGGATAATTCCAGAGGAGGAGGGTGGATAGTCATCTGCTGAAAGGTTTTAAAATATATGTAGTTAGCAGGATGTCATTATCTGCCTAGTGCTGCTGCTGCTGGCTTTATTTCCACCAAATAATTCCATTACTTTCGGCCCTAGATAGAATCATTTATTTTTGTTGTTGTTGTTGTTGTTATTGTTTTTGGTTATTTTCTCTCCATGCTGATAAATGCAAAATGTTTTGTTCCTGTTTTCTGTCCACAGCCACCATCAATCAATTTTCCCAGTATGTAGCTAAGGTAATTTACTGAACATAAAAAGCAGCTGTAAAGAAAGAGTCTCTCACATCTGATGTATACATTTTAGAAAAACATACCAACATCTCCACTCTTCTATCCTTGGAGCACAACTGGGATTCTTGCTAATGAAATTCTAAAGCTAATATGTCCTGAGGTGCCATAAGTCAAAGGAGGCTTTAGTTTGTCAGCGTGGAGATGGCCCAAATACAAAAATCACCTCAATTAAAACCTGAGGATTGGAGCTAAAAGGGAAATGTGTTTAGAGAGGAAAAGGGCACCTGTTTGCCTTTCATATCCACAGCTCTTCTGATCAGTAGCTCAGAGCTTCCCACTGAACTGCTTCAGTGGTGAATTAATGATGGCAAACAAAGCCAAAGACTCATCACAGCCCCTTTGTGGGTTCATTTTCTTCCTACTCTGGTCTCTCTCAACTAATCTTCAGTGTCACACTTAATGAGATTTTTAGTTTGTAAAGTAAGTGGAGCAATAACTCCCCCAGTGTACGCCGCCATCCCCATTCCCACCATCCCCTTAAATGCTTTTAAGCACCACTTCTGCAACTTCTCTCTAGTTCTCCTCCAGTAAATTGATGCATTATGAAGGATTATTACCTAAACAAATTAAACACATTAAATTATTCACAAAGCAAACATGCAGTTGAAAGTATAATATGCATGTAATGTGTGGTGGCATTATTTATGAGCAGTTTCTGCAGCGTCTCCAGTTCTGGAGAATATAACAAAAAATAAGTTAAAATTTGTCAAATATGTATGTAATATGCATTTGCATTATCTTGTTATTTCAGAAATCCTACCCTACTATTACTCTGCTCATACCACGCTGTAATATATGGTGCCATACTTTTTTTCATTCAGAAATGTAACGTGTTCTAGTACCAAACATATTCATTGTGAACCTAAAACTAGTTAATAGGTCATAAAGTCCAACTAACCTTTCTTTCTTTTTTTTTGTGGTAAAACATTTAGAACCCATTGGAATGCTATCCTGTCCAGTTTAACATGGCAAGAAAAAGCTGGTGAATCTCAAAGCAGTTCTGCTAACAATCGTAGCTCACTATATAGCACAAACATGCTTGTTCAGATACAGTAACATAACATCTCAATTGGAAAAGCTGCTACTCTGGTAAAAAGTTTTATAAATTGGTAAAAAGCCAATTTAGTTGATAACAGACTGTTAAAAGAACAGTTTTTTTTTAAATGCTGCTTACTCATCTGCTGCGAATCATAGTGTACTGCCAGGGTGACTTATTCTTGCTTTATTTAATGTCAGCAATGTGTTTTTCATCTTGCTTCAGTCTATACCAATGTTGCCAACTTTTTAACAAAAAGCTATTTTCAATGAAAGTTACAGGATATGTAACTTTCGTAAGTTTCGTGAGTTTTGAAGTTTTGCCACCCTAAAGTGTGTAAATGCATTTAAGAAACCTACTCACTGAAAATCTGAATATACATGAGGCAGCAGAGTACTGTAACAGTGAAGATGTCCTGTACCTTTTGTTTTAAAAATGAGGCTGCATTGTCCCATTAATGATCTCTTCCTCATTCATTCTGTCCTTCCTTGCTGTGTTTCTGTCTGCAGCATTTTGTGCATGTGCTGTTAGAGAAAGCTGATTAGAAGCCTGGTTACACATATACATGGCAGAGAAATCAACGTTCTCCGTCAGAAATCTATCTGGGTAAACCAAGTTTCCATTGTCCATTTGCTATGACACAACACCATAAAAGGCATTTTCTTTATAGATTGACCATGAAATAGTAAACAGTCTGCACTTATATAGTGCTCTTCTACCTTTTGGAACTCAAAGCACATTACACTGGTTCTCATTCACCCATTCACAGTCACAATCACAGACACTCACACCTATGGGGGAGCTGCTATCCATCTGGCCAAAACCCACTGAGAGCAATTACATTCGGGTTCAGTGTCTTGACTGCTCTACCTCATCTACCTCATCAAATATTAACAAACAGTATTTATTGTCCAATTAACAAACACAAAGTCAGGATTTTTCACGTCTTTAATGAATGTACATCATATTTAAAATAACTAAACTGTTCAAAACACTAGACCACCTCTTCTTATAATGCACTCTAGTAGAACTCCACTACCCAATTTAACCTCAATAATAAACACTATAATCTTAAAATCTGTAAAGTAGAATTCATTGCAGAGCCACTGTGTTTTAAGTGCAGGGTTCATTTTGGAAACTGGTTTTCATTTTAAGTTTTACTCTTTGAGTAAAATGCATAGCCTACCTTTGTGAAATTCAACATATTTGATTTAGTGTAGTTTTCATTAGTACGTTTTAGTCTACATCATGGCTGTATTTTTTATATTATTGTCTATATTATTATCTATATTAATAATCTGTATTAATATTATTTTTCAAGGCATGTCAAAAAAGCAGTTTTGACAAGCTTTGTTGTAGCCTACACAAGTGTTTTTCTTGTCTGTCACTTTATTAGTGGAAAAGTGTTTGACTCACTAAAAAAATCTGGTTTACCACAAAACTGGAAAAGTTTACATGCACTGTAATAACATGCTTACTGGAAATCTGCATATTTATGTAGCAGATGAATAATTTGATTTCTCTTTCAGCTCAGATTTATTATAGATGTGTAACTCAGAGATTTTAATTGTATAGTTACATATAATGCTGAATTAAATTTTTTTGGCACTGTCTTCACATTGCAGGAAGATTTAGACAATGGAGCTGCACAATGCAAATTGTCAGATAAAAAGAAACCAACTTACTTTGACATATGCAGATACTTTTTGTTAGTTTAAATTTGTTTCTGACTTTGGCAAACTGATTTAAAAACAAGTAAGTAAACTGAATGTTATAATCTCACCTTTCAGTCAGTAAAAAATAATAGCTACAACCATAACTAAATATTTTCAGGTTTTCTTGGACATATTGATGTAAAAAAGAATGTAAGAATGTCATTGTTATTAAAATGTTGCTATGGAAGGATCTACATCAGTACTAAAGGTAAAGTTTTGATGTGGATCCTAATGTGGATAAAGGTAGTTTATATGGATGGATGTTCTTCCACACCCCATATGTGATGTTCAGTGGTATGATGAAAAGTGACTTAATGTTTTATTTAATTTGCTCTTTGTTCTTTTCTCAATAGAAGAGATATAGACAGCTAAAAGGAGCTAGAAATGCCCTGGGGTGTGCATGAGGATAAGGAGTAGTAGAGAGCGGTAAGAAAAGGCTAGGTGCAAATCAAAAGGTTGTAGTTGTTGTAGCCTGATTTAAATTAAACCCATAACCCAATAAACCATTACTTTTGCTCCCTCTAACCCCAAAGGACCTCCTCCTTCATTGCAAATTCATATAATCAATAATGTAATAATGCTCAATTAGGCCAATACAACAAAAATATTGTTACAGGGTCACCCCTGTTTTTGTATTAGCTGATTATAATTACATGTGAGAAATGTATGTATGTATTTTTTTGCTACTGTTTGTCATTGAACAACAAAGAATAGGAAGGACTGAACAGTAGAGAAGGCAGTTCATTAATGCAATTGCATTTGTTAAATTAGGCCTATGCTAATGTCAACAATCAATAGAGAAGTAAAAGGAAACTTAAATTAGGTATTTGGATTTCTCACAACCAAGTATTATATTTTGATGATGCAAAATTTTTGCCTTTAGGGGGACCTAAAGGCAAAAACTCTTTTTACCCAAGTATTTTTAAAAAGTAGCATGTTTAATTACGAATACTACAAGAGACATAGTTTAGGTTTGAAATTAATGTAGTTTGAAAAAGACGTAAAATAATAATTTATACTAACATAATATGTATTAGTTACCACTAATAGACACACACATACATATTTAAGCTATGTAGGCTCAAGCATGATAACATAAAATGGCACTAAAATGCAACAGAATCATTAATAGTTGTTAGCCAATGAATCCAAGAAACACAAAGTTTGAAATTAGTAACAATTAATAAAAAGAAGAGGTTCTCTGTAGCTCGAACAAAAAGCTAAAATGGTGCCACTTACTCAACAAATATGCACGTTAAAAAAGTGGAATATGGCGTCCAGAGCATATTGTATATATTTAATCAGATTAAATATATAACACAACATGTTGTAGTATAACTAGCAAACTACTGGGGAATGCTTAGCATCATTTATCAAAAAAAAAGCAAAATGCAATGTAGGAGAAAAAAATGTATGGTTTACCTATGGTTTAGCTACACCAGTGACATTGAAATGTCTAAAATATCTTTACAATTTGTGAGATAAAAAGTGTCTCAAACAAAAACCCTGGGATTTGTCCTTTATCTCCTGAGCCACAGTTGTGCAAAGTGTAAATTATTACTGGTGTAGAGACTGGTGTAAAAACAAGGCATGGTGGTAGGTGGGTTTAGACTGTTCTCCCTCTATTCTGGCTGCTAATGGAAAAATCAAAGGCCTGTGTCACATCTGAAGCCAGAGGGTAAAAGCTGCTAAGTGAATGCAATGCTCCAGAAACAGAGCAGCAGAGAAATGTGAGGTGTTATCCATTACCTGGGGACTAATTGGCTTTTTAGTTCCATATCAGATCAGTACTCAGTTCATTGTCTCTGAACTGAATGAGTGGTCATGCAGCATTATGTGTCAAAGTATTCTGTCAAGATTTAGCCTATTGTTGACCTGTTAAATTTTCTTCCATCTTTTTCAGATGCATTCTGGGCTCCAGGGTGATGAGTGTGAAGGCAGTGGGATGTGAACTTGCCAAGCACTTGCTGTCAGCCTAAGATGTCTAACAAGTTCTTATCTCACACCATTATATAATGATGCTAAGAGGTCAAATTGCACTGTTTTTTTTATGTCCTTTGGCATATCATATTGACTCCACAGATAACCTTTGTTGTTATTGTTGGACGCTTCAGGAGTGCCACCATTCAACGCCACAGAAATGTCTAACAGAAGCACCAAAATTACTTGCAACTAAAAATCTATGTTTATCTACATATCTACATTTGAAAGCAAACAGAAAAAAATACAAACAGATAATTACAAAATGCATTGTGCTGTACTTGGGACTTCAGTATTCAGTGGCAATATACATTTGGGATAAAAGGTGTTGGACATTCCAGTCCAATGCCATTTTGGCATGGTGTTTTTTCTTGAGTGGTAAAAGTATTATATATCTGAATATCTAACAATATTACATTAGAACTGTCAACCAATTGTTTGTAATCAAATCTCGCAAATCTCATCTACTGTTTCCTGTAAAGTTACATTCAAGTTACTCCTATCAACAACACTGCACACATGGCAAGTGACTTGGCAACTGAATGAAAATAGAGTAAATAATTTCTCCAAAATCCAATGAAATAAATAATATTGTTGCAAAATATAATTCTAAGTTTAAAAATGGACAATATACTGTAGAGACTCCTTCAGAACCTATTAAGTCATATACCAATTAAATGGTTAATGTTACAGACTCACTAAGATTAGCACTTATATGGTGGATGAGCAGAGCTGACATTACTATTTTTCTGCATGCTTCTGCTTGTTTAAATTGTGCCATAATAAATTGGTTTTATTAAGTTTTTATTTGCAGAGGTCTTTTGAGTGGAACATTACAGAAACAGATTTGTCAACCTGATTGTCTGAGGTTGCAACTATGCACTGTGAATGTGATTCTATGAAGTGGAGCTGTTCTCATTAGACAATATAAGCATCAAAGAACCTGCATCGTAAACACCACATCTATAACTTCATATCTCAACTCAGTGAACTTTTCAAGTGCAAATAAAATGTTGAAAATCAATGGACGTTTCTACTGGCAGATTCTCAAATTGTTGAGTCATCATATCAGAACCTGTGTTGACTGTCTCAAAAAGATTTGCATTATTATGCATTATTACATTTTTATTGTGACAGTACTATATTCCATACATTTTTATGTGAAGTACCCAAGGGCTCTGTAGCAAAATATTCACAAAAATACTTATTGTTAATGCTTATATAATTAATGCTTGAGTCCCCGAAACTGAGTGAAGTGAATGCTGCATATTTGGATTAGCACAATTAAATATCCCTGCTGCATTGTACTTGCGTATACACAAAAGTGTTAACCCGACATCTACTTGTTTTCAAATTAAGAATAAAACTCCTTAGCAACAAATTCCATGGTTCTGAATCATCCATTCTCAGAGCCCTCCCTCCAACACCAAGCACTGATATTTGAACAAAAGGTACACAGGTTGACTTTGGCTCTGTCAAGGAACTCTCCCAATAGTACAGCAGCAAAAGGGACATTTTGCAAGTCTATTGAAAATGTTTACTGTCCACCTACTGTGTTTGTCAGCCCGACACCATGTACCATTAATTACAAGAGATATCTTCAGACCGATGGTAGAGGCGTGGTTAACCATACAGGCCAGCTAGGCTGTTGGCCTGTCAATCACATGGTGTGAGTTTGGAGGGGTACAATTACATGTAAATGGAGTTTATGCCGCTTCTTATTTACCCATTACACACACACAGATCGGGCAGCTACTATGCAGCTCCACTGTGAGCAACTAAGTGGGGTTCATTGTCTTGTTCAAGGACACTTTGACATGTGACCAGAGGAGCCAGGGATTGAACCAAGGATTGTGACAACAGCGGTACCTACTGCACCACATTCACCCAACAAAAGTATTTGTGGTAACTTATTCTGTAAGGTTGTTTAGATAATTGTAGAATTGTTTGAAAATAAAAGTGTTTCAGAGGAATTGTTTATATTTTGCCAAATATTTTCTACGACAGAGACGTTCTTTAAGTTCCGTGTATGTAAAGGGGACTTATCACTGATCAAATATTTGCTATATATTTGCTTCCTGAATTATAATTGAAATCAAATTCTACCTTTACTGACAAATACCATTAGCATTAATTTTGTTATGACTTTACACAAGAGCACATGTGGGTTGCATTTAGAGCAAGGAAATGTATTTTTTGTGCAAACATGTGATCATTAATGCTGCCTGATGGGAAGGTCCTGCTTGTACCCAGTAGGGCTAGTAATACAGTTGTGCTCTGTGCCCACCCCATCCCAATTTTTCCTCCCAGAAATATGATAGAAAGCAGGAGAGAGATGGAATCTTATTTGTATGTGCTGGCTACATTGTAGGCCATATTTAAGAAATACTGCACTGGCTTTGGAGCTTTGCCGTATGAACACAACAGTTTTGTTAGAGGTCTTGGACAAGACAAACAACTATCCATTTGTGCAAAAAGCACTTCAAAGTTCAGCTGATGCTTACTTACTCATCAGCTGATGCTTACTTACTCATCAGCTGATACTTACTTACTCATCAGCTGATACTTACTTCAGCAGTCCCTGGTAGTATTAGTAGTAGTTCTTTGTCAAACTGAATCAAAGCAGATGAGAGTCACTTGATGGAATACTACAGTATCAGAAAAGTATCAACACAACACTTTAACGATATGTTTACTGCATAGGAACGGCTTCATTTTAAAAGTAACCAAACCCAACAGTAATCTCCTGTTGCTGCAGTAAAACTGCATATCACTGCAGCAAAAGAAGAATTACTAAACTTATGTAGCACGGCCTGGGTGCAGGTATCTATGAAAACATGTTCAAATTAATACTATAAAGATATCTGCTACATTAAATGAAACAAACAAACAATTCTAATTCAATCTGTAAGAAAACTGAAATTGTGTTTTAATAAAATTTTTCAAATAGTTTCTACTTCAATAAAATACGAAAGCTTTTCTTAAATCTGTGTAGATGTTTAATTTTATTTAGGTTAGCTAAATAAATGTACTTACCACTATTAGATAATTTACTGTACTTGAATCTGCTCTAAAATGAATCTTCTCCCTACTAGTAATATAAAGTTCCCCTATTATGCACCTTACATGCTCGTTACTCCAGTATAAAGCTGGATATCCATGTAGGATTTTGTCCAAAATTTTCAGATAAGGACATTAGTTAATTAAAAAATTGGGGTGGTTTTGATCTGATTCCAAAAAAGACCGAGGCAGGATCACAGAGATTAATGTTTTTGGCTGTTGAGTGTAATAAAAGTGCTATCATGTACAACCAAATAATTTTTCATTAATTAGAATGAATTAATTTCATTAATTTATTCTGGGGCTCATTGAATTATATCAGAACACTTAAAACATATAGAACCTAAAGCATATTTTGTCCTATTCTCCTTTCATTTTCAGCTAATCAATCTGGGGCTGGTTTTGAAAAACTAAATCTATCATACCTCAAACCAGAATAAAGCAGCATTTTGTGTTTTTCATCTGATCTGTACTGAAACTATTTGGATATTATAGCTGATTTAGATTTAAATGTCAAGAAGATTTGACCATTTTTTTTTAGTCTGTATGTCCCTCTCCCATCTGACTCTTGTGCTTGTCCTTAATTTGGTTATCCTTTTCCCTGCATTTTCTTCATATATATTCTGGAACATGCTGATTACTGCATATTGCATTTAATTTCATTAATTTATTCTGGGGCTCATTGAATTATATCAGAACACTTATATCAGAACTTTGGAATTTTCAGACAGTGAATTAGACATGTGTACAGGAGAATGTACACATGTACACATAGAGAACCTAAAGCAAAATATGCTTTAGGTTCTATAAGTTCTCCTTGCTGTTATTTTAAAACCTAATGATGTGTGAATACACATTAAGTCTGGAACTAGACTGGAGTTGTTTTCATGCTAGCATAAACTATAAGGCAACAAAAGTGATACATAGAAAGTTACAAATACCAATGTGAGGGTGATAACCAAGACTTTTCAGCTGGGAACGTTAGATTTGATTACTGATTAACTCTTTGCCTAACATCAGTGGCTCCTGCAGCATGTTGCTTTGAAGAGTGCATGGGTTTTTAACTCAAGGGCTGGATCGATATATACTGTGCTAACAAGAACATAAGTGTATGTCATTATATTAGTCAAAAAAATTCCTGCTGACTTCATAGGACATACTTACCGAATGAGAGAGGATTGCAACAGCAGGCGGGTCTTGTTAAAATAGTTAGGAATTGCCAGCAATTCTTGAAAATTCTTATGGTCTGTCAGTCATTGCATCATGTAACATAAAGCTTTGTATCATAAAGGCTTCTCACCCTGCAGTACAGTGTTTTATTATTCTCACTCTGCACTCCTAGAGACTAAACTCTGTGTTTATGTTGACTGTTAGAAATTTGCAAGACTTAATATATTAATTTAACGCCACTGTTTTTTTTGGGGGGTTTTTTTGGAATGGCTTTACTGTGTCAACCATTAAATTGAGAAGTAGAGCAAAATAGATTTAGAATTCTAGCTGACTCAAATAAGGATTGCATTGAGGAAATGCACAACTACAGGAGAGATTCTACAGCTGCTATGATGCAACCCACTCTATTAAATGCGGGGCTCGTTACTCAAAAAGTAATTTTACTGTATACAGATACTGTTGCTGTTTTTTGTCTTCCAATAAAAAAAAATTAAAAACATTTTTAAAAATGTCTACCACCCGTTTTCTTTCCATTTTTTTTTCATTGGTTTCCTACTGATGTGAGAGTTTTAGCATGCTCTTTATTTATCCATATTTGTGTCAAAAAACAGCTGTAAAATATTAGAATGCTCTTTAAAATGCAATTTAATAATTGGATGTTAATATTACTGCACTTTATACCTCATATGAGAATAAAAAGAAAATAGTGATGCTAAAAGATCAATTCAATCAATTTGAACTTTAGTAAATAGTCTGCACTTCTTCTGAACTTGTGTCATACAGACATACACTGTATATCTTCATAGCAGAGCTGGGTTCTGTGTTCTAAGCAGTTAATGTTTCAAGTCATGGTGTTTGAGACTTGACAGATCTGCCACACTTTCCCTGAGCTGTGAGCAACACTCAGATAACCAAGCAGATCCAACTTCCATAAGTAACTGGTTTGAAAAAAGCTTGACCATATACAGAATGTGAGTTGAGGTAAAACACAGAAAAGATTTTTTAAAAAGTTCTCTATTCTGTAACCTTCAGTACATTAAAACAGGAGTGATTTAATTAAACTCTGTCAATGTAATGCTCCTCAACAGGCTTTGAGAATTACAACATTTTAAGGTGTTTAAAATTTAAAGATATATTTGTTGGATGTAATAACAGAACATCTTTAGTTTTCATAGAAGTCAAGATCCATATTTTATATGTGTCATAGAGCCTTTATCACTAACCAGTGATAAATTAATGGAAACTGATCTATTACACATAATTGCAGAATTGAATTATTGTGTCTAATGGAATTTTACTTACATATCAATACAATTTCTGTTCCGTACTGCATCATGCACTGTTACACTGAGGAAACACTGATAAATAAACCAAACAGGCTGTTTGCTGGCAGGCAAACAGAGAGTGGTGTGCTGCTTTAAAGGTTATGTTGATTGAGCATTAGCTAACTTAGTAAAAGTAATGTCTTCCTGTCTGCTGTGGTGTCTCTATCACCTGCAACATTCGCACAGCTTTAAATTCAGTCTATTTAACAAAGTACGCTGGAAAATTCAGTAATCTGAAAATTGTGCAAAATGGACATGAGCATGTTTACATTGTATGTTTACCAAGACCTTGCATGAAATTAATTATTTCTGCATGATGTAAAATTACATGACTTGATGACACTGGGAAGAAAGGGAAAAATTAAGAAAAGGGAAAGCAAAAACAATAAGGGAGAGTACATCTGATTCCCTGAAAGGATGTAAATGTTTGAAGTCGAGGGTCAGCCAGATAAGAAGAGTTATTCAAGTGAGTCTGTGGAGAGAGTGTGTAGAATAGAGACCCAATGAGAGGGCGATAACCACACAAGGAGACAGAGTGAGCCAGTAAATGAGAAAGAGAGATAAATGAGGAATAGAATGCATGCACCTCCTCTCTTCCTTCCCTCTCTGAGGGATTACTCTCATTTTGTTGACAAGTGACTGACAGCTGTCAGATTCAGATACAAACTCCCTGTGTTTTTTTTTTCTGCCCTCCACTGTGCCTGCAAACCATCTAAAGAAAGAAAATGGGATGGGGGGGGATCAATATGGCCACAATCTTTTGGGGTTTTTGAAATTATGATGTCATTTGCGGTACTGGGGAATTGATGAAGATTCTGATCAGTCTATTGTATAATTAAAGCAGCCCTTGTGCCAGCTAGAAAAAAGGTCTGTCTGGGACATTTTTCAAGTCTTGTCAGCATGGGAGAGGACAAATACTTATAGGGCTATAAGTGAAAATTAATTAATCAATTTATATTACAGCAAATTCACATATGTTCAATATCTCCCTTAATTTAATGTCAAAACTACGTAAATTAAAAATCACTTAATGAAGTTCAAAAACAGTCACAATCACTCACCAATCCTTGGTCATCACTCTGATTCGATTCACTGCTGGTCAAGTACAGCTGGTAGAGGGAGGGGGCAAATCTGACTGGCTAAATCATTATTGTTTCTTCATTGTTTATAGCAATTAATGAATAGACAAACTAGGCTAAAACATGTACCAGTGGTGTATAAGAGACTGCAGGCTGGAGGTTGCATCTCTGTGTGTGTAGGTGCTGAACACTGCCCTCCATTAGAAACAGAAGCAGTGAGCACAGAAACCGCAATTTAAAAATCACAACTATATTTTCATATTTGATATTCTCACTCAAGAATACTGCAAGGGCAAATAGGATCTTGAGAATCTGTTTGTCACTCACACTGCCAACACTTTATCAAGTCAGTTATTATAGTTGAACCTGCATTAATGGAGGAATTTGTATTTACACCACATTCTGTACATGTTGCCAGTCTATCTCAGGGCACACACAGACAAAGACCAACCATTGTGGTTGACATAAATGCAACAATTAACTTAATCCTTGCCTTTGGATATTGTGGGAGGACAGCCATGCAAACACATGTAGAGCCTGCAGACTTCACATGTAAAAATGCTCTGAGGTTTGAACCTGCAGTGATTTTCTGTGCTGCCCTTAATCAATTAATAATTGAACATAATTATCAATTAGTAAACAACATGTTTACTGACTGGTAACAAAACAACTTCCACAGTCTCACTCATTTTTGGTTTTCGTCATGAGGAAGTCTTGCTGGAATAAATTTCTGCCAATAAATGTGAATCCTTCTTTTACAGATATTTGAATCAAAAGTCCCACCTGCCCTCATGGCCATCATATTGTAGATTACCATCAAATCTTGTTAGACAGACTAATTAAAAATTAAGATCCTTTATGGTATCCTCTCTTTATCTCTGCTACCTTCTGTGAGGTCTCAGATGAAAACATTAATTTCAAATCATGAATGGTTCAGTTAGACAGACTAATTAAAAATGTTAGTTTCTCAGTGAGGCATAGAAACTGTTTGAACCTCAGGCTTAAAAAATATGTTGACAATTTGCAGACTGGTTGTTGATGCATTATTCTTTTATCCCAGCCTGACCTTCTGTTGACACAAAAGAGTGGGAGAAAATAACTCACCTACCTCCCTCCTCTTTCCTCTTTCAGTGTCCTTTTCTGTCCCACATCTAATATTTCCCCTCAGTCAATCAGGCTTTGCACATCAAAGTCAGAAAGTGAGCCACAATCATCAGAATTAGTTTTTATTTTGCAGATTATTAAATCTGCAAATTAAAAATTCATTCATTAGCCACAATTTTCCTCTGCCATTAAGATTGGAGGAAAGCACAAGCGGCACAAGAAAAATCACAATATTTAATCAAAAGTTAATTTGGAGCAACTGGTTTCATCAGCTTACATATCTTCTTGAGTCTTTCTGATCTGAACAACATATACTGAATTTTTAGAGTAACTTCTGAATTTTTATGTGAAATGTTTTTATGTGACACAAGAAATTTTGGATATGAAAACTTTAAAAGGTATTAGGTTAGATAACATTTTTGTTAGTGTGAACTGGACAGCATAAGAAATTTGTCCAAATGCCTAAAACTACCTGTGTTTCTGCAAGGACCTCTAGTGGCCATGCTAATTATTATTCTTATCTGTTCTGTCATCCGCAAAGGTGGATATGTATTAAGATGATGAAGATCTACAAATATGGTGGGACAAAGTCCTAGTTTAAAAAACAAACTAACCAAAAAACAAACAAACAAAAAAGAAAAACACAATCTATCTTGTTTGTAGAGAGCTTACTGACAAAGAGGGAAATCAGAAAATGCTTATATGCTCGCTCTCCAAATATGTGACATCTGGAGAGTGAACAAGGACCATTTATTTTCTAGTTTAATTTTGTTTTTTAAACTACAGATACAGTTTAACATGTTTTGGAGAGATAATTAATATCTAACGTCGGTAAACCTAACATAAGAGTCAGTGCAACAAGCATTAAGTACAAGTATAACGCTTTTTTATTTTTTTTTTGACTTTAATTTAAGATAAAATTTAAAAAACCTTTTCAAACTGCCTTCAAAGCAACTGGTAGTAAAACTGTCTAATGTCTAAAGTAACTGTCTTCCTATGTGATAATTTCTTTTTTTTACTGTCAACTATTGGATGACTTTAAACTCTAGTCTGGAGATTGTTGATCATTGTTTTTTTTGTAAGTCATTCACATGTCTCTTGAGTAGGGTGACAGTGCCCACATGACTAGTCACTGTAACATAACAGCATGGGAAGATCTAAAGGAGAAGATAACGGACATAGATGGTAATTCCCAATAGCAGGCTCCTTGTGACTATAAGACTGTGCAGCTGACATAGGGTTCAATGGCAGATCCATCACTGCCAATGCAGCAGAAGGGAGCATGACTGCATTCCTCACCACCTTCTTTCCTTTTGCATTACAACTATTTCCACCACTTTCTCACCCTGCCTCTCTGTGGAGTGCAGCATCTCAGCCTGCATACTGTTTTACTAGCAAGTTAGTCAGCTTAAAAACTAAATTCTTGCTGCATTTGTATATCAGTTTCTGAGTACAGATAGTACTGTAAGTACTAAGATAGTTTAGTCAGGTCACTTATAATTTGAAAAAAAAAAACAATAATGGAAAGGCCTAATGGTAAATGATCACAATCACCACAATAAACTTTTCTACTTTCTGACGTGTATTTGAGACTGCATTGTCCATGATGCATAATTTCGTAAAAGGAAACTGCATGGAAGCTTAATCGTGTCTATCTTCTGTCCTGTACTTTCCCTTCAGCTCTATTATCTTCCCTAGCAAAAATGACCCAAAATATAGGTCGTATACAATACAGTAGTACACCACAAGACACTGGTGCAGGAAATTCCATATTGGTGT
The DNA here is from genome assembly GCA_033026295.1 of Channa striata. Taxonomy (NCBI): domain Eukaryota; kingdom Metazoa; phylum Chordata; class Actinopteri; order Anabantiformes; family Channidae; genus Channa; species Channa striata. Next base: position 449,388 of record CM065181.1, on the reverse strand, counting down.
GAAAACAGAAAAAAAAACCAGACTGAAAAACTAAACTGCTAAATGTCACAGATAGTGAAGTATGAGGAAAGCTGTGAAGAAGGTTTTATGGAAGATAATTGTAGAGTAATCTGTCTGGGTAGGCAGGACTCCAATTAGACTATGTGTTCCAAATGGACCCAGTTGCCCGTGAATCTATCACCATGCACACAGTATTCAATAATACTGGTCATTTTAACTATTTGGCTTTCTCTTAAAACATTTTAAAAATCTTATAATAAGTATTTGATTTGGTTATGCTCTAAAATTATATTACTTTTATGTATAGGTTTGGAGCATGGGTCACTGTCTACAGTGGGTTTGATCAAAGTGTACAAATTTTCTGGCTGCTATAGGACTGCACCAAAAGAGTAAAACTGAAGGGTATAAAACTAAAACAATGTACTAAAAATATTAGTACAATAGTAATATTATAAACGTCCAACATTAAACAACCGTTCACAAAACAGTGGAGGGTTTTGGGCAATTATCTATCTATGGCTTAATAGTACATAATTGTATTAATTTTAAATGCTAAATGTTCAAAATACCAAAAATTCTGCCAAGTGCCATCAAAAGATAAGTGCTAATACCAGATTTGGAAAGGTCTGCTATATCACTTTTGCTCTGAGGAGCTATAAACGCTGCAGACAGAAGTACCTGTAGATATAAGCTTGCTTCCTGACTTCAGAGATACTTCACTCCCTGGGTAGCTTTGTAGTGCTACACGGTGCTACATATTTGAGGAAAAAAAGGATTGCTCTATGGAAAGGGGGAGTTGGAAGAAGTAAAGCTTCCCCAGGATAAAACCTGACAATAATGCCCTCCAACATATACCTTCAACTCTGACCTCTGAACTGTGAATGCAATTGAAAATCTGGAAGAGCGCATTAAGGAGAGAGAAGGGGCTGTGGTCATTAATCACAAGAGTGACATACCCACACAAACACACACACTTATTCAGGCTGTAAAGTAAGACTTGGTGGTTGTACGTATTTAAGGGACATTCATCTTAATTATCATTAATAAATAGAGTAGCCAACTTTGAGGTAGATTTCTCTAATTTACTCACCTCTTGATCTAAAGAGTCATCCCTGTGAAAATGCATGCAGAAAGGAAAGAAAGGTGGATTTTCAACATCACAGTAGGTGCTGTTATTATTGCCTATAAAGGCACACCAAGGTCAAGTGTCTTGGCTTTTTATGGAAAAATGCACCTGCCTGGGGAGGCTGAGCTTGAATCCCACAGCACATGAGTTACAGGCAGGATCACAGATGTTACAGTTCACATAGTATAAGCACTACAACAAGACGGAGTAACCTTGACATGTCAGTTTTGAAGTTGTTAACCATCTATCTGCCAACCTAGACACACAGTAACCCTTGAGGTCAAACCTCAGCTGCATACAAGCAACCCAGTGTTCAATTATATTTCAATTGAGGTCAAATCTCAGCAGCAGCATTGTCATTTTTAATTATAATTAAATTTTAGACAAATTGGTTTAGAAATTCGGCTCTATGTGTACATATGTGATATATTTTTATACTTATTTTTATTTTAGATTGTATTATACAGTTTTTTTTTGCCAGACACTACACATTCTCTCCTGCTGTAACATGGAAATTTCTTTTCTTATATACACAAACATCCAGACAATTATGTAATAGGTCAGTCGGTTGTCAATGAAATATTGTTATGCTTTTAGTTGTTTTTCTAGCAAAACTTCCACAAATTTTCTGGTTCCAGCTTCTCATATTTGCTGATTTTTCTTCCATTACCTAATTTTAAAAGTAAAAGCGAGAGGGTGATGATCACAGATGATTCAAAGGACAGAAGCAGGCATGTAGCCTCCTGACTTGTGATGACTCATGATGTCAGTTCCTTGAACATGTATCTGTAGATATCATACTCAGAGTCAGACAAGAATGAAACAATGATGATCCGGTCACCTTGAGCTCTTAAAGACTTAATCAATACTTACAGATTTTTCATGTCAGTTTGAATTATTAATATGTCTACATTAAGACCCCATAAATAATTCTAAACGTTCAATGAAACCCCTGGAACCCCCTCAAGAAAGCTCTTAAGAACTGCTAGATGTTCATGTTGAGAACCCTAACAGTATAAAAGTATTAGTACCAGTAGCACTTTCAGTCACCACCTTAACAGTCAGTGTAGTCACTGAGTAGTAAACAACAGAGTTGTGTAACTGGACTGAGCTGAGACTAGTGAGATCGTAGCAAAGAAACTTTTGTGTTTGTCTCTTTGCAGCCGCAGGGGTTGAATAGTTCACCTAAGATCACCTAAGAGAAGTGTTCACTTAGTCAACATCTATGAAACATCTAAAAAACATAACTTCATACTTTGTTTGTGTGTATGTTTGTGTGTGTGTGTGTGTGTGTGTGTGTGTGTGTGTGTGTGAGAGAGAGTGTGTGTGTGTGTGTGTGTAGGCATGTGTATGTGTGTTTTCAGTTGCACAACATGGTGTCGTATAATTGAGCTAATACAGGCCTGCTCTTGATTTCAGCTTCAAACTGCTCTGTGAAACCATATTGCTTTTTTACTATTATTAGCTAATTTACAGGTCTGTGGACTTAAGAGGGGTGTGGTGAGATGGGGCTTGAGGAGGAGAGGAAGGGTGAGGGGGTTTACACTGTGTGAGCTGTGCTGTAGTATCTCAGTGGGGCTTTCTTTCCCTCCCACCATGCAGACTGCTTGACACTGCAGGCCCCATTTGCACTGTTTGATAATCACACTTTAATGTGACTGCTACAACTGCTGCCAGTGGGACCACTGCATCTGTTACTCCCAAAGGAGGAGGGAGTTGGGGCATTGTATTTGTGGTAGGAGCCAGCATCCAGAGAGCCCTTACTGCCTGATTTTATGTCATGATGCTAGACTAAGACCCAAGAGGAAAACAAATGTGGTATTTCTAAAAAAATAAAAATATTAGCAGTGTCAACAAGGCTCCAATTGCTGATATCCTGCTGTGGTCAACATTTCTGACCATAGCTTTGGATAAAGAACAAACTGCTGACATTAAACCTAAGTATTAGTCAATAATGCAGGTGACGGTAAAAGAATAATAAAAAATAATAACATTGCAAGTTCAATGGTTGTACTGTTTTGGTTGTACAAAACAAAAATACTTTACCCCATACCTAATCAATGTCTGCTTTTTAAATGTCTTTCAGTAATATTTATTACGCTATTGTTCTTGTTAGATAAATTATTTTTACTGTACACTATTGTTAAAAATACGATCATTCGAACATTATTATCACAACTACAAATTTTAGAACATTTGTTGACATAGTTCAGTGAGCGAAATCACTTACAGCATAATACAGCAGAACTAAATAAAACTGAAAAAATACTCTAGTCTTAGAGATTACAGGTTTATAAAGACGTGTGGAGTTTAAAACAATATGCCGAAATGAAAAAGAAAACAGCGTGTACATTATTAAAATAATGATTTGATAAAAACATGATTATGACAGATGGAATTTTGCTGTCCAGAAATAATAAAAGGCATTTTAATTAAATACTGGACCCATAGGAATTGGTTGAGTCTTATATTGCCTACTGTATATCAATCTACTTGCACGCTGTTATCAGGGTCATGGCGCGCATCTGAGACAAGAAGCTTAAGAAGAGACAAGAGCCTTTAACACGAAATAAAATCACCAAAGTTCAGCTCTAATCCTCGCTGCTGTAGATAAGACAGATTGTTAACGGGCTGCACAACAACCTCGATTTACTAGGCAGGGTGGCTTTGTTTGTGTTTTTTTCAGCTACGCAATTCAGCTCAAGCAACGCGACGAACACGATTTATTGTGACAGGCGATTGGATTTTTATCACCAGTGTGCAGTATTTGAAAAGCACACCTTTTCGTTACTAAAACCAGTTTGTTTACAATACCAGTTTGTATACAACAAATGTATGTTTAAATTCTATATATATATGTGTGTATATGTATATATATCTATACACACACACACACACACACACACACACAGACACACACGTACATATGTGTGTTTGTGTGTGTGTGTGTGTGTGTGTGTGTGTGTGTAGTTTCAGTACCTTGGAGAGCTCAACATTCACCAAGGGTGTGATTTACTGGTGGTTGTTTGTCTATTTCTTAAATACACCCTAAATGCAAACTACAACAATATAATTAAAACTTTAAAATAAAGATATTTATAAATTAAACATTTGAATTCAAATGTTAGTGTGTATACTTACTCCGATTTATACAATGTCATTGGCATTATTAAGTTTCAAGTGTACAGTAATTTTACAGTGATTACACTTGCTGGCATGGAGCTAGAAAATCTATTAGGTGATTTTGGAAAATAACAAACAGAATAAAATATCGAACTTATTTAAAAGTCAAACAAAATATACAGTTAAATTAATCTTGCATCAGTAAACATGGTTTTCAGGCCTGTTTTCCCGATCTAACAAGTAGAGTGAGAATTTAAAAGTTTTAAAATAATCTATTTTCTTTGTACCCCCCCCTTTCTTTTTACAAATCTGTGTCAGACGTCGAAAAGTCTTGCGTTTTCTTTGTGTCAGTATAACACAGAGTAAAAACACTGAAAAGTTGCTCTGTTTTGAAACCTACACTTGTACGGACCCGCTGCAATTGAATAGTACCTAAATATAACAAATACATCGTGAAGTTAAACATATTAATTCATATTATTAGTTGTGTTATACAATTTTGATCATGGTTTCTGGGTGACATTGCAGGAAGGTAACTATATCAAATAAGTACATTTACTACAACTTGTCTCGTCTTTCCTGGTTAGTAAAACAAAATAAATATGTAACACTGTCCTGTAACTGGTCTCACGCCATCACGAACCAGTCCACCGAATCTCCCCGCGTGAGTACTCTGACAGCCTCACGGTCGCTATTGAGTTTTGGTCGGATGGCGCCCCCATACGATCATTTTACCGCCTATCCAGGCTGCAGATCTCTTGCTTACTTGAGTGTTTAAACAACAAATATTTATAAATATGTATAATATTTTATACATATTTATATAATATGTATATATATTATACTTATATATACACTTGTAAAAATAAACAACGAAATGAATAAAATATATGTATTACACAACGGCGATTTCTTATTTGAAAGCATGATGTTGTCAGTTTTGTAGGACAACAGCATTTTACTAACAGAAAGAAAAAACCCACCGGGCCAGACACCACATTTGTGTCTGGGTGATGTTTGGAGTTCTCTGTTAGGTACTTCACATTTAATGCAACTGTCATTTGCTCACAATGAGAGAACTTTCTGTCAGAACAATATGAGGCGGATAGAAAAGTTCTGCTACAAGTACATATTAACGGGGTGAGCGAGCGAACTGAACTTACCAGGCAAAGTGCACGCATCAGGAGAAACACGGTGCACCAACACGTCACCTGCATCCTCCCGGAGCTCAAATGTCCACTAATTTCCCTCGGCTGATAGTGGCGGTATTGCGGAACATAAATCCACCCGGTATCCGCCTCACAGCACGGTCAAGCCCCTCAGCAGCCCAGGCAAAAAGGACACAAGGCACCCCATGACCGCAGACCAGAGCTTGGAGTTGAAACTGGGATTACAAAGCCGATTTTGCTGATGCTGCTGTAGGTAGGGGTGAGATTGAGAAAGCTCGGGTTAACAACAACAGTTACTTAAGAGTTAATCCAAGTGCATAGCTGTAAGCAGTTATAGATCCTGATTGTCTCTTAACTGGCGCGCGCAATGGTTGGAGCGCTCTGATCTGAAGGGAACAGGGCTGTCCGCTTTATAACGTGCGCCTACAAGACAACCAGGGAGACACTCGCTCTGTGGGGGAGGGACGACGTTACGAGAAAGAAAAAGTAAGGTAAAGACTAATAAAACGGGAGGAGATTTATTTCGGAACAAAATAGAATTTAGAAACTTATCTCTTTTTTTAAGATAAAGGTTTCACGTGGACTGCCGACATGTGCGTTTGAGATGTATGAGCTGGCATTCAATATTTCGTTGCAAACAACTCGAAACACAGTTCTCTCATCTGGCACCAAAGCAGGAGCTTCAAAAACACCACACATATCCCAAAATATTCTATTGATTTCATGGCTTGTATGAGGTGCTTTTTAAATTTCTTTATACAAAATTAATAAACAAATCGTATCACTGTCTCGTTTGGACTGCAGTATTTTAGGTTTTTATACACATGATGAATTAATACATGTTGAAATCCAGGCAAGAGACCTTCCAGGACCTCCATTTCATATTGTTCTGTTAGTCATTATTACTGGCAAAGTCCAAAATTCCTGCCGTTTTAAATGAACGGCAATCTTATCGTGAATCTGCACAGGGATTTACAAAAATCGGCGCATACTAAATTTGGTGCATGCTCACATTAAATTTAATTTGTGCACAAAAGAGTAGTCTGCTTAAGATTAAGGGGCTTCTAGTTAGTTGAAAAATGCTGACACTTACTATCAGTATGCATGCCAAATTAATCAAAACTAAAATATTTCAAGAACAACACACATTGTTTGCACACCTATTGCTACTGTGCACATCATTGCCTTTTTTCATGCCACACATCACACCAGGTAATTTGTTTTAATGCAGAAACGTTAGTGACAGTGACTTAAATCTAAAACATTTTTGTAATATAGAAATGCAAATACAGAAACAGACCAACCTAATTACATTAGTCCATCTTGCCCTTTCACTGGGTTTTCTTATGTTAGTTTGTCAAGGATATGTGCCATTTACTATCAAGGACTGATTCCAACACAAGGCTTGACACCAAAACAGGGTTTCATAATTGGCTCAAAAGACATGCAACCTGAAGGTTCTCCTCATTACCTTTTTAATAGTGCATCAAAAAGTTTAATCAATCTAATTATTGCAAAGAAATTTCTAGACAAGACCCAGGGATAGTGTAATATTTGTTGTAATTTGGACTTCTGAGCCAGTTCCATTTCTTCAGTGTAGTTTTATGTAACAGGAGATAACAAAAAGAAATTCCTAGAAATTCCTAGAAATCCAGGGGTCAAAGAAAATTTAAAAAATATATATTTTTAAATTAAAGCTAATTTGTAGGTTTCTTGGGTCCAGATGCTGGTCAAAGCATTGAAAATTGCAGAGATGATTCAGTTTGAGGGTTAAGGTAAAGGTTAGGCATGTCCTTTTATATTTAAAGTTAAGGACAATATCTAGGAAATTAATGTCAGTCAGTATAAAGGGGATAAAATGAGATTAAAAGTAAAAATTTGTGAGTGTGTTGCTGTTTTGCTCACCATGACAGCAAAGCCAAGACAAGGTGACTGACGACTGCTCAAATGCTGACTGTGTGTTTCTCGGTTGGGGTTAGATATATAGAATCCTTTTTGTCAGAGAGCAGAAGGGGTGGAGAGGTGAGCAGAAAAGAAAAGACAGGGGGATGTGCTTTAATAAATAAATCCCCAGCAGTGTTACTGCTACAACATTGCAGTGGTCTGGCATTGCCACCATAACTCAAACAAAAGAGCTGATGGGATCTTGCTCCAAATGGCCAAGATAGCCTTCACAGGCCCAGCATGGCATGCAGTGGCAAAGCAGGCAGAGATATATCATGAGGGACCGGTTGACTTCTATCCCCCCACCCCACCAGACCTGTTTGCTATTGGGTGACGAACAAGTAATAAATCGCTATAAATCTGAACATGTTAATTTGAAAAAGTAACAAAATCAGTTGCCCCACTTTTACCAAGCAATCTTAAAAATTTGTTTAAGTTGCGGCTCAATTTAATTAAACTTTATTTATATAGCGCCAATTTACAACAAAGTCATCTCAAGGCACTTTACATAATAAAGTCAACATTACAGACATTTAGAGAAAACCATACAAATCCCCCTTGAGCAAGACATAAGCAACAGTGGAGAAGAAAAACTCCCTTTACCGGAAGAAACCTCCAGCAGAACCAGGCTCGGGTGGGCAGTCATCTGTCTTCACTGGTTGGGGTGAGTGGAAAGTGGAAAAAGAAAAGAGCAATTGAAACTTAATAGAATTTACAGTTTTAGAGTAAACTCAATTTAAAATTATAAGCAAGATTTTTAAAATCTAAATCTGTATTTATCATATTCAATTATTTTAAGTAGTATTACCTTGCAATTTATTACAAAAGTCAGTATCAGGTCCAGTGTCACATTCTGAGCGTTTATGCTGGGGGTGGGTACTAGAGATGGGAAATCCGATTCTTTTGACAGACTCGGATCTTTAACTCTCGAACAGTAAATTGAACGAATCATTTTCAGTTATTTTATTCATTTTACACCACGTGGCGCTATAGCCCTCTTGTGGGCATTGTAAAAACACTATGTACTGAAGACAACATGGTTTGCTTCCGCTGAAAAATTATGATTCACAAAATGCCAAAAGCAATTCAAACCATGAGAAAACCTAGGAAAGCAAATACACACCACAATAAAGTGACTTGTGTCCTGCGTCCTTCCTGCCATTGTTGTTTAACAGAGCAACAGTGACTTGGTAGCTGTCACGTGACAAATGAACGAAGGATCAATCCGTAACGATCCGTATGAATGACTTGTGAGAGAACTGTAGTACTTGTCGCTCGCCACAGAGCCAGAGGGGCTTGCTGTTGTGTGACAAAAGAACGAGGACCCGAGGAGGATGCACAGTTGAGTGAGTCATGAACGAATCATTTATGTAGCCTGTCCTGCTGACTGAGCTAATGCAGATGCTGCCATGTGGCGAGAGAAGGTACTGCACGGAAATGAACGAATCGTTTACTGATAGCACTCATTACTCCTAAGTCATATAAAAGATTAGGTCACGGTGAACGAATCGTTCACGAATGACACATCACTAGTAGGAACTACCTATCATCATGTTTACCATTGTATAATCTTAATTTTGTTGTGAATGTGAATTATTTAATACAAACTCCACTAGAAATCTCCGTAATAAATATCTTATTTAAACTGCAAAAGGGCCTCTGAGGTGTTTTATATTACAGGTAATTCAGGCTAGGAAGTCTGCTGATTTAGTTTCTTTTAAACTTAATTTGTTTAGCTACAACACTTAAAACATAACATACATTTTTAACAACAAAACATAGTAATCCTTATTTAGCTTCAAAATAAAATATATAAAAGAGTTTCAGCAACATGAAAAGCAATGAATGTGACAGTGGTCTCTGGTCATGTCCAGACAAGCTGAGTGAATCAGCCAATCAGCTGGAATTTAAAGTCAAAAATGTTTGTAATGTAATGTAATAAAAATCAACCCTGTGCCTTTACTGTGGTGACTGTGGCACAGGAGGTATCACAGTTGTTCTCAACTCTCAGGGTCGTAGGCTCAATTCCTGGCTGTTCTACTCACATGTTGAAGTGTCCTTGACCAAGAGATTGAAAACTCAGTTACTCCTGATGAGTGTAGGCCAGCTGTGTTTGTGCATCAGGATGTCTGTGACTATGAATGTAAAGTGCTTTGGGAACCAACAAGGTAGAAAGGTGCTATATAAATTAAAACCATTTACTGTAAACTTAACTTTTTTGTTAAAACAGATTAACAGTATTTTTCTATTAAGGGCTTTTTTTCTATCAGTGTCTTTCAACTCTGGAACCAGACAATTTTATAATCCACCTTGAATGCTACAGTAGTGGAGTAGTTTTCTTCTTTTCTTCAGTCAACTTTCATCTTTCCTCAACAAATTATACAGTCCTAAAATGTAGGTATTTTTGTGCTCTTTCAGGAAATGTAATTCAAGTAGTGATAAGACTTATGGTTCATTCAGTATTTGGCCATATTCAGAGACAGTGCAGTCTGAAACTCTCATTTGAGTCGATTATAACAGGGGTTCAGAAATTCTCCTCAAATCACAAAAGGGGGCTGTTTTAATATCGTCACCATGCCTTAATTTTATAAAGTCAGTCATCTACCAAACCTGGGGTTTCTGGTTCAATCCTTGACTCCTCTAGTCACATATGAAGGGTCCTGGTGCAACATACTGAATCCCAATTTAGTTGCTCCTGGTAAGTGTAGGCCCCACATTTACACCCCCGTTAGTGTGTAAATGGGTAAATGAGAAGCTGTGTTACAGTACGTGAATGTTCAACTTGCTTTTATTTTCCTTTTGGTCTTGCTCATTATATTCATACTGGTGTGTGTTAGAAAGAGTTTGAGGAAGAAGTAGTTTAGCTGGGTCTCCCATTCACCAGTGAGCCCGTACCATCACCAAAAAACAAGCTCATACTAGTGTGATGCATGTGCCAGGTCCATGCATGGCCATCATGCTGGCTAGTGACACCTTTGTGGTCCACAAAGGGTTTTGCAGCACCTTTTACAATATATGACTAGGGTGAAAGTTGCATGTAGACTGCACTGCTTTTTAACAATAAAATAATTCTAACGATGAAAAAATGCTTTACATAATGAGACATTTTTAAAGTATTGTGTATGGTGACACCTGTAGTCACCTACCACTCTAGTCATGTAATTAAATGGGTAAATGGATAAACTAGATTTGTTTTCATCCAGCATTGCTGAAATTTACAGAAAGACAGTTAGAGTGTGAGACTGTTCATAACTGTGGCCATCTAACAGCATTGGTTACTCCAGACCTCTTATCTAAGGTTTGGCATTGCTGGTATCAATGTGTGTAGGCATAGGTGAAAAAAGTAGAATAACAGCAAATGAGGTGTTTAGTCCTTGAGTAATGCTGTAGAATGTGTTCCAAGTAACTAACATAAATAGTCTGTGGCAAGTGTGAGTTTCAGTGTATTTCATGGGGACTATACAGCATTAGTGAGGGGCAGATAGAACTGAGCTGCTGAGTTGTCCCTGAATAATAACCATTCACAAGACTTATATGAACACAACCCAGGCCTGCTGGCCATTACAAAATGGAGAGAAATAGAACCTTTTTTTACTTCTAAACCAAACACCTGCTCTTCGTCCTCTTTTCAGTAGCACATCATCTCTTATTGATAGAGTATAATCAGGAGGTCAAGTTGCCAATTTTCAAAACATACCTTTTGGTGCCGATTTAGTACTGGGTGAGAAAATTATAGGGTAGCTTCTTCCTAATAGCTTACCATTGGGTTGCAGAGAGGAGTGCCGAGAGATAAAGACAAGAGAGAGGAAGAGGATGATTGCCCAGCTGAGTGATGCTGGCGTCCGGTAGCATGAACATGTTCGGCTGGCTGAGCTCCATAGTCGATTGTGAGGGCAGATGTTACTGTGGGCCCTCAGGCATGACCGTGATGCAGTACCAGCAGGTTTGCAGTGGCTGCTGTCCAACCAGCTGCCATCTTAAGTGTCACTTCACATCCGAGGAAAGGGATAGGAGTCAAACTGGGCTTGACCAAAAGGGCCACAGGATTGCTTCATGCCATGTGTGGCAACAAAAGGCTCAGTGGTCTCCAGTCACGGTAGAGAATGCCAATGCATTTCAGGGTGATGTGGAGTGTGGGCAGGCCGAGGCGGAGCTGACAGAGACAAATGGCTGAGCAAAGCATTGGTCACAGGATGCAGCTGCTGCACATCAATTGCATCCTCATCACAATTAGAATGACTGCCGGCTTTAGCTTCAAGTAGCTGAGATAGAAACTGAAGTTTCCATTTGGCTCATTGAAGAGTCTGAATACAAGTCTTCAAGTAACAGACAACCAGAGATTCGAGACTTTTAGAACTTTGAAAACTAACTTAGAGCAGAATGCCTTCTTTTGAGTAAAAATGTACTCAAAGGTTTTTAACAATTGGGAAATAAAGTAAAAGAATTAATTAGGGATGTTAAGACTCAGGTCTTCATTACTGTTTTTCTGGTCATTCTCTCTACTGCTTATATTAATATTGTATTCACCAAGTTTACTGCTGAGATTTGGAAATGTAATGCCTGTCCAGTATTCCAAGCATTTCAGTTCATGTCAAAAGCCATGTTTAGTGCTAGTGCATAGAGTAGTGTCTCTTTAATGTCCTTAATAGTAGTAGTCTTGTTTCTAGTGTGTCCAGCTTTCATAAGGGTGACTAAAATTATGTAACATTATCCTTACTTACATGGCATGTAAAAAAAGATTTATAAAATTAAAATAGAACCAGTATTCAATAGTTTATTGCATGTGCAGATATCCGTGATGTTGCTACTAACTCTATGCACACCTGAAGTAATTTCTGTATATTTCAAAATGAGATCATTATTTTATATAAAATGGTAAAATATCTCAGTTTCAACTTTTAATGTGTTGTTTATGTTCTAATGTGAATATTAGATGGTTTGATCAGATTTGCAGATCATTAGATTCTCTTTTTATTACAAAACTTACACATCCTCCCACCTTCTTTGGAATTGGGGTTTTAAAACTGAATGCTTGCCACCATGTCTATGTCAGTCTTTAGAAGTGCAAAAGTAATTTTTCTCATTTTATGGCTCATAAGATAACGATAGGGTAAGTAACCACTATGTAAGACCATTTACCATTTACCATTACAGACTGTCTTTGAAGACCTCTTTCTGAAAGCCTTTTTAGAGACAGATTTCTAGTTTTGTTGACTGAAGAGACATGATTATTTAAAGTGCTGATTGAATGAGAAAACAAACCACCTGTTTTACTTGCCATCATATCCAGGGGCTGTGATGATAAAGGCAAATACATATCTGAATACATCTATAGGAAAACAATTTAACCAAAGGAGGAATCAAATAATTAGACCCAATTGCCTAAATAAATTCCTAAGACATAATAGAATCAGTGCATTCTTGATGAATCTGTAGTTCCTAGAGTGCGGTAAAATAGCAGAATATCAGTACTTCATACCAGTGCAGGCTGTCCATCTCCATTTTTCATGTCAAAGGTTAATTTGCAGTGACCCACTTATGTCCACTAATGACTCTGTTGTCTCTTAATTGTGAGTTATGAATTCAGTTCTTGAACTTAATATGGCTGCATCATTAGACCAATGTTCTGATCAAGGCATTGTGCATACTTTTAACAGTATTTTACTGACATCTGGTGGTGGATTTTTTTCTGACAAACATATAGAGTCCCACTTGTGGTCATGGTAATTTAAAAAGCAACTGTATATACAATTAAACTTTTTATTTATAAAAATGTGAATTAATCTGTAAACTTCCATTGTGCTTTAAAATGTAAAGTACTATTTTACTATGAATGTAAATGTCATAATATTCATACATGAATGTTGAATGAAGATTAACTGCTTAATGAAAGCACTCCTACTCTTATTGGTCACCGAAAGATCCCTTTTTCAAACCAATTCGTGAGGAATGAGGGAGAAATTAAGAAAATGTGAACTTAAGCTTTAAATTCTGTGGTGCTAATATAGGGTTTGAAGACCAACAATAATCTTTTTGATATGTTTCACCATGAATATTGTTATTGTTGCTGTTGTTGATCCTGCCCAGCACTGCAGAACATACCAATCTGTACATTACATTGTCATGAGACTTAAATATAAATTTTGAGTAATATCCAGTCCCAGTCAAAGTACTGGAAATAAAAGTAATTTTTGCTGTGCATTAAAGGCATTCTGGTTTAAAATTCAAAGGTAGATATCAAAATATCAGCATTTATTTAATGGTATTGACACCTTGATATGTGAAATGACATAGAACATAGCAGCTTTTGTATCAAATGACCCAATGCTATTTCAATAAAAGTACTGAAACACATAAATATGAACAGAATTCCTACATATTTTTTTCTAATCACTTGTTTGCAGTAAGAGAAAGACAAATCATGCAAGTGTTTTTTTTCTCCACTGCCTGGCTGTAACTAGTATGGCCTATTATATTAATGAGAATATCTGGCCGAACTCAGACCAAAGCTGAGATGCTGTGGAAAAATGTTTCTTACTTTTCCTTTGGGGTGACTGTGGTTTAACAGGGCTGGTGATTCAACATCTTTTGTACTGTTGTACTGCAAATCTATTCAATAATTTTTTTTCAATTCAATTCAACTTTATTTAGTTATTTATTTAGTGCCAATTCACAACAAAGTTATCTTAAGGTACTTTATGTATTAAAATTAACACTATACAGACATTTAGAGAAAACAAAACAAATCCCCCTTGAGCAGCCATAGGCTACAGTGGAGAGGAAAAACTCCCTTTAACAGAAACTCTAGCAGAACCTGGCTCAGGGTAGGCGGCCATCTGCCTTGACCGGTTGGGATGAGTGGAAAGTGGAGAGAGAAAAGAAAAGAGCAACAAAAGCAACAACAAAACATTTCCAGTGTCTGTAATAAAATGTTGTGATCACTGGTGGCAAATGCAGTACAAAGGTCTAAAGCAGGGGCCTCCAACACATTGCTTTGAAGCTACAGGTTGCTCGCAACCATTTTCCAAGTAGCTGGGAAAAGCGTTAATGAATCTTACATACATTTAAAAACTTGATTAATCAAATTTGAGTGGCAACTTTCACTTATTCATACAGGTCCCGTCCCCTTCTTACATAAAAGGGTTTTTTTGACAATTACTTGTCACTCAAACAGTGCACTGCTGTCAGGCTTGATGTCCCAGTCATGATCAGTGTTGCCAGCGTAGCAACTTTGTCACAATATCTTGTGAGTATTCAGACCCCTATAACAACTAGCGACAAATGGCCCTTGCTGTCAAACCTTGCCTCATCCATCATTATCTGCTGCTTTGGCAGATAATTTAGAAAGACTCCTCCTGCGGTAAGCGTATTGTGTTACTTCCTGTTTCGGGTCTCTGCCGAAGGATTGTTCACTCGTTAATCGTAGCTGTTGTTTTCTAAATTAGTGATTTATCTGTATATAAACTATCACTTGGGGCATTTGTTTACGCAAACACCTGCTCTCCTGAAATAATTAAACAAACTAGCTAACGCTAACTCAGTGCTTCTCAAATAGTGGGGCAGGGGGGCACTGTGCGCTGCCAGGAGGGGCTTGTGTGACCCTGGGGAACATGCTTTTTTTGCCGCACTAGAATAAAGTGTAATTGCAGATCCAGTACAGTAGTTACCAGTGGCGCTCTCATTGTCAGAGTGTGCGCAGGGAGGATTAGCTCTATGATGTCGGGTTTATTTTGCAAATCCTATTTGAAACTCCTGTCTAAGGATAAACGTAGATACAGTAAGATTATTATTCATGCAGGAATAAATGACACCCGATTACACAAATTGGAGGTCACTAAAATGAATATTGAATCGGTGTGTAACTTTGCAAAGACAATGTCGTATTTTTCTCTGGGTTCAATTCAATTCAACTTTATTTATATAGCACCAATTTACAACAAAGTCATCTCACGGCACTTTACATAATAAAGTCAAGACTATACAGACATTTCGAGAAAACCCAACAAATCCCCCATGAGCAAGCTGTAAGTAACAGAAGACAGGAAAAATTCCCTTTA
Organism: Channa striata; assembly: GCA_033026295.1. NCBI lineage: Eukaryota > Metazoa > Chordata > Actinopteri > Anabantiformes > Channidae > Channa > Channa striata. The sequence continues at coordinate 433,969 of CM065181.1, read as the reverse complement.
ATGGAAGAAACCTCCAGCAGAACCAGGCTCAGAGTGGGCAGCCATCCACCTTGACCGGTTGGCTGAATGGAAAGTGGAGAGACAAAAGAAAAGAGCAACAAAGCAACAACAAAACATTGGGCAGGTTGGTAGGACCAGTAGCCGCGAACTGGAAGGCACACAGCTCCAAAGACAGGGACACCTGAAGACAGGGACAGAGAGGACACAGAGAGGGAGAAGCAACTACTGGAGAAAGAAGACACAGAGTTAATGCCATACAGTGGTGATTTATAAATGTGGGGTGAGAGGAGAAGAGAAGAGTTTCAAGGCTTTCATACCCCCTCCTCAAAAAAAAAAAAAGCTTTACACTATGTAAGTCACATGAGAATGGAAGTTGTCACACCTATTGAGCCAAAAGAAACAAACACCTTTAACAATAGTATAATAGAGTGCCGTAGGCATTCCATCTTTTGTAGGCCAACACAAAAGTTAGCATCTCCCTGGGTCCCTCAGCAAAAAGTAAATGGGATTGCCAGTTCCCAAGTGGGCTGCAGTGACGTCCATAAATGATTACGGGCCAGTGGCATTAATACCTCTAATTATGAAAGGCCTAAAGAGACTTGTGTTATATAACATTAAGGCTGACCCTTTCAACCCTTCCCATCACTTTTTTGATCTAACTAAACCATTAAGTGCAATATGGACATACTCTTAACTCTTACTCTGAGTTAGTGAGTATGTAGGAGTGAGTTTGTGGCTTTAGATGAATGGTACATGTGTGACATATTCAAACATGTTATACTTATTTATTGTATTATATTATAATCTGTTCTCTGAGAAGGCATTTGAATTTCATTGTAGCCTACAGTCTTGTACAATTGTACATTCATTTGAGTTTATTTATGAATGGAGGGCGTAACACACGGCCATGCTGCCTTGTTTTTATTCAAAGTCTGAGTGAAAACAAAACTAACAAACAGTGTGGTAGCAGCAACATGAACACAAAAAAGTCAGAGGCAGCATTTCTTGGTAAGTCATGCTTCAAATGTTAAAATAGGTTATATTAAAAGAAGCCCAGGTTGGTTTAAACCAGTGAACTCCTAGATATGAGGGCTTCGCAAACACATCTAGACCATCATAAGCTTCAACAGACAAATTAAAAACAAGTCCGTGGATTGCTACATCCCACTGCTGCTGTTTGTGAGATTGTTTAGTGTAAAATGATGTTTGGGTTATTAAAGCTATGGCTACACAGCTGCACTTGTCTCACTTATAGTTACAGTTGAGTCTGACATATAGATACTGGGTCATGCAAAATTGAGCAATGATTAGTTGCTTCCTCCTCCCTGAGTCAGTGAGTGTCTAAGCACTGCGCCACCTGCTGAATCTACACAGCATTTTAACAGGTTTGTGAGGAGGTTGTTTAGGGGCGTTAACAAGGCACATTGTTCCGCGGAGAATCTGCATGGTACCACATTTGCACAGACTCAGAGTGAGTCAAACAGAAAGTGGTCAAGCATCCCGCCGCTAAAGTTTTGTTGTGTTTTTTTTCACCATATATTGCATTTAAAATGTGTAATGTTTTTAAAAACAAGGGGCAAAATAGGATGATACGTTACAAATACAAAGAGATCCATAATACCCCTGACATGGTGCACTTCAAATATTTAATTACAAATAAAACCTTAAAGCCATCTGAAATGATGCAACTGCAAACCAGCAGCCAGGACTCGTGCACTTTAAGTAAAACCTTTACACATGATAAACATTTAAACATTAAACATTAAACATCCTTTATTCGTCACTGAGCACATATACATTTGCACATACAAGTTACAGTGAAATTCGTCTTCTGCATTTAACCCATCGCCCTGGGGGGAGCAGTGAGCTGCCATAGGCGCCCGGGCAGCTGGCATTTAAGTGTCTTGCTCAGGGACACACCTGGTGGGGAGGCTGGGGATTAGGTTCCCAAACCTGGTCCTTATGGCCCACTGCCCTGCTTATTTTCCAACTATCTCTGGCCTTCACACTACTGATTACTTAGATCAGGGTTAGGGTTAGCTAGCTAAGATACATAAGCATAAGACACCAACTGACTTTGTTTTCCGCCAATCCATTATCACTAAAGACACCCAATCATGGTAATCAGCAGATGGCAGGGCAGGGCTTGTTGGAAAACAGGTTGGACAGTAGGCATTGAGGACCAGGTTTTGGAACCCCTGCACAAAAACATGTTTAACTTAAAAAGGCAGTACGAGTTCCAGATAAAATGTTAACTTTTTTAAACCCTTTATTGTTATGATCACTAATGAAAGAAAGACCAGATCCCAAAATAAAAAAACATTTAAAATGGATAACTTTCCACAACAAGTGAGTCAGGACAAAGATAGTTTTAGAAAAGTTTCTGAAACACCCAAACAGTGTAGTGCAGTGCCACGGGGTACATTTACATTTAGAGGATGCTTTCATCCAAAGCTACTTACACGGTGGTGATGGCTGCCATGTGGGCTGCTCATCTGTCCCAAAGGGGGGGGGGGTTTGGTGTCTTGCCCAAGGACACTTTAACACCCAATAGTAGCTCATGCAAGGTTGAGGGCATAAATCAGCCCCCTTAGAAGCGTGCAAGCTTTGGCAGTACATCCGCATCCTGGCAACCTCTCTTTGCCTTCAAGTAGGATGGAAACGTCCTCTGGATCTTCTCCATCAGCACAATGGACAACCAGGATCTTGAGGATGTTTTGGGTGGCTGTACTCCTGCAGGAGTACAGTTGACCAGAAACAAAGACAATTATATTCCGTTTCACCTCCTTGGTATAAAAAACTTACCTAACACAGCATGTCTAGGAACAGCCTCAGCTTGGTCCCTGAAGCTCCTCCCTTGACCTTCATCAGAGCAGTAAGTTTAGTGGTCAAGATTTGAATGTGTATGAAGCTTAGCTAAAGTAAAAAAAAAAACAGACTAATTGACTAATGGTTTATTTTAGACATAAATTATTGAATTTATGTACCTTTAAATAGAATCAACACGGTGTCAAATTCAATCAAACAATATAACGACAAACGCTCCAAATGTTTGCTCCACTTTGCCTCTATCCTCTCTGTACCATGTGTGCAGAAAGGGGGAAAAAACAGAGCAATGCAAGTTTTTGGTGCCACTGTGCTGAAACTGGGAAAGAGCTGGTCTTGCTGATTCACACATTTTTTTGTTTTCCTTTATCTATAAAGGAAACAGCCACATGCTCTAGTGGACAGTATTTACGTGGATTAAAATAATGCTACAAGAGAAGCACATAGAATAAAACAGCAGACATTTTAAGAGTAAATGTATGTGCTTCTCTTGTAGCATTATTTTGAGTTATTTTAGTTAATATCCCCAAAAAAACAAACAATCAAAAAACATAAAACAGCACTGCTAATTTATTACTTTTACTTTTATTAGTTCAGGTAAAATATAAAGCATGTACTTACTTTTACTTAAGTAGAAATGTCAGTGGGTACTTATACACATTGACAGAAAGACAGACAGAGCAGACTCTTGCTGCTGAGGAAACTAAGGTCTTTTGGAGTGCAGGGAGTGCTACTGAAAAACTTTTATGACTCTGTGGTGGTCTCAGCCATCTTCCAAGGAGTGCTCTGCTGGTGCAGCACCATTATGACGGCAGACAAAAAAGACTGGAGAAGCTGATCAGGAAGCCCAGCTCTGTTTTGGGGATGCCCCTGGACTCAGTGCAGGAGGTGGGAGAAAGGAGAGTGATAGCCAAGCTATCATCTGTGCTGGAAAATGACTCCCACGCCCTGTACGACGCAGTGTCATCTCTGAGCAGCTCCTTCAGTGACAAACTGATACATCCTAAATGTCTGAAGAAGAGATATTGAAGATCTTTTCTCCCTGCTGCTGTCAGACTTTACAATCGGAACTGCTCCCAGTAAACCATTATCACTATTAATGTCTTTAAAACAGTTTTTTTGAACCGTGCAATACAAATGACCCTGTGTGTATATATGATTGTGTACATGTGTGATATATTTTAATTTTTAGATTGTTTATATACTGTATTTTGTCTATACTAGACTGTATATAGTGTATTATTGTATTGTATATACAGAATACACTATATACAATCCAATAATACACTATATACAGTTACTTCTCTGTTTTACAGACAAATATTCAGACATTTGTTGGTTAAGCTTTCTTTTTAATCTCATATTTTTTACTCGAAATGTCTTTCAAGGCACAATGGCAAAGCTGCATTGTACCAGGAAGGAAGGCCACTGCCTTTACATGTGCAGTAACTTTACTGAATACTAATGGACAAGCTAATGTTAGCAATGTAAGCTAATACTACGTCAGAAAGTCCAACACACAAACCCCCAAAGGAATAAGCTTGTGACTTTACTCAAACTTCTCAGAAAAAGCTACAACAATAAAGGTCGAATATGTTACTCAGTGGTCATTTGACCATTCTAGTATGTAGGTGTCTTTTTTGGTATCCTGTAGTAAGTTTGAAGCACTCCTCCATCCATAAGAGGCCTAAAACTTTTATGATCTGTAACTCCCTCAGCAGTAGAATAAGAAACTTCATCCAAAAGAAACTTTCCATCGGCGCACACTGGTCCAGGACTACAAACCAACTTTGCAGGAAATGGAATGGCTGTTGAAACGTCAGCTGGGATATGATTTTCACAAGCGGTCATACTTCACCAGAGGATGGACTGGGAAGGAACCCCACAAGTGCCTTTGAGGCCCACCTGAAGTATTTGTTTCTAACCAGAAGGAATCCTGAAATTGCTGAGATTGAAAACAGTTGTTTGGCTTGGAAAATCTGTCCACTTAGAGACATTCTGCAACATGCAGAAGAGACACGTTGAATTGAATTGAACAACGGTCTAGAGACTGCTCTGTGATTAAGCAAACGCTGATTTGGTGAGGAAGCAGGGGATGCAGACGCTAGATCAGGTGACCCGCACCCACACTCTCACTCACTGTCCTGTAAATTTACTAGGCAGAGATTTGATATGTATATTTGGCATAGTGTTAGGAACTCCTGAAGCGAGAAGACTAGAAACAGGGAGATGGGGACTATCCATCAATGCTCACTCAAATGTTTAACATACATTTACAATCAACTTGCTGATAACACTTGTGTTGCACAGCACATTACACACTTTGCATATCATTGTCCAGGGAGATTTCTGTCTGACCTCATCTGTCAATCTGTCTATCAGCATAGCAAAAAAGAAGGGACTCAAAGCTGACCCTTGGTGTAGTCCCACCTCCACCTTGAACTCCTCTGTCTGACCTACGGCACATCTCACCACTGTCATGCTCCTCTCATACATGTCCTGGACTACTCTGACGTACTTCTCTGCCACTCCCGACATCCTCATACAGTACCACAGCTCCTCCCTCGGCACCCTGTCATACGCCTTCTCTAAATCCACAAAGACACAATGCAGCTCCTTCTGACCATCTCTGTACTTTTCCATCAACAACCTCAAAGCAAAAATGGCATCAGTGGTGCTCTTACGGGGCATGAAACCATACTGCTGCTCACAAATCTCCACCTCCTTGCTAAGCCTGGCTTCCACTACTCTTACCCACAGCTTAATTGTGTGGCTCATCAGCTTTATCGCTCTGTAGTTGCTGCAGTTCTGCGTGTCACCCTTGTTCTTAAAGATTGGCACCAGAGCGCTTCTCCTCCATTCCTCAGGCATCTTCTCATTCTCTAAAATCCTGTTAAACAGACCTGTCAGAAACTTCACCGCTGTCTCTCCTAGACACTTCCACACCTCCACAGGTACGTCATCAGGACTACCAGCCTTTCCGCTCTTCATCCTTTTCAGAGCCTTCCTCACCTCATCCTTTCTAATCTCTGCTATTTCCTGCTCAACAACATCCACATCTTCCTCCCTTGTTTCCCTGTTATTTTCCTCATTCATCAGCTCCTCAAAATACTCCTTCCATCTTCTTTGCACACTCTCCTGGCTTGTTAGCACCTTTCCATCTCTGTCTTTAATCACCCTTATCTGTTGCACATCTTTTCCATCCCTATCTCTCTGTCTGGCTATCCTGTACAAGTCCTTCTCTCCTTCCTTCGTGTCTAACCTGTCATACAGCTCATCGTAAGCTTTCTGCTTGGCCTTTGCCACCTCCCTCTTCACTCTGTGCTGCACTTCCTTGTACTGCTGTCTACTTTCCTCAGTCCTTTCTACATCCCACTTCCTTTTAGCTAAGCTTTTCCTCTGGATGCAGTCCTGTACTTCCTCATTCCACCACCAAGTGTCTTTATCTTCTTTCCTCTTTCCAGATGACACACCAAGCACCTTCCTACCTGTTTCCCTGATTACCTCTGCTGTAGTTTCCCAGTCATCTGGAAGCTCTTCCTGACCACACAAAGCCTGTCTCAACGTCTGCCTGAATTCCTCACAAGTTTCTTCATTCTTTAGCTTCCACCACTTGGTCTTCTTTTCTGTCTTTCCTTTCCTCTTCTTCATGACCACCAGAGTCATCTTACACACCACAATGCGGTGCTGTCTGGCTACACTCTACACTACCACTTTACAGTCACTAACCTCTCTCAAATGAACTCGTCTACATAGAATGTAGTCCACCTGTGTACTCCTACCTCCACTCTTGTATGTCACTCTGTGTTCCTCTCTCTTCTGGAAGTAAGTGTTGACTACAGCCATTTCCATCCTCTTAGCAAAGTCCACAAATATCTGTCCTTCTGGATTCCTGTCCTTTACACCAAACCTGCCCATCACCTCCTCATCACCTCTGTTCCCTTCACCAACATGCCCATTGAAGTCTGCTCCGACAACTACTCTCTCTCCTCTGGGGATACTCTCTACAACTTCATCAAACTAATTCCAGAATCTCTCAGGATCTGGTATGAAAGTGGTATGGATGGCTCGCATGGTAGTACTTGGCAAGTTTTACGCCGAATGCCCTTCCTGCCGCAACCTTCTCTATTTTTCCGGGCTTGGTACCGGCACAGAAGTTACTGGCTTGCAACCCCTGTGGCTAGATTCTTCAGATTAACAAATACAAATTAGCTTATCGTCTATGTACTGTTACACAGAAATTTGTCAAATTTAGTGGTACCAGAGAAAGAATAATTTGTACAGTTTTACTTCAGGCCCTCAGGGGTGTAAGGCTGCCTTCACCTCCTGTAATTTTGAATAAAGTGCCACCCAATTGGTTGACCTAGGTCTCTTTACAAGAAACAAGTTGCTCGCACAAGAGAGTTTTCAAAACAAAATTATCACACCTGCCGTTAACATTGATACACAGGCTTTATGCCATTGATGATGGCTTCCTGTTTTAAAGAGGGTTTGTTCTGCCATGGTCTGCACTCTGATTTTGGGAGGACTGTCAGAGGTCCTGCATCTTTTATATGACCTATGTCATATTTATGGGTTGCCCAAAGATTCTGGAGACTGCTCAAGCTCTGGTGGTACACTAGTTTTAGTGATGGTAAAGGCTGCATCATGCACAATATCATAGCTATCACTGAGTTAAAATGTTCTATAAGCTTTGTAAAACTGATGTAAATTGTACGATGTACATCACCCTTCCAGCTATTATCTGTCCTAGGATCATTAGATTCAAGGCTGACAAAAAAGCCAATGAAGATTTTTTTTTCCTGGCACGACACAGTTTTGCAAAGGAATCGTTCCCGTGTGAAGCTTTCCTGTTTCCTGTGAAGCGTGGTTGTTGCTTGTTGTTGGCAGATGTTAAAAGCATGTTGCCTCCTGAAATGTTTGCTGATCCAAAGGCAGAACTTGTTTTGCCTAACACTCGTTTGTTGACCAGGAAGACACTCCATGACTTCTGTGCATTGCTCGTGGGTGTAGTTGTACCCGTACCTTTATACTAATAAAACTGGATCCAGTTATAGCAGGATTTTTTTTTGTCTGAGAGCAACGGTTGTTGCAGCAGAGAAGCTGTGTTTGTTTGCTGTTCTGATTGCTGAGGAAGGTGTAATATGTTGGATGGAGATCCTCATATTTGCACTGAGGTACTAGAAACCTGTTCTATCAGACGTGGGTTTGAAAACACTAATTCTGAAAGCCGACAGAATTATGTGTTGATGGCTCTGATTTCCTGAGATGTCTAACCCTCGCTGATTTGGTGAGGAATTGCCTTGAGTTTGTCACAAAATTGTAGTGTCATTGGTTTTGATAAAACTAAGTTTTAACTCATCTTCAAGCTGGTGAGCTGACAGCTCTTACTGAAAACTACAAACTGGCCGATGATATGAAGGTTGAACGAATGTAAGAATGTTTAGACTGACTTATGTTTGGTGTTGCTCATAACTAAGGTTGTCTCTATAGACAAAATAGGCTTTTGACGTCAGGCAGAACACTAACTGCACATTGTTCTTGTTGCAGCTCCGTAGATGCTGACTTGTTGCCTACATAAATATTGGTTATAAAATGTGACACTGACATTAACAAAACAACTTGATTTCGGCAGGAAGCGGCCAGGATGGGACAAAACTCAGTTTTCTTTCTCCCACAGAAACTCAACACACAGGCTGACCTGTCAACCATGCAGTCACTAGCAAACATATCTAGAAACTTTGTAAAGAAATAAGTTACAACACTGCAAAAATGACATCGCTCGTTCAAGATATAAACTTTGTTTACCTATTTGATATTTCCATTGGTATGCAACGCTAGCTCATGGTAAACATTTGCAAAGGGGGTATGTGTGCATATTTTAACACCTACTTTAAAGCAAGTTTTTAGGGAATGCAGGACACGTTAATCTGTGCAGCACACAGTGCCTCTGGTGCGATTAAATGCCACTGCAAGGCCACTCCTCACTTGATAGACCCTTTGAATATTGGATGATTGAATTAATTGAGCTATACCTACGTAGAAATGGAGACTTTGCTTGACCATGGTTTGCAGCTTTAGCAAGTGCGTAGAGGCTGTTGTTTTCTCTTATCTGTAGAGGCTGTTGTTTTCTCTCTTCCAAACAGGATGGAGCTACTGTGGTAAAAGGCCCTAACAAGTCAGAGGACCATTCACTGAAGTGTTCCCGAATCGAGTAATTTGTGACCATGGTCCTGGGTTTTACCAAGACGAGGTTAAACGATTGTCAAACTAATTTTGGGTTCTTGCACTCTGGGGGTGATCTCTGAATTGGCACAATTCAGAGATCACCCACAGGACGACTGCAACTCACAAACAACTCCTGGGCCAACCAACAAGAAGTGTGGATGGACCTACATGTTTGCTTTAGATTCCTCGACTTTAGAGCTGTGTGTTTCCCAGTGGCAACTAGTGGTTCAACCAACTATCCTGTGGTCAATGCTTTTGTAACTTTTTCCCTTTCCTACTTCACACTCCATTCACCCCAACCGGTCAAGGCAGATGGCCATCCACCCTTTACTGTCGCGCGCGCACACACACACACACACACACACACACACACACACACACACACACACACACGCACACACAACATCACAGAATGTCATGGAAAATGCAATCTAAATGGACATGCAAACAAAGAAGCAATCTGTGCAAGTTTTTGGAGACTCAAGTAGCAACCTCACACTAAACAACAAAGGTGCCGGAGGGACTGAGGTCACTGACACACATTCTGAAAGACATTCTGGCTACTACGACACGAGAACTTGCAGCTGATTTAATGTTTTGTTTGGAAGGTGTAAATAATTAATCTTGTTTGTCTCACAGGTGTTATTATAGGCATTACCTTGATGATTGTGTAGTACACTAATTGTGTAGATGATACATTATTTCCTGTACTCATGGACTGATAAAATGTGGAATCGTTACTCCATCACCTATGAAATGACTATCAAAAACGTGTCCTTATTTAGAGATAATTTGTTCACCTGAACTTTTCCACATCCCCAATTAGGCCTACTATTGCTAAACTTTGATTAATCCTGACCATCTTTTGTTATCATAAAATGATAAATGGGGGATGTGTGAGCAAATTTTTTATATACAGCAGTCTAATATTAGGTCACACTACGTACTAAGTCCCGTGGGCTTCCAAGGATATAAAATTCCAGAAGTAACATTTGTGAGAAACCTTTTAAATGATTGTTCCTTTGAATACTTGTTGACACCTTAGCAGACCTTCTGTCTACCCATTCTTTAACCTTAGCTTCCCCGAGATAGCTGTCCCAGCAGGGAAGAGACAGTAACAGAGACTTGCTAAATAGGACTCCTGATCATTTGTATGATTTGCATTGTTGAGCAGTTAAAAGCACACAGAAGCCTGACAGAATTTTTCAGATAGTCTGAACCACTTGAGTGTAACTGCTTTTTGCTGTTCTTCTACTTTTTTGCTTATTTTACCTTTTTGCTTATTATAATTTGAGAGCTGACTCCAGTCTCTTAACTTGCTCTCTCAGATTTTTGCCACAACAGTAACCACGAATATCAGACTGTCGTAACACACTTTCGAACTTGCTGTCTTTGAAATAGTCCATAGCAGGACCTTCGATCATTGAATATTTGTGTTGTACGTTATGTAAGATTAAAATATGGCTGCTTGAGGTGCAGCAGGTTGGCTCCACCACCCTCTCAGCCTGACTGTTTTCAATTGGGGTTGCCCCCTGCAAAGTGGTGAAGTGTTCCTTTAAGTACAGTTTTTAGGTACTTTATCCACCACTGGTGAACAACTATTGTTCCACTAATATGTTTAGAAGAAATATTAGCAGGTACACCAGGTTTTTCATTCTGACAAACTATAGAGTTGATACCACATCAATTAAGGACACCACTCAACAACAAATTCTCCACACAACTTGCTCCCCAATATTTCAAATACAATAATCATAACGAGAATGCTGCATTTCAGGAAGAAAATGCATGTGATTGCTGAAAGCTAGCTGCTGCAAACAGCTGCTACAAAACTGTTTCAGTAATGTTGAGATTGGAAGTCCTGAACAATTTAGATGAGAATGGAATGGAGTCTTTGATACCTTTCATGTGTGAAAACATGAAAGACAATTAGCTATCAGCTAATATTATATTAATTATTCTCCATTAGCTATCAGCACACAAATGAATAGGCACCATCTCCAAACATGTGTTAACAACATAGTCCTGGAACAATGTGTCTAGCTGTAAGAGTTTAGGACTAGATGTTTAGACTAGGTCGTAAAACTTCCAGAAGAACCCGTAATAATAATAATGAATGCATGAAACAAACATGAACGAAACATGAAAGACAATTAGCTATCAGTACACAAGTAATTAGAATCAACATGAAAGGCATCAAAGGCTCCCATAGAGCTCAATGCAAAATATAAAAATGGTTATATAAATTATTCAGCATTAGCTATCAGCACACAAGTGAATAGGCACCATCTCCAAACATGTTTTAACAACATAGAATTAGAACGGACTAGATGTGGGTCGTAAAACGTATGGGACTCCTCCTGCGGTAAGCGTATTGTGTCACTTCCTGTTTCTTCACACTGTTTCGGGTCTCTGCCGAAGGATTGTTCACTGGTTAATCGTAGCTTTCGTTTTCTAAATCAGTGACTTATCTGTGTATAAACTATCACTTGGGCATAAGATTTGTTTATGCAAACACCTGCTCTCCTGAAATAACTTAACAAACTAGCTAATCGCTAACTAAACCTAATCGATCTAACCCGTTAGCCTAGCACCTAGCAATGGCTTCTCCGTCTCCTTCTGTCTCTCCTCTGACTTGCTCTGTCTGCCACATGTTTAGTTTTTCCTCGGCCTCCTTTAGTGATAATGGTACTTGTAATAAATGTGAGGTTATTGCAGCTCTGGAGGCGAGGATCTCTGAATTGGAAGCTCGGCTCCGCACCATGACAAACAATCCAGCTAGTCAGGCCCCGGTAGCTGGTGCGGACCAACCTACCAAAGCCACTGTTAGCTTAGCCACTGTTAGCTGTTCCCCAGCAGTACCTGAGCAGCCGGAAAGCCAGGCCGGCTGGGTGACGGTTCGTAAGCGATCTAACGCTAAACAGACGCCCCAGGTTCACCACCAGCCGGTTCACGTTTCCAATCGATTTTCCCCACTCAGCGACACAGCCGCTGAGGAACGAACTCTGGTAATTGGCGACTCCATAGTCAAAAACGTGAACTTAGAGATGCCAGCGGCCATAGTCCAATGTTACCCTGGGGCCAGAGCGGGCGACATCGAATCCTATTTGAAGCTCCTGTCTAAGGATAAACGTAGATACCGTAAGATCATTATTCATGCAGGAACAAATGACGCCCGATTACGCAAATCGGAGGTCACTAAAACAAATATTGAATCGGTGTGTAACTTTGCAAAAACAAAGTCGGACTCCGTAGTTTTCTCTGGACCCCTGCCAAATCTGATCAGTGACGACATGTATAGCCGCATGTCGTCATTCAACCGCTGGCTGTCTAGGTGGTGTCCAGCAAACGATGTGGGCTACATAGACAATTGGAAAAGTTTTTGGGGAAAACCTAGGCTTATTAGGAGAGACGGCATCCATCCTACTTTGGATGGTGCCTCTGTCTTATCAAAAAATATGGCTGATTTTATTAGACAACCAAAAGATTGACAATCCAGAGTTGAGCCTAGGACGCAGAGATCCAGTCCTACACGCCTCTCTGCAGTATCCTTACGCCGTTACCCCCACAACTCCCACATTCCTATAGAAACTGTGTCTGTTCCCGATTAACTAAATTTACAAACTAAAAATGATCACAAGAGGAGTTAATCATAATAACTTAATAAAAATCAGGACTGCTCCTCTTACTGAACAAAAAACTAAAACACTTAAATGTGGATTATTAAATATCAGATCTCTCTCATCTAAATCTCTGTTAGTAAATGACTTGATAAGTGATCATCAATTCGATTTATTTTGTCTCACCGAAACCTGGTTGCAGAAGGAAGACTATGTTAGTTTAAATGAGTCGACCCCCCCCAAGTCATATTAAGTATCATGTTCCTAGAAGCTCAGGCCGAGGTGGAGCAGTAGCAGCAATCTATCACTCAAGCTTACCGATTGAACCTAGACCTAAACATAGTTATAACTCATTTGAGAGTCTTACTCTGAGACTTTCACACCCAAGTTGGAAAACTCAAAATTCACTCCTATTTGTTATCGTGTATCGTCCTCCAGTCCCTTATTCTGAATTTTTGACTGAATTCTCAGATTTTCTAGCCGACTTAGTGCTTAGTGCAGATAAAGTCGTCATAGTGGGCGATTTTAACATTCATGTAGATGCTGACAGTAACTCCCTCAACACAGCATTTACTTCATTATTACATTCAATTGGTTTCTCTCAAATTGTAAATGAACCCACTCACTGTTTTAGTCACACCCTAGACCTTGTCCTTGCATACGGTATTGAAATTGATAAACTAACAGTATTTCCTCATAATTCTGTTCTCTCTGACCATTTCCTAATAACATTTGAATTTAGTTTATTGGACTACACGGCAGCTAGAAAGAAGTTTTGCTTCAGTAGGTGTTTATCTGAAAACACTGTGAACAAATTTAAGGAAATGATCCTTCATCATTTACTTCAACATGTACTGATATAACTGAGAGTAGCCTCATTAACTGTACTCCTGTACAAGTTGATTACCTTACTGATAATTATGCAGCATCTTTACGTTCCATACTTGATAGTGTTGCCCCTCTAAAAAAGAAGGCAGTAATTCTGAACAGGCGATCTCCATGGTATAGCTCGCAAACCCGCAATTTAAAGCAGGCGTCACGAAGACTAGAAAGGAAGTGGCGTTCCACTCATTCACAAGAATCACGCCTAGCCTGGAAAAAGAGTTTATACTTATACAAATTAGCACTCCGTAAAGCCAGAACAGCTTATTATTCATCACTAATAGAGCAAAACAAGAACAACCCCCGGTTTCTTTTCAGCACTGTAGCCAGGCTGACTAAGAGCCATAGTTCAGTTGAGACTAGTATTCCCTCAACGCTATGCAGCAATGACTTCATGACCTTCTTCACAAACAAAACCATAGCTATTAGAAATAAAATTCACCAGAACCTCCCCACAAATACAACAGAATTAGAATCATCAGTAAGTCCTCAGTCCCTTTTAGACTGCTTTGTGCCCATAGACCCTGCTGCACTAACTTCAACTATTATGGCAGCTAAACCAACAACATGTCTGCTAGACCCTATTCCAGTTAGACTGCTCAAAGATGCTCTACCCTTATTAGACACGTTCATATTAGATATCATTAATCTATCCTTACAAACAGGATATGTACCAAAGGCTTATAAGATAGCTGTAATCAAACCTCTACTTAAAAAACCTAGTCTGGATCCAGATGTCTTAGCCAATTACAGACCAATATCCAATCCCCCCTTTATTTCTAAAATACTTGAAAAAGTAGTTGTAAAGCAATTATGTGACCACCTGCGCAGAAACGACTTGTTTGAAGAATTTCAGTCAGGATTTAGAGTTCATCATAGCACAGAAACCGCACTGATTAAAGTCACCAACGATCTTCTTCTGGCTTCAGATAACGGACTTGTCTCTATACTAGTTCTGCTAGATCTTAGTGCTGCATTTGACACCATTGATCACAGAATATTATTACAGAGACTAGAACATGTAATTGGAATTAAAGGAACAGCACTAAATTGGTTTAAATCGTATCTATCAGATAGATTCCAATTTACTCACGTTAATGATGAATCTTCGACATACACAAAAGATAGTTATGGAATTCCACAAGGCTCTGTATTAGGACCAATACTCTTTACTCTATATATGTCTCCCCTAGGCAACATTATTAGAAAACACTCTGTAAATTTTCACTGCTACGCTGATAACTCAGATAAAACTGAAGTTATTGTATTTGGGCCTAATAGTCTAAGAGACATGTTTTCTAACCATATCGCTACTTTAGACGACATAACTCTTGCCCCCAGTAGTACTGCAAGGAATCTTGGAGTCATTTTTGACCAGGATTTGTCATTTACCTCACAGATAAAGCAAATCTCTAGAACAGCCTTCTTCCACCTACGGAACATTGCCAAAATTAGGAGCATCCTATCCCAAAGCGATGCTGAAAAATTGGTTCATGCATTTGTTAATTCTAGATTGGACTATTGTTATTCTCTACTTTCAGGCTGCCCTAGTAACTCTCTAAAAAGCCTCCAATTAATCCAAAATGCTGCAGCAAGATTACTGACTGGGATTGGTAAGAGAGATCATATTTCACCTTCATTAGCTTCTCTCCATTGGCTTCCAATTAAATGCAGAATAGAATTTAAAACCCTTCTTCTTACCTATAAAGCTTTAAACGGCCAAGCCCCATCATATTTAAAAGATCTCTTAGTACCATATCATCCTACTACACCACTTCGGTCCCAAAATGCAGGCCTACTTGTGGTTCCCAGAATTTCCAAAAATAGAATGGGAGGCAGAGCCTTTAGCTATCAAGCTCCTCTCCTGTGGAACCAGCTCCCAGTCCAGATTCGGGAAGCAGACACCCTCCCTATTTTTAAGACTAGGCTCAAAACCTTCCTTTTGATAAAGCTTATAGTTGGTTATAGTCATGCTGCTATAGGCTTAGATTGCTGGGGGACTATGCACTGTGCCACTTCCTCTTCTCTTCATTCTCTCCTCTCACCCCACATCTATAATGTCACCACTGTATGACATTAACTCCGTGTCTTCTTTGTCCCGTAGTTGTCTCTCTCCCTCTCTTTCCCCCTCTCTCTCTCCCTGTCCACAGGTGTCCCCGGATTTGGCGCTGTGTGTCCTCCAGTGTGCAGCTACTGGTCCTATTAACCTGCTCAATGTTTTGTTGTTGCTTTTGTTGCTCTGTTCTTTTCTCTCTCCACTTTCCACTCTGCCCAACCGGTCAAGGCAGATGGCCGTCCTCCCTGAGCCTGGTTCTGCTGGAGGTTTCTTCCGTTAAAGGGAGTTTTTCCTCTCCACTGTTGCCTATGGCTTGCTCAAGGGGGATTTGTTGGGTTTTCTCGACATGTTTTTATAGTCTTGACTTTATTATGTAAAGTGCCCTGAGATGACCTTGTTGTAAATTGGTGCTATATAAATAAAGTTGAATTGAATTGAATTGAAGAATCCGGAATTATATTATTATCAATGAGAATGCTGCATTTCCTGAAGTAAATGCATGTGATTGCTAAAAGCAAGCAGTTGCAATTATACTAATAGTTGTATTAATTATTCTGCATTAGCTATCAGTACACAAATCAATAGGTACCATCTCCAAACATGCTTTAACAACATAGAGTTGGAAGGATGGCGTGGCGGTGCGCCTGTATTAAGCCTTTTTTCATTGAAATTACATTAAAGAAAAAAATCATTGTAATATCAGAATGCTCTAGCAGGTTGATCGCTGCTTGCAGCCTTTGGAGTTGTTATAGTGGTGTGAAAAAGTGTTTGCCCCCCTATCTACTTTAATGTGTCTGATCATCAAACAAATTTAATTATTAGTCAAAAATAACAGAAGTTAACACATCATGCAGTTTTTAAATGAAGGTTTTTATTATTAAGGGCAAAAATAAATCAAAAACCAAATTGCCCTGTGTGAAAAAGATTTTGCCCCCCCGGTTAAAATATAGCTTAACTTTGGTTCATCATACCTGAGCTCACTTTCTCTAGCTGCACCCAGGCCTGATTGCTGCCATACCCTTTGCAATCAAGAAATCGATTAAATAGGACCTGCCTGACAAAGTGAAGTAGACCAAAATTCAATTCAATTCAATTCAACTTTATTTATATAGCGCCAATTTACAACAAGGTCATCTCAGGGCACTTTACATAATAAAGTCAAGACTATACAAACAGGTAGAGAAAACCCAACAAATCCCCCTTGAGCAAGCCATAGGCAACAGTGGAGAGGAAAAACTCCCTTTAACGGAAGAAACCTCCAGCAGAACCAGGCTCAGGGAGGACGGCCATCTGCTTTGACCGGTTGGGCTGAGTGGAAAGTGGAGAGAGAAAAGAACAGAGCAACAAAAGCAACAACAAAACATTGAGCAGGTTAATAGGACCAGTAGCTGCAAACTGGAGGACACACAGCGCCAAATCCGGGGACACCTGTGGACAGGGAGAGAGAGAGGGGGAAAGAGAGGGAGAGAGACGACTACGGGACAAAGAAGACACAGAGTTAATGTCATACATTATAGATGTGGGGTGAGAGGAGAGAACGAAGAGAAGAGGAAGTGGCACAGTGCAGAGTCCCCCAGCAGTCTAAGCCTATAGCAGCATGACTATAACCAACTATAAGCTTTATCAAAAAGGAAGGTTTTGAGCCTAGTCTTAAAAATAGGGAGGGTGTCTGCTTCCCGAATCTGGACTGGGAGCTGGTTCCACAGGAGAGGAGCTTGATAGCTAAAGGCTCTGCCTCCCATTCTATTTTTGGAAATTCTGGGAACCACAAGTAGGCCTGCATTTTGGGACCGAAGTGGTCTAGTAGGATGATATGGTACTAAGAGATCTTTTAAATATGATGGGGCTTGGCCGTTTAAAGCTTTATAGGTAAGAAGAAGGGTTTTAAATTCTATTCTGCATTTAATTGGAAGCCAATGGAGAGAAGCTAATGAAGGTGAAATATGATCTCTCTTACCAATCCCAGTCAGTAATCTTGCTGCAGCATTTTGGATTAATTGGAGGCTTTTAGAGAGTTACTGGGGCAGCCTGAAAGTAGAGAATTACAATAGTCCAATCTAGAAGTAACAAATGCATGAACCAATTTTTCAGCATCGCTTTGGGACAGGATGCTCCTAATTTTGGCAATGTTCCGTAGGTGGAAGAAGGTTGTTCTAGAGATTTGCTTTATCTGTGAGGTAAATGACAAATCCTGGTCAAAAATGACTCCAAGATTCCTTGCAGTACTACTGGGGGCAAGAGTTATGTCGTCTAAAGTAGCGATATTGTTAGAAAACATGTCTCTTAGACTATTAGGCCCAAATACAATAACTTCAGTTTTATCTGAGTTTAGAAGAAGAAAATTATACGTCATCCAGTCCCTTATATCTTTAAGACATGCTTGTAGTTTGATTAATTTATTTGTTTCATCAGGTTTCATAGATAGATATAACTGCGTGTCATCAGCGTAGCAGTGAAAATTTACAGAGTGTTTTCTAATAATGTTGCCAAGGGGAGACATATATAGAGTAAAGAGTATTGGTCCTAATACAGAGCCTTGTGGAATTCCATTACTAACTTTTGTGTATGTCGAAGATTCATCATTAATGTGAGTAAATTGGAATCTATCTGATAGATACGATTTAAACCAATTTAGTGCTGTTCCTTTAATTCCAATTACATGTTCTAGTCTCTGTAATAATATTCTGTGATCAATGGTGTCAAATGCAGCACTAAGATCTAGCAGAACTAGTATAGAGACAAGTCCGTTATCTGAAGCCAGAAGAAGATCATTGGTGACTTTAATCAGTGCGGTTTCTGTGCTATGATGAAAGACCAAAAGATCCTCAAAAGCTAGACATCATGCCGAGATCCAAAGACATGGTTTGTATTGCAGAGTTCCAAGACGAAAACCCCTGCTGAGCAAAAAGAACATTAAGGCTTGTCTCAGTTTTGCCAGAAAACATCTTGATGATCCTCAAGACTTTTGGGAAAAGACTGACGAGACAAAAGTTTAACTTTTTGGAAGGTGTGTGTCCCATTATGTGTGGCGTAAAAGTAACCCCGCTTATCAGAAACAGAACATCATACCAGCAGTAAAATACAGTTGTGGTAGTGTGATGGTCTGGGGCTGTTTTGCTGTGTCAGGACCTGGAAGACTTGCTGTGATAAATGGAACCATGAATTCTGCTCTGCACCAAAATATCCTAAAGGAGAATGTCCGGCCATCTGTTCGTGACCTCAAGCTGAAGCGAACCTGGATTCTGCAGCAGGACAATGATCCAAAGCACACCAGAAGTCCACTTCTGAATGGCTGGAGAAAACCAAAATGAAGACTTTGGAGTGGCCTGGTCAAAGTCCTGACCTGAATCCAATTGGGATGCTGTAGCATGACCTTAAAAAGGCGGTTCATGCTCAAAATCCCTCCAACGTGGCTGAATTACAGCAATTCTGCAAAGATGAGTGGGCAAAACTTCCTCCACAACGCTGTAAAAAACTTGTTGCAAGTTATCGAAAACGCTTGATTGCAGTTGTTGCTGCTAAGGGTGGCCCAAGCAGTTATTAGGTTTAGGGGGCAAAAACTTTTTCACACAGGGCAATTTGTTTTTTGATTTATTATTGTCCTTAATACTAAAAAACTTAATTTAAAAAACTGCATTATGTGTTTACTGGTGTTATCTTTGACTTATAATTAAATTTGTTTGATGATAAGGTCTTAAGTTGGGGCACTAGTGCCACCTAGTTGCAAACCCGCACATCATTACACAGGTGCGTTCAGAGTGGCCTCTGGATCATCTGATCCAGATTTGATCAATGCAGGTTCATCTCCTGAAAATTGAAATTAGATCCTGGTAACTGTCCACAAACTTTGGGACTTATCAATTTACCAATACACTTTGGGGATTGGTAAATTGATGTTAATTCCTATACCGGAAATATAAGTTTCATATGCTTAATATTATGAGATTATTGGTTTTTTTTTGTGCAAGCCTGATGTTTACACCCCGTAATTACCAATCTAAATTTCAGGAGTCAAGACACAATACTTCAGGCTTTAACACCTCTTTACTTACTATATGAAGATGCATATCAATAAGTTACAAAAGTTAAAAAAACATAATGTCAATTCACAGTAAAAATTAGAGAATAAATAAATTCAGGCAGGGTTTGTGACATAAAGCTGTACACACTGGCAAGGTAAAGTTGAAAACACAGAAAAAAATATTTACATTGTCCGATAGTATCACCTACAATAAATAATAGAAGAAACATATTAAACATTCGTGAGTTCTCTTTGCAAAAAGTCTACTATACATTTCTAGTGCAGGACTATACAACATTTTGTTTTGAGAGAGTCAGTTTTCTATGGCAAAGCTAGACATAAGTAAATATTATGCTGCACTAATATAGTGCGAAGTTATGTCTGAAACACTGCAAAGGGGAAATTATGGTGATGTACATGGGGATTTTTGCTTTCTTTTGAGGTTAACAAAGGCTATGATGAATATTCTTAATAAGACAACAATGGGACATGGATTGTTCCACTTAAATGCAGGAAATTTAACAAATGAATGATTGTGCTTTTAGAGTAAAATCTGGGCAACCCTAGCCAACAACAGTGGTTAGGGTGTTACTGGCAGTAGTAAATTGCAGAGATGAAAGGCAGACCACAAAAAGATACAGAATTAATGAAGGCTACTGTGAAACAAAGTATCAAAAAGGAAAATAAAAATAGTCAGAAACATTACAACTGCTGACAGAAATAAATTGATCTTTGATGTTTCCTTTTCATTACCAATAATCTTTCCAGGGTCTGCATATTTATTTAAAACATGTCTAGGGCAGCTCTGACTTCAAGAGGTTTCCTTAGCCAAACCTGTGTGCCCTGCAGCAGCAAGTCTTTAGGTCAGCATGGTCAGCAGAAAGACTTCTACATGTCGGCATCTCCATCATAGGCCAGGGTCAATGGCTTCAGTCTGTTGTTCATCTGCCTTCGCTGTGGCTTCTTTGGCTTTTTGCTACAAAAAACACAATAAATGTTTAGAGAATCTAATCCAGGTGTGGTTATCTAGACGTTAAGTCACTGTTAAAAGCTGTCAACACTGTCAACAAATTAAGTAAGTCCAGTTAATAATAACGTAATTTCCAGTCTAAGACAAACAGTTGCAATAATTACTTAAAAATAGTCCTGGGAGTTTCAGCATTGTAACCATGAACTGAACGAATGAATGATGAAGCACCTGTGCCAAAATACGTTGGTATAACAAAGATTTTTGTATTAACATTTACATTTAGTCATTTGGCAGACGCTTTTATCCAAAGCGACTTACAAGCGAGGAACAGGCAAGCAACAAAAACTAAGTTAAGGAGAAAAACGTCAAAGTGAAGTGCTATCAAAGAAGTGTTACGGATTCATGAGATGCAAGTACAGAAAAAAGAAAAAGCAAGAAGGTTTTTTTTTAAAAGGAAGAAACGGAAGAGTTCTGTTTTCAGCAGTGTTTTAAATGCAGTGAGTGAGGTCACTGAGCGCACAGAGTTTGGCAGCTCATTCCACCACCGTGTCATGACTCAGTTCCTCAGCCCCACTTCCTCCCTTGCACTTTTATTTTGTTACCCGCTCTCCTCCACTTCCTGTCCAATTCTTCTACGGCTCAGACAACTTCACCACCCTTGATTGCCCTCAATTGGTTTCACCTGTTCCCCCTCTCTATTTATACCGGGACTTCACCACAGCTTGCTGCCAGATCCTCTCTTCACATGACTGCCCTGCAGTCCTCCAGAGAAATTCTTGCCCCAAGGACTCCACATTTGAACTCTCTATTCTGCTTGCCTGCCTGTCTGCCAGTTCCAGGATTTACCTACCTGCTCAACCAAACATCTACAATTCAGTCCTCGGCCACAACTCATCTGCAACTCAGCCTTCAGGTAACCTGCCTGCACAGCCTCATCTCGTCTGCATCTCAGTATTCCAGTAACCTGCCTGCACTTCTGCCACGACTCCCCCTCAACCTGTCTTCTGCCACGACTCCCCCTTCAAGCCGTCTTCTGCCACGACTCCCCCTTCAAGCCGTCTTCTGCCACGACTCCCCCTTCAAGCCGTCTTCTGCCACGACTCCCCCTTCAAGCCGTCTTCTGCCACGACTCCCCCTTCAAGCCGTCTTCTGCCACGACTCCCCCTTCAAGCCGTCTTCTGCCACGACTCCCCCTCAACCTGCCTTCCGCCACGACTCCCCCCTCAGGCCGCCTTCCGCCACGACCCCCCCCCCCTCAGGCCGCCTTCTGCCACGACTTCCCCTCAAGCCGCCTTCCGTCACCACCCACCTCATTGTTCACAGCTTTTATTTCTGTTATCAATAAAAGGTTCACTATCTTCCTCCTGTTTCCTGTACTTCGGGGTCCAACGAAAAACACATTCGTGACACACCGTGGGATTACTGAGCTGAAGAGTTTTCCTTGGTGTCTTCTGTGTGGTGATGAAACTACCAGACATCGTTCGCTGGCCATCCGCAGCGGACGGGAGGCATTGTAGACCTGAATAAATGAGTTTAAGTAAGCCGGAGCTGTAGAGTTGACCACTCTGTGGGCAAGAGACAGAGCTTTGAACTTACAATAGATAGCCGGTAACCCCATCAACAGTTTTGCAGTAGTCTAGACAAGATGTGATCAATGCCTGCACGATGTGTTGAGTCGTGTACTCAGAGAGGTAGGGTCTGATCTTCCTGATGTTGTAGAGAGCAAATTTACACGACCTAGAGACTGAGGCGATGTGTTCCGTGAAGCTCAGTTGGTCGTTAATAATGATCCTCAGATTTCTGGCCGACTTAGCAGGGACTATCACTACAGATCCAATATTGATGCAAATGTTGTGCTGTGTCAACGATTTGGCTGGGAAGACTAGAACCTAAGTTTTCGAGATGTTGAGCTGAAGATGTCTTTCTCTCATCCAGGCAGAGATGTCAGAGAGATAGGCAGAGATGTGTGTCGAGACAGCAGAGTTGTCTGGTGGAAAGGACAGGAGCTGCGTGTTGTCTGCATAGCAATGATATGAAAAGCCATGTGAGTGAATGATAGAGCCCAGGGAAGAAGAATAGATGGAAAAAAGAGGACCGAGAACAGAGCCCTGCGGTACACCAGTGGAGAGATTATGAGATTTAGAGTCACGCCCCTGCCAGGATACCTAGGTTCGTCCAGACAAGTAGGACCAAAACCAGGCTAGAGCTGGTCCAAAGACGCCCAAGTTAGAGACTGTATTCAAGAGGATGTGGTGGTTTACAGTGTCAAAGGCTGCCAACAGGTCCAGTAGAAACCAAGACAGAAGAATTACCTGCAGCTTTTGCAGCCCGTAGGGATTCCACAACAGTCAGAAGTGCAGTCTCTGTGGAGTGACTGTGGAGTGGCTCTCACCTTGTTGGTGAAAAAGGAGGCAAAGTCGTCAGGTGTGAGACAGGTCGGTGGCGGTGGGTAGAGCAGTGACTTAAAAGTGGAGAACAGCTTTTTGGTCTCAGTGGTGTTGCTGAGCTTGTCCTGGTAGTATTCAGTTTTAGCCCTGTGAGAGAAGGATGCAAGCAAATCCTGGTAGTCAGAAAGAGCAGAAGGAGTCTTGGTTTTGCGCCACTTCCTCTCAGCACCCCTGAGGACAGTGCGTTGTTCCTGAACCTGGTCGGTTAGCCACGAGTTGGAAGCTGAAAGTCAAGCAGGTCCAGAAGTTGTCGGGCAGAGACTGTCTAGGCACGATGAAAGTATTACAGAGCGTCTCAGTGGCTGCGTCTGTATGGAGGGTGGAGAGATCCTGGGACTGTGAGCTGAATGTAGATATGATACGACAAATGCAGCGAAGTGAAAGCAATGTCCGCCACAGTGCAAACTAGGGTTGCCAAGTTCTGTTTATCTTATAACCATGACTATGCACCTGTTTCAATTTAGTTCAGTTAAATATTTAGTAGTAATAAACATGGCACACGTGACAGTTACCCAGACATAAAAGTATTATGTGCTTTTGTTTGCTGCATAGGTCACAAAAATAACTCCTAAATGTTAGCAGATGAATTGTTTGCTTTTTTAATTATTTGATGAAAAAAAAGGGTAACTGATTTGCTTCATTAACAGGCTAAATAGGACACATGAGCAATGGGAATTTGCTCATGTGGGAATTTTGTTTTATTCATTGCAAACACTGTAAATTTATCTGATGCTGCAGTCAATCGGTGGATTTACATGGACTTAACTTATGCAGTGAATGTACCAAACATTACTTAACAGTAATGGTAGCATTAGTAGGTTTCCACAATTGAAAAATTCAGTAAATGTTATCCTACTTCTTAACCAGCTAACTTTTTTGGCTGGTTAAGAAACAAAAAACAAGTTTTGCTTTGATTTGCAGAATACCAAGACAAATTATACTTTTTACTTATATTTTTATTTTTTATTATATTTTCAGTAAAAATTTGTTAAAATAGTATCGTGTAGAGTAAATTTAGTCACATGGTTAGATAATTAGAAAAAAGGATAGACTTATCAAAGGGGTCACATATATGACAAAGGGTGTAATCTATTTAGAGGACTGCTTAGGATCCCCTTAGTCACTTTGTTGTTATATGGCCCAAAAGAATGTAGGAGAGAGTGGGTTTTGGGGTCATGAGGTTTGTAAGTAAGATAAGTGATAACTATGTTTTTTTTTGTTGTTTCCTAAACTGAAAGAACAAACGTCTTCAAAGGGAACGTGAATGATGACTGTAGCCCTGTATGCCTGTATGCAAATATTTTCCTACATTCATGTTTTTGTGAGGGTGGTTCCTTTGAGTATAAATAAAAGGGTTTGAAAGATACAAGTCAGAAGTAGACATTGACATCCATGTGCTCTTCTTCATGCCGGCATGTATTAAATTGACATGGTTCGTCACGCTGAGTCTTTGTCTCAAGTTCTTCAAAGATCTATTAACATTTGACTGGGGGAGGTGGAAAATGTATACTGCACCATGCATAAGGTAGAGGGGAAACTAAGTTACTCTTAAGCTGCATGAATAAACCGATTTCCTGTAACCAGGTTTCTTCAGTGTATGTTAACACATTGCTTTCTCTGTAGATTTTTCTGATTACCCCAGATTACTAATTGTAATTACTAATTGTAATCACTGATGCACTTCGTGTCTCATTTTTTCTCCTATACGTTTTTTACTTACTATTACCTAGCTATTGTAAGTCTCTACATTTTGTAGTAATTATTATATTACTTCCTTTTTAATCAAATAATACTGTTAGGATAAAAAACATCCCCAGCCTACCCGTCATGGAGCGTCCCAGAGGGAGACACCCAGCACCAGCTCCCCGGTCACCAGCGGTGGCTGCTCCCCCAAGAGGGATGGGCCAAACACAGAGGACAAACTTCATTGCAACAATTTGCTCAGTGACAAATAAAGCTTCTTGTTCTTTTGACATTATTTTTTTAATAGCCCATGTCTCTGTGCTGAGTATTATAGTTTCAATAGTTCAGAATTTTGTTATTGTCTAAGTCACTGCTGTTGAGACAGTATTTTTATCTCATCAAATGTCTGTGCTAAGTATTAACAGTATCAGTATTGCGTGATCATTATATAGCTGTCTCAGTAGTTCATGTGTTAATAAACCTTTTTGCAATTTTGGCGTGTTTCAGCTAATAAGTAGAGCCTTGATTAAGTGATGAGAGTTTCAAAGTGATGTGGTGGGGGTGGAAGTGCCTGCTGCAGCTGTGCTGGTTGTGATGGAGGTGGCTGATAGAGATGTGCCTCACGCTGCTGCTGTTGCTGGAGTAGGCTGTACCGCTGTAACTCAACTTTGCTTTAGTTTCTGGCAGGCAGTGCAGGTGTAAGGTACTGTATAGTTCTTTGGGTCCATCCAGCAAACCTCATCTGAAGAAGACTTGGAGCTCAACTTGCGCAAAGGCAACAACCACAATAACTGAACAGGGAGTAAGAATACACGTAGAAAAAAAAAACAAGTAATGAGACACTGTAAGGACACAGACACTGTAAGGATACATTTGACATGAGGTGTAAGCAGGCCAATTATTCACCCAAATGACTGTGAGGGAAGTTTTGATCAATGACCATTTGTTCACACTTCTGGCAGAGGTCAGACCCCGGGTCCCGCCACTCAGTGGGAAGCCTACGGGAACTAGAAGGGACATTGAATCCCTGACACCTAAAACAGACCCTACTGTCTTCTTTGTTTTCCCTGACCTTTTGTTTAACCCTAGCTTCCCAGGTGGCTGTCCTGGCAGAGACGAGAGACAGTAACACAGACTTGTTAGTTGTGCGTGATTTGCATAGTGGAGCAGTTAAAAACGGACAGACTACTGACAGAATTCGTCAGATCACTTGTCTGATCCACTCGAGTGTAAACTGCTTTTTGCTCTGTTCCTCTGCCTGCTCCTCTACCTTTTTGCTTATTTTACCTATGTTATTGTCATTAAATTGCTTGATGATAATGTGATAGCTGCCTCCTGTCTCTTAACTTGCTCTCCCAGATTTTTCCACAACAATGACCACCAATCCTGCCCTCGGATAATTGGTTGAATTTTGGTTGGCAGTCTTGCAGTGTGAGTGGTCTGGTTTTCTACATAGATGATCTCAAAATATATATTATATAGAGTTTTTTTTAAATAATGTTAGTATTTTATATAAGGTATAAGAGGTTTCTACTTTGTAACTAGTTAACAGGTCAGGTGATAATGTGGCTCTTTCATTTATAATAAAATCCACTATATCAGGTGAACAATGGTATGAGTGATAACTAAAGGGATGATAAATTAACAACCTTTAAGTATTGTGGTATATTACCATGCTAAATATGTCATGGAGATTATAAATACAAGTAACACCAATACTCCCGCTGCTACTCCGTACACCCAGGTCTTCAGTTTCCCATCTGCAAAGACAATCACACATATGCTAAATGTTAATAAACTCTTTAAATGCCTAAATGGAATGTAGTTAAACTGTGTACTGTTTAAAATGTAAATTCTTATGTAAGCTACAAGGGGCAGTAAAGTAATAAATGTAGTACAAATGGATACACACAATTAATACACTTTAAATATTTGTGTGCGGTGCATTATGGTAATTTAAAAATCTGTATTTCTTAGGTGTAAAGGTATATCATGTATTTCTAAATACAAAAAGAAAATTAAAAACTGCTTCCAAATGAACTTCCGATATAAATTAAACAAAAATAAAGGAAAAGTAGGTTATAAGGACAACCAATCAGGGTGAATGATCTACACAATCTTCTTATTTCATACATATTTATTTAAACAATTTATTATCCTTTTGTGGTTATACAGTCAGCCAAGCTGACATTGTGTTTGTGATCAATCATGCAGCACTACTATTGGAATAAAACAAAAACAATGAGATGCGCAATGTCATGCGTGTTTGATTAAAAATGTGTTCTTAGAAGTTTATTTATAAACAAAATAGACATACTATTAATAATGCTTTTGTATCTCTCTTTTCCAATCTTATCTTTGTTCTTTCTTCCTGCTTAATTACAATTGTGTTTTTATTTTTCTCTGTCTTTTTTACTATTTATCAGACTGTTCTTCACTTATTGCTTTTACTTTATGCAAATCATTTTTATTACATTCTTACATTTCTTTTTTAAGTCCTTTTTTATTGCATTCCATTCTTTTATATAACCAATAACTCTTTCAGATCACACAAATAATCTACCTTTCTAGTTCCTTGATTACAGCTTCAAAGCAGTTAAATGACTGCAATCACACATATTTCCTCCACAAAATGCGCTTTTTACTCTACTATAATTTGATACAAATCAATCATTCACTCTTCTCATTTCTTTTGTACTATACTACAATGTATTTATAATTTATTTAAAATCTCAACATGCCCACTAACAGCAATTCAAACTAAATAATGAGATGTCATTGTGTTTATGTGCGTTACCTGCACCAAAGGGCTGCAAGAACCAGGTGCGTCCCACCCTGTTTGGCGTGCTAGCTGCGGGCTGTGTAGGGTTAAAGGCTCGGATGGTCTTAACATCTGCCCTATTGTCGCCTGCTGTGGGGATCTCCAGCACTGGGATAAGAGTGCACTGGTCCAGCAGGCCATCAGATGTCATCACTTCAGTGTAACCCTCCTCACAGCCACACACACCCACCTGACATGAGAAGGAATAAAGTTTACCACAAGGATAATTTAGCTTTTTCACTTCACACACTTACCAGGCTTTATAATATGATACCCACTTTCTATTTTGTACTTTAAAACAATCAAGCTGTTTTACATTACATTAAATAATGTGAAATGGAAAGAATGCAGGATTTTCTATAAAATGAACAGAATTGGAAATTATCAGTTTTGTTTGTATTTAAGGTGAGTGCCAGACCATCATTTATCTACTATTAAGCACATAATTGCTTTGTCAAGCTCTTTAATTGTAAGTTGTTCTCCATGAGCTTTTCTTTCATAAATGCTATCTGGTTTTGATTGTAGAAAGAAAAGGCTGCAGTGGCTGAAGAGGCTGCAGTTCTATTTGCTATTTTACAATCTTCTCCTGAACATTGCTCAGAGATTTTTTATGATTTTTCAGATTTTCTGATATGATGTTTAGTACAGATTACTTAACTGTTTAACTCCCTAGACCTTGTTCTTGTTCCCCCTAATTCTTTTAAAAACATTTGAATTTACTTTATAACAATACTTTATAATATATATTTTACTTTACTTTATAATATAATAACACAATACACCATTAAAGCAAAATAATCTGGCAATAATAATCTGTTGTGTCAGAGAAGTGTAACAAGTGCATATGCTTCCTTGTAAATACAACCCCAATTTCAAAAAGTTTGAAGGATGCATAAAACACAAATAAAAACAGAATACAATGGTTAGAAAATCTCATCAACCTATATTGTATTCACAATAGAACATAAGCAACATTTTAAAACTGAGACACGTTGAAAGTGAGACATATTACCATTTCATGGAAGATATTAGCTCATTTTGAATTTGATGGCAGGAACACATTTCAAAAAAGTTGGAATTTCTCCAGACGCTGCATGGCTGTACTTTGAGTGAAACCACTGCTCAACCTGCGGCCATATTTCCTAAGTCTAGCGGCAAAAACTGCACTACAAACCATCACCTTTTTGGTGTAGCTGTGTTAGCTTTGCTTTGGACTCAACTAATCGTACATCTGCGACTCCCACCTGTTTTGTGTTTCCCACCTAAGATACATCACTGCTTGATATGACTTTCCTCTCCTCTCGCAAACCTGAGAGTGGCTCAATCCATGTGTCTTGGGGCAGTCACACCTATCCTTTACTTACAAGAATAGCTCCTTTCTGCTTGGCACATGTGCCTACACCTATTGGGTTATAGAGCCCTGCCACTGGGCTATGCAGTTGTCTAGTCAGTGGGTTTAGGGTCTTTCATCTGACCTCTTCTCGTTGCAGGTCTTGGCCTGTCTGGATCTTTCCTTTCCTCTTTGTAAAGTTGATTGTGGTCATCATATATTACCTAAGGCCTTGTTTGCTTTTCTCAGCTGAAATTTTTGTTTCAAAGTTCTTAGCTGTCTGTTCTGACCTCCCACTTTGCCCTGACTGGAGCCATGGTTTGAGAAAAAAAAAACAGTTTTAATTATCTTCTCAACCTCTTTTGTGAGCTTGCCCAGCTTATCTTTGCTATTGATGGATGTGAGTATGCCTCCAAGACTCTGCATGCCTCAAATAGGTCAGAAAATCTTTACAGTAGAGTAGTTTCCTGCATTGCTAACTGTGCTATGCACCAATGTTGACGTATTTAATTGGATACCCTTCTATCTCTATATCCTCTCTGTCTCTCCAGAGGTTTCTTGTATCTCCAATGGCGGCATGTACTCCTTTTCTGAACCTGATAAGAAGAGGTGGAGGTTGGGTGCGATCAAGTAGTTGACATACCATATTGGTCCTGCCCAGATCTTAGCCATGTCCTTCGTATGTTATAAGTTAGGTGCTTTTGACCTCTCTTAGTTTTTCACTGCTTACGTTGTCTGGACTTGTCCTCCCCTCCTTGGCTGGTTACCGGTGAACTCACCCTTTGCCTTTCATGATCATCATCATTACCCCTGCATTTTTGTATTTAAGGCCTTGTATTTGGTTTTGGGGTTGCTAGTCTGTCTTGGTTCGTTCTGGTGTGTCTCCCTCATCTTGTTCAGCCTTTCCCAATCTCCAGCCCTTAATACTGTTCGCGAATCTGTTGATAGTTTCAGTAGTTTTAGTATCAGGTTTTTGTCATAGCCTAAGTCTCTCTGCTTTTGCATTAATACTGTTATGTGAGTTAATATTGATATATCTTTTGAGAGACTTTTGTTATGGTCCAGGTCTCTGCCTTTTGAGATAATACTGTTATGTGAGTTAATATTGTGGATTTTTTTATTGTCCAAGTCTCTCCTTTTGAGCTAATATTGTTATCACTTCAAGTGTCTGTGCTGAGTATTATAGGATCAGTAGTCCGTGTGATAATTAATTACTGCATCAGTAGTTCACGTGTGCTTCAGCTTTTGGGTCCTCTAGTTACACTCTCTAGTTATGGTAACCTTTACATGGTGAGCTTCTTTGCAAGTTATTACATAGGAACATTGGCAGAACTGGAGCTTTAATAGCATACCTGAATGTTCGTGTTCAATGCAAAAAAAAAAACACTTCCAAGCTTCACATACTTTAAACTATTGCTCATAACAGTAAATACATTTACATGTGTAAGGTGGCACATCCTTGTCTAAGATGCAATCTGTGTGCAGGAGAGAGAGATGTATACTTGATTGAAGTGGTCATAATCAGTACACAGAGTCATTAAATTGACCGTAATTACCTTTTTCAAGCATGTCACATGAAAATATTCAGACATCCTGTAAATTATTTTTATGTCTTAATGAACGTTTATCCTGGTAACTATACAAATACAATGATTGTATTCATCATCAGAGAAGTTGAAAAGACAAAGTCACTGCCTTGTACAGCATTCAGCAGAACCAGGGCTATGTATATGCTATGTACTTTTTTTTGTGAAAAACGTCTATTGTTGGAAAAAAAGGTTATCTATCTATCCCAGGATATCTTGCATCGTTATTAGGAGACATACAGTGAGCATCTTCTGTGACATAAGTAATCCATTCTTTATGACTTCAAGCTCTCTCTCTGATAGTCATCTCCTTCCCTCCTGGTTGGAAGTTACAACAACAGTGAAAAATATTTTAAACTATGTTTGTCTCAAAATCTATGATAAATGTAGTAACTTAGTATGACTTTTGTCAGTAAAAAAAAAAAATGTCAAAACCTAGGAAGAAATGGCTCTCTAGCTTCCTAACTCTCCAACTAGAGCTAGATTGAGGAGGCTATTTAAGAAGTAGCTCAGAGTCAGCTGAGAGGGAGAAGGGAGTGCAGCTGTGTGCACATTGTGAATCTGAGTTATGATTTTTTTCTTATCTTTTAATTAATCCAAGCTATTTTAGTTATTTGCATATATGTTGGGATATGTGTATCCCAACATATATACATACAGTGGTGTGAAAAAGTGTTTGCCCCCTTACTGATTTCTTATTTTTTTGCATGTTTGTCACACTTTAATGCGTCTGATCATCAAACAAATTGAATTATTAGTCAAAGATAACACAAGTAAAAACATCATGTGGTTTTTAAATGAAGGTTTTTATTTTTAAGGGCAAAAAAAAATCAAAGACCACATTGCCCTGTGTGAAAAAGTTTTTGCCCCCCCAGTTAAAATATAACTTAACTCTGGTTCATCATACCTGAGCTCAATTTCTCTAGCTGCACCCAGGCCTGATTGCTGCCATACATGTTTGCATTCAAGAAATCACTTAAATACGACCTCCCTGACAAAGTGAAGTAGACCAAAAGACCCTCAAAAGCTAGACATCATGCTGAGATCCAAACACATTCAAAAACAAATGAGAACTAGAATAATTGAGATTTATAAGTCTGGAAAAGGTTATAAAGCCATTTCTAAAGCTTAGGGACTGCAGCAAACCACAGCAAGAGCCATTATCTACAAATGGCAAAATCATGGAACAGTGGAGAACCTTCCCAGGAGTGGCCGGCCAACCAAAATTACCCCAAAAGCGCAGTGACAACTCACCTAAGAGGTCACAAAAGACCCCACAACAACATCCAAAGAACTGCAGGCCTCACTTGCCTCAATTAAGGTGAGTGTTCATGACTCCACCATAAGAAAGAGACTGGGCAACAATGGTTTGTATGGCATAGTTCCAAGAAGAAAACCACTGCTGAGCAAAAAGAACATAAAGGCATAAAGTTTAACTTTTTGGAAGGTGTGTGTCCAATTATGTGTGGCGTAAAAGTAACACCGCATTTCAGAAAAAGAACAGCCAACAGTAAAATATGGAGGTGGTTGTGTGATGGTCTGGGGCTGTTTTGCTGCGTCAGGACCTGGAAGACTTGCTGTGATAAATGGAACCATGAATTCTACTGTTTATAAAAATATCTTGAAAGAGAATGTCCGGCCATCTGTTCATGACCTCAAGGTGAAACGAACTTGGATTCTGCAGCAGGACAATGATCCAAAGCACACCAGCAAATCCACTTCTGAATGGCTGAAGAAAAACAAAATGAAGACTTTGGAGTGGCCTAGTCTAAGTCCTGACCTGAATCCAATTGAGATGCTGTGGCATGACCTTAAAAAGGCGGTTCATGCTCGAAAACATAGCTTTACACAACACCCCTCCATTGTTGGTTTATTCAGGTTTTTTAATACCATGCTTCAGTTAGCATTTAGTGATAGAAGCAAGAAGTATTTATAAGGTGTGTTCAACAAAGACATTTTTGTGACTTTGGTGAAGATAAGAACACATCAGCATATTAGGCAGTAAACTGGGAAATTGCAAATAGTCAGCATACTTCTTCTTACTACACTACATAATATTTTCTGAAAAACTGTCAGTACGGTTATATTACCCTATTTATCCAGAGTTTAGACTTGCATTTGTTCCTGCACCCAGAAGACAGAACCAAGAAAGAAAGTAATATTTGGGATCACTCACTTCTGTGCAGAGAGAACGCGGCTTGGTGCAGGGTGGGTCACAGGTTCGGTCTGCCAGTGGCTTGGTAGTCTCTGGGCATCCACCTAACAAGCAAAAGCCAAAAGGTGAAAGTCACATCTCAGAGTTTGATAACTAATGTTTTTGGTCATTGTAAGATATGAAACAGCCAGAACTTTGATGCTAGTTAGAATATTGCAGTGGCCAACATCAGTGGAACCAAAACAAGTAAAAACAAAAATATTCTATTTGTTTTGCTTAGCCTAAATGTACACTGATGTGTCTGAGGGAATGGCTCTATTTTCCAGTAGGTGCAATATCAGGGCTCGCTAAAACATAGGTGTTATTCTGTTTTCCTCAGTGCTAGTCTGTGTTTTTAGGCTGTACTTGCTTTTGTAGTTTTCTTGGAACCAAGCAAACTTGATTGTGCTGGTGTGGGAGAAAAAATTTGTCTTGGGCTGGGTTTATGCTGATTAGTATTGTAGTGATACTTTAGACCCAAATAATTCAATTCAGTGCAATTCAACTTTATTTATATAGTGCCAATTCACATATATAATAAAGTCAAGACTATGCAGATATGTAGAGAAAACCCCAAAAATCTTTCTTGAGCAAGCCTTAAGCAACAGAGGAGAGGAAAAACTCCCTTTAATGGAAGAAACCTCCTGAAGAACTATGCTCAGGGTGGGCAGTGATCAGCCTTGACCGGTTAAGGGTGAGTAAAAAGTGGAGAGAGAAAAGAAAAGAGCAACAAAAGCAACAACAAAACATTGGACAGGTTGGGGCACACAGAGAAATAGAGGTTTGATTTCTCTACCCACAGGTACATTTATCGGAAAAGTACCCTGTAAGTTACAGACATGGTCCTTAAGGTGATAACTGTCAACTTTTGTTTAATTTTAAAGGGACAAAATCATTAATGACAGCCAAGGGTACATATATATACTTTTAACAAACTTAGGTACATGCAAAAATAATTTTATAAGTAAATAATTTTATGAGCTTTATGGTTTATTAAATGTGTGTCATTTATTATTTCAGTTTTTATTTTGTTTTGTTATTATGCAAATGATAAACCTAATATAACCCAATAATAAAAAAAAAAAATTATAATACTAATTGTGCAAAATGCAAGCTATTACCCTCATGTCGTTACTGCAAAAGACCAGTAGGTTTCAGTGGTTCACCACATGCATCACTTTACAACAATGTACTGTGCCCGGTGGGCAGATTCGTACAGCTTACTGTTTAACTAGTGTTGGCTCATCTGCTGATATCAGCCTGCACGAGGCTGTGGTAGAGATAGCAGTGGAAAGTACAGATTGGAGATGCCTGTTCAAAACTCCGCAAACATTAACAATCGTTGTTTTTTATTAGTCTCATACATCACATTTCCGTGGCTTCAAGTCGGTTTAACAACGCTTGTGACAAATGAAGGACACAGTTACATGTGTGATAAACGCAGCGTTAAGACTTAATGTCTTAATTAAGGTTAGAGCAGTAAATATCTTTAGTCTAATCAATCCGTTTGTTTTCTCTACGCACTTTTTCCAAATTACAATTTGTCGTGTCCTTCTGTGTAAAAGAACACCGTTGAGTTAATCTGCGTCATTTTGATGATGTTTGGTGATGTCAGTACAGCCGAACACACTGCCTAAAGATCTTCTCAAGCAGCGGTCACTGACAGGCGGATATTTAGACATTATAATCTCCTGGACCTTTATTAATGATGAATGATGAATACTTTTTACTCTATATATGTCTCCCCTTGGCAACATTATTAGAAAACACTTTTTCACAACAATCTCAATTGCTACGCTGATGACACGTAATTATATCTTTCTATGAAACCAGATCAAACAAATCAATTAATTAATCTACAAGCATGTCTAAAAGACATAAGGGACTGGATGACCTATAATTTCCTTCTTCTAAACTCAGATAAAACTGACGTTTTTGTGTTTGGGCCTGAAAATCTTAGAAACATGTTGTCCAACCACGTTACTTTAGATGACATAACTCTTGCCCCCAGTAGTACTGCAAGGAATTTCAGAGTCATTTTTGACCAGGATTTGTCGTTTACCTCACACATAAAAAAAAATCTCTAGAACAGCCTTCTTCCACCTACGTAACATTGCCAAAATTAGAAGCATTCTGTCTCAAAGCGATGCTGAGAAACTATTCCATGCATTTGTTACTTCTAGTTTGGATTACTGTAATTCTCTACTTTCAGGATGCTCCAGTAATCCTCTAAAAAGATTTCAATTAATCCAAAATGTTGCAGCAAGATTACTGACTGGTATTGGTAAGAGAGATCATATTTCACTTTCATTAGCTTCTCTCCATTGGCTTCCCATTAAAGGTAGAATGGAATTTAAAACCCTTCTTCTTACCTATAAAGCTCTAAACGGTCAAGCTCCATCATACCTAAAAGATCTCCTAGTACCACATCATCCTAATAAACCATGGTCTCAGAATGCAGGCCTACTTATGGTTGTCAAAGTTTCCAAAGTAGAATGGGAGGCAGAGCCTTCAGCTATCAAGCTCCTTTCCTGTGGAACCAGCTTCCAGTCCAGATTCAGGAAGCAGACACCCTCTCTACTTTTAAGAATAGGCTCAAAACCTTCCTCTTTCATAAAGCTTATAGTTAGTTATGGTCATGCTTCTATAGGCTTAGACTGCAGGGGGACCCACCCCATAATTTTTTTGTCACATGAGTGATATATATAATATATATTTCCTTATTATAATGTATTTCCTTATTTACTTGTTAATAACTTTTTAGAACTAAAAGAAAATAATATTTATTTACTTTTGTAGCAGATTATGTATTGCTGTTTTAGGAAACAAACATAATAAATAACAAACAATAATAAATAAACATTGATTGATATGACTGTTATATAATCAGTACCATGTATTGCAGGTAAACTTTAAGTATTAAAACAGATTCAATTTATACTTATAAGTATAAAATGTTTTAAAACAACTTCAGAGGAATGTTGACATAGGAGTCACAATGCTTACCAGTGACATTCAGTCCATCTGAGCGCTGACACCAGACTTGACGAGATGAACCTCTCCATGGTCCAGTCCTCCACTTGTATTCAAAACACTGGCCCTCTGCCGGAAGAATATGGTCAGATTTGTCAGCATTGAAGCAGCTCCCACTGTGACACACCCTGTGATAAGCCCTATTCATTTACTTTTGAAAAGGGTTTTTAGTCAGGGTTACTGCACACATTTGAAAGATAAGCCCACCTTTGCCCCGTTAGTGATCCTCAGAATAAAGTCAATTTTTCAGATTGCTTTATACCTAATCTGTCATTCAATTTATGTTTCCCGGAGGCTGACATTACAAGTGCATCATTTATTAGGTTGTCTTCCCATTGGCTCTGGTTATATAGGTCACACTTTTAGCCAATCAGAGTAGGGGCTCAAGAGTTTTGAATTTCTTTATGTTGAATGACTAATCTGTGTGAATTAGCACAGAGGGAGGTCTGGCCTGCTTGAAAAGATCTAAACTGCTTTGGGTAAATAAAAAGAAACACATGTTCAAAATACAAGTAAAATAGGCCATAATACAAGCTCTTCAAGGCAAGATGATAACTGTCCATATTTTAAACAGATGCAATTGTTTAAATCTGTACAATTACTAAAAAACAGGACTTTGGACTGACCCGTGCATGGTCGTGCTTCCAGTTCCTGTTCTGGACACTGCAGGAAGTTCTCTGGATCCTGGGCAACCACGGCTCTTGATCTGACTTGGACTGAACCAAAACCCAGGTCATTCCCACTCACACAGTAAAGCTGGCATGGACTCCACATAGTCCAGTCTGTCAGGTAGCACTCTCCTAAAGAACATGGAGAGTTCAGCAAAGAAAAGTCACTGTGCTACTAGGGTTTTCTGAAACATGTATATTTATTTCTGTAAGCATAAAAATACTGTACCATCCGTCTTCTTTTACTGACAAATGCTGACAATCTCAAAGTATATTTGTTTTAAAACAATGAAGCATTTAAATCACAGCTGTGTGGTGATACTTGACTATTTATAAATAATTATTTATTTTATTTACATAACTTCACACAAATAAACATTTGATCTTGTCTTTTGTTCTAATTGCTGCTGCAACACAAGAATTGCCCTGCTGTGGGATCAATAAAGTCATGTCGTATTGCTTTCCTAAATGTCTATTGGTTTTAAAAATAACAACTCAAAAATACACTGAGCAGGGCATTTTACAGTTGAAAAATAAATAATTGACTCTGGGTGACCTGAGTATGTACTTATCAAAAACTGTAGCGTGTAACCTGGCACTAGCTGATGGAAAACTTACCCAGGGGACATTCTAATTTAAAACCCTTCTTCTTACCTATAAAGCTCTAAATGGTCAAGCTCCATCATACCTAAAAGATCTGACACCCTCTCTACTTTTAAGACTAGGCTCAAAACTCTTGTGGTAGTGTAAATAGTGGTCTTATCAACCTGCCCAGTGTTTTCTTGTTGCTTTTGTTGCTCTTTTCTTTTGTCTCTCCACTGTCCACTCACCCCAACCAGTCAAGACAGATGGCTGCCCACCCCGAGCCTGGTTCTGCTGGAGGTTTCTTCAGTTAAAGGGAGTTTTTCCTCTCCACTATAGGCAGCCTATAGCTGCTCAAGGGGAGATTGTTGGGTTTTCTCTAAATATCTGTATAATCTTGACTTGTAAAATGCCTTGAGATGACTTTGCTGTAAATTGGCGCCATAACAATAAAGTTGAATTGAAAGTTGAATTGACTATGGGCTTAACAAACTTTACCTCATACATGTTTTAAGTGTTTACAGAAGTGTTTGCAAAACTGCCGAAGGTTAGCTACTGTCTAACAGTAAACTGTTGCACAAACTGTAGTGACGTAGAGTCACACCATATTCATGTGTGATGGGAACAACTGCCTGAGGGTTGAGGATGTTTTGCCCAGCAGTAGAGCGATATAAAACAAATTTGTGACATATGAAGCTTTTGGAACTGCACTAGAGATGGAGATGGAGAGATTTTGCCACAACAATTTAGTGTCAGAAATACAATCTGGCGAGCAGCCATCTGGGAGTCAGTGGACTGTGGTCACCGTGCAGTGAGCGCCCCGGAAAAGAAACAAATTCCAGCGTAGAGGAGAGATGTGGTACTGAACACACCTTGCTGATCCCCATAGCTAGATCCACAAACTGGGTAACACAGATACTGGAGGAGTCGTAAAGAAAATTTTATGAGTCAAAAGTTATTTTTGGTTAAATTAATGTGCAAGCAATCCGGCAACTGTCATTGAAATAGACTAACAACTCCTAGTTGCATTGGGAAGTATAAATGTCAACAACTACCAAGTTGGATGGGGGCCAGCAGGGGCGGCTCTAGCTCAGTTGGTAAGGCAGTTGTCCACAGACCACAGGGTCAGTCAGCCTTGCATGGCAGCCATCACCATTCTGTGTCTACCAAATTACTCTGTTGGTCGCTTTGGATAAAAGCGCCTGCCAAATGACTAAATGTAATGTAAAAAGTCTCAATGGCTAGGGTGTGTAAGTGTTACCCAAAGAACTAAATGATTAGGAACATAGGACAGTCACCCTTGCAGAGACATCTGCGTTGAATGGATGCCGCACATGGCCAATCGGGATATTGGGCAAAAGACTGTCCCTATGGAAGCCAGCTTTGTTCTTATTGCCATTGAGGAGGACATAGAGCCAGAGATTATCCTTAGAAGGCACTGCTATTGGCAAACTAGCAGAGGGGGAGCATTGCTCTGGAGCGTTGCTGATGACTAAGTAAAAGGAGGAAGGTAATGCAGATGCTGAGACACATTGCAACAACTCATTCTTACACACAAATCCACTGATGATTATCTAGTTAACTGCAATGAAGAAATGCTTGTGCAGACATGCACTTACAATATGCCAAACAAATGCAATGAAGACTGCTTGACAAAGCCCAGAGATCTCATAGATGTGGCTTGAGCAATGTATTCAATATCTGAAAGCTAAATTTAAACCACCTGTGGAAACATATGCTCAGTATGCTAAGGGAGAGAGTAAATTTCCTGAATATACTCTGAAAGTGATAGGTCAAGAGATAACATTTTTGGTAGACTGTGGGATACTGAATTAATGTGTTTTTAATTTTATTAGAGAAGAAAAACGAAGAAAGAAGAAAGACCCAATCACAGATTATTAAAGGGCAGAGTAGTTCACAGAAAAAAGTTTTTCTTTAAAAAGAATGCATTGCAATTCAATTGAACATGGCTGTTCAAAAATAAAATTGCCGCCGTTTAGACTTTGCCTTACTGGAAGTGTGGCAGGGGCACCATAAAAAATAAGTGAGCACACTAGGATTAGGCCTTAGGAATTGAGTGACGGTGAGAGAAAGGGGAACATAATGTGTAAATGTAAGTGCTTCCAGGTGAGCATCTAGCAGAAGTAGCTCAGCAGAGAACAGAGCATGTAACATATAATATAACGATAACAATATAAATAATATAATTAGTATTAATAATTTAGTTTCTGTTCTCATCTGTTGTGATGTTAGCGGCAGAGACCACTGTGTCCACACAGGCATACAAACTTGGTCTCTCTAAAAGGGGCCTGATAATTAGTAAATCATAATGAAATTAATTTAAGGAGTATAATTTAAATCTAACTTGTTGTTGGCGTCATTATTAAGAAACACTTGTCCAGCGTGGAATAAAGTGGATCATTGTTTTAAATATAAACATTTTTCCAACATTTTCTTTTTACTGAAAGTCTGCGTGAACAAGCAGCAGCTGAGTAATCTTCTACTCTGCCTTAGACTTATTTTGGAAACCTTCTCTATCCACACTGCTTCTTATTCATAGACTCACTCACACATATATGCAGCTTGCCTTACCCACTTAGAGTAACTAACTCTGGGGTTCAGTATCTTGCTCAAAGAAAAGACATGACAGCCTCCACCTCTTGAGCAACAGAAGCCCCAGTGGAATAGACCTACCTGGACAGGGTACAACACAGGTCTCCTTTAAAACAATGTGTGAATCTCCATCCACTGAAGGCTCCTGATCTCCACAAAGGTCATCATCTACCAGGTTGCTGTCCTGCTGACCTGAACCATCTGACACAAAGCAAGACACGTTCCTGAATCTCAGGCCTTCTCCACACCTTGCCCCCTATTGAAAAAGAAAACAAATGTTTGGATTAAATATATAATTAGAGATAGGTTATATGTACAGTAATTATTGCACATTAGACACAAACACAACCAACTACCTTTCTGTTAATCCATCTGTTGGGATGTCAAAGATTTTAAACTTTTTACTCAGCTCTTTGTCATTGAACTTTGGTCAGCAAAATCAGCAAAAAAGTAACAGCCTTTAGAACAATTGAGCAGGGCCAAGTTCAACCTATGTTTGAATACAAATCTGTACATCACATTTTATTGTATTTCATCTCAACAGTTATTGAAAGTGAACATCCAGGAATTTGTCAGAATGAACTCTCTAACTAACTGGATGTTCACTGGAGAGTGTGTATCTGCAGAAGTCCACCAACAGCTCTTTGGTTTTCCCATACTGATCTGGAGGCAGCTTTGCTGGAACCAGACCACAAAATCCTACATCAGTTGTCTGTAGTCTCAATCATCATCGACGATGGCTGAATCATCAGAGAACTTCTGCAGGTTCTGAGCTAAATATGAAGTCTGCAGTGTAGATGGTGAAGAGGAACAGAGCTAAATGGTCTGAGTCAACTGTAGGGTTAGTGCATGACCACTCTACTGCTCTACCTCATGCATCACAATCACCCACAAGGGGCTTGTATAAAGGCAGGAGATCTTCCCAAGGGGGGCGGGGGTGCTGAGGTATATGCCTCCTTAGAGTTGGCATAAAAGTAGTCCAGTGATTTATTGTCTCTGGTGTGGCATGACATGTACTGGGTGAATGTGGGCAGAGTGGAGAATGGAGGTGTATGATTAAAATCTCCTGAGATGATGATGAGTGCATCCTTCCAGTTACTGAAGTATTTAATCTACAATACCTTTTACACATTCACTGTGTAAAAATATTATTTATCAATATCACTATTATATAGGCCTCACACCAGAGCATCAAAATAATGCAGCAAGAATGAACATTATCAGAAATCTTTAAAATCTTATTATAGCGCATGCAGTCAGTTATAAGACATGAGGTCTTATAACTGTGGTGCAGTTGGTAGCGTGGTCGTCCACCAATTCTACAGTTGTTGGTTTGATCACTGGCTCCTCTAGTCACATGCTAAAGTGTCCGTAAGAAAGACACTGAACCCCCACTTAGTTGCTCCGGGTGAGCATTGGCCATCAGTGAGTTGCAATACAGGGGGTATATCTTTATGCATTTACTCATTGTCATTTTATATATTTTGATTTATAGTTTTGAATACTTTATAGAGATCTGTTTTCACTATTTACTTTCCCCTAGTTCACTTTGCAGTCTCTGCAGTTTTAGACAAAAAGAAAAACTTTTTATGTTGGTCTCATTCATTGTTCTTAGTAGTTTTCTACATCCAGATGTGTGTAGATTTGGTAAGGAAAATCACCTTTTTAATAAAAAGTTGTTCCAGGGGACGTTTTTTGCAAAGAATCACGTGGAGATAATTTAAAGAAAATAAGATGTTCTTGTGTTAAATTTTTAAAATTTAAATATCCTCAATCGTCTTCAGTCATCAACAATTCTAAATTATAAAGTAATCTGGTATCTTTTAATGTTTTTTTTGTTCTCTGACAAACAGCTGGCAGACCTCAGACTTGCACTCAGACCAGGCACTGTATCTCCAACTGTAGCAGGGCTTCACTAGACAGGGCTTCCACTGGTCCATCTGTGAGGGACATGGCCTCCCATCACCCTGAGGAGCTTGGATTAATGTTCGTCTCCTCCACAGCTTGCCTGCAGAACAACAGATAAACATGCAGATAAACAAAGACATTATTTATAACAATGCTGACTTCATTTCTGTAATTTGCCCTATATGCTAGATTTTAACATTAGTCAAGTCTGAGTCAGCAAAAGGGTGAAAAGTAGCGATGTAAAGATTTGGGTTTGAAGGTCAATACCATATTAGGAGATAGAGCTGCATTAGTTTAAAAAAATACTATTTCAAATTGAATCTATAGAAAATTAATCTAAAATTTATGAGGATGTCACAAAATGACCATTGCAAATTTGTTCTGTGTCCCTGTTTGTATTTGTGTGTATGTGCGTGCACCTTCTAACTCTGGTAGAAAAACACATCAGAGGCTAGTCCACACAGTGTTAACTGTAAACAATATTAGCTAAATCTATACTCTGGTATTATTTAAGACTCAAACAGCTCAGAGCTTCTGGATAGCACAGATATATACAACATGCAGTGACAGGAACTCTAGTACAACTACACTAACCATTTTGACCACAGTACTAGACACATTGCAGAATTATCAACTTTCGGACAGTTTCAAATTCAAAATTGAGAAATTACGTTGTAAAAGTACAATTCATAGCAGAGCTTGATAATTGTATTGCATTAAATTGTACAGGTGTAGCTAATACACTGGTCAGTGAATGTTTTTCCTAGTACTGTGTGATAAGGTGAAGCATAACATTGGAACAATAATG
This sequence comes from Channa striata, assembly GCA_033026295.1. Lineage (NCBI taxonomy): Eukaryota > Metazoa > Chordata > Actinopteri > Anabantiformes > Channidae > Channa > Channa striata. The sequence continues at coordinate 391,693 of CM065181.1, read as the reverse complement.
TTAAATGGTAAATGGTCTGCTTACATAGTGTTTTTATCTAAAGCACTTTGCAATGTTGCTTCTCATTCGCCCAGTCACACACACTCACTCAGGTGGCGGTGGTTGCCAAACAAGGCTTTACCAACTGATTTGGCTGACTTTTTCTCTGGTGTAGCTAAAGCACCAGAGAAGAACTCTTCCACCTACGCAGGCATGTGCAAGCAGGCTGGAATGGGTAAAGAAAACTGTCAGGTCTGTTGTGGGGCAACTGTGGTGCAGGAGGTAGCGCCGTTGTCCACCAATCCCGCGGTTCGCCTCTTCCTCTCACGTCTTGGGCAAGACACTGAACTCCAGCAGTTAAGTGTCACACTACCAGTCAAACGTTTGGGCACACCTTGTCTCTCTAATGGTTTTTCTTTATTTTTCCAACCCTATTAAAGCAAGGAATCTCACAAATGCACCCTGACAAGGCACACCTGTGAAAGGGAAACGATTTCATGTTGCATTTCAGACTGCTAGTACAGTCTGGCAGTTATAGCTCCACACTTGCTGATTTGACAATTGTTAAAGGTTTGTTCAACTTTCTCCACATTGAGATGTAAATGTTTCTGCATACTGAGATTTCATCTTCAACATGATGTTTTGAAAGGGTCATAGTAGTTTATTAGTTTAACTGTTGCTCAGGGGTTTGTCATTTTCCAGGACCTCGCAAGTATTTCATGTTACAGGTACTTGTGGCAAAATGATTCTACTTTTTTAAATTAGTTAAGCTACAATCAGTTTATTTTACCTTTTTTAGAAAACTTTAGCTTACCTTTTTTTTACTTTTTAAATAAAACTTTCAACTATTTATAAACCATTAAAATTTATTTCAGCTTTCAGCAAAAAGAGTTCAGCTGTTTTCAGCATTGCCTAAAAAATCCTTTTAGCTCTGAAGCATTCACAGTTTGCGTTTTTTGGTGAAAATTTTAAGCATTACATCAATGTGATCGCAGAAACAGCGATACAGGCCTGATAGCTAAGCTAACACGTTGACTTCTGGTGACTCCAGCAAAGCTGGACACATTAGGCTGCTCTGCTAACGTAGTTAGCTAGCTAACACTATTTAGTGTTATAATTAATCATTATCTCCACTGCTCCACTTACCACTATCTTTCTTTTTTCAACTCTTCCCTTTTTCATTCACAGAAGAGTAACACTCAGGGCCCTCTACTGGCCTGGGGCCACAAGCAGTTGCCAGCAGGCAAGGAGCATCTGTTTTGACAGCAGAGCCTTGTGGAATTCCATAACTAACTTTTGTGTATGATGAATCTTTTGAACACAAAAGTTAGTTATGGAATTCCACAAGGCTCTGTATTAGGACCAATACTCTTTACTCTATATATGTCTCCCCTAGGCAACATTATTAGAAAACACTCTGTAAATTTTCACTGCTACGCTGATGACACACAGTTATATCTATCTATGAAACCTGATGAAACAAATAAATTAATCAAACTACAAGCATGTCTTAAAGATATAAGGGACTGGATGACGTATAATTTTCTTCTTCTAAACTCAGATAAAACTGAAGTTATTGTATTTGGGCCTAATAGTCTAAGAGACATGTTTTCTAACCATATCGCTACTTTAGATGACATAACTCTTGCCCCCAGTAGTACTGCAAGGAATCTTGGAGTCATTTTTGACCAAGATTTGTCATTTACCTCACACATAAAGCAAATCTCTAGAACAGCCTTCTTCCACCTACGGAACATTGCCAAAATTAGGAGCATCCTATCCCAAAGCGAAGCTGAAAAATTGGTTCATGCATTTGTTACTTCTAGATTGGACTATTGTAATTCTCTACTTTCAGGCTGCCCGAGTAACTCTCTAAAAAGCCTCCAATTAATCCAAAATGCTGCAAGATTACTGACTGGGATTGGTAGCATCGCTTTGGGACAGGATGCTCCTAATTTTGGCAATGTTCCGTAGGTGGAAGAAGGCTGTTCTAGATATTTGTTTTATGTGTGAGGTAAATGACAAATCCTGGTCAAAAATGACTCAGAGATTCCTTGCAGTACTACTGGGGGCAAGAGTTATGTCATCTAGAGTAGCAATATGGTTAGAAAACATGTTTCTTAGACTTTTAGGCACAAATACAATCACTTCAGTTTTATCTGAGTTTAGAAGAAGGAAATAATACGTCATCCAGTCCCTTATGTCTTTTAAACATGCTTGTAGTTTAATTAATTGATTTGTTTCATCAGGTTTCATAGATAGATATAACTGCGTGTCATCAGAGTAGCAGTGAAAATTTACAGTGTTTTTTTATGTTGCCAAGGGGAGACATATATAGAGTATTGGTCCTAATACAGAGCCTTGTGGAATTCCATAACTAACTTTTGTGTATGTCGAAGATTCATCATTAACACGAACAAATTGGAATCTATCTGATAGATACGATTTAAACCAATTTAGTGCAGTTCCTTTAATTCCAATTACATGTTCTAGTCTCTGTAAAAATATTCTGTGATCAATGGTGTCAAATGCAGGACTAAGATCTAGCAGAACTAATATAGAGAAAAGTCCGTTATCTGAAGCCAGAAGAGGATCGTTGGTGACTTTAATCAGTGCGGTTTCTGTGCTATGATGAACTCCAAATCCTGACTGAAATTCTAAAAACAAGTCGTTTCTGCGCAGGTGGTCACATAATTGCTTTGCAACTACTTTTTCAAGTATTTTAGAAATAAAGGGGAGATTGGATATTGGTCTGTAATTGGCTAAGACACCTGGATCCAGACTAGGATTTTTAAGTAGAGGTTTGATTACAGCTACCTTATAGGCCTTTGGTACATATCCTGTTTGTAAAGATAGATTAATGATATCTAATACGAACGTGTCTAATAAGGGTAACGGTAAAGCATCTTTCAGCAGTCTAACTGGAATAGGGTCTAGCAGACATGTTCTTGGTTTAGCTGCCATAATAGTTGAAGTTAACTCAGCAAGGTCTATGGGCACAAAGCAGTCTAAAAGGGACTGAGGACTTGATGATTCTAATTCTGTTGTATTTGTGGGGAGGGTCTGGTGAATTTTATTTCTAATAGCTATGATTTTGTTTGTGAAGAAGGTCATGAAGTCATTGCTGCATAGCGTTGAGGGAATACTAGTCTCAACTGAACTATGGCTCTTAGTCAACCTGGCTACAGTGCTGAAAAGAAACCGGGGGTTGTTCTTGTTTTCCTCTATTAGTAATGAATAATATGCTCTTCTGGCTTTACGGAGTGCTAATTTGTATAAGTATAAACTCTTTTCCCAGGCTAAGCGTGATTCTTGTGAATGAGTGGAACGCCACTTCCTTTCTAGTCTTCGTGACGCCTGCTTTAAATTGCGGGTTTGTGAGCTATACCATGGAGATCGCCTATTCAGAATTACTGCCTTCTTTTTTAGAGGGGCAACAGTATCAAAGTATGGAACGTAAAGATGCTGCATAATTATCAGTAAGGTAATCAACTTGTACAGGAGTACAGTTAATGAGGCTACTCTCAGTTATATCAGTGCATGTTGAAGTAAATGATGAAGGGATCATTTCCTTAAACTTGTTCACAGTGTTTTCAGATAACCTCCTGAAGCAAAACTTTTTTCTAGCTGCTGTGTAGTCCATTAAATTAAATTCAAATGTTATTAGAAAGTGGTCAGAGAGAACAGAATTATGAGGAAATACTGTTAGTTTATCAATTTCAATGCTGTATGCAAGGACAAGGTCTAGGGTGTGACTAAAACATGAGTGGGTTCTTTTACATTTTGAGAGAAACCAATTGAATCTAATAATGAAGTAAATGCCGTGTTGAGGGAGTTACTGTCAGCATCTACATGAATGTTAAAATCGCCCACTATGGCGACTTTATCTGCACTAAGCACTAAATCGGCTAGAAAATCTGAGAATTCAGTCAAAAATTCAGAATAAGGGACTGGAGGACGGTACACAATAACAAATGGAAGTGGATTTTGAGTTTTCCAAATTGGGTGTGAAAGGCTCAAAGTAAGACTCTTAAATGAGTTGATGATCGCTTATCAAGTCATTTACTAACAGAGATTTAGATGAGAGAGATCTGATATGTAATAATCCACATTTAATTGTTTTAGTTTTTTGTTCAGTAAGAGGAGCAGTCCTGGTTTTAATTAAGTTATTATGATTAACTCCTCTTGTGATCATTTTTAGTTTGTAAAATTTAGTTAATCGGGGAACAGACACAGTTTCTATAGGAATGTGGGAGTTGTGGGGGGGTGGCGGCGGTCAGGATACTGCAGAGAGGCGTGTAGGACTGGATCTCTGCGTACTAGGCTCAACTCTAGTTTGTCAATCTTTTGGTTGTCTAATAAAATCGGCCATATTTTTTGATAAGACAGAGGCACCATCCAAAGTAGGATGAATGCCATCTCTCCTAATAAGCCTAGGTTTTCCCCAAAAACTTTTCCCATTGTGTATGTAGCCCACATCGTTTGCTGGACACCACTTAGACAGCCAGCGGTTGAATGATGACATGCGGCTATACATGTTGTCACTGTCACTGAGTCCAACATTGTCTCTGCTAAGTTACACACCGATTCAATATTCATTTTAGTGGCCTCCGATTTGCGTAATCGGGCGTCATTTGTTCCTGCATGAATAATAATCTTACTGTATCTACGTTTATCCTTAGACAGGAGTTTCAAATAGGTTTCGATGTCGCCCACTCTGGCCCCAGGGTAACATTGGACTATGGCTGCTGGCGTCTCTAACTTCACGTTTCTGACTATGGAGTCGCCAATTACCAGAGTTCGTTCCTCAGCGGGTGTGTCGCTGAGTGGGGAAAATCGATTAGAAACGTGAACCGGCTGGTGGTGAAGGTGGGGCGTCTGTTTAGCATTAGAAAAGAGCTACATACGCACCTGCAAGCCCACAGGTGTGAGTGCACTCAGACCATGGTGACCAGTCAGACAGATGGCAGTTAATGGGACACTCCACCACACAGGAAGAATTCATGTGCCACTTCCTCTCCAGACCCAGCTACAACATAAAATGCTTTGATGAACAACTGTTTTATAAAAAAAAATGTTACAAAAGGCTTTGAAAGCACAAGTGGCATAAATCTCACCTGTTTGCAGAACTTGAGGTCAACAGATTTGCCATCACTACGAACACAGTCCAGCATGCGGGTTTTAATGCCGTTTCCACACACTGCTCTGTCACTCAGCTGACAGGTACTCCAATCTGCAGGGATTTTTCATCAGCAAAAAGTCAATGCCAACCTACTTTGTAGTGTACACTAAATTGTAGTGTTCAAGATTTATGTAATTAACCATTCTTGAGTCCCACCAGTAATGTTGTACGAGTAGTGGAAGCAGTTGATGTTTAGTGTGCAGGGCTCTATCTGTTTAGACGGCGGACACTCCTTTTGCTTTCCAGGTTGGCGAAGCAAATAAGCACCTCTCTCCCGGGTATTGTTTCCATTGCACGGCTGACATGACAAAATAATTATTATGGATACAGAATGTGCATGCATGAGAAGTTCAATTCAACTTCAACTTTACCATCAAAGTTACCATTTTAATGTTAAATCATGCTTAAACATGCTAAAAACATTTATTTCAACTTCAGGGAAAAGGTTGGGTTGGCCCATAGTGGCTTGCATAGCTTGCACAGCAGCTCAGGACTAAGTCTCCCTCTAGTCATCTGACACATTTTTTTTTAACAGCTTGTATGTATAATGACTAATAAAGCACTTTACTTTAGATAGTGCTTTTATTTAAAGTCTTTTATTGCTTCTCATTCACCCATTCACACATATTCACTGTGTATTGACCGATCACAGAGTTGGTTCACTCATTTGCAGGTTTTTGAGTCTAAAAAAAAGTTTAGTGACTCAATGTTTTCTTTTCAGTGGGATACAAAGCCTCAGAGAGATCAGTCAGGATCATGGTCCAGAATCTTTAAAGCAAGACCATCTACTGTACTTAATTTCCTCACAGAATGGAATATTGTCTTATTAGTATTAAGATTTAGATTTATGTCATGTGCCAACTCCTCTTGTTTGTCTAAAGCAGAGGTGCAGAAATCCAAAGCATTAATCACAATGAGATGCAACGTAAACAGACAACAATGAAATATTCAGATGCTTAGGAAAAAAAGAAAAGATGATTTTAAACAGCTGAAGTACATAATGATGTGTGGTTCGGATTCCAGGAGTCAGGACAAAAAGACCAAAAGAAAACCACTGAGCATAAATTTGAAATCAAACTAGCAAGATGTCAATACAAAGACCTAACAATAAGTAGGTCTTTGCACTGTTTTGGTCCATTCTTTAGTGGAATTAGTGGTGGTCAAGAAAACTGTGAAGCAAGATACAATAAAAGTTGGAAACCACAAACAACAAATAAGTAAATTTAATTTTTTTTTATGGAAAAATGTTTGATTTTAATTGGTTGATTTTAATTTTGATTTGTTTAAATTTATTATTTTTTACTCTCAAGCAACTCTCTAAGCAATAGCTACAGACCAATCTCCCCTCTCCCATTAATACGCTAAATTTTAGTAACCCCTTCAGTAGGACAGGTACTGAAAAGAAGATGTGTAAAAAGTAATTGACCCTAATCGTTGTTTCATCCTTGGTGCAACAACTGCCATCAAGCTGGTTAATACACTTAATTCAGTGGGAGATATGGGTACTAAAAGAAACCATATGGTCGAGGAAGCTGACAACTTTAAAAAGTTGCTTAACTTCCTACAGGAGAAAGTTGCTGCTGTCAGGCTGCAACAGAATAGTATTCTGGCCCTGTCAGAGGAGGTCAAAGCTCTGTGGGTATGGAGTGCAGAGAAAGACAGAAGGCTTGCCTACCTAGAGAGCATATTCGCAGACACTGAGCTGTATATGGAATGAATGAGGTGATTACTGGGCTTCACATCAAGCGTCAGTCATATGCTCAGTCTGTGACCACTGACACTGAGGTGAGTTCGATGCTGGCTCTACAGAGCGACAGGTGGCTGCTTTTCTTCAATTCCTCAGGAGGAATGCCAATGACAAACCAGCCATCATCATAATGTTTTTCAATAGAAAACAAAAAATCACAGTTCCGAAACAAGGGAAAACATTAAAAGGATCAAATGGATAAACGAGTACCTAACATAACACATTGATGTAGCCAAAAAAACCACATCATCTGAAGAAACAATGAAAATACAAAACTTGGACTTCAACCTCCTAAATATTCAAGTTGAATAGGACACTTAAGGAAAGTTTAGTACTAGTGATCAGGAATATCATGGATCAGTGACCACCACATCTGGACTATGACACAACAAAAAATCAAATACAACCATGACAAACACAAAATGATAGATACAAAATGATAGATACATAACTCAGAGTAAAATGGATCATGACCAACTGGAATTGAAATAATATACTGAACATACTGTTCATAGTCTACAGGATTCTCCACCATCAACAACAGCTGCTGCTACTATACTGAGGAACAAACCAAAGAGCAAACTATCCATTGCTCATTTCAATAGCAGAAGTATGTATGCTAATATCAATAATATGAAAAAAAATCTACACAACTTCTCACAACCGTTCAACATAATAGCAATTTCTGAAAACCGGTTAAAAGTGGAAAAAGGGATAAGAGACTTTGAATGGAATGGGTTTTACCTCAAGTACAATGATAGACAAAACAAAGATGGAGCAGAAGTGGCAACACATGTGAATAAAACTTTAAGGTATTGGAAAGCATGACAATTGTGATTGACAATATACTGGAATGTATTAATATTTGCAACAAAAAAATACAAATGTCATTATTAGCTGTGTATATAGAGCACCAGGCACGAACATTGAAATCTTTACTGCTACAATGGAAATAATGTTTGCAGATAAAAGAAATAACATTTAAAAAGTACAATGTACATCAAAATGAAGTGTTTGCTGATGATACAAATATTTTCTCTGCTGGGGAGGACTGAAACTGTTGGAGGATATAACTGTGATGGGAAAAAATCAATCAGTCAAGTAGACTGGGCCCCCACGGAGATGTCTCCAAGTTGCACAAGAGTTAGGGGGAACCCTATGGTGATGTCTCTGACTTGCACCACATTCCTATATGTTAATGGTATGTTGACATGTTTACATAAAAGGAGAAAGTTGGAGGCAGAAGTCTGGGGGAGACTGTATTCTACCTAGCAGCAGAAGGAGATAAAATACATGCGTAGGAGGAAAGTCTTTAGAACTGCACTGCACCGAGGCATGGTACTCGACTAGGTAGGGGCGGCTGTGTCGCAGTTGGTAGCGCAGTCGTCAACCACAGTTGTTGGTTTGATCCCTGGCTCCTCTTGTCACATGTTTAAGTGGCCTTAAGCAAGACATTGAACCCCACTTAGTTGCTCCCGGTGAGCATCGGGAAACTACACAGCAGCTCCCCCATCGGTATATAAAAGTGTATGTGATTCTGAGTGTGAATGGGTAGATAAGAAGCAGTGTAAAGCAGTGCTTTGAGTACCAACAGGTAGAAAAGCGCTACATAAGTGCTGACCATTTGTTGGTGCACTTCTCTCTTGCAAGATAATTACACTGTAAGTCGCTTTGGATAAAATGTCTGCCAAATGACTAAATGTAAAAGCTTCTTTACTGATTACACTTGTGTCTGTGACCAGTAATTGTCGAGTTTTCCATTATAATAACTAAGAAATGGGAAAATTAACAAATTGTCATTGAATTTAAACAAAACAGAAATATTGTTATTTGATAACTTGGAAATGTATTAAGATAGATTGGTTAGAAATTGAAAGAATACATGGTAATACATATCCTAATATAATATATCTAAACTGTCAAGAAGCACCTCAATATTAAAAAAGCAATCAGGTTGTACTGTTCACTAGTTTTACCATATTTAAATGACTGTACAGAGGTCTATGTAAGCAGACTGTATTCACTGTCTATTCTCCAAACAAGAGCGATATAGATATTCGTAGAGCTGGATATCTGTTTCACACCAACACATTATTTTTACAATCAAAATTATTCAAACTTGCAGATCATGTTGAATTTCATAGAGCACAAAAAATAACTATAAAAAAATAAAATAAAAACATAATAAAAATAACTTATTACCAGGAAACACTAAGAAATTATTCAGTGAACTAGAGCGGGATATGATTGCACGACTAGAAAATACGTTTGTGTTTTGATATGTTGAGTAAAACTATGCAGCAGTTAAGAAATTGAAGTACAGCAGAACCCACTACGATAAGTTTAAATTTATGTATAAAGAAAAAAGTTTCAAAAACTCCAGGGAAGTACACTGTAAGTGCTGAATAAATTCATTATGTAAATTCTTGGTTGATTTGTTAGGTGTACCGTAATTCCATAAATATGTTACTAATCTAAGTTAAAAGGTCTAAATATAAATTTGTGGGTTATTGTGACGTAAATTTCTGTAGCTGTTCATTTCACGTTGTTAAGAGACACTACGACGTGAAACGTGTCTCGCGAGAATGCAGACACTTCCGGGAGCAACACGGAATATCTCTCCCGTAAACTGCAGGTGGGCAGATGTCTCCCACGAGGCTCTGCTGAATTATATTAAAGTTGTCGCTGTCTGAAGGCAAAGGCCAGACATTCAAAGTCAGTTAAGTAATTAAGGACCTTGGCCAACAAGGTATTTTTATTTTGTAAGGTGTATGTTGTTTGTGTTTTCAACGGATATCTTTATTTTTTCTTTATTTTGTGTACATGCTTGGCATTGATTATCTGCTAATATATTTAGTACTGCTCATTTGTAAATACATGTTTGAAGGCGTGACTAAAGGAGAAGCACTGAAATTAAACATAATGAGAGGTTGAAGATTATTTATCTCTCCTCTAATCAAGGATTACTGTGTAGATGACTAGCACAATGGCATAAAAATTACATTTAATTCTTACAAGTGCACATGGACTCCAGACTCCCCAGCCTGATAAAACACAGTCTTCAGGGCAGGGCAACTGGCTGCTGCGGGACCCCAAAGGCATCTCCTCTGGGTCACATAAGTAATCCTCCACTTGTTCAGAGGGCCCATCTATAGTGTTTAGCATACATCTGGATACACAACGTTACGGTAGAAGTTAGTCTATTTCTAGAGCACCCACCAATCTATGGCAGGCATTACAGCCATCTTCTTCCTTATCATTGATTAGTAATCAGCAGCAATAATCTAATGACATTTCAAAAATGTACAAGTTTACAAGCACAGGCAGGAATGTGGTGAAATTTGGTATCTTACAATGTAGGGTTCGCTCAACTCACCTGACTTTCCTAGTCTGAACACCTTCACCACAGTTATCATTGAGATCGACATTGCTGACCTTCCATACGCTCCAGGGTTCTGACACCCAGATATATTGTCCACAATCACTGTGGCATGGCACTACCTCATACACCTGAGAAAAGAAACATTGTTACTTATATGATCTTAAGAATGCCTGAAATATGCAGATTAGCAGTACAAGATGTCAGTTTTGTGTCTCTAAGCTCTGAGAACACTGACTTGTTAGATTATATACATTTTATGTATTTTTGCCTATAACAAGCCAATGAAAGAAATACCCAAGTAAATCTATTTAGTATGTATACAGTCTACGGTAAAATAATATAAACTATGAACTGTGTACATACCTGGGCCTGTAGATTGACAGAAAGAGACAGCAGAGCAAAAGTGTTTCAGATTATTGCACTCAGGAAACAAATATATGTATTAAATGTAGCAGATAACACAATACATAAAACATACATTCACACAAAGAAAAGGATTAAAAAAGATTTGTTCAAACAATAATTGCAGTTTAATACAAAATTGGTCTCACCTGGTTAACATGGTCCAGTTTAGGACATGGTCTTCCACCATTATAGGGCTTTTCTCTGAGCCACTTGGAGCGAACTTTGACACCGCTACCACAGGACTTGCTGCAGCGTGACCAGTTAGACCATTCACTCAGTTTACAGTCAGATGGGCAGGGGATGATGCAAGCCTCCTCAATGTATCCTGTGCCCAAAAATTTTACATTTTTGTTAAATCACATTGATCATCTGTACAGCAGAAACTGTGAATAACATGTCCCTCTTTACAATCTGCACATCGGACTTCGAGTGCAACTCAGAGTAGTAAGAGTAAGGGGGCACAACAGTGGATTTTGTAGACTGTGGATTGATCACCTCCAGATTAATATCTCCAAAACTATAAAACATTGTGATTAATTTCCAGAGAAGGAGACCTAAATTGGCCCCAATCACCATTCAAGTCATGGAGGTGGAGGCTGTCTCCAGGTCCAGGTACCTTTGAGTGTAGCCCAATGACAAATGGACTGGTCCAGCCAATTGGAGAAAGTGTAAAGGGATGGTCAAAGCAGACTGTTGCAATTTTTCTATGTATTGTTTATCTCTTTCTTTTTTGTCTCTCTTTGGCTGCTGTAATATCTTGTTTCCAGTAAAGTATTATTACATTCTATTTGATGTCTTCTATTGTGTTTTAGTTTATTTTATTTTATTCCATTCTATTCTAGAGCAGTGACAAAACTTCTGTTCTGTACAAGAACGTTCTGTACAAGAACAGACTTATTTAGCATAAGAGTTTGAACTTTTGCAAAATCCACATGTGGCGACTGTGGCGCAGTTGGTAGCATGGCCATCCACCAGTCATTATTAGCGTTATTATTAGCATTATTTTAAACACAGAATAAATATGGTTCTCCTGTAGCATTATTTTGTCAATTGCAAGTAATCACAGTGGATACATGTAGCCCCACTGTGCACTAGCACATGAGGCTGCCTTTCTTTTAGAAGGAGGGGTAAACAAAAAATTGCATCATTCAGTCAATCATATTAATGTATGAATCAACAGGGACCACTCTGTCACAGTTCTCAGCACAGTAACATCAAGAGCTGTGCTTTACATCTCCCCTCTTTCTGTGCAAATGGCACAGAGCGAAGGAGAGGGAGGCAACCCCAAGTTTAGGTTAAAAAAACTCATCTATTACACACATTTACAAAAATTTACAAAGATAATGTGTAAAATTCAATCTCTACATTTAACCCATCCCCTTGGGGGAAGCAGTGCAGATCCAGCATAATTTCTCTTGCAATAATAACAATGATTTCTAACTCTGGCTTTTAAGCACTGAAATCTCCCTGTTGTCTCTGCTTGTCCTTTTATGTTTTTTATTCTGTACTTGCATTTTTTCCAACTAACTTTCTCGCCAAGTTTGTCAGAAATCCGTGAACTGTGACCCATCTTTGCTTGCCAAGACTTATTTTATATCATGATATCCTGCAGTTAACAAATAAACCAGCTAATTTTGGAATAATACAGAACTTTTTATTAACTTATTATTATTTGAATATTTAATTGAATTATTTATAGTAGAGAAATAGAAAGCAAATATTCACTATTTATCTGCACAACACTTTTAACGTCTTTAAGCAAAATTATGTAACTTGTAAACTTACTTAAGATTACTAGTGGGATTTAATTATTTTTTGCCAATATGGATAAAATGTGCTGATTTCAAAATAAATGTTTTAACTTAAAACAAAATAACTTCTCATGTTCCTCAAAACATTTAGAGTTATGGCAAAACATTTAAAACTCACCGTGGCTGTTGCAGCGAGATGTCTCAACTACACGGTTGTCCTGATCGTAGCACACCATGGCTTGATAACGATATCCTTGTCCACATTCCCTGATGTCACCTTGGACCTTCATGCCTAGTTGACCTTCCATGCGGGCACCCTCAGGCAGGATACAGTCCGACCAGTTGCCCACAGGTTGCGCATTGTATTTGTTACATGGGCAATACTGGGTCTCACTTAAGGGATACATCTGGTGGTTTTTACACTGGTCGCGCTTTTTGCTTTTCCCTGCAAAAGCACATAGCTAAGATTTTAGGAACTGGGTTAAGATTATAGTTAAGATTTAAGTTTAGTTTTAGATTTACCCTGATTTGGGAAACCAGCTTTCCGGTTTACATGACATTTAAGAAATCTAACCTGGTTAGACTTAAGTCCATGTAAACATACTGTACTCAATAATTGAGATGTTCCAGTTGCTTTTTCTCCAGTTGCCTGTAGAAAAAGTCTGTTTGACTTGAGCAAGACTTAAAATATGGAAACAACAGGGACATTTGGATTTCCTAAATAAAGTTTTTATGAAATACACATTGAGAAAAATGTAATTATAATTAATAAAATTTTTCACACACACCACCAGTCAAAAGATTAGACATACCTTGTCGCTCTAATTGTTTTCCTTTATTTTCCCAAACCCATTAAGGCAAGAAATTCCACAAATGAACCCTTACAAGGCATAGCTGTGAAGTGAAAACCTTTTCAGGTGACTCCCTCAAGGGTGACACACAGAACTGCAGCAACTACAGAGGTATAAAGCTGATGAGCCACACAATGAAGCTGTGGGAAAGAGTAGTGGAAGCCAGGCTTAGGAAGGAGGTGGAGATTTGTGAGCAGCAGTATGGTTTCATGCCCTTTAAGTGCTCAGTGGTGTTTAGGTATTATATTAACGTGATTTTAGAACTGTTGTTATTAGCTGTACTGAAGAACACAGAAGTTCAATAAATCTGCAATGTTTTTTATAATACATCTCTGAAGTGGATCTTTTTTGGACCATTCGACACGCCTAAGGTGGCCTGTACAATTTGTAAGAAAACTTTTCTTTACACGGACTAAACGATTGGATTAACGAAAAGATGGAAAGTGGAAAGGATACAGATACAACTGTCGAGCTAGCAAACCGAATTCAGATGACCATGAAGAAAAGGCTAAACTGAAGTAGTTGTCAGAAAAAAGGAAAAAGACACTTGGTCTGATGGACAACGACTGTAACGCGGAGACAGTGAATACCACGCTGATTCCGGAGCTCGACCAACTGTTTGGTGAGTTGCGTAGAAATGGGGCGCTCCTGTACGGAGTTCAGAGAGGTAGATCAGGACTCAGAGACAGAGAAAATTGAGCACGGGTATGGAGCACGTTACCCGCAGTCAGAATGTGGGGCTGGGTCTTATGGAAGCCTACAGGCCAGAGCGGAATACCCTGGTCCGCAGTATCCTAGGGCAGATGTTAAGCATGAGGCATCACAGCACCAGAATTACATCTCTGAACCTATGACTAATCAACAAAGGTCAGGTACTCTACCTTCACAGAGGATATCTAATTTTTGAGGGGATCCTTTAGAGTATGGGCCCTTCATAATGGCCTTCCTGTTGATAATAAGTCAGGAAGACAAGTGGGTGTAAAAAAGAGTTTTACCACCCATGTAACACCAAGGACGGTTCAAAAGGACATGACTTCAAAGCCAAGTCCTAACATGAAAGGCGTTACTAAGAACATGAAGGCCATGCATGAGTCTTGTCTTTTCTGCCATGGTCAGCATATCTTTAATGAATGTGCAAAACTTCTCAATTCACCCCACAAAGAGAGGGTCGACTTTCTCAAAAGTCATGGACTATACTTCAGTTGTCTGAAACCGGGTCACATGAGTAAATTCTGTCAGGAGAGATTAAACTGTCAGGTATGCTCAAAAGCACACCCCACATTGCTGCATATAAAACACCAAGAAAATAGTGCAGTTAAGGAAGTAGGGACAGATGAAAGTGACAAAGAGAAAATTTCCAGTGGTTTTGTCAGTACTAGTTTTAATCAGAATTCGGATACTGGGCCCGGGGACACAAATGATATTTTTGCCATAGTTCCTGTTCAAGTAAAGGCAAAGAAAGGTGACAAAGTAATTCAGTCATATGCATTCTTAGATCCAGGCAGTAATGCTACATTTTGCACAGACAAACTTCTTAATGAACTAAATCTACATGGGAAAAAGGTCAATCTTTTCTTTACAACTATGAGAGACAGTAGTGTTGTCACTAGCAACGTGGTGACAGAGTTGGAAGTGAGTCCTCTGCATGTGGACGACTTCATAGAGCTAAAAGAAGTTTTTTCACGAAGCAATATCCCAGTGAACAAGAACAACATCCCACGTCAAGAAGACATAGACAAATGGCCACATCTTAGCGGAGTGAAAATACCTTACATCAAGGCTGACATATGTCTTCTAATTGGAACTAAGGTTGCAGAAGCATTAGAACCAGAGGTAGTCATCCCTAGCTTCAATAAGGGGCCTTATGCCATCAGAACCAGGCTGGGATGGACAGTCAATGGGCCGTTGAGAGAGGGTGGTTGTAGTAAAACAAAAGAGGGAATAAGAACAGTTAGAGAACCTGTGGAAGGAACAATTCAAATATGACTTTCCTGAAGGAGCTCAAGATGAGGATCAGGGGATGTCTAAGGCAGATCACCTATTTATGGAAAGGGTGTCACAATCTGCAAAAATAATAAACGGCCACTACTGCATTAACTTACCACTAAAGGACTTGAATGTCAAAATGCCTAGCAATCGTGCCATGGCAGAGCAACGTGCAGTGAATCTCAAGAGGAAGTTTCTCAAGAATCCCTCATTTAGAATGGAGTACATCACTTTCATGACGGATATGATCACTAAAGGATATGCAGCTAAAGTTCCGGATAAGGATCTTGGCCGCAGCGATGGAAAAGTTTGGTATATTCCTCATTATGGAGTGTACCATCCCAAGAAGCACAAGCTTCGTCTAGTGTTTGACTGTGGGGCCTCATATCAGGGCACCTCATTAAGCGAACAACTTCTCCAAGGCCCAAACCTTACTAGCACTATAATTGGCGTTCTAACTAGGTTTCGTCAAGAACCTGTGGTGATAGTAGCTGACGTGGAAGCTGTGTTCCACCAGGTAAAGGTTCCGCAAGAAGATGCTGACTTGCTTAGATCTTGTGGTGGCCAGACGGTGACACCAGTCAGCCAATGGTTGAATTCAGAATGGAAGTGCATCTGTGTGGGGCTACTTCTTCGCCTAGTTGTGCAAGCTATGCTGTCAGGCGATGTGCCAAAGATAACGTACATCTCTTCGAAGCTCGTGCAATACATACAGTGTTACAGAATTTTTATGTTGACGACTGCTTAAAATCAGTCGAGTCTGTTGACAAAGCCAAAGACCTCTACCAAAGTCTTAAGGCTGTATGTCAGAAGGGTGGCTTCAGACTAAATAAATGGATCTCTAACAATAGAGTGGTGTTGGCGGCAATACCGGAGGAGGAGAAGGCAAAGGAAGTAAAGGACTTGGATTTAGATCAAAACACGCTTCCAGAGGAGAGGGTGTTGGGTGTGCAATGGTGCATACAGTCAGATCAGTTCAAGTTCAAAATTTCCATCCAAAGTAAACCTCCCACTAAAAGGGGAATTCTTTACATGTTGAGCTCAGTGTATGATCCTTTGGGAATACTAGCACCTTTGATTTTAGCGGCCAGGAATATTATGCAAGAGTTTTGCAGGATGAAATTAGGATGGGATGAGACCGTACCAGAACATCTCGCCCAAAGATGGCTCCAATGGGTACAGGGTCTACAACAGTTACGCAACTTTGGAATACAGCGATGCTTCAAGCCAGAGAACTTTGGTCAGCCAATTTCCTCTCAGCTGTATCATTTTTCAGATGCCAGCGAGGTGGGCTATGGAACAGTAACCTACCTGATTCAACAAAACAGAAGTAATGATGTTCAATGTGCCTTTGTGTTTGGAAAGGCAAGAGTTACCCCCCTAAGGCCAATAACTATCCCTCCCTTAGAACTCACCGCAGCAACATTAGCGGTACGTGTGGACAGAATGCTGAAGAAAGTATTGCAGATACCATTAGAAAATTCTGTGTATTGGACTGACAGCACAGCAGTGTTAAAGTACATCAGCAATGACACCACAAGGTTTCGCACGTTTGTGGCTAATAGGGTGTCAGAGATTCAGAAGGGCTCAACAATCCCACAATGGCACTATGTAAATTCCCAACAAAATCCAGCAGACAGCGCATCAAGAGGTCTGAATGTGAACGCTTTCATGACAAATAAACTCTGGGTTTCGGGTCTGGACTTCCTTACACAGGCAGTTGAGAAATGGCCAAGGAATCCCAATCATTGGCAAGAACTAGAAACAGCTGATCCAGAAGTCAAAGGAAGGATCGTTGAAAATGTTGTTGTCGCTAAGGAACTTCCGGATACAATGCAAAGCTTGAATAGATTACTACTCATCGTGTATACGACTAAAAAGGGCAGTAGCATGACTACTTACGAGTGAACTTTCCAGAGGAGATAGCGGCTCTGCTAAAAGGAGAACCAGTAAAATGGAGTAGCCACGTACATAAGCTCAACCCATTGCTGCAGGATGGAATCCTTCGTGTAGGTGGTAGGCTTACCCGAGCAAAGAGGGTCTGCAACCATTTCTCTGCGAAGCCGAATCCATACTAAACAGTCGGCCGATAACTGCGGCATCCAACGACCCTAACAACTTGGAGGCGTTGACACCAAAGCACCTCCTTTTATTGAAAACTCAACCTTCAATTCCCCCCGGAACTTTTCAGAAGGAGGACTTATATGCTCGTCGTAGATGGAGGCAAGTTCAGTACATGGCGGATCTCTTTTGGAAATGAGGGATAAAGGAGTATCTTCCTAACTTTCAAAAATGGCAAAAATGGACACATACTAAGAGACATTTCGTTCCTGGGGACATCGTGTTGATCGTTGATGAGTCAGCACCTCGAAACTCGTGGATCATAGGAAAGAACGTCGAGGCAATAAAGGATAACCGTGGTTTGGTTCGCCAGGTTCGCATCAAGACCAAAACCAATGAGCTGGATAGACCGGTAACCAAGGTCTGTCTTGTCCACGAATCGGAATGAGACAGTGGTAAAGACTGTTCTCCTACGGTGTGTCAAGTCCTAGAGACCTCTGACACTGAAGTAAGAAGAAAGAAAATAGAAGATCTTCAATGTTATTACAAAGGTATTCTCGTAACGTAACGATATTCAAGCTAAATTATTCAAATTAGTTCTAATGTTCATTGTTAGACTTCAGATATTTACTGTTACTTGTTACACATTTGCTACACCTAATGCGGGTTCAACTGTTTCATTGTTCACTATGATTTGGTAATTGTTTCCAACATTAAGTCAACTATTCCTTAATATTGGTGCACAATTGGGGCCCGAGTGCGATTGAGCCAATGTTAACTTTCTCAAATGTTTGTTCTATGCTTATATACTTTTCTGCAGTTATGCTGTGTCAGTAGATAGACAACTAGTAGCTAATGTACGTACAACATCAGATAGTGCCTTCTAAGCCTGCAAGTAATTATCAAGGAAACCAATGTTTGTATTGCTTTTGTGGTTGTTAGAAACGGACTGAAGCAGCAAGTCATTGTTGGAGTCGTCTTCGGCTGTGGAAGGCACACAGTTTTCTTACCGTGCTGAGTGGAGTTTAGGTATTATTTTAACGTGATTTTAGAACTGCTTTGAGTCCCTTCTTGTTTGCTATGCTGATGGACAGGTTGACAGATGGGGTCAGGCAGAAATCCCCCTGGACAATGATGTTTGCAGATCACATTGTGATTTGCAGTGAGAATAGAGAGCAGGTGGAGGAGGAAGAAGAGGCACAGTCAGTCGTAGCAAGACAGAATACATGTGTCTAAATGAGAGGTAGAGAGAGCAAGGTAGAAGAGAGGTTACAGTGGGCTTAGATGAAGAAGGTGCAGGAATTTAAGTACTTGGGGTCAACAGTTCAGTGTTATAGGGAGTGTGACAGAAGAGTGTCAGGAAGACTCAAAGGAAAGGTGTACAGGACAGTGGTGAGACCAGCTCTGCTCTATGGATTAGAGACAGTAGCAGTGAGAAAGAGACAAGAGGCAGAGATGAAGATGTTGAGGTTCTCCTTAGCAGTGACAAGGTTGGACAGAATAAGGAACGAGCACATCAGAGGGACAGCGCACGTTGCTTGTGTTCGCAAGAAAGTCAGAGAGGCCAGACTGAGATGGTTTGGACATGTGCAGAAGAGGGATACTGAACATATTGGTAGAAGGATGTTGGAGATGGACCTGCCAGGCAAGAGTACTACATAATTCCATAGGTGTTTATTAATAGTATTAATAGTTTTGATGCCTTCAGTGAGAATCTAAAATGTAAATATTCATGAAAATAAAGGAAAACAGTTAATATAAGGTGTGTCCAAACTTTTCACTGGTAGTGTATGATGAACTTATTCTGAATGCTGATGTATTTTTGGAAGTCAACTTGAAGTTCAAGTCTTGTTACTCACCCACTAGCATCCTCTTGCGTGTCCTGACACCCACACAGTTGGACGTGCAAAAGGAGAACTTGGACCAGCTGCTGAGTTGACAGTCTTCCTGACAGGGAAGCTGGCAGGGCTGGGTGAGAGGTGGCATGGAGCCGGCAAACTTCAGACAAGATTCAACTTCTGCCTGCCCACCATCCTGATTTCGACACGAAACAGCTAGGGGGTAAAGAAATTATATTTCTTTTTTCTAAGGAAGAAATCATCTTCTGTATAAATGATAATATGAATATGACCGTCATTAATGTTTCCACAGGAGACTGTTGGGCTTGTCACTGCATGCTTCACATTAGTACACTAGAGTAATGTGCATTACTATTACTATCTATCTATTGCTGAAATAAAAAAAAATTAAGTTAGCTAGGAGTACAATTATAAAAGAGAGACAGATTGTGCCTGTCTCCCATTTTCTATGGTGCTCATTCATCTAGCAAGGAATATTAGGATACTTCACACATCTACCAAGGAGGCCACAATCTAAAGATCTCAGCCTTAGGTTGGTGTGTTAAGAGTCTTGATTATTTCATCCCTGTAACTCTCCCCTGTTCTTACCTCCAGTATTATTCACCTAATGAGCCTCCTTATGTCAGCTGAGAAAGAAGGCCTACTCTGAAGGATATAACTGAACCACTCTCAATTTTAACACGATAATGATTTTACTGTCTGTGTTTTAATCACTTGAAGTGTTAATATTAAATATGTATATATGAATATATATAATATATAAACATGATTTTTTTAAATTTACACTACCAAAGTTTTTTAATGTGTGTGGAGGAGGAGGATAACAGCCCATTCAGTGGACTAATAAAGCTGAAAGGTGAATGAGCCACGAATGCACCTAAACAACCTGATCACCATTGTTTGTTCAGCAATA
Organism: Channa striata; assembly: GCA_033026295.1. NCBI lineage: Eukaryota > Metazoa > Chordata > Actinopteri > Anabantiformes > Channidae > Channa > Channa striata. The sequence goes on along the minus strand of CM065181.1, from coordinate 371,577 downwards.
CTTTTGGGGCAGTGGTGCTGCCACAAGAGACATTGAAGTGCTACCTGCCACAGGGAGATAGCACTAACTTGCTTCACCCATTGAGTTATCAGGCCCTTTTTTTAAAAACTCATAGATTTTGGAACCTAAGAAATTTTTTCGTTTTAGTTTGATAAACATTTCGTCCTTTAATGTACTTTTGCTGTGCACCAGCTGTTTTAGTAGGTCACAGGCCTGGACTGAATGCAGACCATTTTAGTATACAAACTCTTGCAAACTCCTGTAGTAATACGCACAGAATTTAGTGCTGAAATAACCGATGTAAAATAACAAAAGGTCTGCTCTGAAAATGAAATTGATCTGGTAGCATATACTGCTCCAGAACATAAGTAGATATCTTGAAGCATTAATGGTACCTTCATAGAAGTGCAAGTTACCAATCATGCATGCAGTACTGGGTGATACAGAAAAAATATGTTCTTGATTGGTTTTGAAAGATTTGTATGACCAGCTGACTTAGAAGCACTTTTAGAGGAGTGTGGAGCGGTTTAAATTTTCCACCCCTAAAATGAGGAAATTTGACAAAATGACGTCGGCCCAAACGTTCTAGGGCCCCCTCAGGGCATTTCGAAGGCTAAGATTATCATTTAGAATTAGGGTTGGTATTTGGTTTTTGAAGGGTTTAGCATTCAGTTGGGATGGTTGAGGTTACAGGTTAGGGTTGTCAAGGAATGTCCTCACTTTGATGACTGTAGAAATGTTGGTGTGTGTGGGCGTTCTTACCTCGAACCTGGAGCCCTGGTCCACAAGTCTCCTGAGCTCCAAAACCATCCTGATGAACTGCTAATGGAACCATCATACATCGCCGCCACTTGTGTGTTTTCCATCTACAGGAGTAGATAAAAAACCAGATGTGTCTAGCTCTTAAAGAAGGCAAACATCATTTGAGGGTTGGAATTCCTGACCTAAAAATGTGACCAAACATTAGCTTGAAGGGCAAAAACTTTTGATGGGCTTAATTAAACAAAGCATTTGTTTAATTAAGCCCCACAGTGCCAGTCTTGTTAAAGCCTACACAATAAAAAAGGATGCTCTCACCACTATTACTAGGCAAACAATGTCCTAAGCCTAACTGCTAAAAAAACAACTTCTATCTTTGATCTGAACACCTCTATAAAATTGGACATTGAAAAGGAACATGGCTCAGATTTCGGGTCAGGTTATCGCATAAAGAAAGCCTTTCAAATGGAGACTGCAAAAATATATTGAAAAAAAATTGCAATAAACAGCAATTTCTGTGATAGAGTGAGAGTTGCTCTCCAGTATGTTGTCAGTTGTCATGGCTCTTAATTCATCTGACTGAAAACTGGACTAAAGGGATTTAGCATGTTCCTGCAAAAACACAAGGCACTAATCCTGAAAACCACCAGAAGGGAAGCCAGAGCATTCCCAGAGACTGTTAGGGTTACACTATCACAATTTTTTTGCTCTGAGGGAACCAAAGTGTGCAGTGGCACTCTCATACAGTTGGTATAGCAAGGGTCACTGGAGCTCTGAAAAGTTTTCCTTTGACATGATGATGAGTCCACAACTAAATTTAATGATTTGACACTATGTAAATTTGGGCATGATTGTTTTTTATAGTGCAGTGGGGTCTTTTTATATTCCCTGAAAATTAAAGAAACAATGTTTTTTATATGTAACAAAATAATTTCTTTTCAAAACCTAAAAGTGGCTAAATTTTCTTTAATGAAATTTTATAAAATTTTGTAATTGAAATATTAGTATTTTTTTGACTTGAAACTGTTCTATTGTGAAATTGCATTAAAATAATCGTGCGTATTTGTAACGATTTCTCTGTTTTCTGTTTGCTATATTTACTGAGTTATAATGGCATATGCAGTATGTCATTATCTACAAAAAGTTTTTTTTTCAAAAGGGAGATGTTTCAGATTAGAGGCTCATCTTATATTCAGTATTATCTTTGAGACAATACAGTACTTTGACAAGATGTTAACTAAAATTTAAAAACCATAATTAGTAATTATTTTAATGCTGATGGCAACTTTGCATATATTTTGGTACCTACTTTTTGTCAAAAGAGCATAGTAATTAACTATAATGCAAGGTTATTACAATGAAAATTATTTACCTGTATCTTTGGCAGATAGATGGAGCATCACACTCTCTCTCTTGCATCAGCACTTCAGGACAGTCCTGTCCCCCATTGGCTGGTAACTGGATAACAATACGGTTCCTGTACTGTTTCTTCTTAGTGTTACCACCTTACACAAGCCAACAAAGTATTACATGTGAGCTTTAGCACTTAGTTTCAGTTAAGTGTAAAAACATTTAAAATGAAGCAGAGAAACCTTTTAACTCAAGCTAGAGCTGCTGTCAGCAAAAAGTATCTGTGAACTCTGCTGACAGTGACTTCAAGGGATGACTTTAACAGTAAGTAGTATACTGAATATTGTATCATCACTGTTATCCACTTTGTGTCATCTGATAAACCACATTGGGTGGTAGAGGTCATTGACTTTACAGGAAGTGCAGGTCTATTTTATGTATGATACATACAACATTTCAGTTCTGACAACATCAGTATGTATAGCAGCGCAATTTTAATGGACAGAGCTTTTAGATAGTTATACTTGCAGGGGTGGGATGGTAAAATTTGTGTAAGAAGCAGAGGGGAAAGTGTATCACAGGTCCCTGACAGAAGGAACTAGCCATGGACCATCCAAAAATGTTGATTGGTATTCCAGTGTTCTATCAGAGCTACATCACAAAAATAGAGTAAATATTTTCGGCCCCACATAACAAAAGACAGAATTTAGTATGGGGAATGACATGCACGCTTTTTTGAATTTGCTCTCTGGACACTGTTGCATTTGTGACACATTGTAAACCACTATGTGTAGTAAACTACCATGTTGACATGTTGGAGGGCAAGAGTTCCAGTCGCTGTACGGGGTGACGATACAGTCTCTCTTGCATGGCAGTAAGCAGGGCCTGACTGTGTCTGGGCGCAGACTCTCTGGACATCTGTAAGTACAACAGTGACATGTTCACACACATACAAGTTACCTTTGAAAATCTTAGATGTGTGTTAGATCAAAGCCAAAATAATCTAGTGTTCACTAGCAGGACATTTACACTTCCTACCTTAAGGCTTAATTAGATTTTTTGGTCACATCTGATCTGTTTTATTTGTGTTTCACATTCATAATTGTACATAAACATATTCTGCTCTAGTGAGAGAACTGACAGAAATGCACATGTTCAACTGAAATGTGAGCCATGTGCATACTTCAGGAAAGTCAAACTTTCCTCAAAAATTGCTTTGTTATATGTTCCTGTTTGGTTTGAGCAAAGGTTTTCACAGAAAATCCAACAAATTTAAAAACCCCTCATTTCTCTTTTTACCTCCATCTGTGTTGTTGATATTTTCTTTTTTGTTTAAGACACTGTGAGAACAAGAAATATCTTGTTATCTTGAGAAAACATTGGCCACAATGGTTTAAAAATCATTAGCAAACATTTTACCACTGAAAATACTGCAAGAAATGAAAAAATGTTGACACTAATTTTGTTGACACTAATTTTTCTTTTTTGTTTTGTTTTTCCTCCGTCTGCCTGTTTGGTTCTTACTTCTAGGTTGGTGACAATTTAAGGTATCAACCATCAAGGTAATGTATTAATGTTAATTTAGAGGTGTTTTGATTGAGTGTGTGTAGTTAACTGTAGTGCACTGCTGGAGAGAGTTACAGTTGTACAATACACTTCCTATAGCTGGTAAGTTAAGAATTTTATTATTTTATTGTCTGTTGGCTTTTAGTTGATGTATAAAATATGCTTTTCGGATGTCAACAGTGTTGTTTTAGACACAATTCCAAAATATGTTAAGCATACTAAAGTGCAGAGAAACCATGCAAACAGGTTTTCATGTGGGATTTCAAAGTGTCCTTGTAATTTCAAGACATTGTGTGCCTTAAAGACACACATGTACTACACAAAACTTAAATCAGATCGATCCCATAAATGTGTGCATTTAAATTTTCAGCTTGAGGAATGCACTCACAAATTTTCACATCTGTGAGCATTTAAATCTGCATATAAGTACAGGTAAAAATATTGTTTGCCTATTTAGTGCTTGTCAGAAGCTCTTCATTGTCAAATCTTCATTCAACTCACACATAAGGAGGAAACATGGAAAACACTGGTAACCTGTAGCGATAGTGATAGTTGCCTGCCCAACCTACCATATGTGAAAGAGCAATATAATGTGTCACAAATGCACTTACCAGAAGACCTCAATGTGCTTGATGGTGTGAGACATGGTAAGACTTTCAAAGAAAACGCTTTTACAGTTACCGTATTTCTTCCTCAATATTGCTTTACTTCTATCAAGATGGCTTTGAGGTGGTGAATGCATTTGAATCTGGCAAAAAACCCACAAGCTCTTAGCTGTGTATATGACTCAAGGTGAGAGATATTGCCTCATAAAATCCCATTGTCCCCTCATAACATCCCATTCTGTCTCCCATTGACCCAGTGCAGTTAGCCCTGCTCTGCAAGGAGTCTGGTTATCTTTTTTGGACAAGAGTAAGTGTTGTACTCCCTTGTGGAACACTTAAAAGACATTGAGCAATGTGATATGTTGTTGGAAACTGGTGAGACTTTGAAGGGGGTAGTAATTGCAGTGGTAGGTGACAAACTTGAGATACCCCAAACAAATGAATTCTTGTGACTAAAAAATGCATCTTTTTTTAATGGCATGAAAATCTATAGTTCATAATTTACAGTATTCTAATTCCAATTCTATTCAATTTAACTTTATTTATATAGCGCCAATTTTCTGTTATGATTCTGGACTCTATACTCCTCTGCTATTTGCCTAGTTACCGGTTGACTCAACCATTGCCTTTCATCTTTATCACCCTTGCATCTTTGTATTTAAGGTCCTATCTTTAGTTTTGTCGTTGCTATTGTGTTTGGGTTATTTTCATCATGAGAACCCCTGCATGTTTGGCATTTAAGGGATTATGTTTAGTTTAGGAGTTGCTAGTGTGTCATGGCCCATTTTGGTGCATTTACCTATTCTTTGATATCATTTGTGAGTCTGTTGATTGTTCTAGTTGGTTTGTTAGTCTCCTCGTTTAGAGGGAATTTCTGTTTGCAATATTAACATCCTCATTAAGAGATGCTTATAGTGTTAGTCTACTAATTTTAAGTGATTTTTGTTATAGTCGAAGTCTCTGCCTTTTTGTTATTATAGTGAGTAGAATATGTCTTAATAACTGTATCAGTATTTCAGGTGTTAGTACATTTGCATTTCATATTTATATTTACATTTAGTCATTTGGTAGACGGTTTTATCCAAATCGACTTACAAGTGAGGTACAGGCAAGCAAAAAAATCTTAAGTTAAAGACAAAAAGTAGAACTTTTTTTTTGCAGCCACAGGAAGCCAGTGCAGAGTGACGTCCTTTTTGGCTGGTTTAAAATTAGGCGTGCTCCCAAATTTTGTATCATCTGCAGGGGTTTGGTCATGCATGCCGGTATCCCCATCAACAGTGTGTTGCAGTAATCAAGACGAAATATGATCAATGCCTGCAAGATGACTTGGATCATGTAATCAGAGAGGTAGGGTCTGATCTTCCTGATGTTGTGGAGAGCAAATCTACTCGACCTAGAGACTGAAGCGATGTGTTCCGTGAAGTTCAGTTGGTCGACAATGATGATCCTCAGATTTCTGTCCAACTTAGCAGTCAATCACTACAGATCCAATATTGATGCGAATGTTGTGCTGTGTCAAAGGTTTGGCTGGGAAGACTAGAACCTCGGCCTTTGAGATTTTGAGCTGAACATGTTTTTCTCTCATCCTATCAGAGATGTCAGAGAGACAGGCACAGATGCGTATCAAGACAGTAGAGTCGTCTAGCGGAAAGGACAGGAAGAGCTGCATTTCGTCTGCATAGCAGTGATAGGAGCTAAGATGCCATGATAAGCAGTGATAAGCCATGAGAATGAATGGTAGAGCCCAGGGAAGAAGTATAGATAGAAAAAAGAAGAGGACAGAGAACAGAGCCCTGCGGTACACCAATGGAGAGGTTATGAGAGTTAGAATCACGCCCCTGCCAGGATACCTTGTAGGTTCGTGCAGACAAGTAAGACCAAAACCAGGGTAGAGCTGGTCCAGAGATGCCCAAGTTAGAGAATGCATTCAAGAGGTTCTGATGGTTCTTAGTGTCAAAGGCTACAGATAGGTCTAGTAGAATCAAGACAGAAGAATTACCTGCAGCTTTTGCAACCCGTAGGGATTACACAACAGTCAGAAGTGGCGTCTCTGTGGAGTGACCACTCTTGCAATAAACCTTTTTGCCCTCTTGGCAAGACTCAGCTTCTGCTTTTGAGTTCACTACTTACAGTAACCATTACAGACAAATTGATTTCTAACATAAATTTCAACAAAACAGAGATTTAAGTAATATAACTAAACAATTCAAACTTAAGAAAATACTTTTTAAAACTTTCTGTCAAATGTAATTTTAAAAATGCAATTTCTGGTGAGAACATCTAATAAATTAGGCTGTCCCCACATTTATTCCCACTTAAATTGTTAAAAAGGTGTATCCATTTCAGGTGCATAATAAAAACATAGTTACTTAGCATTTTGAAGGAGGCCCACCTAGACTGTCTGAGGCCTTCAGGAAAAAGACGAAAAAGAAGTTTATAAGTCTGATAAGTGATTTTATAAGATCTCAAAACCATTTGAAATAAGCCATTCCACTGTTCAGAAAATGAAGGCCAGACCAAGAAATGGAGAGTCCTGGAATGGCCACATCAAAGCGCAGATCTTAATCCCATTGAGATGCTGTAGGGTGACTTGAAACTCCACAGTCACTCCACAGCACCCTGTCAAGGCTGTATATGCAAGAAACCCCTCAAACATCTTACTTTCCGTAAAATCTGCAATATTTCTGACAGCCTACTTCGGTTGACTACATGTGTATCTCACATTCACCCAAAACAGTTGGAATAATATATAATCAAAAATGCAAATGATGAGTAACTGGTCTGATCTTCAACATGAAAGGACTCCAGCAGGATTTCAGAAAAATAGCATGATAGGATTTTAGCTAAGTAATTGTCATTAATAGCAGGGAGCAACTAATTTTCAGTAGAATTGCTGTTAAAGGAAAATCTCTTGATCTTGCAGAATTTAATTTAAAATACATTTAAAACTTGAGAAATATAAATTTTACAGTGCATAATAGCCCCATTATCACCTTAATCCACCCCAGAACTAATTTTTAACAAATGTTATATATATATATATATATTAGATATTACTGTAATTTATGGTATTGTTACCTGAGAGTAACACTTGGGGGCATAAGATTTGTTTACGCAAACACCTGCTCTCCTGAAATAATTAAACAAACTAGCTAACGCTAACTAAACTTAAATCGATCTAGCTTTGTTAGCCTTGCACCTAGCAATGACTTCTCTGTCTCCTGTCTCTCCTCTGACTTGCTCTGTGTGCCACATGTTTAGTTTTTCCTCTGCCTCCTTTAGTGATAACGGTACTAGTAATAAGTGTAAGGTTATTGCAGCTTTGGAGGCGAGGCTCTCTGAATTGGAAGCACGGCTCCGCACCATGACAAACAATCCAGCTAGTCAGGCCCCGGTAGCTGGTGCGGACCAACCTAGCATAGCCACTGTTAGCTTAGCCACTGTTAGCTGGCGTGAAGGGCCGTGAGAGAAGACGCAGATATAAGCCCGTTCTACCATCTATTATTATGGAAAACGTCCACTCTCTCTCCAACAAGATGGACGAGCCAGCGGTGCTCATAAGGCTACAGCGTGTGTACAGGGAGAGCAGTTTACTGTGCTTCACCGAAACGTTGCTCAACCAGGACACACCGGACTCTGTGGTCTCTGTTAACGGATTCACACTGGTGCGGGTTGACCGGAGTGTGGCAGAGAGCGATAAGAAGAAGGGAGGCGGACTGGAGGTGTTCGTAAACAACAGATGGTGTAACCCCGGGCACATCACTGTTAAACAACAACTCTGCAGCAAAGATGTGGAACTGGTGGCAGTGAGCGTCTGGGCGTACTACCTCCCCCTGGAGTTCTCTCACGTGTTGGCTGTAATTGTTTACGTTCCTCCGTCGGCCGACGCCGCTGCCGCGTGTGAGCGTGTGCACAGCACCATGTCTCAGCTGCAGACACAGCACCCCACAGGCCCTGATCCTCATCTCTGGGGACTTTAATCATGCTTTAATCATGCCCCCTCTCCGCCACCCTCCCCAACTTCACCCAGCACGTTAACTGCCACACAAGGGACAATAAAACTCTGGACCTGCTATATGCTAACACAAAGAATGCATATACCTCCACCCCCCTCCCCCCTCTGGGCCGCTCCGACAACAATCGGAAGAGGGCCTTTCTCTCTGGGGACACAGAGGAGCTGGGCAGAGTGCAGCAGGAATTAAAATTCAAAATCCGGAGGTGCAAGGACAGCTACAGGAAGAAACTGGAGCATCGTCTGGAGCAGAACAACGTCCGGGAGGTGTGAAGAGGACTGAAACATATCTCAGGCCACGGTGAGGGTGGGGATGGTCGACAGGTCACGGGTGACCAGACCTGGGTAAATGAATTAAATCTGTTCATTAACAGATTTGATTCTGCCCAGTCCCAAGCCCCCACTCACATGGCCCCTCTTCACACCTCAGCTCCAGTCCAGTCGTCTCCTCCCAGCTGCAGCTCTTCACACCTCAGCTCCATGCAGACCACTCTGCCCCTCCTCCCACTGTCACAGAGAGCTCCCAACAACCCACAGCTCCAGACCAGTCACCGCCCACCCCACTCTGCCTCACTGTGGACCAGGTTAGAAGAGAGTTAAGGAAGACTAAGGCCAGGAAGGCCACAGGCCCTGACAACATCAGCTCTAGGCTCCTCAGGCAGTCTGCAGACCAGCTCTGTGAGGTTGTTCTGTCGCTATTCAACCAGAGCCTTAACCTGGAAAAAGTACCCGTGCTGTGGCAGACTTCCTGTCTGGTTCCGGTTCCAAAAGTATCACATCCCAAGGAGTCAAACCACTACAGACCTGTCGCCTTAACCTCCCACCTTATAAAGGCTATGGAGAGGATCATCCTCGGCTACCTCCGCACTCAGGTGAGCTCAGCACTGGACCCGCTGCAGTTTGCCTATCGACCTGGCATCGGGGTGGATGACGCCATCATCTACCTGCAGCACCGCCCCTTGTCTCACCTGGAGTCCCCAGGGAGTACTGTAAGGGTCATGTTCTTTGACTTCTCCAGTGCTTTCAACACCATCCAGCCATCACTGCTGAGGGGGAAGCTGGAGGTAGCAGGCGTGGACCAACATCTAGCTGCCTGGACCGTCAACTATCTCACGGACAGGCCACAGTTTGTGAGGCTGCGGGACTGTGTGTCAGATGTGGTCGTCTGCAGCACGGGGGCACCTCAAGGGACTGTGCTCTCCCCTTTTCTTTTCACACACACAGACTTCAAGTACAACTCCCACCTCTGTCACCTGCTGAAATTCTCGGATGACACAGCCATTGTTTGCTGTGTACTGGGTGAGAATGAGCAGGAATACAGGGGGGTCATCTCGGACTTTGTGGACTGGTGTGAGAACAATTATTTGTTCCTGAACACCAGTAAGACAAAGGAGTTAGTGCTTGACTTCAGACGTAACCCTCCACCACACACACCGGTGAGCATCCAGGGCTCACACATTGAAATTGTGGACAGCTTTAAATACCTGGGTGTCCACCTAAACAAAAAACTGGACTGGACAAACAATACAGACTCTGTACAAAAAGGGCCAGAGTCGCCTCCACCTGCTGAGGAGACTGAGGTCCTTTCGGGTGTGCAGGGAGCTGTTACAGACTTTTTATGACACCGTTGTGGCCTCAGCAGTCCTCTATGGTGTTGTGTGCTGGGCTGGGAGCAGCATGGACAGAGACAGGAAGAGACTTAACAAGCTGGTTAAGAGAGCTGGCTCTGTCCTGGGCTGCACATTGGACTCCATCAAGGAGGTGGAGGACAGAAAGATGTTGGCCGAACTAACATCCATCATGGATAACCCCTCCCACCCCCTGCACCACACTGTGGAGGCTCTGAGCAACTCCTTCAGCACTAGACTGTTACACCCACAGTGCAGGAAGGAGCGCTACCGTCGCTCATTCCTCCCCACAGCCATAAGACTATATAATGTGTCACTGCAGTGACACACAATGTGCAATTTTTACTTGTATATTTTTATTTATTCATCTGTTACATTTTCCAATGTAAATATGTATATATTTTTGTTTTTACCCTTAAATCTAAATGCCCTTTCTGTTAATTTGTGATGCACATTGTTCTGTGCAGTTTCTGTGTTCCTTGTCTGTGGCTGCTAAAAACACAAGAATTTCCCCACTGTGGGATTAATAAAGTTCTATCTTATCTTGTCTTATCTTCGATAAAGCTTATAGTTGGTTATAGTCATGCTGCTATAGGCTTAGACTGCTGGGGGACTCTGCACTGTGCCACTTTCCTCTTCTCTCCATTCTCTCCTCTCACCCCACATTTATAATGTCACCACTGTATGACATTAACTCTGTATCTTCTTTGTCCCGTAGTCGTCTTTCTCCTTCTCTGTCCCCGTCTCTCTGTCCCTGTCTTCAGGTGTCCCCGGATTTGGTGCAGTGTGTCCTCCAGTGTGCAGCTACTGGTCCTACTAACCTGCCCAAAGTTTTGTTGTCGCTTTTGTTGCTCCGTTCTTTTCTCTCTCCACTTTCCACTCAGCCCAAACGGTCAAGGCTGATGGCCGTCCACCCTGAGCCTGGTTCTGCTGGAGGTTTCTTCCGTTAAAGGGAGTTTTTCCTCTCCATTGTTGCCTGTGGCTTGCTCAAGGGGGATTTGTTGGGTTTTCTCTAAATGTTTGAATAGTCTTGACTTTATTATGTAAAGTGCCTTGACATGACCTTGTTGTAAACTGGCGCTATATAAATAAAGTTGAATAGAATTGAATTGAACTGTCTTTTTTATTGAAAAAATAGATTTTTTCTATTGATTATATTGATGATGCAAAGTCTTAAGGTTTCCTACTGTCAGTATATTGTATATCAATAATATGAGCAGGAGTTTAATTCCAGAACCTCTGTTGCCTGAAATATCATCTCTATTGGCAAAAAGGTGAATCACTAATAATACATTATATACAGTACATTACTTACCCCTCACTAGCTAATTGGATTGATGTGACAAATATTTAAAAAAAAAACATTAAGATTATGTTTATGGTATTATGGGAAATCTTACTTTTTAGGAGGAACCTGGCCCACATTGACTCGGACACAGATGACTTTTCGAGTTTGCATCCCCACTGAGCAGGCTGCATTGCCGCCATGCATTTGGCCCACAGACATGTTATTGGCCAAAGTGGAGGAGTCCTCCATGCACTGCACCCATGGGCCAGTTTGCCAGTGGTACACAGTGCAAGGATGTTCGTTGCAGCTCCTTACTTCCTGAAGGGCACTTATGTTGGGACATAGGAGTCCACCTTAAAAACAGTAGAACAGCACAAACCACCATGATTATTGTAGTTGTATTCTAGATGAAAAAAAAAATTTACACTACTGGCAGATATTTAAGTGCTTTGATGTGTGCAGGGGGTCAGAATCAGCTACTGAGGTAATCACTACAAAGAAAAGCAAGCACACAAGCTATGCCACAGCCCTTAAAGATCCATATACATAACAGGGCATCTTTGCGGATGTTGGGAAGTATTGTAAAAGAAAGGTAAACAGTCGTACTATGTGTAGCAAAATTCCAATGAATTCCAAAAGGAAGAAATTAAGTATGGCATTGCTTTTGCAAAAAATGTTATATGTTGCCTTTCTTAGTAACATCCACAAAACTGATGGTATTTAATCATGTTGTCTCTTATTGTACTGTAACATCGTTATTTATTTTATAAAAAGTCCTTAACCATCTCCATTGTGAAAATATTACTGTCATATGTCGTCCTAAAGAAATACTATATTACAATGCATTTATATAAAAATACTTTCTGGAAGTTGATGGAAATGGAATTGTTGACACCCGTCCTTCCAGGAGGGAATACCATGTACTGTATATTTATTTCTAGTAGTCAATATTAGTGGAAACCACTTATCTTGTGTTGGCCCATGTAAAGACATGTTGAGCAGAATAATATTTAAACCACTCACTCAAAAGCAGTTAAGTTAACGAGTACATTGTTATCATAATTTATAGGAATAATGATTAAACTAGGACTGCCAAAAATTAAATACATCATAGCACCAGCTCTACTATTTTACCCTTCTTGATCTGGACTAGGAGAGGTTTGGAGGTTTGTTGAGCTTCTCAAAGTTTAGAAGAAAGCAGCAGCAGCGCATAAACCTAAAGTAGCTTTAAGACAGATAATTACAAATTACAAATGCAATAAAAGATTTATTTTTCTTTTGCACTTAAATAATCTGAAAATAATCTACACTTTGACCTATTCTGAATAGTGAGCTGTTTCTACCCTGTCTCAGTTTGCATATCTGATACCACGAGAGGTCCCCTTGACTTCACATTTTATTCAGCACACACCACAATAACTTGCTGGCTTGATAGTCTGTCTTAATACTGATGTTGTACTGGAGTAGTCTCTGCCTTTTAAATGCTAGGAAAGTTAATAAATAAGGTGCAAGATGTGGACTACATCAGGTTGTAGAATGGTCATCATCATGAACCTCAGCACAGATCAGAAGACTTGTGTGTCATGTGAATATGGTCCAGAAATCAAATGACGAGCTGTTAAATTTATCGCAAAGACATTTTAAAACATTATATTCTGATGTACTGCCAAGCTAGTCTTTAATCATCTGTGCAGCATTTGTTTCCTTTAACAAGGTTCAGTGACACTGGCTTTCTCACAGTGACTATCTGCACAATTTCGTCAGCCCAAATCCACAGCTTCCTTATTACACCAGCACAATGTAAATTCTCAATTTGGAATTTGAAACATACAGTAACGATACAACAATGCAACATAATACAACATAATACAATGCCATCAATGTTGTGTTAATTAGTTAGAAAAGCAATATATTACAGTTACACACTTTTTAAAAAACTGATGCCTTTGTTTCTCTCTGTTAAAAGTAATGTGGTATACTACTATTTACATTAGTTTTGCCTTGTGGCAACTTCCCCATAACTGTGGAGGAGGTAGAGAAGTCATCCAACAATCCCAGGGTTGTTGGTTCAATGTGTGAATGAGAAGCAGTGTAAAGTGCTTTGGGTACCAATAAAGTAGAAAAACATTATTTAAATGCGGACCATTTCCCATTTAAATTAAGATTTTGATAATACTAGTAAATTGGCAGAGAGAGAACATTATCTGTTTAAGAATATCCAATATGAGTGTACAAGCTCGTTGGAGTCTAAATGGATTGAAAAATGACAGCAGAGAAGGGCCTTCAACAGAAATAAAGGCAAATTCCTTTTCATTTTTTAAAGTCAAGAACATATTGCACAAAGTAGTTAAGCAAAAAAAAAAGCAAAAAACAATATGATTTAGACTAAAATTTCTGCAGGCTTATTGTTTTTTTAGTCACCTCTTACCCTGCATCACAATAACCCACTCACTTTGCAGTTGCTGAAGAGGAATAGGAAGAAAACAGACAGAATAATTCTTTTCAGAATAGGCAAACAGAATATGGGGCACAACCTGCATTGAAATTCATGGTACCACCATGCTTTTAGCCCTTTAGATCTATTTATAGTGAACGTAGGTTTATTATCATAGACTCAGGTGACACTTCGACACACTGTGCTTTACTCTGCTTTGTTGTCATAGTGACAAATGCAGGGATTCCTACCTTCTCCTGCATTATAAGCAAGGATGGAACGAGATCGTGTCTGCTTGCCCTCTGTGTTTTTTCCAGAGCAGGTATGGGAGCAGAAAGACCAGGTACTCCAGGGGCTCAAGGCACAGTCCTTTGGACAAGGAACTTCACAAATGAAAGGCATGGGCAGGATGGCATCCCGGCAGAGCTGCCTCTCAACATATTCACCTGGACACAAGCAAATTTTGGATAAAAAAAATGTGCAAAACACTCAAAAAACTAAATAACTGACAGTCAACTGAACACTCATACTCAAACTTCTACATTTGAGCGGACGCTTATTAATATATTGCAATCCCTAGCTCCTTATCTTATCCCTAACCATGCCAACTGAATGCCTAACCCCAACCTAAACCCAATTTAATAACTAAAAACAAGTTTTAACCCTGAAAGAGTACCTTGAACAAGTCAAGACTGGCCGAAATATTCTCACTTTCCAAAAGTGTTTACTTTTTACTTACTCTTATTCGTTTATTATTTACTGGCCAACACTCACTGGGAGCAACTAAGTGAGGGTTCGGTGTCTTGCTCAGGGACATTTTGACATATGACCAGGGGAGATAGGGATTGAACTAACTGTAGGATTTGTGGACGACCTACACACACACAGAGCTTGTGGGTTTTAAAAGAAAGAAAAGCAAACCTTTAATATTCTGTCACTCTAGATCAAAATGTATTACTACAGTATATTAGGCTCATGATAACGTGCAAGTGAGTAGGAATAAAAAAAAAAAAACCTTGAAATTGGAAATTGACATAATCTCCACTTCACACTCACCCTAATGGGTCAACCACCCTGAGTCTAGTTCTGTTAGAGGTTTCTTCCTTTGAAGGTTTTTTCCTAAACCTAATTTAATGCTTGTTCAAAGAAGATTTGTTGGAACTTCTCTACAAATCTGTATGGTCTATGTATGGTCTGTATGTTACTTTGTTAAGTACTTTGAAATGATTATTGCTGTTTGTCTCCCTCTCTCTATCCCTGTCCTCAGGTGTCCCCAGCTTTGGCGCTGTGTGTCTTCCAGTGCACAAGTACTGGTCCTACCAACCTGCCCAATGTTTGGTTGTTGCTTTCATTGCTCTGTTCTTTTCTTTCCCTTAACTTTCCACTCACCCCAACCGGTCAAGGCAGATGGCCGCCCACCCTGAGCCTGGTTCTGCTGGAGGTTTCTTCCGTTAAAGGGAATTTTTCCTGTCCACTGTTGCCTATAGCTTGCTCAATGGGGATTTGTTGGGTTTTATATAAAAGTTTGTATAGTGTTGACTTTATTATGTAAAGTGCTTTGAGATGACCTTGTTGTAAATTGGCACTATATATATAAAATTGCATCTATTCTTGGTCGTTTCCGGTTTTAAGTAAATATAGATTATTTGGCATCTGCATGTTGTCATGATAACATGCAAATGAATGTACAAAACAACAGTACATAAATTGTCCAAAATGGTATGGATGTTTTTCAATTAAAACAGTCACGATTCACTATAATTATTGATAAATACTGACGATAAACAAATAAATATCTATTAAATATGTAGATATTTGTCTGATGTACAAGATACCGTGGCCCTAAGAATTCACAGCATTGCATATAGACAATAGACAAAACACAAACGCATTTTAAAAACTACTTCATCAATTGGACAACATAGATGCAGCATTAAGAAACACATTGCAAAAGCCACAACACAACCAAATAACAAAAATGTGCAGCAAAAATCCACAACACAACCACATTAAGAAAACCACTGGCTTTTTGCTGCCATTTCTTGATGAGATATTTTTCTGAATTTCTTTTAAGCATTATGTTTCTTATATTAACCATTATTCATTTATATTTCAATAAAAGGGTAAAAACATCCAAGGGGGTGAATATTTTTAATGGCACTGTATAAACAAGCTTGGCTACTAATAAGGTACAGCAAAAAGTCTCATATTCATGTTTATATGGAATTATAATGGAAATGGTTAAAACATGTCCCAGCAATCCCCAATTATTTTTTTTCAAAGAGAAGAGAACAAATAGGTTTCAGTAGAGAGCAGGGCTGCAAAAGAATTTAATATATCCTAAGGTAATTTCTCAATATTCACATAATTAATCCATGGTTTGGTTGCCAACTTTTCTCATAGCAGTAGACCAGATGGTTCATATACAGACAATGCTCTAACTCTACTACACTTTGTGTTGAACTGGTGCACAGCTGGACAGATGTCACTGCTCTCATAAACGTGCCTGCTTAACATTGATTTATACTTATCCTTCAATAGAAGATAGAAACATCAACCTAAGCAGAAAAGGGAATCATGGGTAACCAACCTGACTTGCACACCACCCAAATCTAATCTTCAATTCCACCCTTCATCTCCATTTCCTCCCCTGCTCCATAGTTAAGCAGCGTCACGGCAACTTCAGCACCAATATCTGACTGTAAAATCAGTCAGATAAATACTCACCCTAACCCTGAACTCACAAGTGTTACTGTGCTCACAGCCTGCACTCATCTGGGGTTTACCAGCATCCTGCTCACCTCCACTCACTCACCTGGTCATACACCTCTTTCCCTCTCTCCTGGTTCCTCCATTATGCCTGGCCCCTGATCCACTAACTGACTAGACTGTACTCTGCATTCTGTCCGCTCCTGTGTCCTTCCTGAATTAGACATAGATCCGTTAGATCACAGTTGTGAATTAGTTCAAGTTTCAATAAACATTCCCAACCTTTCTCCTTATATTTCTGGGTCCTTTTATACTAATCCTTGACAAAACACATTGTTTTTTCAAGGATTGTGTGTTTTGCGGAGACGTATGGCAACCAAATTGACTGGATAATATTGAGAGTCAGGATCGAAAGGATCGAAGTTTATACCATTCTAGGGGTTAACACAGATTCTATATATTGTATATTTTGTTTAAGATGTTCTATGGTTGTAGTTTTTACTGCTTCATTCAGAATTTAATGTATTAAAAGGAAAGGAAAAGGCTGCGTTTGAAGCACATTTAATTTTAGTTTCTGTATTGTTTGTTCATTTTTAGGTAATTGAGGTTTGTTAAAACGCAATACTGGTCTCTTGTAGACACTTGTCTACTATGGAATGATTTCTCCATCTTAATTGAAGAGCGTATTTTTTAATTTGAGAGCACACATTAATTTTATGTTCATATTTTTTACCCTTGCACTCAAAATGTCCCTTTTGAACTTAATTTACTCCAAAATAGCTGTGTGCTCAAAGATTTTCTGTGCTCCTCCTTTTAATGAAAACTTGCAGATAAGCCAACATTAACTAAAGTAACAAAAGTCAAGCAAAACTTTTGTTCTATGGATTCTGATGAGTTTTTTATACCCAATAATTAACAAACAATAACAGCAATACCTTGACACTGTCAAGTTTCAAGCCTCTTTTCTACTCTATAAATTTAATTATATTACACTTGTCCTCTCTGTGTCCTGGCTTTTAACTGCATCAGCGGCTTTCTCTGTTCAGCCACCTAATTTTTGTGTATAATCCCTATATCTCCTCATTCTGGCCTGCTCAGTTCCACCTTATCTTCACACAGTCACACTCATTTAAGGCTGGGCAGCACCTCATTCTTTACTGAGGAACACCTGTCAAATCCAGAAGACGTTTAGCTTTTCAGACACTACTCGCTCAGCCATTTTTAGTAGATTCTACAGAGGCCATTGGATCAGCCTCAAATAGATTCCTGAATTTCTGCAGCTCCTTTAAAAAAACCCATAAAGTTATTAATCTGAAGTTCAGGAGGTAACCACACTGCACATAACTTCCTGTAATTAAGCTATATGGTAAATGCTCTGCATTTTTCTACTTGTTGGTACTCAAAGCGCTCTACACTGCTTCTTATTTACCCATTTGCGAACAAAATTAAACGCACACACACATACACTGATGGGGGAGCTCCTATGCAGCTGGCCATCACTCGTTATTGGGGATTCAGAGTCTTGCTCAAGGTCACTTCGACATGTTACCGGAGGAGTTGGGGATCGAACTGTACTTTCGGTGGATGACCACACTACCAACTGTACCACAGTAAACAACAATATATCAACTGCCTTTCCCCGTTTACCTGTCTGCTCTTGTTTCTTCACAAATCCCACCACCCACCCTTCTTAAACAGTTGGTCTCCCTGCACTTTCTCCTTCTTTGGGGACCTGTAATACCCAAAAGCAGCAGCAGCTCCATCCAAATTTTTTTTCACATGGCAGACATAAGCTCTCTTGAAATCTCTAGATCGAATGGGTGATGGTGAACGTAGTCAGTGGGTATGCTCAACAAGTTGGCTGTGAGTTGGAAGAGAAGGAGAAACTCTGGAGTGAGTTTGATGAGGTTGTAGAGAGTATCCCCAGAGGAGAGAGAGTAGTTGTTGGAGCAGACTTCAATGGGCATGTTGGTGAGGGGAACAGAGGGGATTAGGAAGTGATGGGCAGGTGTTAAGGAAAGGAATCCAGAAGGACAGATGGTAGTGGACTTTGCTAAGAGGATGGAAATGGCTGTAGTTAACACTTCCTTCCAGAAGAGAGAGGAACACAGAGTGGCATACAAGAGTGGAGGTAAGAGTACACAGGTGGACTACATCCTATGTAGACGAGGTCATTTGATAGAGATTAGTGACTGTAAAGTGGTGGTAGGAGAGAGTGTAGCAAGGCAGCACTGCATGGTGGTGTGTAAGATGACTCTGGTGGTCAGGAAAAAGAAGATTGGAAAGACAGAAAAGAAGACCAAATGGTGGAAGCTAAAGAATAAAGAAACTTGTGAGGAATTCAGGCAGAAGTTGAGACAGGCTTTGGGTGGTCAGGAAGAGCTTCCAGGTGACTGGGAAACTACAGCAGAGGTAATCAGGGAAACGAGTAGGAAGGTGCTTGGTGTGTCATGTGGAAAGAGGAAAGATGATAAAGACAATTGGTGGTGGAATGAGGAAGTACAGGACTGCATCCAGAGGAAGAGGTTAGCTAAAAGGAAGTGGGATGTAGAAAGGACTGAGGAAAGTAGACAGGAGTACAAGGAAGTGCAGCGCAGAGTGAAGAGGGAGGTGGCAAAGGCTAAACAGAAAGCTTACGATGAGCTGTATGACAGGTTAGACACGAAGGAAGGAGAGAAGGACTTGTACAGGATAGCCAGACAGAGAGATAGGGATGGGAAAGATGTGCAACAGATAAGGGTGATTAAAGACAGAGATGGAAAGGTGCTAACAAGCCAGGAGAGTGTACAGAGAAGATGGAAGGAGTATTTTGAGGAGCTGATGAATGAGGAAAATGACAGGGAAAGAAGGGAGGAAGATGTGGATGTTGTGGAGCAGGAAATTGCAGAGATTAGAAAGGATGAGGTGAGGAAGGCTCTGAAAAGGATGAAGAGCGGAAAGGCTGTAGGTCCTTACGACGTACCTGTGGAGGTGTGGAAGTGTCTAGGAGAGAAAGCAGTGAAGTTTCTGACAGCTCTGTTTAACAGGATTTTAGAGATTGAAAAGAATCCTGAGGAATGGAGGAGAAGCGTTCTGGTGCCGATCTTTAAGAACAAAGGTGACACGCAGAACTGTAGCAACTATAGAGGGATAAAGCTGATGAGCCACACAATTAAGCTGTGGGAAAGAGTAGTGGAAGCCAGGCTTAGGAAGGAGGTGGAGATTTGTGAGCAGCAGTATGGTTTCATGCCCCGTAAGAGCACCACTGATGCCATTTTTGCTTTGAGGTTGTTGATGGAAAAGTACAGAGATGGTCAGATGGAGCTGCATTGTGTCTTTGTGGATTTAGAGAAGGCGTATGACAGGGTGCCGAGGGAGGAGCTGTGGTACTGTATGAGGATGTCGGGAGAGGCAGAGAAGTACGTCAGAGTAGTTCAGGACATGTATGAGAGGAGCATGACGGTGGTGAGTTGTGCCGTAGATCAGACAGAGGAGTTCAAGGTGGAGGTGGGACTACACCAAGGATCGGCTTTGAGTCCCCTCTTGTTTGCTATGCTAATGGACAGGTTGACAGATGAGGTCAGACAGAAATCTCCCTTGACAATGATGTTTGCAGATGACATTGTGATTTGCAGTGAGAGTAGAGAGCAGGTGGAGGAACAGCTGGAGAGGTGGAGGTTTGCTCTGGAAAGAAGAGGCATGAAAGTCAGTAGTAGCAAGACAGAATACATGTGTGTAAACGAGAGGGAGCAAGGTAGAAGCGTGAGGTTACAGGGGGCTGAGGTGAAGAAGGTGCAGGAGTTTAAGTACTTGGGGTCAACAGTTCAGTGTGATGGGGAGTGGAAAGAGGTGAAGAGGCGAGTGCAGGTGGGTTGGAGTGGGTGGAGGAAAGTGTCAGGAGTGTTGTGTGACAGAAGAGTGTCAGCAAGACTCAAAGGAAACGTGTACAGGACAGTGGTGAGACCAACTCTGCTCTATGGGTTAGAGACAGTAGCAGTGAGAAAGAGACAAGAGGCAGAGATGGAAGCAGCAGAGATGAAGATGTTGAGGTTCTCCTTAGGAGGTTGGACAGAATTAGGAACGAGCTCATCAGAGGGACAGCGCACGTTTCCTGTGTTAGCAACAAAGTCAGAGAGGCCAGACTGAGATGGTTTGGACATGTGCAGAGGAGGGATCGTGAATACATTGGTAGAAGGATGTTGGAGATGGAGCTGCCAGGCAGGAGGGCAAGAGGATGACCAAAAAGGAGGTATATATGGATGTTCTAACAGAGGACATGAGGTTAGCTGGTGTCAGAGAGGAAGATGCCCAGGATAGAGTGAAGCGGAAAAGGATGATTCGCTGTGGCGACCTCTGATGGGATGTGTAGTAGTAGTAGACACAAGCTCTCTTGATGAGTTTAACCCACCAAATCTCTATTGATCTTAATTCATGTCTGCACGAAAAAACCAAAACATATCCAATCAATCGTTTGCCCGGATGGTCCTTGCTTGTGAAACACACCATTGGATTTCCCCTTCTTCCCAGTTTGGCGACAGCAAGAGCAAAGGTAGAGACACAGTGAGTTAATAAAAATCCATAAATCAATCATTCTTTTCTGATTGATACATAGCAGGTACATTATAAAACACACACATAAAAAACACGGTCAACACAACCCTGTAGAAAGCATTTTTTAAATACAACTGAAGCATGTTTTGTTTGTCTGGTCCTCTGTGGCCTCCTTGCTCTGCAGTTGTGGGACCATTGGTCAGAGAGATGCACTGACCTGAAACTGGATCCATGTAATATTTACAATGCAGAGCAAAGACATTAGGTCTGGCAATATCATTTGTGCTGTTAAGTCCACACATAAGCAAAAATAAATTATAATAATGGGATGTTTAAGTTAAAACCTCATATATCAGACTACCCAAGGTCCAATCTGTTGGCCTTATAAATTTTAAACAAAGTTCTAAAGTTAAGTAGTTTTTTTATTATTATTTAGTTTTAAAGCAATATTTATTAAAACAGCACAGTTAAATATTGTTTTTATAAAGCTGTGCTGTGTTTTATATAACACCAAAGGTGTTAAGATACGACCAAAAAAATGGGTGTATTTCTTTTGCCACCATGTCTGAAACATTTTCTATGGAAAACATGTATTACGCCTGTCTCTAAATATAGATATGGGTTTGCATTGCGCTGGTCTAACTAATGAAGTGACCAGTGATCATATACCAACAGAAGCATTTTAACATAGATAAAAGGAAAACTTTTAAAGAAAGTGGACATGCTATTGTGATGTCAATATAGTTTTGGGCTTTTTGCCTCCACCAGCCTTTTGCCAGCACCTTTAATTCTTCATAACCACACTAAAATTGCAGTCTTTAGACATGCACTGGAATTCTGAGATTGTCCTGATTTTCGTAGGAAGGGCCATATGTGTGAACTAAAATGTCAGAGTAAAGAGTTGCCCGACTTATCTGCACTTTATCCTTTAAACCCCCAAGTGCAATGTCTGTATTATGTGAGAAGGCTTGTGCATGTAGCACCCAGAGGATTAAAAAAAGTGGGCGACTTGATGGCCTTAGTGTCACTAAACTGCTGCCGTAGTAGTTATTTTATTAGTTGCACTGCTCTGATGTGCTGTATACAAAACAACATTTTTAAAGTCAATATCATGTTGTGTCTCCTCTGTCGAAATACACCTGTGCGCTTCAGACTGTGAGTTACATGTCTGAAAGGCCACTCCAGACAATGTCCAAGACTGAATTCTCCTAACATTGTCTGGACTTCATATGTGGAACTGACATTTAACTCCCCATTGCTCTTTCTCAATGCCTTTGTTTAGACTCTCATTCTAAAGCATTTGCAATCCTTTCAAAACAATGAAAAACTGCCCAAAACATATAAACCAGTATACAATGTAACTTAAAGTGTTAATATTATGCTGATATTTTTCACCCTTTGTTATACATCTAGTCACTTGGAGTGTCTGACTAGATTTAGCTAAAGACGTTGTGTGGTTCATTTTGGATGCTTCCTTTTTTCGATTGTTTTACTACTCACCATTACTGTTGACACATTGCACTTGAGGGATCTGAGTTCCAGGTCCACACTCATTCTCGTTATCAGGAACACAATCCGATATTTTAACCACCAGCCAATCATAGCAGCTGGGGTCTTCACATGGTATTGCCTCTACCAGGTGAGGGCAGTTCCCTGTCCAGCCCATTGGATCATTGATGAGCTTCCTTTTTCTCAGTTTAAAGCCTGTCAGAAAGAAAGAGGATTTATTTATTTATTAATGAAGTAAAAAAAACACAAATTATTTCAAAATCACAGCAGTTCTGTTTAAACATTTAGTGGCCGAAAGAGAGCCAGCTAACAATATAGGATCTGCCTGTGGCCAGCTGTGATTGTATAATGTTCATCAGTCTGTTGATAGTTGTAGTAGTTTTGTTTTCTTCCTCGTTTAGAGTGATTTTCTGTTTATAGCATTAGTCGTCTTTTTTGAGTGAATTTCTGTTATAGTCTTAGTATCTTTTTTTTTAGATGGTATTGTTATCCCTCTAGTGTCTGTGCTGCACTTTATCGTATTAGTATTATGTGTGTTGATAAACTTTTGGTACTCTCAGCGTCTTAGCTGCTGCTTTTGGGTCTTCCAGTTACATTAATCATTACACTACACACTAGCCAAACATGGAGCAAGCAGGCATTCTACATTTTCGGGGCCTATGTAGACTAGACACGTTAGATTTCCATTTTGGGGTACTTAGCCTGTTTACTTCTGAAGCTTCCGAAACAGAGGTATTTGGGTGGAGGCGAAGAACATCTTGGGCGCTGATGTGAATGATTTGCGCCTGGTTGTCTGTTTGGAAAGGCATTCCGATGGCAGCATTCTGCAGGTTTGTTGGTCACTGATTCTCTGGGTATCCTTTTTGTTTATCACTTTTTCTGAAGTTAGTTTTGACCACCAGTTTGTCTTTGTTAGTTTAGCTTAGTTCTTTGTTCCATGCTTTCCTATGATTCTGTTTCCATGTTCATTCTCTTTCAGGCCTGGTTTGTAGTTATTTATCCCTGTTTGTTACTTTCTCTTTTACCTAGGCCCTAATTATCGGTTTGCATCTGTTAGTCTGTTTCTGTTATTGGTTTCAGGTTTGTTCTTGAGTTAGCTCTATTTAGGTCCTTTACTTTTTGCTGTGTTATTATTTTTACCATTGTTTTCTATTTATTTCTGTTTGCTACTTAGCTTTTTTTGTGCATTCTTCTCCTCCCTTTTGGAGTAATTTTTTATTCATCTTTACTCTGTTAATATTCAGATCCTTATTTATAATCCCCCACCCTTCACAGTATGAACTAGCCAAAACTAGGACCCGGGGACACAAAGAAAAGCTAGACTCAAATGATGCCTCCATGGCTAGGTTGGTCAATGCTCATCTGATTCCTTTCAGAAAGCCAAGGTTGGCCAACTTCCAGCTTGTTCCTGTTCCGGTTCGTGTTGCTGGGTTGTGCTGCTTCCTGTCCAGTTCCTGTTCCTGCACCAAGGTCACCTCAAACAGTTCCTGCTTGTCCTGTTCCTGCACTGAGGTCACCCAGTGCCCATCCAGTTCTTGCTCCGGTGCCAAGTTTAGCAGCCATCTGTCCAGCTCCTGTTCCGGTGCTGAGGTCAGCATCCCTTCATCCAGTTGCTGCTCAACCAGCTGCTGTGCCAAGGCCAGCTGGCGCTTTAGCCATAAGGCTGACCCTGATGTCTTATCAATTCCTCCCTCCAGTTCACTCTCTGGAGGGGCTCTGCAGTCTTCCCTGGTCTCCAACCATGGTCTTGGCTGAGTTAGTCTCCCCATCTTGTGTGATTTTCTGTTACAGCGTTAGCCTCCTCATTTTGAGTGATTATGCGTTATATAGCATTAATCTTCTTTTTTGAGTGAAATTTTGTTATAATCTTCGTATTTTCTTTTTGAGTTAGTATTATCTCCTCAGTGATTGTGTTACGTATAGTTGTATCAGTAGTATGTAGTAATATTTTATCCATGTCTCAGCTTCTGCTTTTGGGTCCTCTTGTTACCATAACCATTACAAATATGCTGTGTACTTTAATGCATACCCACACCATTGGAGATGCAGGATTTCGGAGATGCGGTGTGGGAATTCCCAGCCTACCTTTAATCCCCAGCCTACCCACCAGGTGTGTCCCTGAGCAAGACACCTAGCGCTAGCTCCCTGGGCGCCGGCTGTGTCAGCCCACTGCTCCCTCATGCAGAGGACAAATTTCACTGTAACATTTATGTGCAAATGTATATGTGCTCGAAGTGACAAAAGGTTGTTGTTGTTCTTCTTCTAAACTGTGTACTGAGAACAAGCCAAATAAACCCTCTTCTCTACAGACTTGTCCATGATTTCAATTTTCACACTTGTCAGTGTCACCTGTGAGTGTCTATTTTTACTGATGTTTTGCCAGGGTTTCCAAAGATCAGTCATTATTGGCTTTTGGTTGTATGCCTTTTGTGAAGAACTTTATTCAGATATATTATAATATATTTTTTTTATTTTGTTTTTTGTTCACACACTATGTGGCCACTCCCTTTAAGCTTTGTTCTGTCACCTGTCCCCTGCTCTGCTGTACTATTCTCTTCTTTTCCACAAACTATATCGATGCCCAGCTGCAGCTAATCAGCAGTCAAGCCAAATTATAAATATTTATTGCTCCCTTCTACTCACTGACAGATTGTTGTTAACACAGTACATTTCCATTTACATATAGTCCTTTGGCAGACATTTTATCCAGAGTGACTTACAAGTCAAGCTAAATTCTAAGTCAAGGAGAAACATCCATCCAAAGTCCTATCACAGGAAGGGTTTCTGTTTCATGAGAGGCAAGTAAGATGCAGGAGCAGAAAGGAACATGTTTTTAATGCACAGGAATATGTGGAAGACTTCTGTTTTTAGCAGTTTTGCAGAGACCATTGAAGAGAACTGCTCCAGACTGAATGATCTGAGGTTGAGTCAGAGTGCTACCAGTGGTAGGAGAGATGGTCCAGAAAGAAAGATTGTGAGCTAAAGGAAGAAGTAATACATTAAATGCAGAAGAATGATCAAGATGTTGTCTGTGGTGCAGTTCCGGGTGAGAATGAGGTCCAGGTTGTGGATGCTTTGTGGATGGGGGAGTGGAGATCAGTTTCAGGTCTGATGTGTTCAGAAGAGCAAGCATGTCAGCCACCTGAGGTTTGTCCAGGTGGATGTTGAGGTCTACCAAGATTAATTAAATCTTAACTTCCCCGATTAACTAAATTTTACAAACTAAAAATTATCACAAGAGGAGTTAATCATAATAACTTAACTCTAATAATAATAACTTAACTCTAATAATAATAATAACTAAAATCAGGACTGCTCCTCTAAATACTAAAACTCTGCACTGAGCCAGCCCTCTTCACTCGCTCCTCTCACCCCACTTTTATATGTGACCACTGTATGACATTAACTCTGTCACTTCTTTGTCCCGTAGTCATCTCTCTCCCTCTCTGTCTCCCTCTCTCTGTCCTTGTCCTCAGTTGTCCCCGGATTTGGCGCTGTGTGTCTTCCAGTGTGCAGCTACTGGTCCTACTAACCTGCCCAGTGTTTTGCTGTTACTTTTGTTGATCTGTTCTTTTCTCTCTCCACTTTCCACTCTCACCCCAACCGGTCAAGGCAGATTGCCGCCCACCCTGAGCCTGGTTCTGCTGGAGGTTTATTCTGTTGAAGGCAGTTTTTCCTCTCCATTGTTGCCTATGGCTTGCTCAAGGGGGATTTGTTAGGTTTTCTCTAAATGTTTGTATAGTCTTGACTTTATTATGTAAAGTGCCTTGGGATGACCTATATATATAGAAAGAGAGGTGCTATATAAATAAAGTTGAATTGAATTGAAATGATGAGAGTGCTGTTTTCAGGGAAGTGGAACAGCTCATTGTCAAGCTCATTGTAGTTCCATAGCTGGCCCGGTGATCAGTAGAGTACTATCACATGGACTGTAATTGGTGCCATAATCCTACAGGCATGATATTCCAAGGATGATTGTTTGTTAAGGGGTGCTGTTAGGGACAACTCCCAGGTGTCAACAACAAGATGTCCAGCCCCACCTCAGTGACCTGATGGGTAAGGAGTGTGAAAGAAGACAAAACTGGTGGAGAGTGCAGCTAGGGTGTGGTATGATCCAGGTCTCAACAGCTGACTGTGTAGCAAAAGCAGGAATGAAGTCAGCTTTGTTCAATGCAGACTGCCAGTTCCACAGGGCATCAGAAAAAGACGCTGGTGACAAAGTGGTCTGGGTAAGGGTGGGAAATGTGTTGTCTTCTGGGAGAATGTCATGTTTTGCATCTTCAGTGATGCAGAACACGACAAGCATCTGTGATTACTAAGCTGAAACTACCACCAACATGAGACCAAATATCCACTTGAAAATGTTCTTAACACAGTTCTTAACACTATTAAAACAGACTAAAAAAGACAAAATTACATGGTCGAGAGAAATGATAGAAACTCAGCTACAATCAGCACTTCATTTCTTACTTTGCACTCTTCTCTTGCTTATAAGCTGTAAGCTGTAAATCGGCCATCAGAGAGATTGAGATTTAGTTTGTTCTTAGTGGAGAAACCAAAATTTTCTGAAACACTGAATCAGTTGAAGTAATTATATTAAAAATATTTCAGTTTTGAAGCACATGACAGGAAAAATGGTGACATCTGCTGGCCTCGTCATTAGTATTACATGTGAAAGGGCAAATACATTTTTAAAGTACAAGTTGTTGCCATAGTATGCTGCCATAGTTATTTTGGCGAATAATCTAGCCAAAATGTGCTGGTCCCAAGCCCGGATAAATAGAGAAGGTTACATCAGGAAGGGCATCTTATGTAAAACTTGCCAAAACAACCATGCGGATCATTCATAGGAATTTCATACCGGATCGGTCGAGGCCCAGGTTAACAACTACCGCCACCGGTGCTGTTAACCTACAGGGTGCCGGTGGAAATTGGACTACTGTTGGTCAAAGAAGGAGAGGAGGCAGAAGGGTTCGCGGTCAAAGAGAGAGGAGGAACGGCAGGATCATAGATCTGAGAATAGGGACTCTTAACGCTGGCACAACGACAGGGAAAGGTAGAGAGCTGGCAGACATGATTGAGATAAAAAATTCAGATAAAAATTCACACAATCCAGCTAAAATGTATTTACCGCTTTCAAGATCCAGCCATCAGTACAGTGCATATGACGAAATAGAAGAAACAAACAAAAAAATAAAAACAACAAAAAAAGAAACATGTAATGGTCAAACTTGTTGTATTAAAATTTACTTTAATACATTATTACCTTTCTTGGCTCCCTGCTCTTCGCAGTTTTCATAGGTGCAAGGTCCCCAGGCACTCCATGAAGACACCTCACACTCTACAGGACAGCTAATGTGGCAGAGCTGGGTGGTGTTTGGGGAGATGCCCATACAAAGTTCGCTGTCCACTGGTTGCCATACTATAGAGGGAAAAAAAAAAGATCTGATACACAGTGTATGGAATGATGATAGGTTTAAAATTCCCCCTGGTAGCTCAATGGGTAGAGATACTGGGGGGCAAAACAGACAATGCAGGATCAAATCCCAGCCTACCTACAATCCCCAGCCTCCCCCACCAGGTGTGTCCCCGAGCAAGACACCCAGCACCAGCTCCCTGGGTGCCAAACAGTGGCAGCCCTCTGCTCCCTCAAGTGGGATGCGTTAAATATGTAGGAGTAAGCTTCACTGTAACAGGTATGTGCAAATGTATATGGGATCAATGTGACAAATAAAGGTTTTTCTTCTTCTAAACCTTTGTTTTCATGAGAGCATGTATCAGAACACACGAAAAAAGAACAGAAGAACTGGAAAATTAAAACCCACTTTTTTTTTTTTTTTTTACACTTTTTAAATGTGTACACACCTCAAATTGTGTCATTTATAATAATGAAAACTCTAGAAGTCTCATCCTTCAGAATGTGAGTCTGAAATGGATTTAGTCCTGGACCTTGACTGGGTCATGAAAACACATTAATATGCTTTGATCTATTACTATTTGATCTATAACTATTACATTGTAGCTCTAGCTTTATGTTTAGGGTTGTTCTCAAGCCTTTTGCAGACTCCTACAGGTTTTCTTTTGAGATTGCTCTGTATTTGGCTCAGTCCATCTTTCCATCAATTTTAACCAGCTTCCCTGTCCCTGTGGTGGATAATAATCATGTCCCTATCAAACGAGACTTCTTGTGGCATTCTTACAACAGTTGTTTCTTCTTGCCACTCTTCCATAAAGGCCAGATTTTTGAAGTGCTAATAGTTGTCCTGTGGACACCTTAGCTGTGGATCTCTGCAGCTCCTCCAGAGTTACTATGGGCCTTTGGCTGCTTCTCTGATTAATGCTCTGCTTGCTTGGCCTGTCAGTTTAGATGGACACCCATGTCTACCTGAACTTTATCCACAACTTCATCCCTGACCTGACTAAATTACACACAGGTGGGATTATTATTAATGAGGTGACAGTGGACTTTAGTTAGGGGTATCACAGTAAAGGGGAATGAATACAAATGCACAGCACAGTTTTTGAGGCATTATTTGTAAAATGTTTTTGAAACCATTTTTCTGTTAGATAAAATCTCAATAAAATACCTTTAATAAATGTCTTGGCCACTTACACATAAACTGAAAAAACTCAGACCTTGTTGTATTTGTTATGGTCAACTGAATTTTCAGACCTGAGGAAAATGACAATGATTTAGCACTAAGGATGAAAATAGTCATTATAGTGGGCCATTTTATCATTCATGTCCATCAACTGTTTTAACAGTGCATTTCTTTCATTGTTTAATTCATTTAGTTGTTCTCAAAATGTAATTGAAGCCACATAATATTTCAGTCACACCCTAGACCTTGTCCTGACACAGCATTGAAACTTATAATAGTTGTAACCACCTATTCTGACAGCTGTCTGGCTGGAGACAGCCAGCAGAAGGGAGAGCTGGATGCCTACAATAGTCGCTAGAGGCTTGCAATAGCCGCTGTAGCCCTACAGGCTACAGGTTACTGGGGTTCGAGCTACTGGAGGTCATCTGGGACATGTGCAGGGCCGAACCCCCTCGGAGACTGGATTAGAGACCGGATCAGGGCCGTTGCAGATGTCGGCCCCCCATGGACGCTAGATCTGGAGCAGACGGGATGACTGAACCAGAGGCAGATGCCAAGACAGAATGCCTGCAGATTAACTCAGGAACAGATTGGGCACCAAGTGGTTCATAATTGTGAGGTTGAAGTCTCACAAAAGACCTCCAACATCTGGCTGCCTGAGTCGTAGGTCCAGTGTTGTTATGAGCTGTGACTTTGTAGCAGATGCTGATGCTTCTGGAGCAGGAGGTTGAATTAGGACCAGGGTTTCGTGGGTGTGTTGTCAGCTATCATAGGGGCAGGACAAGTGTTGCCAGCATTCACACTCACACTAGAGCTCTGTGATTTGGTCTGAGGTTTAATTTTCTTTCTACATCTGAGACTCCTAAATTATAGGGCTCGATTTGCTGCTCTACAAGACAATGATCAGGGTTTTCCAAAAAGTAATGTTGATTGTTTATCTGGGCTCTATACTGAAACCAAAACTCTACCACTTCAGTGGGTTTTATGATTACTCCTTCCAAAACGTCTCAGGGTCTGGTTTTTGGCCACATCATACTGTCATGGATTGTATGTGAGTAAACTTTATTATTGAATGGCACAGAAAAAGGGGTAACAACAAACTCAACTAAGCAGGACGGAGGCTGAGAGACAGTAGATTCAGAAAATAGACATGAACCTCAGGATATGAGTGTGGGGAAATAGTAACAATACTAAATGCACGTAAAACCATTACTAAGGAAATAACTAAACACAAGTTTGGGCCAGAATGCCAGAGAGAGCTAACCTGAATAATGGTTGGGCCAACTAAAGAACTACAATACATAAAGGAGAAACAGCACAAACAAAAGAGAATGTGTGAAACCATTAAAAACAAAACCTAAAGGTGGGTGCTAACTAAATAAATATAATAATTGATAATATACAAGTAGATAAACTTAAGGCCGTGTCACCAGGCAGACTATTTAGTGTGGTTAACAAAAACTAAAACAGTTCATACAAGACCAAAAGCAACGGGCAACAGAGTCCAACATACAAAAGTGCAAAGTCCAAAAAACATAAGTTGGATAAACAAGAAGGCAGAGTGTTCCACCCGAGAACAACAAAAATGATCTAGCAGGGAGCTGAGGTGGCTGCCGCCCTCCTGGAGCTCACTGTTTTCAAAAACTGGGTTTCTGAAATAGTTCAAAAGGTAGTACGCAAAACCGGGTAAAACCGAGGGGTACCGAGGAAGGGAGAAAACTCGCTCCGGAGAGCTGAGTCTAAATAGACAGGGAAACAGATATAAACAATTATGACTGGTAATGAGTGGTGAAGCTGATGGAATCAGCAGGGAATGGGGGAAAAACTACATACGTCAACTAACTAAAA
The DNA here is from genome assembly GCA_033026295.1 of Channa striata. Taxonomy (NCBI): domain Eukaryota; kingdom Metazoa; phylum Chordata; class Actinopteri; order Anabantiformes; family Channidae; genus Channa; species Channa striata. The sequence continues at coordinate 340,737 of CM065181.1, read as the reverse complement.
GTCCAGAACAGAAATTAGAATTAAATGGCTTGATTGTGACACTTATCCTGTTCATCTACTTCCTGCTTACACTCCCATGGTGAAAAACCAGTCCCCAAAGGACAGAGTAGTGAAGATCTGGACAGAGGAGGCGAGTGAGCAGCTTAGGGACTGTTTTAACACCACGGACAGGGACACTCTCTACTGTTCACATGGGGAGGACATCGAAAGTCTCACACACTGTATCACGGACAACCCAGAGTTGAGCGCAGGACCCAAGGTCCAGTCCTTCATGCCTCTCTGCAGCATGCTTACTGCCATTACCCTACCCCACACACACACAACTCCCAAATACCTATAAAGACTGTGTCTGTTCCCCAACCAACTAAATCATATTAACCTTATAAAAGTTAAGACTACTCCTCTTACTGAACAAAAACCTAAAACATTTAAATATGGATTAGAAATGAGTTCGATCATTAATTAGATTTATTTTTTCTTACTGAAAATTGTTTGGAGCAGGAAGAATCTGTTAGATTAAACGAGTCAACCCCACTAAGTCATATTACACAAATACAACAGAATTAGAATCATCATTAAGGCTCCAATCCCTTCGAGGCTGCTTTTCACCTAAAGATCTCGCTGAGACAATTATTACGTCATCAAAACCAGCAACATGTCTGCTAGACCCTATTTCAGTTAGACTGCTCAAGGATGTTCTACCCTCATTAGACACATTCATATTAGATGTCATTAATCTATCTTTAGAAACAAGATATGTACCAAAGTACGTAAGGTAGCTGTAATCAAACCTCTACTTAAAAAATCAAGTGTCTTAGCCAATTCAAGACCTAGTGCTACACTTTCGAAAGAGCTGTGAGTAAAGCAAGCAAACCACATCTGGTTTCAGATCACAGATTGACACTAAGGACCATTGTTTAACTTTCCCTTTGACACTCATGCCATTGGCATAAATTTTGCGGTAAGATTTCATCTACCAGACCCAAAAACTGTGTCTTAACTCTCATTTATCAAGATGGGACCAGCTGTCCCAGGAAGGAGATTACAGGGCAGCCATGAAGTTTGAGGTGCAAATTCACTTCGGATGGAAAAGACTTTGTTTGGATTCAAAGCCCAAGACAGGGATATATCAGCTGTCAAACTTCATAAAGCCCACCCCAATGTGTTCATAAGGAAATCTGTCAGAATTTGATACCACACTGTCTTTTTTACAATGAGAAATTATTTTTAAAAAGTTATAAAATATACAGGTTAATTGAGATGACGAGAGCAACACGATGCAACACTGCCATCCTTTGGTGGAAAATGTAATTGCACCCCAGAGGGAGAAAAGTAAAAGGATGAAAGGAATGCCGAGAGTAGAAAGGACAGATGAGAGAGGAGAGCTGACTGGTTGTTTCCCTGCTGTCCCATCAGTAGGTTTGTCTACGCACTGGGTTAGGCTTGTGCCTTGTGATGACTTTATTGTGAATTGGTACTATATAAATAAAGTTTAATTGAACTAAATACATAAACTTCTGTGTGGAGAACACTGTGCCTTCTAGGAGAGTACAGTGTTTTCAGACCATCAACTACCTCACAGATAGGCAACAGTTCGTGAGGGTGTGCCATGTGTGACGGATGTGGTAGTTTGCAGCACGGATGGCCGGTGTTGTCCCCCTTCCTGTTCACACTGTACACGTCAGACTTCAAGCAGAACTTCCACTAGTGTCACCTGAAGAAGTTCTAAGATGACACCACCATCTTTGGCTGTGTATCCGGGGAGAAGGAGTAATAATACACGGGGGGTCATCACTGACTTTGTGGACTAGTGTGAGAATAACTTGGTGTTCTGAACACCAGTAAGACAAAGGAGTTGGTGCTTGACTTCAGAAGGAACCGTCCACCACAAATGCCGGTGAGTATCCAGGGCTCAGACATTGAGACTGTGGACGCCTTTAAATATCTGGGTGTTCACCTAAAGAAAAAACTGCACTGGACTAAAAATGTACAGAAAGGCCTAGAGTCACCTTCACCTGCTGAGGAGACTGAGATCCTTTAGTGTGTGCAGAGAGTTGTTACAGACATTTTATGACACTGTGGTGGCCTCAGCAGTCCTCTATGCTGTTGTGTGCTGGGCAAGGGGCAGTATGGACAGAGACTGGAAGAGACTTAATAAGCTCAGTCCTGGGCTGCACACTGGACTCCATTGAGGACAGTGTGCACCCCAGGACAGAAGGATGTTGGCAAAACTAACATCCATTATGGATAACTCCTCCCACCCTCTGCACCACACTGTGGAGGCTCTGAGCAGCTCCTTCAGCACAAGATTGTGACACCCCAGTACAGGAAGAACCGCTACTGTTGGTCATTCCTCTCCAATACAATACAATGCATCACTGTATTTACATACAATGTGTAATTACACAGGGTATATTAAGGTTGTGCTATATTCAGAAGATGTGCAATGTTTCACTGTTAAATATGTGTATAAGCAGATAGAAGATTTTTTTGTTTTTTATCTTTTAATACTTGCACAGTTAATACTGTAGCTTTTTGATGTTGTTTTTTGTTTACACTGTTGCCATGACAAGAATTTTCATCCTGAGGGATCAATAACATTAATAATCAATAACAGCTTATCTTAAGTGTCCTCGAGAAAAAGATGTCTCACTGCTCCTAAGCTGCATCATTATATAACACTAGAAACCAGTGTGCACAAACACTAAGTAGGAGAGTCAGGTCAGGAGGTCAGCAGGCCTCATGGGTAAAGTTGCTAAGAAAAATACCTTCTGAGGCTGACAGTAAGAAAAGTTTGCAGTGGGCCAAGATGCATACATAAAGACTGGACTTTAGACTGGCTGGAAGAAAGTCTTGTGGACTGATGAAAAAAAGTTTGAGGTAATTTAGTGAAGAACATCTGTTAGAAGTTAAGCTCACGAAAAGATGATGCATGCCTGCCTAACACCTCAGTTAGTCTTGGAGATAGAAATGTAAATATTATTATTCTCTGCTCAAATATGCCTAAAAGGTTTTTGTGATCCATTTGCAAACATTTGATTTGAATAGGGCCAACAAAAGATAAGAGAAATACACAAATATGTGGCAAACCCCTGTAAAACGTAAATAAAAATTATACATTGACTTGCATGCACATCTGTTTCTCACTGATTTATATTTTTGTTTCCACTTAAAAGTTGATTCAGTCCCATGACTAAATGTAAAGGTAAAGGTACATACAGGTTTTGGAGTTAAATATGCTGCCATCCAAGAGGCGTCTTTTTCAGGGACCCTGCTTATTTCAGAAAGAAAATGCCAAGCCACATTCTGCCTGTGTTACAATATCGTGGCTTCATAGTATAAGAGTGAGTATATTAGATTGGTCTGTCTGGAGTCCAGATCTCTCTCCAATTGAAAATGTGTATTGCGTTATGAAGCTAAAAATATGCAGACCCCGGACTGTTGATTATCTGAAGTCATACATCAAGGAAGAAAGGGAAAGAATTCCACCTACAAAGTTTAAGCAGTTAGTGTCCTCAGTTCTCAAATATTAGCTCAGTGTTTTTAAAAGGAAAAGTGATGTCACACACTGGTTGAAAATACCCTTGCTCCAGCTCCTTTGGAACATGTTGCAGGCATAAAATTCAAAATGAGTGAATATCGCCAAAAAACAATATTGATTAGCAGTTTTGGATAGAGCTTGTCTTTGTGGTGTATTCAATTGAAATGGTTAAAAAAATGATTTGCAAGTCATTGTATTCTGTTTTTATTCATGTTTTACACAACGTCCCAACTTCACTGGAATTGAAGTTTGTAATTTCAAACTCTATATTGCCAGTGTATAATGCAACCATGCATATTTCACCTTCAATAGCTTCTCTCCATTGGTTACCCATTAAATGTAATATAGAATCCAAAACCCTCCTTACATATAAAGCTCTACGGTAAAGCTCTATCACATCTAAAAGACTTCTTGGTACCATATCATAGACCATTTTCATCACAGAATTCAGCCCTTCTTGTAGTTCCCAGAATTTCTAAAAGTAGAAAGGGAGGCAGAGCGTTTAGCTATCAAGCTCCTCTCCTGTGGAACCAGCTCCCAGTTTTGATTTGAGAAGCCGACATAGTCTTGTCGTTTTATAAAGGCTTAGGCTGCTGGGGGGAGTTGCCCTTTTCTTTTCTCTCTATTTACCACTCACCCCAACCCATCAAGGCAGATCACTGCCCTATTTGAGCCTGGTTCTGCTGGAGGTTTCTTCTGTTAAAGAGTTTTTCCCTTTCCACTGTTGTCTATGGTTTGCTCAAAGGGGGCGTGTTGGGTTTTCTCTACATATCTGGAAAGTCTAAAATGCCCTGAGATTATTTTGTTGTGAATTAATAAAATTAATAAAGTTTAATTGAAATTGAATAGATTAAATATAGGGGTGTTAATGATAAGTTCAAGGTGGAGGTAGAGATCTTAATCAAGGGCCAGCTCTGAGTCAGCTTAGAGCCACTGGCATTGCATATTGACAGGAGGCAGAGCTGGAGGTAGGTAAGATGTTGAGGTTCTCTTTGGGAGTGACAAGGATGAATAGGATCAGAAATGAGTACATCAGAGGATCAGCTAATACCCTTTGCAAAGGTACTAAAGACGTGCACTACATGCCTATGTCCTGTCAGCATTGCCTAAAGCCGCTGCATCTCCCTGTACTTTTGAAATTGACAGGTGTGCATCTGATGTCTTATCTATCTTTAGGGGGTGGTTGTGGTGCAGTAGGTAGCACAGTCGTCCACCAATCCTACAGTCGCTGGTTCAAAGTGTCCTTGAGCAAGACAATGAATCCCCACTTAGGTGCCCCTGGTGAGTGTCAGCCAGCTGCATAGCAGCTTCCCCATTGTTGCATGAATGTGTGTGTGAATGGGTAGATAAGGAGCAGTGTGCTTAGAGTACCAATTTATAGAAAAGGCACTATATAAGTGGAGACCATTTATTGTTTTTAGACCCTGTTTTCCCAAGGACTTCTCTTTGCCTCTGTGTGTTTGTGTGTGTGTTTATTTTGTTGCAAAACGAGTCATCCTGTATCCTGCATGATTCATACACACTGGATCACTCATAGATCTACTCCACAGGTTAAACATAGTTGGTTTAGATCACAGTTTTGCTTATGCTTGCTTCTGTTATTGCTTGATTATTACACCATCATACATGCTCACAGGTTAAAACTCATTGATGAACATACTGTGTGGTACACAGTGTTTTTCAGAGATAGACATAGTGAACCATAGGGAAGTATATATATTATATGTATTTTTTTATAAAACATGCTTTAATGGTGTAACTTTTGGTTAATGAGATAAAACCAGTTTGAAACAGTTTGATAGTAAACATTCTTAAGTGGTAAATTGAGGTATTATTGAACATTTCAAGAACAGCTCCAAACTCATTAGAGTTAAAGATATCAGGAAACAAAGTAAATACTAACAATAATTGAGATTACATTGATTAATTTCCATTTAATGACACAATTTAAGTGCCCAAAAGTGTATTGATGCAAAAACAGCGTTAACTAAAAATCTTTGAGTTGATGGGATATAAAGGAGGAAACAAACTAGAAAATTTACCTTCTTTGATTCTCAGTGAAGTGCTTTTGGGTGGTGTATCAGAACTAGTTTGGACACAGTAGACTTCCCGGGTCTGAATCCCACCTCCACATAATCCTGTCTGGTTTCCACGGCGGCGGTCCTGTTGGCTAAGGAGCATATCCACCCTGCACTCTGTCCACTCTGTGGTCTTCCAACTGTAACTGACAACAAATATAGAAAAAAGTAAGATACAGCGTATTGATGCTGTATAGTACTTTCAAACAGACAGACAAAAAAAAACTAACAAAAACAAAGACCCTGTCACAGACAAGGACAAGGCTTTATTAAGATATTCCCAATACTTTATGTTAGCTGGACAGCTTTTTCTTTTCAGGGACTAAACTGGAGAATGCATTCAGAAAAATCAGGGACAAAGACATCTGTATTTCTATTAATAACAAGTAATGATAACAGCAAATTTTAGGAGAGGCACTATGTAACCTCAGTGTTGCTATCGTCCATATTATGTCTACCTATATTGTCTAAGCCATATACTGTGTAATTACCCTGTGAATGTGAAAACATGCTCCACTCATATCGATTTAATATTCAATTCAACTTTATTTATATAGCGCCAATTTCCAACAAAGTCATTTAAAGGCACTTTACATAATAACGTCAAGACAATACAGACATTTAGAGAAAACCCAACAAATCCCCCTTGAGCAAGCTATAGGCAAAGAACGCTGGCAAAGAACTAGCAAGAGAGACAGACAGACAGAGAGAGAGAGAGAGAGAGACGAACTGAACCGAGAGTGGTTGCGCCTGACTCAGGATCTGCCTCCCATTCTACTTTTGGAAATTCTGAGAACCACAAGTAGTCCTGCACTTTGAGACTGAAGTGGTCAATTAGGATATTATGGTACTAGTAGATCTTTTATGTATGATGGAGCTTGACCATTTAGATCTTTATAGGTAAGAAGACGGGTTTTAAATTCTATTTTACGTTTAATGGGAAGCTAATGGAAAAAAGCTATAAAAGGCGAAATATGATCTGATTTACCAATACCAGTCAGTAATCTTGCTGCAGCATTTTGACTACACCACAATTCACCAGATAACAACAAAGACCTGGTTCTCCACTTTCCAGAGAACTGTGAATAAAGCAAACAAACCATGTGTGGTTCCAGGCCACGGTGTGACACTCATGCCATTAGCATAAGTTCTGCTGTGAGTTATCATCTACCAGACCCAAAACTGTCTCTTAACTCATTTGCAAATGCTGTTTTTATCAAGATGGTACCAGCTTACCAGGGGAAGAATTTAAAGGACAGCCATAAAACTTGAGGTGCAAATACAGAGCTGGTTCTTTGTTTATCTTTTTTCAGAGAAACAGACAAAGTCACTGAAACGGAAAAGAACTCATGGCGAAAGACTGATTCGGGGTCAATTAATGTCAAATCCTATTGTTTACTTAAGTGGGTTACTTCTGGTGTGGGCCAGGTAAAATATTTTGATCATAGCTTGGTTCAGCTTAAATGAACCTGGCACCCCCTTCGAGGAAAATTAATGCTTCTGCATTAATATCAGATTACATGTATTGCAAATACTACATACATGTTCTAGTCTCTTTAATAAAATTTTGTGAGCAATGATGTCAAATGCAGCACTAAGAGCTAACAGAACTAGTAAAGAGACAAGTCAGTTATCTGAACCCAGAAAGAGATCATTGGTGACTTTAATCAGTGCAGTTTCTGTGCTATGATGAACTCTAAATCTTGACTAAAAGTCTTCAGACAGGTTGTTGCATATCAACAACTTATAGTGAAAATGACAGATGCAGATGTTATTGATTTTATGAGATAATAAGTGCAAGCTTTAGGGGCAGTATGCTAAATGTGAAATAACCTCTGCTGAAACCAATATAGTACTACATTTTGTGTGGATAATGTTTTTCTTTACAAAGATGTATCAATTTACCTTAATAATAAGAAGTCAGTAAACCAAAGAAGTCGGTGAAAAAGCTGGAGGAGCGGTACGTACGAGGGGTGTGGAGGAGCCTGAAGACCATCTCAGGCCAAGGACAGGGGCAGTCAGGGGGTCAGCTGATGAAGATCAAGTCTGGGCCAACAAGTAAAACCTGTTTTTCAACAGATTCAACTAGCCCCACTCCCTCAACGAGCCCCCCAGCCCCCTCCTCTTCACACGTCTACAGTCCGGCAGCTGTGACCACCATCCCCTGATCTCCTCCACCTCTCCCCACCCCCCTGTCTTCACACCACTCCACAATCAGCCCCCTTTCCCCCCCCAACCCTAACATCAAGTCAAGTAAGGGGAGAGCTGAGACGCCTGAAAGTCAGCAAGGCTGCAGGACCGGATGAGATCAGCGCCAGACTGCTGAGGAACTCTGCTGACCAGCTCTGTGAGGTGGTCACATACATGTTTAACCTGAGCCTCAGTCTGGAGAGGGTCCCTGTTTTGTGGAAGACTTTGTGTGTAGTTGCACTTCCCAAGGTAACTCACGCGAAGGAGCCAAACCACTACAGACCTGTAGGCTTGACCTCCCACCTGATGAAGACCATGGAGAGGCTCGTCCTCAGGCACCTTCGCTCTGTGGTGGGCACAGTGCGAGAACCTCTGCAGTTTGCCTACAGGCCAAAGATCGGGGTGGAGGACGCTGTCATCTACCTGCTATACCGGGCACAGGCTCACCTGGAAGCTGCCAGAACCGCTGTGAGGGTCATGTTTTTTGACTTCTCCAGCGCTTTTAATACCATTCAGCCTTCACTACTGCGTGGGGAGCTGGAAGGGGCAGGAGTGGATAGACAACTGACTGCATGGACAACGGATTACCTCACCAACAACACAAGCTAAAATAAGGTGCACTATCCTCCATGGAAACGGAGGTTGGAGGCTAAGATCAAGGCAACACGGAGAGAAGTTAGCCAACTATCGGAATTACAGAAAGGCATGATGAAGAAGTACAACCTGCCTGAGAAATACAACAACCTGTCCATACCTGAGGCCCTTGAGACTGCCAAACAAAGGCTCACAGCCCTGGCTACCCGGCTGAAGAGATACACCCGAGAAGTTGATACCAGGAGAATAAACAGGATGTTCTCCACTGAGCCATCCAAGGTGTACTCACAGTGGCAGGGTAATAACACGAGAGCAGACCCGCCATGGCTGGAGACTGAAGAATACTGGAAGAACATATGGGAGAAGGAGGCAACACATAACAGCAATGCCCAATGGCTGGTGGACTTGAGAGCAGACCACAGCAACCTTCCCGAACAAGATCCAGTAACCATCACAATGGCAGACATCCAAGAAAGGGTCTCAGGCATGAAGAACTGGACAGCACCAGGGCCTGACATGATCCATGCCTACTGGCTAAAGAAGCTAACTTCCCTTCATGAGCGACTGGCGGCACAAATGAACACGCTAATAGTGGATGGAACCCACCCTGAATGGCTAACGGAAGGACGAACAGTACTGATTGTGAAGGACCCCCAGAAGGGAGCAGTCCCTTCCAACTACCGCCCAATAACCTGCCTCTGCACAACATGGAAGCTCCTGTCGGGCATCATAGCGGCTAAGATGACCAGGCACGTGGATCAATACATGAGCAAAGCACAGAAAGGAATTGGTAGTAACACCAGAGGAGCCAAGCACCAGCTCCTGGTAGATAAAGCGGTCACCCGAGACTGCAAGACCAGACATACCAACCTGTGCACTGCCTGGATTGACTACAAGAAAGCCTACGACTCGATGCCGCACACATGGATCATGGAATGCTTAGAACTGTACAAGATCAACAGGACTCTAAGAGCCTTCATCCAGAACTCAATGGGAAGGTGGAAAACAACACTAGAGGCCAACTTCCAGCCAATTGCCCAAGTCAACATCAAGTGCGGCATATACCAAGGAGATGCCCTGTCCCCGCTGCTGTTCTGCATAGGCCTGAACCCCCTCAGCCAGATCATCACCAAGAGCGGTTACGGATATCGACTACGCAATGGAGCAACCATCAGCCACCTACTCTACATGGATGACATCAAGCTGTATGCCAGAAGCGAACGAGACATCGACTCACTGATACATACCACCAGGATATACAGCCACGACATCGGAATGTCATTCGGACTGGACAAGTGTGGCCGGATGGTTGCGAGGAGAGGAAAAGTAGTCAGAACTGAGGGGATTGTACTACCAGAAGGCAAGATAGCAGATGTGGAAGACAGCTACAAGTACCTTGGGATCCCGCAGGCAAATGGTAACCACGAAGAGGCCGCAAGGAAAGCAGCGACCACCAAGTACCTCCAGAGAGTAAGGCAAGTCCTGAGAAGCCCGCTGAATGGGAAGAACAAGGTCCGGGCGATCAACACCTACGCCCTCCCGGTCATCAGGTACCCAGCTGGCATAACAAGCTGGCCAAAGGAGGAGATGGAAGCCACTGACATCAAGACAAGGAAGCTCCTTACAATGCATGGAGGGTTTCACCCCAAATCCAGCACCCTGAGACTGTACGCTAAGCGCAAGGAAGGAGGCCGAGGACTAGTGAGCGTCAGAGCCACTATCCAGGATGAAACAACTAAGCTCCGTGAATACATCAGGAAGATGGCCCCAAGTGATGACGTGTTTAGTGAATACCTTAGGCAGCAGAAACCAGAGGAGGAGCAAGGACAGGAAGAGCAGGATCCATCATGGAAGGACAAACCCCTGCACGGTATGTATCACCAGGGCATACATGGAACGCCATAACCAAGTGGCTGGCATAGTACACAGGAACATCTGTGCCGAGTACGGACTGGAAGTCCCGAAGTCACGATGGGACACACCTCCAAAGGTGGTTGAGAATGACAGAGCTAAGATCCTGTGGGACTTCCAGATACAGACTGACAAACTGGTAATGGCCAACCAACCGGACATAGTAGTTGTGGACAAACAGGAGAACAAGGCTGTAGTGATAGATGTAGCAATCCCGAGCGATAGCAACATCAGGAAGAAGGAACACGAGAAACTTGAGAAATACCAAGGGCTGAAAGAGGAGATAGAAAAGATGTGGAAGGTGAAGGCACAAGTGGTGCCCGTGCTGATAGGAACCCTGGGGGCTGTGACCCCCAAACTGGGAGAGTGGCTCCAGCAGATCCCAGGAACAACATCTGAGATCTCTGTCCAGAAGAGCGCAGTCCTAGGAACAGCTAAGATACTGCGCAGGACCCTCAAGCTCCCAGGCCTCTGGTAGAGGACCCGAGCTTGAAGGAAGAAATAAGACCGCCCCAAAGAGAAGGGGCGAGTGGGGAATTTTTATATATATATATATATATATATATATATATATATATATATATATATATATAAATTGATTTGAATTTAATTTTTTGCACATGACTTGCACTTTCTTGTTGCTTTGTACATGGGAGCTGTGTAATGTGTAAATTTCCCCGTCGTGGGATCAATAAAGATTACCTTAAACCTGAATACATTCACTGAAAATAAAAATATATAGGATTAGGCAATGAACTAAACAAATGTTACCCTAGGTTTAAAACAGATTACAAGGTCATTAGACGCAAAATCTACTTTTGGCATTTTTTTACACTTATATTGTTCTGTTTATGTAGACACAGGTAAAAAAACAAAACAAATAGTGTTCCCTTTTTGAAACCAGTGCCACAATGGTTCTTTGGGATTTTTTTTATATATATGTACGTGATTATGGGAATAATTTATAGCCTCTCCTTCTGCCCTGCGACAAAAAGCTCTACTAAAACTGAAATGTATCTGTCATTCATTGTTACTTCCTGCCTTCAGCAACTTTCATTTACGATAAAGAAAAAACTTTTTAGTCTAAGTGGTATCAGTGCAACATATCATTAGCCCAGAGCTCTACCCTCATATTAGTACAGGTTCAAAACTCACAAGAACTTTTGACTGTCTTTAACAATCACTTGTGGCAGCCTTGATTCGGTGCTAACTAGCTTATTTGTTCACAAAACATCAATGTCTGTGTCCTGCAAAGATTCCACACCCAAAAGATGCCATTACAGGCCTTACCTGGCACTTCAGAAGAATGTTCCAGACTTTTCACCTTTGAACAGGTCAACACACATCTTGTGAGTATGAGGGAATTTTTCAGTCTAACACATCTTATTGTAAATGTTCCATACAGGCAGGTGTTTTATTTCAGAAATTTCCCGACTTTTTAGCAGAAAGTATGCCAAAGTATGACAATCTTTTAATTTGTGAAGATTTTGTTATTCATATTTGCTGTCCTATCAAACCTTTGACAAAGTACTTTTTTTAATCTCACTGGGTGTTTTCTTCAGTGGTGAAAGTTTGTAGTGCATGCTGCCTCCCAGCACACTTTACGTTGTGGATGAAAATCATGAATTTCCCACAATTTCCCATTCTCCCATTTCTTCTGTCTTGATTCTAGTGGATATCTCGGCAGCCTTTGACACTGTAAACCATCAAATCCTCTTGAATACATTCTCTAACTCTACTTGTCTAAACGAACCTACAAGGTATCCTGGCAGGGGCGTGATTCTAAAACTCATAACCTCTCCACTGGTGTACCGCAGGGCTCTGTTCTCGGTCCTCTTCTTTTTTCTATCTATACTTCTTCCCTGGGCTCTATCAACCATTCTCATGGCTTTTTTTATCACTGCTGTGCAGACGACAAGCAGCTCTTCCTGTCCTTTCCGCCAGACTATTCTGCTGTCTCAACACGCATCTCTGCCTGTCTCTCTGACATCTTTGCTTGGATGAGAGAAACACATCTTCAGCTCAACATCTCCAAGACTGAGGTTCTAGTCTTCCGAGCCAAACTGGTGACACAGCACAACATCGGCATCAACATTTGATCTGAAGTGAACTCCGCTAAGTCGGCCAGAAATCTGGGGGTCATCACTGACGACCAACTGAGCTTCACGGAACACGGAAGCCTCTAGGTCGTGCAGATTTGTTCTCTGCAACATCAGGAAGATCAGACCCTGTCTCTCTGAGTACTAGACTCAACTCATCGTGCAGGCATTGATCATATCTTGTCTTGATTACTGCAATGCCCTGTTGATGGCGTTATCGGCCTGCACGACCAAACCCCTGCAGATGATCCAAAATGCAGCACGCATCATCATCATCACTTCATCTTTAACCAGCCAAAAAACACTCAAGCATCTGCCAAAGGCCTAAAAACAAAACATTACACTAATCCAATATGGATGGCACAAAGGCATAACTTCATATTTCTACATCTGCACTGAACAGAAGCACAAATGGTTTTACTGTTACAGAGCCTCACATATTCAAACAAGCAATTATTAGCAGAAGGAAAGTAAGGGAAATCTTTATTGATCCCAAATCGGGGAAATTTACTTGTTAAACAGCTTACAAGTATACAAGGCAATAAAAGACATGAAAACAACAAGAGCAATGCACTTGTATTGCAATGTTATGTGCAAAAAAAATAAATTAAATTCAAATCAAAATCATTTAAAAATGCACAGTATGTAAAAAAGAAATACAGAATACATACAATATTAGTTCAAGTACGTTAGACTGTGGAGTTATAGAGCCTAACTGTGGTGGGAATGAAAGACCTGCAGTAGCGCTGTTTCCTACACTGAGGGTGTATCAGTCGGCCACTGAAGGAGCTGCACAGAGCCTCCACTGTCTAGTGCAGGGGGCTAGTGGTGCAGTGGGTGATCTATGATGGATGTCAGCTTGGGCAACATCCTCCCCTCACCCACCTCCTCCAGAGACTCCAGTGGGCAGCCCATGACAGAGCTGTATCTCCTGACCAGCTTGTTCAGTCTGTTCCTGTCTCAGTCTGTACTGCCTGAACCCCAGCAGACCACAGCATAGTGCGGTGCTAAGGCCACCACGAAGGTATAGAATTCCCTTAACATGGGGCTGCACACCCGAAAGACCTCAGTCTCCTCAGAAGATGGAGGTGACTTTAACCCTTTTTGTACAGGGCATCAGTGTTGTCAGTCCAGTCCAGTTTATGGTTGAGGTGAACACCTAGGTACCTAAAGCTATCCACCCTCTCAATGTTCCTCCAGAAGTCATTCATCATCTCATTCGTCTTACTGGTGTTTAAGCACAGGTGGTTGCTTTCAAACCAGTCCACAAAGTCCATGATGACTGACATGTACTCTAGCTCATTCCCATATAATATACAACCAACTATGGCTGAGTCATTAGAGAATTTCTGGAGATGACAACTGCTAGTGTTGTAGGTGAAGTCCGAGGTGTATAGAGTGAAGAGGAACAATGAGAGCACTGTACCCTAAGGAGCTCCTGTGCTGCAGAGCACCACCTCAAATACACAGTTCCACAGCCTCACATACTGTGGTATCAGTTGTCCATGCAGGAAGTTGTCCATCCATTCCTTAGTTTTCTGTGGTCTTTATCAGGTGGGAGTTCAATGCTACAGGCCTGTAGTGGGGCTGGAGTCAAATCTGTTGAAAATGAGATTTAAATTGTTGGCCCAGACCTAATCTTAATCAGCGGACCCCCTTACTGTCCCCTGTGCGTGGCCTGAGATGGTCTTCAGGCCCCTCCACACACCTCGTGCCTAATTCTCCAATCACAGGTTCTTCTTGTATCCGTCCTTGGCCTTTCTGATCTTGGACTTGAGTCCATACCAAACTCCTTTAGGCTCCTCTATGTCCCCTGAAATCAAAACCCTCTTCTTCTAAATTAGTAGGGCTTTAAGTTCAGGGGTCACCCATGGCTGTTTGCGAAACACTACACCCTCCTGGTCAGCACATTGTTCTCCACACAGAAGTTAATGTAGTCTGTGATACAGTGGGTCAGGCTGTTGATGTCACCTCCGTAAGAGCTGCAGAGTTTGTCCCGGCCTGTGGTCTCGAAGCAGACTCTCAGTGTCTCACTGGCCTCATCAGTTTACAGCTTCACAGTCTTCTTCTGTGTATGCTGCCCTCTCACCTAGGGTGTGGGCAGATATGGTCTCCGGTCTCCGCTTCTTCTCCCGAAGCCTCTCCTTCTCCGTAACTCCAGTGGGAGCTCCGGCTCCAGCGCTAGCTGCTGGTCTGCGAAGCTTAGGGAATCTCCAGACACACTCCCGAAAAGTTAAAAAAAAAAAAAAAAAAAAAACACAAAATAATAAAGGTGGTCTTCCTAAGTGTACGTTTGCGGCAGGATTTTACCCCTTTAAAGCAAACCTGTAAGGACAGGTCAGTGAACAATAGAAAAGAGCTACTGTAACAGGCAGCTGGTTGTGCAGCACCATCTTGATACGGCTGAGTGATAAATTCAGTGTCTTTTTCTAGAGAGTTAGCTAAAATGGCTAACTCAGACCTGTGTCTTCTAGTTGGTTTCGTTCTGATTCAAAAGTACAAAAAAGTTCTTTACTGAAATTGTGACATCTCTGAGGCTAAATTAACAAATTTAACACAAATTCTCACTTTTCTTAATCTCTTCAACAGTGGCAATGATAGCAGAAAAAGAGCACTAATTATAGAGTCACTGTACCGAGTTTTATGGAAAATATGTGGCATCCCTGGATTGGCCAATTTGAATTATTTGCCTATACCCGTTCAGACAAGATGGCACTACAGACTTCATATACTCAGGATGTCAGCAGACCTTTTGCTTTTTCCACCTTTGCCACCTTTGTGGGGAAGGTTATTTGTGTGTGGTTAAGTTATGTATGTTAAATGTGTATAGTTCACTCTAAAAAATTAGCACCTGGTAGCAAGGGTAGGAGTGAGAAGCCTTTTATTTTATTCTTCTTTTCTCCAATTTTGTGTAAGGAGCTTAGGTTATTTATCCTGTCTTTTTTTTGTTTATTTATTTGAGGTAAATATACAAAGTAAGGTAGGGTTTTCCTGATGGAGTCTTGTTTGTTGTTTTGGCCACCGCCTACCTCTGAGGTTAATAAAATTGGTAGCAGTTGGATTTTGAATATTTAATCTAACAGTTTTTAATAAAATTGTTATGCCCCTGGGAAATTCTAACCATAAGTTATTCTTTAAGGTTAGAATGTGTTTTATGTATCCCTGCAGTATCATATTTCCTAAGAATCCATTCAGTAGATTTAGAGACATTTTATTTCACTTATTCCAACTTACATGAAATTAGAAGAACTTAGTTTTTTTTTATATTACTCTTACGCTATAATCTTCTCCAGTACTTACACAGCACAGGGTGGAATTCCCTCTCCTTGGGGGCTACAGAGCTCTTTCTCTTGAAGTTCTGGACAATCTTTTCCTCCACCTATTGGGAACTGGCTCACTTTCCTGGTACGAGTGCGTTCACCTTTGGCACTATTTGGGTTGTAGCACTCCCTGGAGCAAGCTGACCATTCAGTCCATTCATTCACTTCACAGTCTTTGGTGATCACACAGGCCTGGAATGTCATAGGTAATGACTCCTGAGAACACATGCTGTAGAAGATAAAAACAGGATACCGAATTAAAAGAGCAGACAGCGACTTCAACAGTACTGCTGCTAGTTCTAAATTTGTAATTTTGCAGTAAAACGTTTTCACACAGACCAATTTCAATTGCCATCCTTCTCTACTTTTAAGACTAAGCTTAAAACCTTCTTCTTTGATAAAGCTTATAGTTAGTTAGTCATGCTGCAATAGGTTTACACTGCTTGGGTTTCGTCCTCCTCTCACATTTATATGTCACCACTGTATGACATTAAGTCTGTGTCTTCTTTTTCCCATATTTGTGCTTCTCCCTCTCTCTGTCCCTCTCTTCAGGTGTCCCTGGCTTTGGAGCTATGAGTCTTTCAGTGTGCAGCTACTGCTGCTACCAACCTCCCAATGTTTTTTTTATTGCTTTTGTTGTTCTTTTCATTTATCTCTCCACCTTCCACCCACCCCAACTGGTCAAGGCATATGGCTATCCACCCTAAGCCTGGTTCTGCTGGAGGCTTCTCCTTTACTACTTCTCTTTCGGCTTTTCCCATCAGGGGTCGCCACAGCGAATCATCCTTTTCCACTTCACTCTATCCTGTGCATCTTCCACTCTGACACCAGCTAACCTCATGTCCTCTGTTAGAACATCCATATATCTCCTCCTTGGTCGTCCTCTCGCCCTCTTGCCTGGCAGCTCCATCTCCAACATCCTTCTACTAATATATTCACTATCCCTCCTCTGCACATGTCCAAACCATCTCAATCTGGCCTCTCTGACTTTGTTGCTAACACAAGCAAAGTGCGCTGTCCCTCTGATGTGCTCGTTCCTTATTCTTTCCAACCTTGTCACTCCTAAGGAGAACATCAACATCGTCTGCTTCTATCTCTGCCTCTTGTCTCTTTCTCACTGCTACTGTCTCTAACCCATAGAGCAGAGCTGGTCTCACCACTGTCCTGTACACATTTCTTTTGAGTCTTGCTGACACTCTTCTGTCACACAACACTCCTGACACTTTTCCTCCACCCACTCCAACCTGCCTGCACTCACCTCTTCACCTCTTTTCCACACTCCCCGTGTCCCCTGTCCATCTGTCCATCATCATAGCAAACAAGAAGGGACTCAAAGCCGATCCTTGGTGTAGTCCCACCTCCACCTTGAACTCCTCTGTCTGACCTACGGCACATCTCACCACCGCCATGCTCCTCTCATACATGTCCTGGACTACTCTGACGTACTTCTCTGCCACTCCCGACAACCTCGTACAGTACCACAGCTCCTCCCTCGGCACCCTGCCTTCTCTAAATCCACAAAAACACAATGCAGCTCCTTCTCACCGTCTCTCAGCAAAAATGGCATCAGTGGTGCTCTTACGGGGCATGAAACCATACTGCTGCTCACAAATCTCCACCTCCTTCTTAAGACTGGCTTCCACTACTCTTTCCTTAAAGCTTCATTGCGTGGCTCATCAGCCTTATCCCTCTGTAGTTGCTGCAGTTCTGTGTGTCACCCTTGTTCTTAAAGATTGGCACCAGAACGCTTCTCCTCCATTCCTCAGGCATCTTCTCACTCTCTAAAATCCTGTTAAACAGACTTGACAGAAACTTCACTGCGGTCTCTCCTAGACACTTCCACACCTCCACAGGTACGCCAATAGGGCCAACAGCCTTTTCAGAGCCTTCCTCACCTCATCCTTTCTAATCTCTGCTATTTCCTGCTCCATAACATCCACATCTTCCTCCCTTCTTTCCCTGTCATTTTCCTCATTCATCAGCTCCTCAAAATACTCCTTCCATCTTCTCTGCACGCTCTCCTGGGTTGTTAGCACCTTTCCATCTCTGTATTTAATCACCCTTATCTGTTGTACATCTTTCCCATCCCTATCTCTCTGTCTGGCTAGCCTTTACAAGTCTTTCTTTCCTTCCTTCGTGTCTAACCTGTCATACAGCTCATCGTAAGCTTACTGTTTGGCCTTTGCCACCTCTATCCCACTTCATTTAGCCAACCTCTTCCTCTGGATGCAGTCCTGTACTTCCTCATTCCACCACCAAGTGTCTTTATATTTTTTCCTCCTTCCAGATGACACACCAAGCACCTTCCTACCCGTTTTCCTGATTACCTCCCCTGTAGTTTCCCAGTCTTCCTGAACACCCAAAGCCTGTCTCAACTTCTGCCTGAATTCCTCGCAAGTTTCTTCATTCTTTAGCTTCCACCATTTGGTCTTCTTTTCTGTCTTTTCTCTCTTCTTCTTCCTGACCACCAGATTCATCTTACACACCACCGTGTGGTGCTGTCTGGCTACACTCTCTCCTAACATCAATTTACAGTCACTAACCTCTTTACAGTCACTAACCTCTCTAAAATGACCTGTGTACTCCTACCTCCACTCTTATATTTCACTCTGTGTTCCTCTCTCTTCTGGAAATAAGTGTTGACTACAGCCATTTCCATCCTCTTAGCAAAGTCCACCACCATCTGTCCTTCTGGATTTCTTTGCTTTACACCAAACCTGCCCATTACCTCTGTTCAGTTCAAGTAGGAGGTAGACCTGAATAAAGGATCAGATTTGAGCCCCTTCTTGACTGCTCTAGTTGACAGGCTGACAGATGAGGGTAGACAGGAATCTCCATGGACTATGATGTTTGCAGATCATCTTGTGATCTGTAGTGAGAGCAGGTGGTGGGGAGAGCGCTTATGCCTTCACCCCTTGGATTTTTCACTTTTTCTGTCTTTTTTTGTATTTTGCGCCATGTTGCTATTAAATGAGAAAATGCTATGAACTGGCACTATATGAATAAAGCTGAAATACATTTAGCTTAAATATGCAATGTTATCTGTCTGTCTGTGTATGTCTCTCTGTGCTGGCCATGAGATAGAGTGGCAATCAATTTTGGGGAACTGGCATAGGCTGAAGGATGGAGGAATCCTATCACCTGTAACTGTGTGCAGGTAATGTCTACACTTTTTCAATGTGACAACCATCTTTTTTTTTTACCTGTCCTCAACCCCATTTTAACTATAAATGATGTCTATAACTATTAAACTGACTTGGTCCTTATCCTGTATGAACCTGACAGGCATGGATACTGTTATATTTTCTTGTGCCATTATTTTGTGATAATGGGATAGTTATCTCTGGATAACAACATTGAGATGGTTTTCAGGCCCCTCCACAAATCTCGCTTGTAGCTTTTTGCATGGTAATTACATATTTTTTGTTGTGATCTCAAGCTATTACAACTTATTTTTTATTTAGAGAATGCGTCAAATCAGTCGAGATTAGCTGGGCTTTCTTCAGGGTCCTGATCTTATACAAGGTTATTCATTTCTGTACCAGTAATTTTTATGCACCCTTTCACAATACCAATAGGATCATAATAGGATGGGGATCAATATTAGTAAAATCTGACAACTCCTCAATAAAATTTTTAAGAAAAAAATTCTTAAAAAAGGTCCATGTCAATTTTCACTCTAAAAATAGCAGTACAATTCTGGGACTGCATCCCCCTTAATACTTTTCACAGTCTCCCATGATGGGTGGCAATTTCCAGAGCTCACCCAACTAACAGTTTTTTTTCTGAATGTGCACATCGCCTGTGTTCCAGCTCTTTCTTTGACCTGTTCTTAGAGCTCCTTGTGCAGCATCATATCACCCTGATTAAAAACTGATGTTCTTTTGGTTAAAAACAATCACACCTCTCAGTAAACATAAAGTTATGTTGTTATGTTTACTATTACAGATCACAGATTAGATTAATTCCATGCAATTTATGTCCTATTCTAAAAATATTTTACAGGAGTTTTGATGATGTTGTTTTACCAATATAGGCAGTCCATGTGTTGTACTTTTTCAGTGCAGTATGTTAAGGGCACCCTACTATTTCCATTGCTTCAGGCATTACATTTTTTTAACACTGAAGCAGGCTAATAAAACCCAACCTGCAGTTCTCCTCATCCACTGTCCACAGTACTGAATCCTACTATCTGTAGATTCATTAACGGCTTCTAGGTAAACACTAGTTCATCTATCACACAGCTGCTGTTATAACCCTGAGCTCATGGTGACATTGTTGGCTGATGAACATATGATTTCCTATAGATTAATGTCTGCCTCTCTCTAATGTGCTAAAAGGTTTCTAACCAACTAAACTGCAAAGGTAAAATCATTTTTGTAGGAAACATTAGATTTTTTTGGGATGATCTGAACAATTCGTCACATAGTGATAAACTAGACACAGCCCTTTAATACCGGAGATACAGTTTGACTCCAATATTAGTGTATGACACTGTGGCCAGATGGGATATAAAGAAATATTGTACTGTTTCTAAAAATTATTGTATTTTCAGCCAAAGTAAACAACTTAGAAAAATCAGCTCAAACCTGTTTAATTTTTCCCCATGGCAGCTGATTTAAGTTTTCTGTTAAAGCTTTTTTGTGCAGGAAAATCCCCATTTAGATTTGGAAAATGTGGTTGGTTTATCCAGATTTATAAACTTGATTAAGATCTCAGGATGCAGATCTCTCTCTCTCTGCCAGAGAATGAGCCGCTTGTGTCATTACTGGCAAAGCCAGCATCCTTAGTTCAGCATTTTACCGCAGGCACATGTTCATATTGTTTTACAATGTTGTAATTAGATTTAGAAGATAAAAGCTTTTCACTTGTCACTTAAATACTTTTTCACTTGTTGCACATTTTGCAAGCCTAACTCTTTTCATGTTTGCACATGAATGACTAAGCAGATTAGAAACTGTCATTATCATGTTAACAGACACAGCTGGTCATGTGATCAGCCTCAGAGCTGTTTCACAATGGCGATGGCTGCCACACCGGGTCAGTTGGGAGCAAATTGGGGTTCATTGTCTTGCCCAGGGACACTGGGGGACATGCAGCAAGGAAGGACCGGGGCTACGGACGAAGACCAGACATTCACTTTCAATATAAAAGCCTTTTTGATGTTTTTTTCACATTTTAAGCATCTACATGCTAAAATGATTTTGTGTTAAAGGGTGACTAATTTCGACAGACACACGGACACACACAAACACAGACAGGAAACAACCTTTCAAAATAAAAGTCCATTGTTATTTTATGTTATTTCTTTATCATTTAAATGCTAAAATGAGATTGTTGCCTTGTCTACCTGCAGAGAAAAGACACACACTCACAGACAGAAACACACTTTCAAAATAAAAGCCTATTTGATATATTTTTCAAATGTATAGCCTCTAATTTTTAAAATCAGGTTGTGAAGTCTAACTACAGTGGACAGACACACCTTTTTGCGCCTCCTTTTTTGGTTTTGCTCTTTAATAGCAACTTCTTAGCTTTTAACGTCTTTCTTTTTTTTCACTTTTTATGGCAACTTTTTACTTAGTAACTTCTTCCTTTTTTCTTTACGTTTTTTTAATGCCGATTTTTTACTTAGTGACTTCTTCCTTTTTTGCTTTTTACTTTTTATAGGCAACTTCTTCCCTTTTAACTCCCTCCTTTCTTCCGTTTTTCTTTTCACTTTTTAATGCCAACTTTTTACTTAGGAACTTCTTCTATTTTTGCTTTTACTTTTACCTACTTACTACAATATTGTGCTTTTTTTCAGCAATTTTCTCTCATTCATATGAATGGAGAGATTCTTCAGCTTCTCTTCAGCTTTCTCTTTCAGCTTTAACTAGTTGGGCATACTTCAGCCTAGGTAAACTATTCAAACTTTCAGCAAGTTAGTCTTCCATTCTGTTTTTTAAATATCTTTTAAATTTTTTTTAATAATTGCAGTTTTAGTTTAGATAATATTGGGGAACTTTTGAAGTTCTCCATTAGTATTTATTGCAGAATGTTGGAGCAGCTAGACTTTTATAAAGTTGATAAAAGTTGAAGCTCAGAAGTTAGTCTGTGTAATGTCGGCCGACATTACACTGACTTTAACTTTTCGGTTTTAACGTTTATCAACTTTTATGAAAATCTCATCCATGCCTCCATTTTATTGAATATCATCCAATGAAATATATAACTTAAATATATATAAATGTTTAGTGAGGCCTTCTGAGGCTCCCAGTTTTCATTTTTTCATATCATTTTCATTTGTTAAAAGGACTAATACTTATATATATATATTGCACATTTTGCGAAGCAAAGTCTGCGCATTTTATCTCCTGTAATCAGACTGACATGACCATGTTAATAGACACAGCCGATTTAGGTCATGTGATCAGCCTTTGAGCCGTGTCCAATAACTTTACCTGACAGTTTTTCTCCTCAATACAATAACATTTACAAATAGTCATTTGGGAGACACCTTACAGTGGAAACTTCATGTGTTGTTTTGTAGACTTGCCAAACTTGCTGTAGATAAAATCATGGATTAAGATTAGGTTGTGAGGTGGCATGAGAAAAAATGTCATTCCTACCTGAGAGCTTCAACAGTCCCATTCATATGGACACAGGTCACTTCTCTGGTCTGGAAGCCGACCTGCAGATCCCAGAACTTTCCCCCCGGGCGGTTTTGATGATTCCTGTTCCTCTTCTTTTTCATGAGTTCTTTTGTCTCAGGATCATTTGGCTTGCTCCTTTCCCTTAACCTTCCTTGGTCTTTTACTCTCATTTTCCCTTTTTTCTCTTTGTTTTTAGTCTTTTTCTGTTGTCTGGGCCTGTCTGCTTGTCGAAGTGACCTGTCTGATTTACTGTTTTCCCTGTCTAATTTTCTATTAGATCTGGTTGTTTTTTTATAATCTCTGGAGAGTTTATCACCATCTTTGGACCATTTGTCTACTTCTTTATGTTGTTTCTCGCCCCCTCTGGATGATTTTTTGCGCTCTCTGGGCTGTTTATTTCCCCTTTTGGAAAGATTTTCACTTTCCCTGGATGGCGTTTCACTTTTTCTTGATGGTTTCTCAGCTTGTCTGGCTTGCCTTGGTAGGGGTAAAGAGCAGGGTCCCCAGGGTCCCAACCTGAGACTGTATAGACTCTCTTCTTCCTCACAGGGTTCTTGCTGGCATGTCTGAAACTCTGTTAGATTTGGGCAAGCTGCCCCTCCAAACAGTGGTGGAGCCAGAACAAAGCGAATACGGTTCTGCAAACCCATCCCACAGTTTTTAGAGCAAGGACTCCATGGGCTGAACTCAGAAACTACACAGTCCTGAGGGCATGGAATAAGACAGGCCTGCTCTAGCCGTGGTTTAGGTTCAAAGTATTCACAGATTGCATCCTCTGTGGGTTCACCATTCGCTTTCTGAACACAGCCTACTTCACGGGTCTGAATGCCCTCCTCTCCCCGGGTGCATACAGTAGGGCGCTGCATCCCGGCACTTCGCATTGACACTGGGACACATTGATTCCAGGCACCGAGTTGCCAGTCATACAGGTCTTTGTGCCAATCACATACTTTGAAGCAACCCTGCTGGCTGTTTGGTTGTTCTGTCTGATTGCAGTTGGTGTGCAGGGTGGTCCATCCTTCAGAATGAGCACACCATACTGCTCTGCTCTGGCTGCCTCCAGGACCACACTCATTACCCATGCAACGACCCCAAAGACCTAAAAAGACCAACAAAGATCAGATAAATATTAAAATGAAAATAGGAAGTATATGGTGAGAGTAGGGTTGTATATTACATATTTATTGGGTGCTCAATTGAACCTTAATGTTACTTTAGTATGGAAATCACTCCATGCCCCAACACCTGCTGTTTTGTTTCACATGTATCAACTTCTTTTAATAAAAGTGCATGGACTGTTTTATATTTTTCACAACTACAATATTCTGCTGTGAAAGATACCAACCATCAAGTAAAGAATTATCCAGGAATTCTAACTCCAAATTACAGTACCAAAAACAAAGAATATGACTGCACAAACAAATTGTTTGCTTCTTATCTATATACAAATAACACATAAACTTAAGTAAAATATCTCATTTTGAAAGATAGACCCAACCAACAAAACCAATTTCAGTTTTCAGTCCAGTTATTTAAAATGGAAAGTGGACGTTAAAGAACATCTTCACTGATATTTAATGTCCTTCTTTTGGTTCCAGTTTGGGTAATACATGCATGTGATGTCAAGTGGACAAGTTTTTCATCTAGAAGCAGAAAAATTTTATATATATTATATATATAAGAAAAGTCTGGGGGAAGTTTAATGTTTTCAGACCGTAAACATGAAAACCAAGTTGAAAATTGGTGAAGGCCCCCTGCAAGTAACATTTCATGACTATATCATTTAATTGTGAACATGCCAGTGAGCATTGGCTAGCTCCCCCATCAGTGCATCATCTTGTGTGTGAATGGGTAGATAAGAAGCAGTGTAAAGCACTTTGAGTACAAAAGCACCATATAAGGCACACCATTTAATAAATAACACTTTTCTTAAAAATAACTAATGAAAACCAGATATTACTTTTGAATTGTAGGTCAACACAATATTATTAAATAACAAACAAATGAAAGTGGACAATCAAATCTGGACACAAATGATGGTACCCCTATAAGCTATTGAAAATAATTTAACCATGAGTACATATTAAACTAAAGTGTGTCCTGCAATTAACACAGGTGCCTTCAAACATGTAATCAGTCAGTCTGAGTATTTTCATAGTGAAAAGTACTCACTGTGCTGTTTGGTATCATGGTGTGTGTGACACTGAACATGGACTACACAAACCTAAGGAGAGAATTGTCTCAGCCAATTGGAAAGAATATTTTAGACAAACATGTTAAATTTATAAGACTATCTCCAAGTGGATTAATGATTATTTGAAAGTTTTTCATATATTCTGAAGTTTAAGGTCCATGGAACTGTAGCCAATCTCCCTTGACATGGCTTCAAGAAGAAAATTGGTGGCAAATTAAAGTGACAGATACGAATGGTAACCAAGCCCAGAACAACTTCCAAGGAGATTAGAGGTGAACTCAAAGGTCAAGGTACATCAGTGTCATCACACCACACGGCTGTTTGACCCAATTCTATGTTCATATACAAAGAAAAGAACAATGTACCTATTGTGAAAAATTGTGGAGAATTGGTTTTGTTCAGGGGCTGCTTTGCTTCATGTGGCACATGGTGTCTGTGCAGGGTACAATCAAATGTCAAGGCATCCTAGAGCAAATTGTGCTCCCCAGCTTGCACTCAGTCACAAGTCATGTGTCCTCCAAAAAGATAATGACCCAAAACACACAGCTAAAAAAGTGCAAGAATGGCTAAGAAACAAAACATTGGACTTTTGTGAGGTGGCCTTCTCTGAGCCCTGATCTAAATCCTATCTGTGGAAAGAACTGAAACATGTTGTCTGGAGAAGGCACCCGTCAAATCTGAGACAGGTTAAGCAGTTCACACGTAAGGAGCCGGCACAAATACCTGGCAACTGTTGCAGAAGTCTTACGAAGAGTTACAGAAATCACTTAATTGCACTCATTG
The DNA here is from genome assembly GCA_033026295.1 of Channa striata. Classification (NCBI taxonomy): domain Eukaryota; kingdom Metazoa; phylum Chordata; class Actinopteri; order Anabantiformes; family Channidae; genus Channa; species Channa striata. The sequence continues at coordinate 315,392 of CM065181.1, read as the reverse complement.
CCTCAAAAAGTTGAACCTGGGGTTCAACAAAATAGCCTATTTTGTTGAAACTCCCCCTGTCAAACTAGAAGATGACAACACCTGAATGTAAACAGATACCACACTGCTACCATGGATAAGTTTGTGAAAGGACAGCCAAAAAACGTCAAGCTGGTGTTGAGTCAATGCCAACATCTTCAAAGGCTGCATGTACAAAGAAAAGATAAAATGAGGCATATCTTGTTCTCAGTTTTTCCAGCACAACAGTTTGTAATGTCAGGAGGCCACAGTGTGTCATGTGTCTCATAATATTAGCTTCCAATAGCATGAAGCTGGACACTAGGAGATCTCACACCCTCAATACAAGAAAACAAGATTAGCTTGTTGACTCCCATGCCCAACAAAGTCACTTCACTAATGCAGCATCTGTACCTGCAAACACTCAACTCGCTTCTTATAAGGTAGTCTACACTAAAATTAATACTGCCTGCCACTAATGATATGCTTCCAACCATGATTGTTGAACCAACAGCCAACACATTAAGGAAAATTGCAAAATCAAAATTGGAAATTGGACTACTGTTGGTCGAAGAAGGAGAGGAGGCAGAAGGGTCCGTGGTCAGAGAGAGAAGATGAAAGGCAGGAGCTTAGATTTGAGAGTAGGGACTCTTAACGTTGGCACAATGACAGGGAAAGGTACAGAGCTGGCAGACATGATGGAGAGAAGGAAGGTAGATGTACTGTGTGTGTAGGAGACGAGGTGGAAGGGTAGCAAAGAACGTAGTATTGGAGGAGGATACAAACTGTTGTACCATGGTGTGCATAGGAAGAGAAACAGAGTAGGAGTTATCCTGAATGGGGAGTTTGTGAACAATGTTCTAGAGGTGAAAAGAGTCTCAGACAGGGTGATGAGCCTAAAGCTAGAAATTGAAGGGGAGATGGTGAACGTAGTCAGTGGGTATGTTCCACAAGTTGGCTGTGAGTTAGAAGAGAAGGAGAGATTCTGGAGTGAGTTTGATGAGGTTGTAGAGAGTATCCCCAGAGGAGAGAGAGTAGTTGTTGGAGCAGACTTTAATGGGCATGTTGGTGAGGGGAACAGAGGTGATGAGGAGGTGATGGGCAGGTTTGGTGTAAAGGAAAGGAACCGGGAAGGACAGATGGTGTTGGACTTTGCTAAGAGAATGGAAATGGCTGTAGTCAACATTTACTTACAGAAGAGAGAGGAACACAGAGTGAAATACAAGAGTGGAGGTAGGAGTACACAGGTGGACTACATTCTATGTAGATGAGGTCATTTGAGAGAGGTTAGTGATTGTAAAGTGGTGGTAGGAAAGAGTGTAGCAAGACAGCACCGCATGGTGGTGTGTAAGATGACTCTGGTGGTCAGGATGAAGTAGAGAGAAAAGACACAAAAGAAGACCAAGTGGTGGAAGCTAAAGAATGAAGAAACTTGCGAGGAATTCAGGCAGAAGTTGAGACTAGCTTTGGGTGGTCAGGAAGAGCTTCCAGATGACTGGGAAACTACAGCAGAGGTAATCAGGTAAAAAGGTAGGAAGGTGCTTTGTGTGTCATCTGGAAGGAGAAAAGAAGATAAAGACACTTGGTGGTGGAATGAGGAAGCACATGACTGCATCCAGAGGAAGAGGTTGGCTAAAAGGAAGTGGGATGTAGAAAAGACTGAGGAAAGTAGACAGGAGTACGAGGAAGTGCAGCGCATTGTGAAGAGGGAGGTGGCAAAGGCCAAACAGAAAGGGTGATTAAAGACAGAGATGAAAAGGTGACAAACAGAACTGCAGCAACTACAGAGGGATAAAGCTGATGAGCCACACAATGAAGCTGTGGGAAAGAGTAGTGGAAGCCAGGCTTAGGAAGGAGGTGGAGATTTGTGAGCAGCAGTATGGTTTCATGCCCCGTAAGAGCACCACTGATGCCATTTTCGCTTTGAGGTTGTTGATGGAAAAGTACAGAGATGGTCAGAAGGAGCTGTATTGTGTCTTTGTGGATTTAGAGAAGGCGTATGACAGGGTGCCGAGGGAGGAGCTGTGGTACTGTATGAGGTTGTCGGGAGTGGCAGAGAAGTACGTCAGAGTAGTCCAGGACATGTATGAGAGGAGCATGACGGTGGTGAGATGTTCCGTAGGTCAGACAGAGGATTTCAAGGTGGAGGTGGGACAACACCAAGGATCGACTTTGAGTTCCTTCTTGTTTGCTATGCTGATCGACAGGTTGACAGATGAGGTCAGACAGAAATCTCCCTGGACAATGATGTTTGCAGATGACATTGTGATTTGCAGTGAGAGTAGAGAGCAGGTGGAGGAACAGCTGCAGAGGTGAAGGTTTGCTCTGGAAAGAAGAGGCATGAAAGTCAATCGTAGTAAGACAGAATACATGTGTCTAAACGAGAGGGAGCAAGGTAGAAGCGTGAGGTTACAGGCGGCTGAGGTGAAGAAGGTGCAGGAGTATAACTACTTGGGGTCAACAGTTCAGTGTGATGGGGAGTATGGAAAAGAGGTGAAGAGGCGAGTGCAGGCTGGTTGGAGTGGGTGGAGGAAAAGTGTCAGGAGTGTTGTGTGACAGAAGAGTGTCAGACAGACTCAAAGGAAAGGTGTACAGGACAGTGGTGAGACCAGCTCTACTCTATGGGTTAGGGACAGTAGCAGTGAGAAAGAGACAAGAGGCAGAGATGGAAGCAGCAGAGATGAAGATGTTGAGGTTCTCCTTAGGAGTGACAAGGTTGAACAGAAAAAGAAACGAGTTCATCAGAGGGACAGCGTACGTTGCCTGTGTTAGCAACAAAGTCAGAGAGGCCAGATTGAGATGGTTTGGACATGTGCAGAGGAGGGATAGTGAATATATTATTAGAAGGATGCTGGAGATGGAGCTGCCAGGCAAGAGGGCGAGAGGACAACCAAGGAGGAGATATATGGATGTTCTAACAGAGGACATGAGGTTAGCTGGTGTCAGAGTGGAAGATGCCCAGGATAGAGTGAAGTGGAAAAGGATGATTCGCTGTGGTGACCCCTGATGGAAAAAGCCGAAAGAGAAGTAGTAGTAGTAGGGAAGATATAAGTGTCTAACAGGTCAGTCCCACATTAACAAACACAAACTACATTTATGTTTGTTGTTGGAGACACATGCTTTAGACCTCAAACGTCCTTGGAGCCACATTTGAAGAAACGAAAGAACTGCATGCAAGTGTTTGAATAGTAGTGTAATAAAACCTCTCTGTCGAGAGGTCATTCCTGTCTGACATAAATGAAACAACTAATATACAAGTGGGCCTAAATGGTATTATTCATATTATTACTTAACCTGCAGTATATTGACATACATTACGCTTATTTCTAAATATATATATTTGTAGGTGCTGCTTTATACCATCCATCCATCTTGATTGCTAAATTTTGTTCAGGATCAGAGGGGAATGGCACTTATCCTAAATGTCATTGAGCAAAGTACAGAACAGGCAATCAGTCTATTTCGTAGAGACAGCTATACAGATAGACAAGCATTCATACTTGCATTCACACCCATGGGCATTTCAGAGACACTTATTAACCTGACACGTATTGATTTGTACTGGAAAGCCATTCAATCACAGAAAGTTGAAAATTGAATTCGTTTAGTAAGTTCTTTAGTAAGAACTGAAACTTTTTTTTTGATTTAATAGTTTTTGAGCCTAATTTGAAGTTTATAATAATTTGCAGTTCCTTAATGCATTTTCAAAACTTTTCCATTTACAAAGTATCTGCTTTTCCTTACCACAGCACATTTGTAGATGCTCTTTTAAAATAACAGGTTAGTTTTCAGAACAATTCAAGCTGGTTCCTATGTTAACTTGTTTTCTGAGATTTTTTTTTTGTATTTTTGTAACCTAGTTTTCCATTCCATTTCCAGTTTTGTTGTTCACTGTTGAATGTTGTGAATCTTTTTATAAACCAACCAAGCTTAATATTTTTTTAAACAACAGGCTAAAGTAAATGTTTCAGATTTGATAATTTAATTTTGTATTTTCTTAAGATCTGCTGCCTTACATTAGCCAATCCTTGCCAAAGTTACAAGGTGACCAATTATTAAATCTAGTGTATTCAGATAGGGACATTTAGCCAAAGACTTTAGGAGCTAACAGAACTGCTTAAACATCTAGTTCCTGGTGGGAGAAAATGTTAACTGTGGGAGTTAGCTGTGGTTGCCCTAGGATGAAAGAAACTTCTTGATGTGCAGATGTGCCTCTCTGGTTCTGGTTATGATGGCCCTCACAGACAAGGGCTTTCAGACAAGAGACCCTGACAGAAAGCAGTTATATCAGAATTCACTGACTGAAATGTATTTAGGTTAATCAATGATTAACGGCTATTAAAAGATTGACCATTTCTAATTTAGTTTTTCACAATTGCTTATATACACACATTTTCTAATTTTTTGCCTTTTCGAGACATTAAATACAAAACACATAAGTACAAACACAAAACTACAAATCTGAAACAAAAGCAAGCACCAATATCTATTTTGACAATTATTTTTGCATTAAAATGACACATGCATCATATGATTAGATCAACCAATAATACAATGATGTGCTCAACATATACGTAAATATACCCAATAAACCCGATTGACAGAATGAACACATTCATCGATTAAAAAAAAATATATATATATTTTTTTTATTTTATACACTAACATTCACAAAAGTGCATTTAACTGCAATTATTAATGTTTAGAAATGTTTCTTATGTTTCTAAGATGAATAATAAAAGGGCGTACAGGGAAACACTAAACACGAGGGGAGACCATAACTTAAAAAGGGTAAACTAAAATCCTGACAGAGATAACCAAGGACAGATAAGGGTGCAGGGAAGCGGAAAACACAGATGAAGGGCAAAACAAAAACTGGCTAGACAGTAAACTAAGAAGGAAGATCAAGAAAGCGAGGTATATGACACGGGACAGACAAATGGTTAAACCAAAGGTGAAAACTTAAGAACCCAATGTTCAGCAGACACAGATAACCATGTGGTGTAAACAACAGATTAAACTTAAAGTATCACAGCCAAACCTCAGACCAATAATGAGCAGGCAACAAAGTCCAAACTATAGTGCTCAAAAAGTAGGGGATGAACGACAAGAATCTGACTGGGAACTGAGGGGAGAGCTGAATTAATATGGGCAGGGAAATAGGTGAAAACAATGAACGCTTTGTTGCTAGCATCTGTTTAACTAATCATTATTTAATTTAGTTTTTGACTGAGTGGAAGAAAGTATACAAATTTGAGCAGGTAAGTGCTGGGGTTTAATAATGGTCAGGTTATACATTTTATACTTTTTAAAGTGCATTTTTTTGTGTTTTGTACTGTAAGTAACACAAATTCAACATAATAAAAACATTCAGTAATATAAATAAAAGTAATAAATATGTCAAAACAATAAACCAAACTGTAAACAACCATATGTGCTCTGCCAGCAGTGCATAAACATTTAGTTTATACAACTTCAAACCATTTGAGGAGACTGATAAGAGATAAGAAACCCATAATGGGGTAAAATAATTACAAATAAAAATAAAAATCCTTAGAGTCACCTCAGGAAAGAATATGGCTAAAATAATTATGTGTTAATTAATAAATGCTACATTTACATGCTGTTTGCATCTTTTTAAACCTGTGTTCTTCCGCTTTCTCTTTTGTATTTTATCTCTTGTACTTTGTAGCCTGACAGATGGCCCTTGGGGGGTTGTGGGGTCACTAGTGGGGGAAGATGCTCCATCATCTCATTCCTTTTGTTCAGTTGTGCTGTGAATGGTTGTGGGCTGAAAAGCCTGTGGGTGGGCCTATATGGTGCCTTGCCTGGCCTCCTGCTTTTTATTCTATACCCAACAGTTCTGTCTTGACCCGATCCCATTTATCACATACAATTTATGGTGGCCTTTGTTTATGAAATGCTTAATTCTCCTTTGCCTATATAAATGTATCCCCATTGTCAAATTTATGTATCGTGTGTATACTGTATATGCATGTATGTGGTTAATTTGCACTAAATAATCAAACCACACTTTATACAGCTCTTTAAAAGGGATTTAAAGATGATTTATATTAGTTATTATGCAATTATACTTTGTAGCTATATATATCTGTAATTGTTACTGTCATGGCCTTTGGCAGTGTAACAGTGGCCCTGAGAGCTCACCACAATGCAAATTGAGAAAACACTGACAAACACAAGAAAATTAAAAAAGCAACTTCATCAATTTGACAACACAGGCACAGCATTTAGAAATGAGCTGCAAAAAGCAAAAACACAACCAAATGACAAACACATTGCAAATGCTACAACTCAACAATTACATAGTGTATTTTACTGATGTGCAATTAACCAGGAGATGTGCAATATTTCACCTATTTCAGTTATATTTTTCCACTGTTACATATGTACACATGCAGATCACAGGATTCTTTAATATTATTTTTTAATACCTAGTTTGCATAGTTAATAGTTAAGTGTACATTGTTCTGTGCATCTTTTTTGTTCTCTGTTCCTATTGCTGCTAAACCTCAAGAATTTCCCCACTGTCAGGGCTGAAACAAGGACTGACATGAGGGGATCATATTTGTTCAAGATCTCACTGAACAAAGTTGTAAAATGTGTCTGTGCGTGTTTCATTTCAATTCAATTGAAATTTGTGCGAGTTCATGTAGAAAAGCCTTTTCATTTCAGTTTTTTTAGAAAATGATTGCCAACAATCAAAGGGGGTTTCTTGAGATACTGGCCTTGCAAACGCAAGCTTTAGTACAGGCGTAAGGGTTTGACAAAAAACTACAGAATTATACCTGTCTGGCCTGTTAGTGATGATAACGTCTATTAATGTACCAGGTTCTGAGGTGTTTGTATTATATCTGGTAGGGGCCTATACAATCTAGGATACATTGAATGTATCCATTTGCAACTGCACATTTGATGGAGGGTTGAGCATGTCTAAATTCAAGTCGACTAACAAAAAGTCGACTAACAACAACTCAGAGGAAACATAAGGGCCAATTAGTTCAGGCAAAGCATAGGCAGGAGCAAAAAGCGGCCTGTAACAACCAGCAGCAACTATAAAGGGAAAGTTTTTTTACAAGTAGAATTTTGAGAGAATAAACTCAAACTGTTTCACAAGCGATTTGGGTGTGAGCACTGCAAATGATCCTGATGATTTACTACAATAGACAGCAACTCCTCCACCTTTGGAGCTTCTCCCCTGACAAAAATTATTATAGCCAGGACTGGCAAAAGCAAAGCTGGAGATGGACATCTTGAGCAAATATTCTGAGATTTTTTCTTATATTCAAGATTTCCAGTGTCAATATATGCTGCCAGTTTAGGGACTTTTGGGAGGAGGCTACATATACTAAGATGCATTAAGCTAAGGCTTTTGATTGCAAAAGCCAGCAGTTATTGGTGAGAGAACAGTAGTCTGGGCCAAGATTGGGTTGGATATTTCTATATCAGCAACAGGAGAAGTATAAGTTCCTTATTAAGTAATTGTATCAGATATCATGTCAAAGGAATAACAGAGAGACATTGAAAATTGACCAGACTGACCAAAAACAAAGAGTCAGCAGTGTGTAGAAATGGTGAAAGGTGTATTGTGTCTCCCCATGATCATCCAGTTGAGCATGTTCCAGGTAAATGAGGGACAGACAGGGGTTTTGCAGTCATTGTCCATGTTTGTCCAAAAACTGAGATATTCATATTTTAGAAGACATTGAATAATCTAGTAAAGAACGTAGGGTACATTAAATCCAGATACATTACAAAAATAGAATTAAATAAATTTTTGCAAACCGCTGATTGAGCTGTGTGATGACCTTGGATTACGTCAGATGTAAACAAGAAGGCAGTGCGGTCTCAGCACTGTATCCTGTATATATTTGTTATTCCCAGTAAATGCTGGCTGGGCAATTATTCTGTGGACCATGGGACAGCTGTGAAACCTGGTTTTCTGATGTAAATTTCTGTTGGATAACACAGATTACTGTGCCACATATATGCGTAACTGGGTTTCTAACCTGCCTACTCCAACTGCGCATGTGCATAACAACAGGCTACAGACTGTGAGCTCCCCTCAACTGAGTGAAAGAATGAATGAAGTGAGAGATTGTTCACGAGTTAATGGGGCGATGCCACCTCCTTCTAAAAACAAAGTCCTTCCAAGGTCTGAATTTTAATTTACACATTGCCTAGTAGAGGTCTAATAAGTCACTTTCCCTGGGTGGATTTTTAAAACTCAGACTGTTGTGGATAAGCTGCATGAGTTTTCCTTTCTCTCTCCCTGTGCTGTCATTCTGCTATGACACACACAGACATATGCAGAGAGAGAAATAAAGCAAAAGAAAAGCAAGAAAGCAGTAATTTACAGTTGCAGAAGGCTTCCAAAATTAGTCAGAGGAGGTGGGGAAACCAGATTACTCTTCTGCTCCATGTAAATGCGAGTTTCCTGTAACCAGGTTTCTTAAGTGTATGTAAACACTGTTTCCCGATTACCAAAGAAAGCTGGTTTCTCTGCATGTCTATGCAAACGCACTTATTGAAGCATATTGGTGTGATCTTTTTAAGGAGGACAAATCTGCATGCTCAGGAGATTGAGCATATGGAATCGGTAACACTCAGTTGGACTTTGTAGAGACAATCTCTGAAGATCTAATTTTATGCTGATGCTTTGTTATATCAAAGGTCTGACTAGGAAGACTAAACCTTCTGTCTTGAATAGACTGAAATGAATATGGCTTTCTTTTTTTACTTACTACCTGGATCAGTCAATCAGAAGTTGGAAAATGGGGGTTGTACAGGGAGAGTTGGAAAACAAGCAGGGTTGCGGCCCTCGAGGTTTTGGTGCTTAAATTTCAGGGATCAAATAAGGGGTTAACAGCTTACAGCTTTCATGCAGCAGTGGAACAGATTAGTCACAAACCCTGTCCAACTAGTGTTGGAATCTAAATTTCTTCTACATATTTTTACCTAATATTTAATCCAGGGGTTTAAAAAAACAAGAAAAACCAACAATGAAAATGTTTTTGTTTTACTGTAAAAGATGGTTGACCTGGCATCTTTGCCATGGTATCTGTCATGATCTGGCCCTTCGTTTCGACTTCCTCTTCCGACTTTTATTTTGTACCCCTTTTTCCAACTTCCTCTTTTTGGTTTGCTCTCCCAGCTTCACTACTCCCAGTTAGCCATTGTTGTTTTCACCTGTTCCCCTGCCAATTTAAACTCAGCTCTCTTCTCATTCCCTGTGGCAACTGTAGCTCAAGTTGGTAATGCCTACTTGGCCTACTTGGTTCTGGTAGCTCAACTGGAGGTGCGTCTCTGAGTCTGAGCAAGTGGTGTCTGAGCAAGACAACACAGCACCAGCTCCCTGGGGACCTCTGCTTCCCCAAGAAGGATGGGTTAAATATGCAGGAGTAAATTTCACTGTAACACGTATGTGCAAATGTATATGTGATCAATGTGACGAATAAAGTTTGTTCTTCTGTTTGGACTGCTGACCTCTGTTGCCTGCCCTTGAGCTGCAGGTCTTCATGTCTTTAGTTTACTGCGTTGTATGTCCTGCTCAGTTATTGTTGTTTGTTCTCCTGGTTTGTATTGTGGGTTTGATTCTTTGCCTATGTTGCTCTTACTTGCACCTTACTTCAATTCTTAGTTATCTCTAGTGGGATTTTAGTTTCACCTTCATAGTTAATGCTCTGTATCATGTTTAGAGCTCTGTAATGATTTTGTTTCCCTCCTATTATAATCCTAGAAAGCCTTGTGATTTTTAAGTTACCCCTGTTACCCTGTCTTCCTCATTTTTTCTATTACGTGTCACACCGTCCCTGTAGTTGTATGTCTTCAATTACTATGCGGGTCGTGATCCTTACTCTGTAGTCATGTACGACTGTGAACAAGTTAATATTCTATATCTACTTTTGAATTTGTTTCCTGAGTTTTTGTTCAGTTCCTCTACTGTAGCTACATCCGTTTCTTATTTAGTGAATTTTGCAATGTTTTTCCCAGATTGTTAATAAATGTCTCATATCTCATTGTGTTCCCTCTCACTGTTTTATCAACGTTCCGTTCTCTAATACATACTATTCTGACAGTATCAGAGTGAAACTATAAATGACTAGGACTCTGTAGTAATAGAAGAAATATTCTGCAGTCTGATTGCATGCGGTGAAAGCCTCCCTGGAAGAGCTGCTACTCCCAAAATGCTGAAAATGTCCCAACAGTTGTGAGACACCTGAAATTACACAGTTAGTATCAACCTAACCACCAACAAATCTGTATTGTTTTATTGCCATTTACGGATTGTGTGTACACAGCAGACTACACCTATGGGTGTCCAAAAGTTATTATGTTTTGATTAATATATTTTTTAAGAACTATACTCAGCTGGCAGTTTGTTACAGTAGTTGGCAGATACATGTTGTTAATGCAGTCTAATCAGTCCTGCAGCAAATATTTCCCCTTGAAGTTGATCATATTCAGACTTTTTTTCATACTGTTTAGCAGTTTAACTGTTTGATCACTTGTTGGTATTACAGTATACTTCAGTCATTGTTTACATTGGTGTAAAGTCTCCCAACTGTGAAATAAGGACTTGTAGACAGGCTGCTGCACAGTGATATGTTTGTACTCCTTCATAGCAGGTTGGACAACTCCGAGAATGTAAAGCAGCAGCCTTAACTTCTCCTCTATTCATTCATTGTAGATACACAGGATAATGCTAATCCTAAACCTAAACTCATGCTTTTGTCTGAGCTGAATGTGAGCAGGAACATTTTAAGTGCAAGGGCAGAAACTCTAAACATAAAAATCATTAAAACGTGATATTAAAACATGCTCTCAAACTGAAAAACACAGGGAAATTATTCAAATTTTTTTCATTTTTGAGGCTTTCTTTTTTTTTTGTAAAAATATACAAACGTGTTATACAAACGTGTTGCAGTACAGCTGCAGCTGTGTGTACTGTGCTGGTGAGAGAAGAGAAGAGGCAGGAGTAGGGACTCTTAACGTTGGCACAATGACAGGGAAGGTTAGAGAGCTGGCAGACATGATGGAGAGAAGGAAGGTAGATGTACTGTGTGTGCAGGAGACGAGGTGGAAGGGCAGCAAAGCACGTAGTGTTGGAGGAGGATACAAACTGTTCTACCATGGTGTGGATAGGAAGAGAAAGAGAGTAGGAGTTATCCTGAAGGGGGAGTTTGTGAACAATGTTCTAGAGGTGTAAACAGTCTCAGACAGGGTGATGAGCCTAAAGCTATAAATTGACGAGGTGATGGTGAATGTAGTCAATGGGTATGCTCCACAAGTTGGCTGTGAGTTAGAAGAGAAGGGGAGATTCTGGAGTGAGTTGGATGAGGTCATAGAGAGTATCCCCAGAGGAGAGAGAATAGTTGTTGAAGCAGACTTCAATGGGCATGTTGGTGAGGGGAACAGAGGTGATGAGGATGATGACTCTGGTGGTCAGGAAGAAGAAGAGAGGAAAGAAAGAAACGAAGACCAAAGTGGTGGAAGCTAAAGAATGAAGAAACTTGCGAGGAATTTAGGCAGAAGTTGAGACAGGCTTTATGTGGTCAGGAAGAGCTTCCAGATGACTGGGAAAGTACAGCAGAGGTAATCAGGGAAACAGGTAGGAAGGTGCTGGATGTGTCATCTGGAAGGAGGAAAGATGATAAAGACACTTGGTGGTGGAATGAGGAAGAGTTTGGCTAAAAGGAAGTGGGATGTAGAAAGGACTGAGGAAAGTAGACAAGAGTTCAAGGAAGTGCAGCGCAGAGTGAAGAGGGAGGTGGCAAAGGCCAAACAGAAAGCTTACGATGAGCTGTATGACAGGTTAGACACGAAGGAAACAGAGACGGACTCGTACAGGATAGCCAGACAGAGAGAAAGGGATGGGAAAGATGTGCAACAGATAAGGGAGATTAAAAAGAGATGGAAAGGTGGTAACAACCCAGGAGAGTATGCAGAAAAGATGGAAGGAGTATTTTGCGGAGCTGATGAAAGAGGAAAATGACAGGGAAAGAAGGGAGGAAGATGTGGATGTTGTGGAGCAGGAAATAGCAGAGATTAGAAAGGATGAGGTGAGGAAGGCTCTGAAAATGATCAAGAGCAATAGGGCTGTTGGTCCTGATGTTGATAGAGGTGTGGAAGTGTCTAGGAGAGACAGCAGTGGAGCTTCTAACCAGTCTGTTTAATAGGATTTTAGAGAGTGAGAACATGCCTGAGGAATAGAGGAGAAGCGATCTGGTGCCAATCTTTAAGAACAAGGGTGACACGAAGAACTGCAGCAACTACAGAGGGATAAAGCTAATGAGCCACACAACGAAGCTGTGGGAAAGAGTAGTGGAAGCCAGGCTTAGGAAGGAGGTGGAGATTTGTGAGCAGCAGTATGGTTTCATACCCTGTAATAGCACCACTGATGCCATTTTCGCTTTGAGGTTGTTGATGGAAAAATACAGAGATGGTCGGAGGAGCTGCATTGTGTCTTTGTGGATTTAGAGAAGGCGTATGAAAGGGAGGAGCTGTGGTACTGTATGAGGTTGTCGGGAGTGGCAGAGAAGTACGTCAGAGTAGTCCAGGACATGTATGCGAGAAGCATGACAGTGGTGAGATGTGCCGTAGGTCAGACAGAGGATTTCAAGGTGGAGGTGGGACTACACCAAGGACCGGCTTTGAGTCCCTTCTTGTTTGCTATGCTGATGGACAGGTTGACAGATGAGGTCAGACAGAAATCTCCCTGGACAATGATGTTTGCAGATGACATTGTGATTTGCAGTGAGATTGGAGAGCAGGTGGAGGAACAGCTGGAGAGGTAGAGGTTTGCTCTGGAAAGAAGAGGCATGAAAGTCAGTCTTAGTAAGACAGAATACATGTGTCTAAATGAGAGGGAGCAAGGTAGAAGATTGAGGTTACAGGGGACTGAGGTGAAGAAGGTTCGAGAGTTTAAGTACTTGGAGTCAACTGTTCAAGTGTGATGGGGAGTGTGGAAAAGAGGTGAAGAGGCGAGTGCAGGCGGGTTGGAGTGGGTGGAGGAAAGTGTAAGGAGTGCTGTGTGACAGAAGAGTGTTAGCAAGACTCAAAGGAAAGGTGTACAAGACAGTGGTGAGACCAGCTCTACTCTATGGGTTAGAGACAGTAGCAGTAATAAAGAGACAAGAGGCAGAGATGGAAGCAGCAGAGATGAAGATGTTGAGGTTCTCCTTAGGAGTGACAAGGTTGGACTGAGTAAGGAACAAGCACATCAGAGAGACAGCGCACGTTGCCTGCGTTAGCAACAAAGTCAGAGAGGTCAGATAGAGATGGTTTGGACATGTGCAGAGGAGGGTTAGTGAATAGATTGGTAGAAGGATGTTGGAGATGGAGCTGCCAGGCAAGAGGGTGAGAGGACGACCAAGGAGGGGATATATGGATGTGCTAACAGAGGACATGAGGTTAGCTGGTGTCAGAGTGGAAGATGCCCAGGATAGAGTGAGGTGGAAAAGGATGATTCGCTGTGGCGACCCCTGATGGGAAAAGCCGAAAGAGAAGTAGTAGTAGTAGTAGTTGAACACTACTGTAAATGCTGTTTTTCTAGGGAAAGAAATGAGATTTTTCCCTCTATTAATGCAAGTGAAGTGCACCATATACTCTCTTTATGTTTTCTCAATATATGGTTGGGGACATGGGCAATAGAAGTTGGGAACCAAAATGTGATCAATTTGTCAATCAAAATTGTTCCCTATTATTTTTCTTGCTAGGAACATACACTTTAGGAGACAGGGTTGTCTCATTTAAGTAGTTAATGCATGTTAGTTATTGCATAGTATCTTCTACCTAGTTTGTATGAAAATATAGTATATAAAATAGCCAAATTGACAAAATAGATTTGCCAGAAATCTAATTCTCAACCTTCTGTCTGTTTCTTCTGCTCTCCAAACCCTAAGCCAATATAAGCAAGTGTCCTGCCAAAATGCACTGCACACAGTGCCAGATTACACAGTGTCATAAAATTTCATACATATGTAGGTAGTGTTAGAAAGTAATATAACACATAACTCATTTGTTTTCTTCATTTAACATTTCTGGCCTGATTGGATAACAGAAGTTATAAAGCTCCCAAGGGGATGATTTCAGACTGAATACCACTATTGCTGCTATGTATTTAATGAAATTATTCTCTTTTATTTGGTATTGGTGTCACTTGACAAACATTATTTATGTATTGTTTATATATATAATATTTATCTACAGTATCTATATGTAATATACTACAAACCCTCACCAAAGGTTACTAAAAATCCTCATGAAGACCCTCACAGACAAGAACACAGCAGTGGAGTTTAATATTGTGTATGTGTATATATATATATATATATATATATATATATATATATATATATATATATATATATATATATATATATATATATATATATATATATATATAATATATATATATATATATATATATATATATATATATATATATATTCTTATATTTATTGTTTAGTATTATTGTTATAACAATAATAATATTATTATTTTATTTATTTATTTTGCATCTACAGTATCTATATGTAATATACTACAAACCCTCACCAAAGGTTACTAAAAATCCTCATGAAGACCCTCACAGACAAAAACACATTAATATTATTAGTATTATTATTATCATTTATTTATTTTGCATCTCTTCTACAGTCCTGTGTGTTAGCCAAACTAGCTTCAGGGAGCTACGTGCCCAAAGCACTTAAGCGAAGTGAAGGGACACACATATATGTCAGTACATTATGTAGGTTAACTTTCTCTGGCCTGGCTTTTCTACCCATAATCTCCTGCCCTAACATGGTAGGATACAGCACATTATATGAAAGGATTTCCATTTCTCTGCACAGGGTATGATCGATGAAACTGGTAAAAAAAATTGTGAGAAGATGAAAATAAACACTAAAGCTGTAACAAAATGCAAGAAAGGGGGGTTCTGGGATTGGGTTGCTTGATATTGAGTGTTTCGAAAATTGGTTTTGACTCGAGCACTGCAAAGATCTTGGTTTCCTTGAAGTGGTTTTTCCTTATTGTGTGTGTTAATATGAAAATGTTAACTTAAATGCATGTAGATGATGCAAATTTTACTCTACTAAGAAAGAAGTAGTAGTAGTAGTAGTACTACTACTACTTCTTTCGGCTTTTCCCATCAGGGGTCGCCACAGCGAATCATCCTTTTCCACTTCACTCTTTCCTGGGCATCTTCCACTCTGACACAAGCTAACCTCATGTAACAATACTAATAACAATACATTGCAATCAGCTAGGAAAAAAATGGTCAAAGAGTGTATATTAAAAAGATAAAGTATAATTATGAAATTTAAGTGCAAAAGCATTCAACTTAAAAAAAATTAAATAAATAATTAGTTATCAAATAATATTTGTACTAGCTCATTGTGCTTTTGCCATTTACAAATAAGGCACCCAACAGACATCCATTACTATGGCTGAGCCAAAGATATTTTTTTTTTAATTCATTCCTCATTTTATTTTACTTGAGAAGATATTGTTAGGTATTGGGCATCTCGACTGACAAACTTAAGCCTTATTTATGGTCCTGCATAATATTTACACTGTATGCTGTAGGTACTGTGCAACTATGCCCTGTATACAATACTCTACATCCTAGCCTAAAATCAATCTCCCTGGAAATGCAACTATTTCACAGTGATACAGACAGAAAGAACTTTTTCTCTCTTTTGTGCTGCAATAATTTCAGTAAAATAACCATTGTTTATATTACACCAAAAAATCCACCATAATGGCAATGAATACTCAACCCTATAGCATAGAAACATACACAGTGTAAAGGTCTTTTAAAAAAAGAACATTATGAGACAAATTAAACACACTACAAATATTTACATCAAGCGTGACACATATGTAACTATGTACTGAAAAAATCACACTAAAGGAAATGGATTTTACATAAAGAAATCTATGCTGATTGATTGTGCTAAAGAGAAAAAAAGGTTGGATTCTAAACTGACAAGAAGGCGAGAAACTGGAGAGTATCACTGCTAGCAGCTCTACCACTACCTTTCAGGCATACGTTTGGATTATCAATGGGACATGTTTTGGATTTGTTGGTGCTGTTGACATGAAATTTGAAAATGCAGAGCAGAGCCAGTCGACCCAGAATAGCACTTTGTCGTGTGTATAAGGTAAAATACTGCACTTGATAAGTATATACATAGGTTTATCCCAGTGTTCCTTTGACAACAGCGTGTAACATACAAGTAAAATAAGGTTGGATCCATTTATGTTAAGGTGAATAAAAACTCAAACATTTTAGCCTGTTAAAAGAAAGTAAAATAGTGCAACTGAGACTCAGTTAGTGAGTGGAGCAGTCTTGCATGAACAGCAGAATCGGCAGTTGGACAATTGGTTCTTATTGTCCTTAAATAAGACTGAACCTCGAGTAGCAGCACTTTGAATATAGCATATGTTTACAACAATATCTGAAGGCAGTCGTCCATCGACCACAGGATCAGTGGTTTGATCTCCAGTCCCTGCTACATGTCGAAGTGTCCTTGGGCAAGACACTGAACCCCTAGTTGCCCCCAGTGGCTGATGAGCACTCTGCGTGGCAGCCATTGCCACTGTGTATGTGTGTACTAAATTACTCTGTAAGTCACTTTGGATAAAAGCTAAATGTAAATCCAAGGGTATAAAGAAAATTATTTCTAATAAATATAAATTGTTTTAAATATTTTAGACATTTTAATTATATATACCTTTGTGTTTTTCACCAATTTCATTATTAAATGAAAAACACAACAAATCATATTTAAAATTCTCCATAGCATCAGTGTCATACAAGTTAAGCTGCATTTTATATTATACTAATTCACTGGCCCCTATTGGTAAGGAGGGGTTGCACAATCCCAGTAAAGCCAGTGACTAGCCACTAGCTAATGAAAACATTGATCCCCAGCATCTAAGAGGCACTCTATCTTAATGGGTTGAGGGAATTCCATCCCCCTACTGCTCTCCAAACACTCCTCCTCCACCCTCTTCCACTCCTTTTTCAACCTCACTCTGTTCGCTGGCCCATGCATCAGTATTGTGTTCATCTGACCATGTGTTGTGCTCTCACAATGAATTAGCCTAAACCAGTGGGAGGCACCACCCAACCCAGCAGCAGTGAAGATCCTTATACTGCAACACACTGTAGCCTTGACACACGTAACATTGGTAGTTCACGTTTGAGTTGTTTTTTAAAAATAAAACACTAGCATCAGCATTTTATGACTTGGTTTTCACTTCCTTGTTGTTTATATGTGCCCTATTTAGAATAGGGTCACATGCAGCTGCAGTGGACGCAACATTTCTCATGAATTGGACACCCGTCACAATGTGATAAATGAGTTCAATAGCAATACAGGATGGTGAGATGTGTGAGATGTCCCAGAATAGGGAAAATAGCTAAAAGACAAAAAAGGCTTGCTCCACTAACTGGGGGTTAGTGGAGCAAGCTGTACGTTTTTTCACTGAAGAACATAAAGGAGATTTCATGGACTGCAGTATGCTAAACTAAGCTCACTTGTAATCGCTTTGGATGACAGCATTTGCCAAATGACTGAATGTAAATAAGCTACTATACAATACTCTAACAAAATGGCTCCAGACCATTAACCTGTCTATATGAAATAAGCACAGGAAAGAACACTTTTCTTAACATTAACATCTTAGCAATGATCCTTATCAAATGAGGAATACTTTGATTACTTCCACTATACCCTATTGTTCCCACAAACATATGCATATTAATTTTCTATCAAAAGTGTCCCAGTATGAGTAATTGAAAAATTAATCACGCACCCATACCACCACTCTCACTCTACATCTGAACCCCTTGGGACATTGTATTTGAAATGGTAGAGGGGGAACTGTACCTGTTTGCCAGATGTACAGGGGTTTAGTTTCAAATGCAGTGTGTGCATCCAGCTCCCCGACAGAAAAAAAAAGCAGCATTAACTTCCACAGAGAGGAAAACGACACATCACTTGAGAGACCATGTGCTCCCATGGATCTGAGCCCCATGGCCACTGCAAGTACTGTAGATTTCAGTGCAGTCAGGAATAAAAAGCACAAAGTGTTGCCGCAAGCTGGAGTAAAATGCGTTTCTCCTTCTGCTTTACCCAAGCCAAGCTGTCCAAGAATTAATCCTGGGTGAATAGAGCTAAGGTGTCCGGTCGATCTCTTCTCCCCCCCCCCGTTTTTTCTCTCTTGGCTTCTAAATGTGTGAGAAAGAGGAATCGTAATGAGAAAACCGGGAACAATAGATCCTTAAGCCCAGCCTGCTCCTGCTGCTGCTCTGAATCGTGTTGATGCAATTCCTCCCTCCCTCCCTCCCTCTCTCCCTCCCTTTCTGTCTTTTCTCTGTCTCCCTTTCTTTCTGTCTCTCTCTGTTACAAACACAGATGCATGCCCACCATCTCCTCTTACAAAGGGCTCTCTGAAACAGTTCTGCAGTCAAAAAAAAGCTGATGTTTTTTAAACAATAGAACATCATTGTCAACATAAAATTTTTTCAAACCTTAATTTGAAAAAAAAAGTTCACATTTACTTTATTATTTAAGTTCTCTGATAAAACAAAAAATCTTTTAAAATCAGTGTCTAGTGCATTTGCTGTTTAAACTAATTTCAATACTGGGAAATCCCTCCCACGCAGTGCACAGTGTGCTGAATGGTTGGAGAAGCACATTCAACCTCAGAGAGGCTGATCACTACCAAAAGCTCCAGAAAACACCACTGATATTCAGCAGCCATTAAATTGTTTTCATTTATCAACACACCCAGTTTTTCACCATCATCAATATTTAATTCATCCTACCATCACTGTTCATTTATTCATTGCAATGCATTCCAAATGTGCTTAATGAAAACATATTTTTCTGTTAGGGCACACCCATAATCCAACCTGTGGTTTATAACTAATGCGTCTGTGCATTTGTTGCATTTCGGACATCCTAAGTGATGGAGAATTAGTAGGGAAAAAAAGACCATTTCAGGGTGGGATGCTGAACATTGGTTGATTAGGATTTACAATATTGGCTTATTAAGATCTTTAGCAGACTGACCCCAGAGAAATAGGCCTACAAGCTGAACTATCTATAACTCATTGAGGAGATGTAATTTGGTTGATTGAAAAGACAATGGAGGTCTCTACTAGTGACTGCAAGTTAGAGCCACGCAAGAAAATGGCACTGATCTGCTGTGTTCTTAGTAACATAATAAGTAATAAGAAACAAGGTGCCCATTTTTACTAAGGATTGCATAGACAGGCAGGTAAACATTCATCCAAGCATTACCTAAACAGTATGAATAGTATACTTTAACTCCAGGTGATGAGTTTAAAAAAAGGTGTAGTGTATTGTATTCATGAAATTGCAAAGAATTGTTATCTATGCATCATTTGTGTATGTCATTGCTTCACTAAACCGTTCTATAGCATTCTATATCACTACACTTCACCTTATATATTCCATTATATCATCATTTACCATATTAGTGATCTTTTGCCCTTATTATTTTTAATGACTGTATGTATGACCATAATTATGATAATTGGTATTGTTTAAAATATAGTGTGTACTGGGCCAGCTAGGCTAGCTAGCTTTGACTAGACAGCTCCTGTGGGCTATTCCAAAAGGATTTACTTTTTTCCACAGACGACTAGCAGGAAAGAAAGGCTGACGCCACTTGTATGACTTTACAAACTGTTTGACTGCGAGGAGAGAATATAATGGTATGTCCATTTAGGTTTATCTTCTCCAGCCTCTGGAACTGGTCCCCACCTACTTAGTTCTTCTCTTGCACAGAAATGCTACTGCTGTTATTGTTTGTTCTAAAATTGTTTTTTACTTTGAAGTGTCGCTGGTGTTTTTAATTGCCTAATTTTTTTCAAGAGGTGTAAAAAGACAGCCCACTGATATTGCTCCAAAAGTCTTTTGAAAAGTATGTGTCTTTTGAACCTCATTTATAATATCAAATCAACAGAAATAATTCAGCTTGCAAGTTTTTTTTTCTGTCAATATGACATTAAAATGCAAAAATTATTTTGTGCTGTCCTTTCATCTTGAGTCAACCTAGCAGGAAAATGCTGATCTTCAACTTTATGGGCATGCTACAGTTATATAAGCTAGTAGACAAAGCTATTGGTAGAAGACTGTTGTTTAAATTCATTTTTCCATTATTAAACATTCAGTACCCCACTCACTACATTTAAAACACTGCTGAAAACAGAACTCTTTCGTTTCTTCCTTTAAAAAAACAAAAAAAAAACATCCTGCTTTTTCTTTTTTCTCTACTTGCATCTCATGAAACCATAACACTTCTTTGATAGCACTTTGTTTCAATGTTTTTCTTCTTAACTTGGATTTTATTGCTTGCTTGTTCCTCACCTGTAAGTCACTTTGGATAAAAGCGTCTGCCAAATGTAAATGTCTTCATAAAATTATCTGTTGTCTCTTTCACATGAACAGCTAACGGCTTAAAGGAGTCTGATAGTCCGCCTAGGAACATGGCTACGATTAGACTGTCACTCAATGACTCGCCAGCACTTCTCAGAGCTGTGATAATATTCTCTGCCCTTATTATGCAGTCTGGGAAACTCTCAGTTTCTGACATTCTTAATTTGGTCAGAGACGTGTACATGCTTATTATCCTTGGCTTGCTTTTTATGCAGTAGTGTTCTTTTAGTATCTTCAGAGCTTCTCTACCATCATCACAGGCTTCATGTCTTATCAACGACAGGCTTCTGTCGTCTATTAGTCTCATTAGCTCAGCATAGCAGTCTGCATTCTTCCGTGCGTCTTCAGCTAATGCTTCAGCGTCAGCAACAATAGGCTCGTTTAGGATGGTGTCCTTTAGCTTTAACACGTATAAGTAGCCCAGAAATCTTGTTTCCCAAAGCTCATACTTATCTTCAGTGGCGCCGAAGAGAATCTGGGGGGCCGTGACTCTGGTTACTCGACTTGCCATTTCGCTAGCTCTGTTTTGCCAACTTTGTCACGCGTAATGCGTCGTGCTAAAAGCGTCCAAAAAGAATTTCTCAAAACATTCACTTATATTCACCTCTGGGCCCATAACCTGTTGAGCGCAGCAACTCCTGCGTAATTTGTGAAGAATAAGAGAAGTCTTTTCCTTTTGGCTGTGGAACAAGCCGTTCATTTATAACAGGAACGTTTTTTGTCAGCTCTGTTCATCAAACATTTGTTCTAACAGACACACATATATGTGAATCGCACTCTTTACTGTAATACCGGTGATGGTGAACGTAGTCAGTGGGTATGCTCCACAAGTTGGCTGTGAGTTAGAAGAGAAGGAAATATTCTGGAGTGAGTTTGATGAGGTTGTAGAGAGTATCCCCAGAGGAGAGAGAGTAGTTGTTGGAGCAGACTTTAATGGGCATGTTGGTGAGGGGAACAGAGGTGATGAGGAGGTGATAGGCAGGTTTGGTGTAAAGGAAAGGAATCCAGAAGGACAGATGGTAATGGACTTTGCTAAGGGGATGGAAATGGCTGTAGTTAACACTTACTTCCAGAAGAGAGAGGGACACAGAGTGACATAAAAGAGTGGAGCTAGGAGTACACAGGTGGACTACATCCTATGTAGACGAGGTCATTTGAGAGAGGTTAGTGACTGTAAAGTGGTGGTAGAAGAGAGTGTAGCCAGACAGCACCGCATGGTGGTGTGTAAGATGACTCTGGTGGTCAGAAAGAAGAAGAGAGGAAACACAGAAAAGAAGACCAATTGGTGGAAGCTAAAGAATGAAGAAACGTGTGAGAAATTCAGGCAGAAGTTGAGACAGGCTTTGGGTGGTCAGGAAGAGCTTCCAGATGACTGGGAATCTACAGCAGAGGTAATCAGGGAAACAGGTAGGGGGTGCTAGGTGTGTCATCTGGAAAGAGGAAAGATGATAAAGACACTTGGTGGTGAAATGAGGAAGTACAGGACTGCATCCAGAGGAAGAGGTTAGCTAAAAGGAAGTGGGATGTAGAAAGGACTGAGGAAAGTAGACAGGAGTACAAGGAAGTGCAGCGCAGAGTGAAGAGGGAGGTGGCAAAGGCCAAACAGAAAGCTTACGATGAGCTGTATGACAGGTTAGACACGAAGGAAGGAGAGAAGTTGTACAGGATAGCCAGACAGAGAGATAGGGATGGGAAAGATGTGCAACAGATAAGGGTGATTAAAGACAGAAATGGAAAGGTGCTAACAAGCCAGGAGAGTGTGCAGAGAAGATGGAAGGAGTATTTTGAGGAGCTGATGAATGAGGAAAATGACAGGGAAAGAAGGGAGGAAGATGTGGATGTTGTGGAGCAGGAAATGGCAGAGATTAGAAAGGATGAGGTGAGGAAGGGTCTGAAAAGGATGAAGAGCGGAAAGGCTGTTGGTCCTGATGATGTACCTGTGGAGGTGTGGAAGTGTCTAGGAGAGACAGCAGTGAAGTTTCTGACAGGTCTGTTTAACAGGATTTTAGAGAGTGAGTAAATGCCTGAGGAATGGAGGAGAAGCGTTCTGGTGCCGATCTCTAAGAGCAAGGGTGACACGCAGAACTGTAGCAACTACAGAGGGATAAAGCTGATGAGCCACACAATGAAGCAGTGGGAAAGAGTAGTGGAAGCCAGGCTTAGGAAGGAGGTGGAGATTTATGAGCAGCAGTATGGTTTCATGCCCCGTAAGAGCACCACTGATGCCATTTTCGCTTTGAGGTTGTTGATGGAAAAGTACAGAGATGGTCAGAAGGAGCTGCATTGTGTCTTTGTGGATTTAGAGAAGGCGTATGACAGGGTGCCCAGGGAGGAGCTGTGGTACTGTATGAGGATGTCGGGAGTGGCAGAGAAGTACGTCATAGTAGTTCAGGACATGTATGCGAGAAGCATGACGGTGGTGAGATGTGCCGTAGGTCAGACAAAGGAGTTCAAGGTGGAGGTGGGACTACACTAAGGATCGGCTTTGAGTCCCTTCTTGTTTGCTATGCTGATGGACAGGTTGACAGATGAGGTCAGAAAGCAATCTCCCTGGACAATGATGTTTGCAGATGACATTGTGATTTGCAGTGAGAGTAGAGAGCAGGTGGAGGAACAGCTGGAGAGGTGGAGGTTTGCTCTGGAAAGAAGAGGCATGAAAATCAGTCGTAGCAAGACAGAATACATGTGTCTAAACGAGAGGGAGCAAGGTAGAAGCGTGAGGTTACAGGGGGCTGAGGTGAAGAAGGTGCAGGAGTTTAAGTACTTGGGGTCAACAGTTCAGTGTGATGGGGGCTGTGGAAAAGAGGTGAAGAGACGAGTGCAGGCAGGTTGGAGTGGGTGGAGGAAAGTGTCAGGAGTGTTGTGTGACAGAAGAGTGTCAGCCAGACTCAAAGGAAAGGTGTACAGGACAGTGGTGAGACCAGCTCTGCTCTATGGGTTAGAGATCGTAGCAGTGAGAAAGAGAAAAGAGGCAGAGATGGAAGCAGCAGAGATGAAGATGTTGAGGTTCTCCTTAGGAGTGACATGGTTGGACAGAATAAGGAACGAGTTCATCAGAGGGACAGCACACTTTGCCTGTGTTAGCAACAAAGTCAGAGAGGCCAGATTGAGATGGTTTGGACATATGTGCAGAGGAGGGATATTGGTAGAAGGATGTTGGAGATGGAGCTGCCAGGCAAGAGGGCGAGAGGATGACCAAGGAGGAGATATATGGATGTTCTAACAGAGGACAAGAGGTTAGCTGGTGTCAGAGAGGAAGATGCTCAGGATAGAGTGAGGCGGAAAAGGATGATTCACTGTGGCGACCCCTGAAGGGAAAAGCCAAAAGTGTAGTCGTAGTACTTTGGTTGGTGGTGTACTAATAATTATAATGGAGACTGGATGAACTACATATATTAACACTTACATATGATGATGTTACACAATCTTTGGTAAACATTAATGTCATAATAAACTGGATTGAGAGATTTTCTGGCAGCCTCTCAACCTGCCAATGTCAGGTATCTCCGGAGGTGTTCGATATGATTTAAGTCAGGGCTCTGGCTGGAAGTTTGTAGGACATTCACAGATATTTTCCTGAGCCACTGCTATGCTGTCTTGGCTGTGTGCATAGGATTGTTGTCATGTTGGAAGGTGAATCATTTTCCCATTCTAAAGTTCTGAGTTCTGTTGAGAATATCTCTGTACTCCATTAAGCTTTCCCTCAAGCCTGACAAGTTTCCCAGTCCCTGCTACTGAACCCCCCCGCCCCACAGCATGCTGCTGCCACTAACATGTTTCACTGTAGAGTTGGTATTGGGTAGGTGATAAGCAGTACCCAGTTTCCTTGATATATAACATTTAGTTAATAGTTAAGGCACGTTAAGTCAAGTTAGTGTGACAGCCCTTAATGTGCTTTGTTGCAAACTCCAAGCTATTTTGCACTAGGGGAGGCTTTTCTCCAGATTAGTGAAGGGCTGCAGTGAGGGCAAAACTTTTCTAGAACTTTGTCCCATCTCCACAGAAGATCTCTGCAGCTCACAAATGACCATCAGTTCTTGGTTACCTCTCTTACTAAGGCCCTTCTCCCCAGATTGATAAGTTTGGCCAGTTGACCAAGTCCTGGAAAAGTCCTGGTTGTATCAAACTTATTCTCTTAATATAGCACATTTAACAGTGCGTAATTAATTTTTTTGTTGTATTCTGTGCAAAAATCCTGTTTCTGACCTCTGCACCCAGTTCCTTTGACCTCATGACTTATGTTTAATTTGCAACAGGTGAACTCCAATCAAAGTGTAGAAACATATCACCAACAAACAAAAGAAATGGGCACCATCTGACATTTCTAAAATTCGTTTATTCTCTTTTCAAATTGTCATTATGGGGTCGCTGAGCACACATAGTTTGGCAGCTCATTCCACCACCGTGGGATTACTGAGCTAAAGAGTTTTCCTTGGTGTCTTCTGTGTGGAACGTGCCTTATAAATCTGCTCTTCTGGCAGTTTCTCGTTACATTTCACATCGGTCACACGGAGTGAATGAACACCGATGAACGCCTTTCTCGATTTCACCGCAGCCCTCGAGTCGCTGCTCGAGGACAGACACAGTGGAGTAGAAACTCAGGCGCGGCCGTTAAAGTTTTCAAACGCAGCTCTATTGGACTTTGCTTTGTACAAATCTGCTGTGCGACCGCTGCTTGAGGCTAGCTCTCCCTACATTTTACATCCGTCACACGGAGTGAATTAACACCGAGCCTTTCTCGCTTTCACCGCGGCCCTCGAGTCGCTGCTCGAGGCTCGCTCTCCCTACATTTACATCCGTCACAGGGAGTGAATGAACACCGAGCCTTTCTCGCTTTCACCGCGGCCCTCGAGTCGCTGCTCGAGGCTCGCTCTCCCTACACTTTACATCCGTCTCACGGAGTGAATGAACACCGACCCACGAGGCTTTCTCGATTTCACCCTCGAGTCGCTGCTCGAGGACAGACACAGTGGAGTAGAAACTCAGGCGTGGCCGTTCAAGTTTTCAAACGCAGCTTTATTGGACTTTGCTTTGTACAAATCTGCTGTGCGACCGCTTTTTGTCATGTGTTGTGAACGTGCGTTACAAAGCGGCTCTTCTGGCAGTTTCTCGCTACATTTCACATCCGTCACATGGAGTGAATGAACACCGACCCGCGAGCCTTTCCCGATTTCACCGCGGCCCTCGAGTCGCTGCTCGAGGCTCGCTCTCCCGATGGCCGTTATTCGTCGTGCCCTCGGTCCCATCCCTCCTGGCCTCGAGAAACACGCTCACGACATCGTTCCGGCCGGTGGATTCCAGCTTGCAGAAGAAGGCGCCCTTTAGGTCCGATTCCACAACGGGATCCAAGACCAGCGTCTTGGACAGCGGGTAGCCCAGCGCGTTTTCCACCAGGGTCGTGTTAACATTGTCTCGCTCGAACAGCCTGCCGGCCTCCTCTCCGACGAAGTCGTTCTTACACACGCCCTCCTCTCGACACGGGCTCGTCAGCCAGAACACTTTGTCAAACAGGCCCCACCCGAAGCCCTCGCACTGGATCTCCGTCCGCTGGCCCACGACCACGGGGATCACCGTGGACCTGGACAGGTGTTTGCACGCGGGCCGGACCAGGTGGGGGTAAGGTCTAGCGATCTCCATCCGGACCTTCTTTGCCGGACCCTCCAGCACGCTCCCGGCGGGTATCCCGGTGGCGTCGCTTCCCTCGACGGTCACGCGGTACCGCTTCCTGCACCCCACGAGGGACGGGTTCCTCAGGCGGTCGGCGATCATCACGCAGGGACTTATCATCGTCGGACTGTCTCCCTGCGAACGGCACGCGGGTGAGACACGGAAGGGGACTCGATGTTGAATTTTTTTTCGGTTCACATGTCGTACCTTGATTTGAACGTCTTTCCACTCCTCTCCCCACCACAGTTCGTCCTCCGGAACCAGACCGGGCCACAGCGAGGCGCCTTCGTCTTTGTTGGAGGGACAGGCGCAGGGCTTGCCGTGCTGACAGTGGCCAACCGTGTCGTGCACGGTGCCGCGGACAGGCCCGTCTCTCACGGTCACGTTCACCGTGGCGAAGGTCTTGCCGCTCTGACAGCGGTACAGTTGATTCTGGGGGCCTGTTACGTTTGCGAATATCAGATGCCTGTCCCAGTTGACGGCCTTCTGTCCTCCATCCAGCTCGTCCCAAGTCACGGGTTTCGTTTTCAGAGGACAGGACAGCGACCGACCGTGCCTCTCTGCAGATCGACCCGCACCGTAAGGTCCAGCTCCCGCAGCCAGCATTGTGAGTAGCGGTAGCAGCACGAGGTCCATTGTCGGCGCGCGGGTCTGCGGGTATTCGTCCCTGGTCGAATCGAAGGCCCGTGTCGTGCTTTCCCAGCCTCCCGGACATGTCAGAGCCTAAATAGGTACAATCTCCGTGGTCGCTGTCGCTGTCGCGCCGGAGCTTCCGCACTCAGAGACCGCAGCAACGCGTGGCCTAACCTCCAGAGGTTTGAGATCCCCGTGGTCAGAGCCTAAATAGGTACAATCTTCGTGGTCGCTGTCGCCGCGGAGCTTTCGCGCTCAGGGACTGCAGCAACGCGTGGCCTAACTTCCAGAGGTTTGAGATCCCCGCGGTCAGAAGACGCTTGGGATCCTCGGCCGTGACGTTGTCTGTCTTGCTGTTACTCACTGCCCGTGACTCACATCCTCTTGCAATCTCACAAACGATTGGTAAATGTTGCTCTTGTGGGCCCGCCTCAACAAGTATTTAATACAGGCAGCCTCTAGATGTCCACCTATTGAAGCAACCCTGAAATGAAAAATGTCTACTAGAGGCTTTATTAAGTCCACAATCTGTTCTGGATTACAAAGAAGGGGGCCTTGGGGGGTTATCTCTTGGTCCCAATTTCATCATGCTCCTTTGGCACGGAGACCTAGATGAGTTGTGCTCACATCTGCAGGCCTATCATGCCTAACGGCGCTTTTCCACCATCCCAAGGGGGGAACTTGGGCTTTACGGGAAAGCTGCTCCCATTCTCAGCACCCTGGAAGATGATCACAGGTCATCGCAGCTACACGTCCTCACTTGGAGGGAAACAGAAGGGACGTTTGGAAGATGCGCATGGACAGTATGAAACTGCACAAACGCAGCAAGGACATCACGTTAATGCGTCACACCTCTCTGCAAGAGGACGTGGAAACCTACTTCCACAACTCAGGGGTTCACGGTGATTTCCGTCAATGGTTGGTGGACAGATACGATCTTCAAGATAAGCCTCTCTAACCTCATCACGCCGTTGTGTTCGTGACAGAGGGGAGATACGACCGACTGCACTGGATAGAAGCTGCTCAGCTGCTCAACACGGCAGCTTTGGTGAGCCTGCCCAAATCCTGCACTCCCCTCGAGTGGCTCATGTCACTAGATCCTCGAGAAGACACTGGATTTTTCAGGCTGCCCCAGTCCAACCCCCTTCGCAGGCCGCGGACACGACACGTGAACAACACGAAGATACAAAAATGGCATCCGAGGTACTCGATCGGCCCGTGTGTGAGCGAGAGGGAGCTGCTTGTGTTTGGCACAGTGACTAAAGGCACGAACGCTTTTTTTGTATTTGTGTGTCAACAACAATTAAAAATTTTTATGGTGACCACATGCTGACTCAGTGATTTCCACATTTCTTGGTGGGCGGGTCTAGGAGAGTTTTAAAAACCCAAAATTTCTTGGGTGGGTTGACAGTACAGAGATGGGAGACCGCTATTTTAGCCCAGAATCTTTTTTCCCCCTATCGTTTCTGTACCCATAGGTGCCCGCTGACTCGTTTCTGATGGCTCGCCGCTTTGACACGGTTCACGAGTGCCCTGCCTGTCACGTTGCGCTGCCCTTATGAGTGGGTCCAGATCACTGAGATGCGCTGTGAGGAAACCGTGTTTTCTTTGCATGTGATGTACGCAATAAACTGACTAAACTGTGAAAAAACGTGAGTGTTGTGAACCGTGATTTCTGTGCCTCTTGTGATGTACTGTTCGTATCCTGGCAAACTGTGACGACAGAATGTTTCCAATAAACCTGAGCAGCAAAAGAGGACGTTTTCCAAGCGTCATTGATCTGTTACCGTTTATTCATTTTCTCACGTAGTCACGTACATTGTGCAAACACGATGATGAAGACAATGATAGACGATCACGACGAAAACAACAGCATCGCCGTCTGACATTTACCGACGTCGTTACACGCGGAATGGCAACAGGAAGGTTTCCGAAAGAGCTCGATGGCACCGGCCAACTCGATGACCCGGTTCGCGACTCGCTCGCCGTACGATTCGGCTCTCCGTTCACATGAACCCCCTGGATTGTGAATAGTAAGGATTCCCACTGCCCCTGCTGCTGTAGTAGAAGCGGTTGTCCGGGAGGAGTTTGGGGCAATGGCGATCTCGGTGGCGTCCTTGCGGCTGCCCGCGCGGACCTCGTCTTGTTTCTCCTTGAGCACGGTGGACGTGAGAACCATGGTGACAACGTACATGGCGTAGATGACGATGTTGATGGCACTCCATGTTGTGCAGCCTGTGTTCGTCTTGGATCAGCGGTCTGTACAGCAGCTCCATGCACCCCGCGACGACGGACATGAACAGCTCGACGTTCATCACGATGAGACAGGCGAACACGGTGCGGGTGCTCTTGCTTGGCTCCTCGCCTCCGGAGTCGTCCATCTTGCGCTTGCTCGTGGCGGCGAAGAAGCTGAGCACTATGCTCACGACCATGGCCAGGCAGCCCAGGGTGATCAGGGCTATCCCGGCGTGAATGTACTCGTACTCGGGCCTGCCCCGCTTGGCGCCGCCGCCGTATCCCCTGGTGCCGTGCCTGCTGTCGATGAAGTACAGGATGTTGTTGGGCATGGTGAGAAAGCCCACGATCAGAGAGGTGATCACGGCTATGGCTGCGCCCAGCTTTCCCCTGAAGCGGGCCGCGCTCAGGATGGAGCCGGGCGTAGCGGACAGCTTGCTGCCGAAGAGCTCGGAGTCGAAGCCTCCCCCGATGCCGGCCCTGCCGCGCTGCATGTCGGTCCCACGCCGGAGACACCGACCAAAGCGGTTGTGTCTGCTGTGCGTTATGTCACACCTTAACGGTTGTCGCTCTCCTCCGCTCACGTGGAAGTATGCCGCGGAAAGGGAGGCCGCGTTGCGACGAGTTTGCCCGCGCTTGTGGGAGACGGGGAGTCCCGAGCAGAACATTTAATACGATGAAGCTCCGGAGCCCGGTCGACGAGTTCAGAAACTCGAAGGCGTGCGTGTGCGCCAGGTCGGTCGCGGACCACCGCTGGTACGCCGTGCAAGGCATCACCAAGACCCTGGACTCGATCGCGGGTTCCAGGAAACGCGCGCGCTCACAACATGATATGCATGGATCTGTTCGCGAGGATCCTATGGCTGCTCGAGTACATGGTCAACCTGAATGCGCCCGAGTCCAAGGCCGCCGATTTCAGGGGAGCGCTACTGAGGCTGCTCAAGTATAAAGCGCTGAGCCTGAAAAGCGTCAGGCGCGCTTGGGATGCCAACCGCCTGTCGCCGAGCATAGGGATTGCGGTGGACGCGCACTGCAAAGACGCAAGCTCTCGAGACGGTCGCTTCCGAGCCCTGTGCGACGTGCAGCTCTGAGACAAAGGGCTGCTGCCCCGCACTCAGGAGCTGCACGAAGACTTTGAGCGCATCCTGGAGGACCACGGGGGAGCCTCCTTCAGATCAGAAGCGGTCGACTACCTGTACCGGGGCGGCGTCAGAGGCTCCGTCTATGTGGCCTTCTTGGGTAGGTTCTTTGAGTCCGACGCGCGGAACGACCTGAACTCATTCGGTCCGCTATGTGTTCGAAACGCTGTGCGACACTGGCGAGAAGTGACGCGAGGAGACGCCGATTCGAGCCGCCTCATCACAGAAGAAAACTGGTCACGGTCGATAGGCGCGCATGGCTAAAGCATACGTGAACGGAGCCGTGCCCAGGGCCAGCCACGCTCGGTTCCTCAGGTTGTCTCGGGTCGGGCGACACATGTTTCTGCGTGTGAAAACGGCCGTCGTGCGTGACGATAGGGTTCGCAAGGAGCGGGTGCTGTTCATGGCGCTCTGCGGGACCGACTACAGCGTGACGCCGGTGGGGCTGGGGATCATTTGGCTGTTGACCGACGCGGTGGCGAACCGAGAACTGTTTTCGTCGTGGTGCGCGCAGCTCGAGAGCTCGCTGTGGGCGCCGCCCGACGGAACACGAGAGGAGGCTCGAGAGCCGCCCGACTTTCACTGCATGGCCGTGGTGCTCGCCGGCCTTACGGGGATACCGCCGAAGATCCGAGACACGCACTGGAGCGGTGCGAAATGCGAATTGATGTTCAGGACTCTGAAATACGTGTGCGACCTCTGGGCGCTGAAGAAGCCTCAGATCGGCCCAGAGTACGGCTTCTCCGTGCACAATGATGGGGTCGCGCGCTTCCTCGGAGAGAGCCGGGAAGCCCTTCCTTCCCCGCCCAGCCCCTGACGACTCCCCGCTGACTACCTCGGGAGAAAAAACCTTCGTACCGTTGTCTGTACGGACACGGCTTTTGTGCTTGCTACTTGGTTGCAGAGGAACAGAGAAATGAAACCACCCACCACTCTAAAACTTATGTACATTAGTTGCACAGCTGCTTCTTTGCGCAAACGTCGTCTGGGTTCACAGAGCGTCAAAGGCGGTCCCGAGTACCTGGCTCGGGTTCACACACGAACAGAGGTACAGAGAAATAAATCCTCGGGCGATTACACACATCACTGTCTATACGGACACGGATTTTGTGCTTGCTACTTGGTTGCAGTGCGATACAATGCAATAAAAAACACATACTGTCGTACAAACGTGTCTGTTTATTACACCAACAGAGGTACAGAGAAATGAAACCACGGGCGGTAACACACACCACGCCAAAACTTATGTACGTTGGTTGCACAGCTGCTCCTTTACGCAAACGTCGTCTGGGCTCACAGATCGTCAAAGGCGGGCCTGAGTACCTGGCCCGGGTTCACGAAGCGTCGAAACGCCGGCCCAAAGACGCGCATATTGTACGAAGCAACGACCACACCTACGAAGCGCCAGGTTTCGTCGCCGACGCCGGGGCTTTCGCAGAGCAACCTCAGGAATCGACAGGCCTCGTCCGGGTTTCCCTTACCCATGGGCAGCGTGACCTCGTACGTCTCCTCAGGTAGAATTAGATCCTGTCCTCGCCCATGGCCATGAACGGCAGCAACTGCATGAAGATAGACGTGTGGTTCTCCACGCGTCGCGGGTCAGGGTTGGGTGCGGACATCGAGTGGAAATCCACTATCTCCTTGAGGATCGATGAAGTTGGGTGCCAATATCAATACGCCCCTTTTATCTCTGTGGCTGTGCAGGTAGTCCTTCTCCGTGTAGACTGTCACACCGGCGCTGTCCTCGGTCGAGAGGTGAACACCCAGATCCTCGCCTATGTCCTGGTCGAATTGAACGGACGGACCCTTGGACACGAGGACGCGACCCTTGATGGTCACGTGATCGAGCTCCCCGAAACGGACGCTGAGCCGTCTCTGGATATCACCAGGTCCGTAAAGGAGAATTCGTCTGTGTCGGCCGGCGTGCAAGCGTACGCTTCAATCTTGCGCAGGTTAGCGTGAACGGTGTTGCTTACAGACCCCTCGACCCTCAGGTTTCGGTACACGCGTTGTACGAACGGACGGTCCGTTTTGTTCTCCAACAGCATGTCCACAGACACCGAGTTGTTGTACACAACCACGTGCGGCCTCTTCGGATTGCGCTTCCTAAAAGGGACTCTGGGCCTGCGTCTGATTACCCCCAGGCCCTTAGAGGAGGATTTGGTGCGGTCGATCGGCGCGTGAAGGCGGGGTTCTTGCGGGTAGTCAGACAGCCTTCGATCATCAGGTCGTCCTCTTCAACGCGCGTTCGGCCCATGTCGTTCTTTAGGCCTAGGCCACACGGTCAGCCGGAACCCTCTGGTCGGCGGAATTGATAGCTACTGCGTTACGCGATGTCAGCTGCTTGACGGTGCTAAGTGATTGAGACGGGTCTATCGCTAAGATATATAGACCTCGACTTCTCTCAGAGCGTCCGACCGCACCGTCCGACCGGTACTCAGAGAGTCTGACCACCCCGCAGAGCGTCCAACCGCCCCTCAGACCGTCCGACCGGTACTCAGAGCGTCCGACCGATACTCAGAGCGTCCGACCGCCCCTCAGAGCATCCGACCGGTACTCAGGGCATCCGACCGCTATTCAGAGCATCCGACCGCCCCTCAGAGAGTCCGACCGCTCCGTCCGACCGGCACTATGAGCGTCCGACCGCCACTCAGAGCGTCCAACCGCTGCGTCCGACCGCCCCTCAGAGCGTCCGACCGGTACTCAGAGAGTCCGACCGCTCCGTCCGACCAACACTATGAGCGTCCGACCGCCACTCGGAGCGTCTGACCGCTATTAAGACCGTCCGACCGTCCATCAGAGAGTCCGACCACTCCGTCTGACCGCCAATATGAGCGTCCGACCGCCACTCAGAGCATCCGACCGGTACTCAGAGCGTCCGACTGCTGCGTCCGACCACCACTTAGAGCGTCCGACCGCCCCCAGAGCATCCGACGTCAAACAGAGTGCATAACGTCCGACGAAAACGTCCGGCCAGTCTGACCTTTTCGTCGGACGTTATGCACTCTGTTTGACGTCCCCTCCCTATTCCCCAGAGCTCTTATAGAGCGACTTGGATAGCCGCTTTCACACACTTTGACCAAGGTGTATCACCACAAAGTGTACAGCAAAAGCTCCCCAAGAGCCTCATCCGAAAGATGGTACCAGGCGCTGCAGTCGCACTGTGTTTCTAGCCCAGGTTTTTACAGGACTGGGCCAAACCCAAGACGTGTTATACTTCACAACTTGGACAGGGAACGGGGAGAATCTGATGGCTCACATGAATGTTATCAAGGACCAAGCCAACTTCTTTCCCAAGAACAGACTGGTGGTCGACGCTGGGACCATGGAACACGTGAAAAATACAGGTTCTTTGGAAAACACTAAAGTTGTCATGGACCTGGATGCGGATGTGTTCGCTAAAGCCAAGGCAAGGGTGACAAAGGGGAAGGATCCCAGAGTGGCGCAAGAATTAGACCGTTTCTACGATACGCTACAAGAGATGTACAACGAGTTCAGAGATAACAACTTTTACACATCAGCCTCAGATATCATGCGCTACGTTTCTTTCACGGCATACTCTGACGAAGCCGATCATTTGGTGTATCACGACGCGGACGTTCGCTTCAAACCCTTATCCCAGGACCATACCGCGGACATGACATCTGGTGCAGCCGTGAAGATAGCCATGATAACTTCCACCAAGCGCACAGATCGGTCCTTGGAGAAGCAGCTGTCTTTCGTGGAACCGAGTTACTTCTATGAATGCAGGCCCGAGGAGTACCCGGACTACACCCAGTTCAACTCAGATTTGATCCTAATGCGGAAAGCCGCGGCTACAAAGTCTGCGTTGGTCATCGGATTGGAGCAGTTGAGGACCATCGCCGCAAGCCGAGTAGCGATGGTTGAGAGGATCGTGGGGAACGAAAAAAATAAAATGTCTTTACACGAAGCAGTTTGCGCAACCACCCCGGAGGGGCGAGATTCATAGTACCTTCTCAAACCTCTTTGTTGCTTCACAGACGACGTGCCCCCCTGTTGCCCTAGTACACTCCGGCGAGGCTGAAAACTTCTTATGTGGGTGCCATAGGCCTGAACCTTTTGGACGTTGTACTCGCAAAAGAGATGGAAGCTACATGGGCAGCTGCTGCTCCGCATTCGCCCTACGTAGAGATAAACGGTGAGAAGTTCATCAGACGGGAAACGTGCGCTGTTTTCCGGACCCTTGTTGTTAAAGGTGATATGAATAGCAGGAAGCTGTTTCTGTCCAAATGTGCACTCAACCCGGCCGACGTCGGGGCGGTGTCTCGACAAGACGCTCAGAATTGGTTCGGTGATTCGAAAAGTGACCATCTGGATGTGCCGGTGTACACTCTGGAAGATGAAGCTGCCAATGCGCTCCCAGACGGCTCTCCCCTGTCTTCGCACTGTCCGGAGCACTCTGGACCCTCCCGGCCCGAGCTGACTGAAGTCGAAACACTGAAGTCGAATCATGAGCGACCTCGAAGTGGAACTTACCGTGAAAGCCATGATGGCCGAAGCCCAGGGTCTCATCCGCGATCGCGGTCGAGCCGTGAAGCGCCTGGGCTCTGCGTACGCCCGCATGGCCACGAGTGGCCCTAAGTCGAAACTAGCCATCAAGGCGTG
Source organism: Channa striata (assembly GCA_033026295.1). Taxonomy (NCBI): domain Eukaryota; kingdom Metazoa; phylum Chordata; class Actinopteri; order Anabantiformes; family Channidae; genus Channa; species Channa striata. The sequence goes on along the minus strand of CM065181.1, from coordinate 280,591 downwards.
GGTCCTCGGAGTGTGAGCCCACGGAGTGTTGACCAACATCGGTGCCCTGATATACGGGGACGCCACAGTGAGGACCTTTGCCGCCTTGGATCTCAGTCAGACCGTGAATGGCTTCTTGGCTCACAAATTGGCTCGGTACGCAAAGACCAAGGCTCTGGCGGAGATGTTGGAGCTGTTGGCTGACAACCCCCTCATGAACTTGGCTGGCACGGCAGCTAACGTTTTCTTTTTGCTCAGAACGTCTGCAACGTTGCCGAAGGACACCACAGTCCCGCCGACTACTACTGGTTGACGAGATCATCGATGCAGATGCTGAGCCTGGTGTTTGAAAGCCTGAACGCTGCGATGCTAGCCATGGTGTCCGTGGACATTCTAGTGACCCTGATAACGCAAGGGGAATACGCAACTCACGTGGTGCGGTCAGTGGGTAACAAATTGCCCCTCAGCACGAAGGATATGTGGACATCGGGAACAACGTGTCCACAGCGGACTTGCAAACTCCCTGGCTGAAGCCTTGCGCACCGTAAATGTGGTAGTTGGCTTCCCCGTATCTATAGTGATGAGCGAGTGGCGCGGACAGAACTGCAAACAGTGTGTGGACAGGCACGTTGAAGTGTGGCCCTCAATATCGAAGAACAGTGAGCACGATCTGTCTCAAGCCGATTTCTCGATGTAGCACAGCGTGCCCCTGAAGGAGGTCTACATCGAGGACATTGAGACTCAACAGCTGTGTTACCAATTGGCCCACAGAAACTGCTTGGCTCCCAACCGATCTGGATTCCACAAGTTCATGGAGTTATTGGCTCAAAATGTTGGTGCGCTGCCCACCAACGAAGAGTGTGCCTTTTACGACCAAACTGTACCCAATGCAACCGACCCCTGCGGTGCCATGGATAAATTTATAGCCGATGCAGTTGAAAGAAGACGGTTCGTGCCGGTGATGACCCCAGAGCAGCGACCCGCTCATGGAACCCCAGCTTAGGGCAGTCACTGTCAAGGCGTACGGCGCCAAAATGATTTCGCGGCCACTCGGGTGGTTGAAGGAATCCCCCAAGTGTTCCAAACTCTTTCGTTCCAAAAACAACTACCGACCTCTCTGCGCGGCCAAAATCCACAATGGACCCGACCCGATGCTCGTCGAGGTACGCCAGGATCTCCGTGACAGACATGTCGCTCGGAGCGTAGTCTGCTCCGACCTCGCTCTCCTCGCGGCCCCGTCTGACTTCGCTCTCCTCGCGGCCCCGTTCATTCGCCCGGCGTACTGCCACGTCGGGCCCATGACCACACTGGGGACACAGAGGTACACCGGCCGGCTCGGCTCCGAGACTCATCCCTTTTCCGTTCCCCTCGCGCCCAATTCCGTCACCGCGGTCCCCCTCAGGATTCCACCTGGCCCAGGCCTCCATGAAGGCAGCGGAGACTGCGTTCCTTTCGCTACGGCGCGATCCACCAACGCGAGGGTCTTGTCGGCGGCCGAGTATACCGCGATGGCATCCAGTTCCTCCTGGCTTATCATGGCTCTCCGGCCATCAGGTCGTGCCAAGCGGTCCCGCGGAAGATCGGGCTCTGCCCTTCGGGGCAGCCGGGCCTGTGAAGCTCGCACGCTTGATGGACGTCGTTCACTCTTTGGACAAAACGTCGTAACACCACGACTGATCGGTCAGCCTCACGTATATTCCATGCGATAACTTCGTCTGTCCGGGACGATTCCAAGCGTCAGGAACCCAGATGGCTTCAGGGTGTGCCACCAACCCCTTGGCAAACCTTGCTTGCCCGATCTCAACCGCGAGACGCTCCGGTGTGTAATTGGCCTTGAGGTAGGGACACTCCCCGCCGCTAAAGAAGGCGTGCTGGTTTAGGAAAGTGTCGCCCTGCACGTACTCCGAGGCGATCAGCCCGCAGCTGGAACAGCGGTGAGCGTCCCCTATCCCCATGTGTGTCATGTTGGAGGGATCGCTCAACCACTCGAACCCCGTCGAGCGGAGACAGGGCACGAAGCCGGTCGACGACGGCGTCCACGCCGCCTCTTTCCTCCGAGGCAATCCCAGCATTTCGCGTTCGTGCGCGAACCCGGACTCGTCGCCGGGCGGCACGTTCCTGCCTCTGTCCGTGTCGTTCATCCACCGGAGCCGCCGGGGCAGCGACACGTCGAAGAACGGGTCCAGACCAGGTCCAGGTCCACGGAGAGAGCCAGAGGGCACGTACTGTCCGTTTTTGTAGACAATGTCGCTGAACATCGTCGGGGTGCCAGACTCATCTTTTCCCCCGCTAGCCATCAGCGCGGTCTGCTCTCCTCAGCGCGGTCTGCTCTCCTCAGCGCGACGACAGATCCTCTTACCTGATTTTTCACCGGTTTGAGGTCCCACTCGATCGTGAGAGAGAGCGTTTAGCGACAGAGGTAGGGGTAGGGAATCGGAAAACGAGAAGGAGCGAAGAACGAAAGGGGAAGAGGAGTGTCAGAAGCGGTAGCAGGACAGCAAAAGAAAAAAGAAATCACCCTCACGTCGTTACTAGAAGACAAAAAGTGAATGACGGACGATCCCTTGTAGCCAGGGTCGAAAGTGTACGTTCTGTTTTCAGGGTTCCCGCACATGCCCAAGGTCTTTTCGCTCTGGTCGAAAGACGGCAGCTGCTGCAGCTCCTCCATCGCCCTTTCCACGCCGACTCTCAGCGTGGTGCACATGTTCTTGTTCTGAGCCTGCATCATGACGTCAATGTCCAGGAGCACTGCGGCCAGTATCGTCTTCATGACGAGACTCTTGCCACACTGCCTCGGGGCCAAGCACAGGGTGTACGGGTTCGCGTACCGAGAGAACTCCTTCTCCACTCGGTACAGGTGGCTGAGCGCGGGGTTTGTGTGGTCGTAGCTCTCGGAGCCCAGGGGCTCCAGTCCCAGCGCGGACAAAACAGCGTGCTTGTGCCTGCATAGGGAGTCCCCGAACTGCGCCTTCGTGACGCCCAGGACCACTCCTCGGAAAAGCTCGAGCTGAAAGGCTTCCATGCGCATGCCTTTCACTTGGAAATACGGTCTCTATCATGCGTCGGAAGCGATACATCAGGCGTCCGGACGCGTCCTCCGCCGGAGCCCCGCACGCTTGGAGCTCGCGCACCCTGGCCTTCGCGCCTTCCATCCCAAGCTCCCGTATCAGAACGGCTTGCGCCATGCGATCCGTCGTCAGGCGCTCGTACTCGGATGCCCTCTCGCGTTCAGAGCGCTCGCGTTCGCCGTCCCCGTGGTCCTTGAGGAGCCTGGCTCTCACGCAGTCTGCTGCCACCGCCAAACACACCGACGACCCAAAGTCTCGAGCGGCTCGCTTCTCAAGCAACCACTCGATGTCCTCGCGGTTAGCCTCGCCGCATCCGGTCGATGCTGGGGAGGGGAACGGAGACGGCGACAAGGGCGTCGCGCTGTGTCCGCCCGAATGCATCACGGGCAGCGCATCGGCGTGTCACTCATCCGAAGAAGAGACGCGTCCCTCTAGATTCACGGTGGCGGAGTTCACGCTGCCGCTCAGGGTTCACAGGGTTGCTGGTTGTTCTCAGGTGTCCCGCGGCACAACGCAACGTGCTTGGGATACGGGGGAGCCAGACGCGAGCCGTTAACCGATCGAGAAGCGATCCGAGCGTATCGCACTCTGATGTTGGGCCTCGCTGACTTCGATGACGAGGCCGAGCCAACTCCCGCCCAGGGCGAAGAGTTGCGCCGCGACGGCATCAGGATGAGAGCGTTTTGGCTAACCACGTACGGCTCGTTGGTCTGCGTGGAGGAACCGTCCAAAGACCTGAAATTTTGCAAGCTGAGGCGCGATAATCTACGGACCGCGTTGGCCCTGTGGACCACGAAACCAGAACTGTGCGCGCAGGGCGTGAAGGCTTCGAGCGCGGCTCACGCGGCCTTGATTGAAATGTGCGGAGAGGCTTCTCGACTGAGCCGAGGTCGTTTTTACAACTTGTACGCCAGGTACCTTTTGCCCGTAGAGACCGAGGAGAAGGCGAAGGCGGGATGCCCGGAGGTGCTGCTCGCAAGAAGGCAAACCCCCTACCGACGGCGGCACGAAACGCCCGTGGACGAGAGGTCCATCACTACGAGGGAAATACGCACGCAAATTCCTCTCGAACTCCTGAAGACGTACGCGTGCCCCCTGTCCGACCGGGCGCTGGGGGTAACGCTTAGGCGTTCGGGAAAGGAGATATTAACCCCGGTCTGCGGATGAGATGAAGAAAATGTACTGACGCACGCACGCACGCACGCACACATACATAAAGTCCATACTTCCAGGTCTAACTAGAGAGAGCCACACACAACTTTAAGAGAGGCGAGGATGGAAAAATATAAAACCGCTGCGGACAGCTCGTCCCGAGCACAAGCATTCAACAATATGATCCAGGTGATGAAGGGTGCGAGTGCGGGATGCTGGAGTATCGTCGAGTCGAACCCCGGAACTCGGGAGAATTTTGACAGCGAGGTAGAGGCTGCACGGTCCAGTACGTCGTACGTCAAGTCGACGACACCACGACGAGCCGTTCTTTCCTCTAGACCTTGTCGAGGTTCAACGACATTCCCATCGTGGCCCACACGCGAGACGACATCTTGGAGCTGTGCAAAAACGACGCGCTCCTGGACGACGGGGAGGACGCTCGGCGCGACTACGAAATGATACATCGAGCGGAGAGGGACCCGTTGCGACGCGGGCAAGGAGACCGGGCTTTCGCTCCGGCGACGGCGTCGAACACAAGAGGCCTCACATCTACGTCGACCCCGCAAACGGCTCGACGGCACCGGGTCAACTGGCCGAAGGAGATTTGAAGTGTCTGCGCAGCAGCATGATGAACATGACTCTCTCGAGTGGCGGCCACCGTCGTCAGAGAGCGTTGGACGAGTACGTGTCGCGCGCTGCCTCGGACGGAGGAGCGAGCGGGATGGGGACAGAGCGTCGTGACGATAGACTGTCGAGTGACACAACCGCAGGGAGCACGAGCTCTCGGGGGCGATCCCTCACCAGGGACGTCCGTCCATCCCCTCCTCTCGTAGCCGACAAGCCCGAAAGAGGCCAGTGGGGCTCGGGGAGGAAAAGGAGGACCCCTTGCTAGGACTGAGGGGATCGCAGGGAGCTCGCTGTCCAAGCGCTTGGGCAACCCCACGAGCATGGTGCGGCAAAGCTCGCGGGCCTGTTTCAGCATCTCCTCTCTGCCCCCGCGCACCACCAACGCGATCCCGAACGGGCCCGGGTAGGCGTCAGCCGACAGTCTCTCGGACAGCGCGGTGGCGACCAAAACCGCGTCGAGAACCCTGTCGCCCGTGGCTTCCGACGAGCCGTGGACAAACACGGGTCTCAATCCGCACCCAAATGCCAGCACGGTGCAAATGTGGTACCCCAGGGAACGGAATCTGTGAGGTTTGTAATATCTGAGGAGTTTTCCGTCTTCGTCCAGCGTCGAGGGGACCTTCCAGTCCGCGTTGTGCACGGGCTCGAAAAACACGTGGCCCCCGATCTCGGGGAGCTCCGGGAGCATTTCGATCTCCAAGCGATCGTTCAGCGAGAGGAAACGCAAAACTCCCTCCTCCCGCCACTCGCTCTTTACTTTCACCGGAGCGAAAGGCTCGAGCCGCCCTTTTCGTGTTCGAAAAAGGACAAAGCGTCTCCGAATACGCGCGAAGGAGGAGGAGTTCTTCGTCGCCGTGGGGCAGCAGTTCCCCGCCCGGTCGGAGCTCTGACCCTCGCAGAGGCTTGGGCTCGCAGCACCTCGTCAGGAGAGGCGTCAGCCGATGGTCGCGGGAGCACAGGCAAGCTCCCAGCGTGTTGATCCTGAGTTTGCTCGAGTGATGGAACTGAGCGTCGGTGCTCCTGGTCCAGGCCGACACGGCCCTGTGTCTGCTCAGCGTGATCAGTTTGCAGGCGGGGAAGCAGTTCACTCAGCTGCTCTCGGCCAAGTGCCCAAGTAGAGCGTACACGGGGGGCAGGACCCTCCCCTACTTCGGGACGCGATGCCACGAGCCCTCTCAGCTCTGAAAGGATAGAGCTCGACCGAGCCTCGAAGCGGACGACGCTCTTCTCTAAACGCCTGGCGCTTCTCTCTTCCAGCTGCAAATACGTCAGGACTAGCACGCAAGCCTCTCTCGGACCCACGGTGCCGGTGAACGAGAGCCCAGTGAGCGTTTCGCGTCGATCGTCCACGCCAGCGAGGCTCGAGAAGACCTCGAAGGCTCAGCTCGGGAGGCGCGATCACGTCCATCGATCCAGACACGCCGATCGATCGAAGAGGTGTTTGTTCGTCCTGAGGCCCTCGGGCACGGCCTCGGCGTGGTACTCCGGACTGTGTACGTGCAGCGTGGGCACTCCGCTGTCCGAACGCCCCCCCTCCGAAGTCCTCGTGCATGGACCCTCCTCGGCCGGCTCGACACGACACCAGCAGCCGAGGCGCTCCCCGTACGCCACTCTCGATTCTAAACGCAGAGTGTCCGCACGGGAACCATTCCGTCACGTGCCCGATTGGGCACGCCGCGGCCCCTTCGCACCTCGCCCCTCTTTCTGCGGGCCTCGAGCGCTTCGTCCTCCTCCTCGCTTCGGGCCCCTTGGGCACGATCGCCACCGCGTCTCTGAGAAGATGCCTCAACACCAGCACGTTCTCGTTTTTCGCGAGCACGGAAAACGCGGAGGGCAATCTGGTCATCTCGCGAAGGGCGAGGAAGCCCAGGCTTAGACGGGTCCCGATAGGTGCGTTGGCCTCTTCGACCCAGAGATCTCTCAGATCCAAGTCTTCGCCGCCGTCGGGCAGCACGCATCGCAGCGTGAAGTCCACGCGTAGCCTGCCGTCAGCCATGGCCAGCGAGCAGAGAGTGCGTGGGATTTCTCCTCGACAGCCCTGATCGAACACCAGGCACGTGTCGGTCTTCCACGAAGACACGCACTCGTAGAGGGAAAGTCCGTCCCCGGTGTTGACGAGGGTCGAGGAGACATCGGCGCCTCGGATGGCTCTCTTCACAACGTCAAAACGGGCGCAAGTAGGAGTGCACGAAGGCGAGAAGCACGCCCCCCACTTGTCCGACAGCCTGGACAGCACCAGCGCCGGCACCGCCTCGTCTCCGCGTATCCTGAAGGCGACGTCTGAGAACACGGACACGGTCTCTCGGAACGATGCAAGAGAGCCGTCGGTCAGGCGCGGCCTCCGACCGAGGAGACAAAGAGGAGGACATCGAAGCAGGCCCGGGGCCACGGGCGGTCGGCGATCACGTCAGTGTGCGAGGCCCTGAACTCGTGCGCTGATCCTCGAGTGCTACGTCGATCTGTACGTGCGGTACGTGGAAGTGTGGCGGGAGATGTGCACCAAGATCACCAGGGACATCTCAGCGACGAGCCGCGACAAGGACGACGAGCCGCCCTTCGTCTACGCGACGTCGCCCACGGGCAGCACAGCAGCATGAGAGGAGCCCTGTTCAAGAGGGACTCCAGACCCGTGGCCGGACCCCCACCCAGTCACGACGACCGCGGATTCGACCCGTGGTTCAATTGCATGCTGATCGCGGACCCCGAGGTCGAGTGCGACCCGCACGAGCTCATGAAGCCGGAGCTCGGGAGCTCGGACGTAGTACACGGGGTGGGTGACGGCTGGAACGGAACCGCGCCGGACCTGACGTCGGGGGAATACATAACGCAGAAGCTAGAGAGTATGACCATCCAAGACGTCAACGATGCCCAGGGCGACATTTATGTGGAGTCTACGTGCAACACGGATAAGTTTTCTTCGGGTGTTCAGCGGGTCGCGGCGCGAGGGGCGCGCGAGGGTGCTGAAGGAGTGTGCGCCGGGCTCCACGTGGTGGAAACCGAAGCCCTGGGGTTCACCGAGGAAACCCTGAACGTCTTTCTCGCCCAAGCTAAGGACGACGCGCACCTCGTACTCACTCCCTAGAGGGGCTTGAGCATCAAAGCGCCCCAGCTGAAGAGGCCCTGCATGGCTAACATCGCTCACACGGTCTACACGACTGCGGGTACGTAGACCGGCGGGCTCGCCGCGGGCTGTTCGGGATCAACATTCAGATCTGCGCCGCGGGACACGTCTATCGCGTCGTCAACATTCATCACGGCAACAGGTGGCCCGTGGGGTTTCTGGAGTACAGTCTCAACGGCTGGTCCTTGAGAAACCTGCCCGTGGGGTACTTTGTAAGGAGAACCTTTGTTTCGGAACTGGACAGCGAGGACTGCTATCACAAGGGCACCTAGCGTGCAGCGCAATGAGATGCGGCGCGTCGTCCCTGCACAGGCTAGGCAGGCTGTCGATGACGATCTCCGTGTGCGAGAAGCACCCGTGGGGCGGCGCTGAGAGGTTCAACGTGTGGTAAGCCTGCTCTGCCGTCCGGCAGCTTAGCGTCTCACCGCGGCGTCGTACGCGAACCCCGCGGGCCCTGATGAAGGATGTCGCCCTCCTCTGTTCCACGAGTCGTCGCGAGCTCCCACGCCTCGATCGCAGGTGTGAAGCCTGAGAGCGTAGATTCCGCCGGCGTGAGTCTCGAGAGCATTGTTCACTGAGACACCTCTCACACGACGTGGTTAGGTGTCAGACCCGGCGGTCGGACGCTTTCTGCGGCGATTGGGCGCTTTTATGTCCAGTCGGGCGTTCCGAGCGACGGTCAGACGATTTCTGTCCTGTCGGACGTTCTGTGCGACGGTCGGACGCTTTCTGTGGTGGCGGTCAGCCGTTCTGAGCTGCGGTCGGGCGCTTTCTGTCCGGTCGGGCGTTCTGTGCGACGGTCAGACGTTCCGAGCGGCGGTCGGACGGTTCCTGTGGTGGCGGTGAGATGTTCTGAGCTGCAGTCGGGCGCTTTCTTTCCGGTCGGGCGCTCTGTGCGACGGTTGGACGGTTTCCGTCCTGTCAGACGTTCTGTGCGACGGTCGGACGCTTTCTGTGGTGGCGGTCGGACGATTGATTAACCCGTGAGCGTCTCCCTCCCTTTGTTTTTTTTCACAGAGCCGGGGGCGGTCTCATCTCTGAATGGTCTTTGAGAGCCTCTGGTAGGTGAGGGCCCGTCCCTCGTCGTGTAGGCAACTGAGGTCTGTGTGGAGTCGAGTTGGGTCTTTGTTTGCCAGATTTTATTGGCACGGCTCGCGAAACCAGAGGTTTGATGAAACGCGTTCTGGGGGAATTCGCAAGGCGACCAGGTTTCTGCACACAGAAAGGTGAAGGGCAGCTGGTCGGAGCAGCGGCCCTGATGGAAAGAATCGTGAACCGAGTGCTCGACGCTCAAGGATCGACTTACCGAGGTAAGCCGGAGAAATACGCGGCGAGCCGTGCTTCCGACACTTTACTTTGTTTGACACGCATTGCCTTACGTTTGCTCGCAGAAAGCGGGCCCTCTTGTGCTCAACTCGCACGGACGCCCCTCGTCTACCCTTTTTGGCTCTGAGCACCTCAGCACGGTGCATTCGCAAGATGGTTGAGGTGTCTTTGAGTAACTTTGCCTCAGCGCTTTTAGGAGCTCCCTGGTGTACCGCACTGCGTGCATTTCCCCGTGCGCTGTCAGAGGTGGCATGGTGACTTTCGGGGTAGGCTTCTGTAGCAGAGAATATTACGACGATGCTCCATCTAATAAGATGGCCAGGACCGGACGCTCTGAATGACGATTGGACGGACCGGTCGGACCCTCCGGGTGGTGGTCGGACGCTCCGAGTTGCGGTCGGACGTACTCAGTGGTGGTCTGACTCTCTGAAGGGCAGTCGGATGGACTGGTCGGACGCTCTGAGTGGCGGTCGGACACTCCTAGTGGAGGTCGGACGTTCTCTGTAGCAGAGAATATTACGACGATGCTCCATCTAATAAGATGGCCAGGACCGGTCGGACGCCTTTGAGCTGCTGGTGGTCTAGGCGGTCGGACGCTCCGACTGGCGGTCGGACGCTCTGAGTGGCGGTCGGACGCTCCGAGCGGCGGTCAGATGCTCAGAGCGGCAGTCGGACACTCCGAGTTGCGGTCGGACGTTCTCAGTGGTGGTCTGACTCTCTGAAGGGCAGTCGGATGGACTGGTCGGACGCTCTGAGTGGCGGTCGGACGTTCTCAGTGGTGGTCGGACTCTCTGAAGGGCAGTCGGATGGACTGGTCGGACGCTCTGAGTTGCGGTCGGACGTTCTCAGTGGTGGTCTGACTCTCTGAAGGGCAGTCGGATGGACCGGTCGGACTCTCTGAATGACGGTCGGATTGACCAGTCGGACGCTCCGAGTGGCGGTCGGCCGCTCCAAGTGGCTGTCGGACGCTCCCAGTGGCTGTCGGACGCTCTCAGTGGCGGTCGGAGGAGGTGGGGCGTAAGCTCTGAGGGGCGTTCGGAGGGTTTCTTTGTCGGTCGGACGCTCTCAGTAGCATTCGGACACTCTGGGAGCAACGTGTCACAATTGCAATAGGAGGAGAAACTCGGACTCCACTCGATATGCCTCTACCGGTCGCTTTCACCGTGGCTCTGCCAACCTGCTCGACCCGAAAGGTAGTGGAAGCGCAGTCGTGTACCTCTTCCGCAAAGTGGAGCCGTTGACCGAGGCTGAGTGGGTGGAACTCAGAGACGGCTTTGAGACATTGGGCGCTAAGTTCGCGTTCACCTTCAAGGTCAAGGTATCAAACTGGCATGTGTCCGATACCTCCCTCACGCTGGATCAGGACCGTACCAACGAGATGATGCACGAGGCTGTGGACCGCGTTCACTGGGCTCCGTACATGCATTTCACCTACAATGTATACCTGCGAAAGGTGCACATGCGCTGCAGCGAAGTCCACGCATACAAGCCCACGCGGGCGCCGGGCGCCGAGAGCGCGATGTTTACTCGCTCAGATGGGACAGAAGGCAGTTGTTGACTAGGATCGTGCGAAGCAGGGAGCCGGGCGTAGGGAAGTCCACTCGTCGGGATCCCAACCACATGTTGGCGCGATCCTTCGAGCATGTCGGACGAGGAATTCGATGTGTGGTTCACCTTTCGTTTCGACGGGAACGTGCGCTACGAGACCAGAATCGATGCCAACCCCGCAGGTCCCGGAGACATGATCAGCGCGTTGAGCGAGGGGAATGCGGAGGAGATATGGGCTTTGATGGAGAGAACTCTGTGCTACTTCCCCCTGCATGCCTGTCAGCGTGCACTCGAAGAACACGCCAAAGAATTCCTGAGGATAGTGGAGTCCCCTTCCGAGTCTACTCGCGCTGGAGCTGACACGGGAAACTCGAACTTCGCTTCAGCCGAGGCGTCACAGAGCGAGCCCGTCAGCGGCGGAGACGTCCCCTGTTGCGAGAGCGAAAGACCCAAGGAGGCGGAGGGACAACAACGGGAGACCCACTCATCGGCGTCCGAACGAGAGGCGGCGTTCGCGGGATACATCAGATGTCAGTAGAGGAACGTGATCAGGCCCTCGTCAAGTCGGACGGGGGGCCGAAGGCAAGGCCCGAATGGGGAGGATAGTTGGGGGGGTACAAAATAAAAAACAAATCAAATCACTTCAAACACAAGGCAGTAGGGTAGAGGATTGGGACACCGTAGCTCACTCGTCCCTCTTGTTCGACGTCTCGGATGGAAGGATATGTCAAAGACACTTCCCAGCCCGTGATCGGCACGGGCGCCTACGGTGTGGTGTACAGGGTGAGGTCTCGACGGACCGGCGAAGAGTTTGCGTTGAAGTGCCACACGCACGGTGCGGAGGACGCGACCATGAGAGAGCTGTCTTGCCTGGCCGCCCTGCGAGGTCACCCAAACATAATACAGTTGTTGGATTGCTTCATGGACGAGGGCAGCACCGTGGCTATGCTCAAGCCCTACGTGCCCTACACGCTGAGCAGAGCTATCCACGCGAAGATCCCGAACGACCGACCTGGAGGGATGTCTCCCTTGACGAGACCCAGGAGTTTCGTGGCCAGTTTCTCCAGTCAGACGGCAAACGCCTTGGCCTACATGCACAGGCTGAACCTGATACACAGAGACATCGCCCCTAACAACCTGCTGCTCACGGAGGATCTCACCGTGAAGGTGGCCGACCTGGGCCTCGCCAGACAGTCGTCCGGGCGGATGAGCTTGAGCGTGGTCACCGAGCCCTACAGAGCCCCGGAGTTATTCGCCGCGGGCCGGACCGCAGAGTACATATGCGCAATAGACGTCTGGAGCTTGGTGGCCGTGATAGCGACGCGATGGAAGGCAAGGTGGTCTTATTGCGTTTGGGGCTCTATTCCACGTTCGACATGCTGTGGGGCTCTTGCTCGAGTGTCTGGATCGTCCGGAGGAAAACGCGACCGTGGCGCTCAACAGAAATCAGCTGGTGCCCAACCTGATGAGCTGCGAGCCCGCCAAGAGGGTCGCGCTGTGTCCTGGCGTTTAAGGCCAGCGAAAGGCTAACGGCGGAGGAGTTGTTAGGAGACGCCGAGTGGATGGCGCTCGGTGTTGGAACGATGCCAAAGTGCTGCGTGCAGTCAAGTGTGACGTTACAGTGATGTTCTTTTGTCAAAATCATTCCTAAGTGAATCTATGTGAATCAACAAGCATGTCATACAATAAAAAAGAACACGCCATCAATCAGGTTTTCTAAGGGTATTTATTTCATCACTCGGCAGCTTCACTACACGTTACATTTGCTGACTTACACATGCAGAACCGATGCATAAAACATCCTTTTCTTTTAGAGCCAGCGAATAAAGCACAAAATCATCCTGTACTGTGTGATTGCATCTCACTGCAGTACAAAGTCCTAGTGTCTTATGGAATTGCATCGCACAGCAGGCAGGTTTGTGTGTTGATTAAAAACAAGCGTTTGCCGGCGGGTTGTAGTGATTAAAAAGAAACACATAGTGAACATAGTTCATGCTAGCATGGCAACAACGAGAGGGGGCATAGTGTAGTAGGCGAGCATCGCAACGGCGAGGGTAGGAGCTCTGTTTTTCCCTCTCCAAGTCTGCCACTTCTCCAACTCTCTCTTGGCCTCGGCGTGGGTCGCCTCGATCCTCCTGAGAAATGGGACAGAAGATGCGGTTAACTACAATCTAGCACGATGGATAAGTACGTGGCAGGTAGAAAGAAAGGAGGTAGGGTAGAGGATTGCTGCTGAAGGTGCTGCTGGGGATGCACTACAGCACCCTCCTGACTCACAAGGTAATACGGGACCACTACGACACCGCGTACTACTCGGGCATGTCGTACCTACTGTTCAGAGGCATGCGCTTCACGGGCTGCGGGGTGTCCCTGATGCAACAGAAGTCCGCGTTGTACACGCTGGGTCCGTGGTGATCCAGGAGACCCTGGAATCTCCCATCCTGTACATCCCCAACCTGTACATGAAAGACGTGCGGGGCGGTGACGTGCACGTGGATGGCCGAGGGGGACCCTACGACATGGTGATCGCCGACGCCTTCAGCGGTTTCTGCCCCGAATCGGACAGCGCGAGCGGCTACCACAGGCCCTACCTGTTCACGACCGGGCGCTCCCAGGCCCTCCAGGGGCTAGGCGGTACTTACGGGGTCGGGCTGACCTCGGACAAAAAGCTGATGACAGCCTGCCACCCGACGGCTCAGGAGCCGCTAGTCGAGAGGCTCGCGCCGAGGATCAGCGGCACGGGCGTGTTCGCCTGCAACCCTATGCGCACGACGTCCCGCTTGATAGCTCCCGTATTCAGCAGGGTATTCCACGCCCCGAGCTACAACCGAATCCTTCGCATCTGAGGGACCGCGCAGCCAAGCGAGGGATGGGTGGGGAGTTGCATCAGTCCCAGGAGGAGGGAAGAGGGGGCAGATGGGACATGTCCACAGCACGAGGTTTGTCCACAGGGTGGCCCGCGGGACGTGGGATCTAGTGGACTTTGTGCTGTCCTGCGCGGTCAGTTTCTTCACCACTCTGTACATGCACCCCATGGAACAGCAGCGGTGCATGGCGTTGATCAGAAAGAGAGAGGAGGCGGAGGTGGACGCGGCCATAAACACCGTGGCCAGGTCCATCACGGGCCTAGACGCTAACATAGCCATGCTCAAAGAATTCGCTGCCTCTGACACGTGCGAGAGAGCGGCGTACGCGAAGTACGTGAACGAATTGCGTAATCTGCTCGCGGCGCTCAGGGGACAGATCGACACCGACAAGCTCATCAGCGCCGTGGACACGCTCTCCGATAATGTCGGGCTGCAACTCGACGCTTCGGTCAAGATAAACAGAACCGTGCTGGCACTGACCGTGAACAGGGACCTGGACGACGCCAGGGAGCCCGTGACCAAATCAACCGTGGAAACCGCGTGTCTCACCTACCAGGACGAAACCGCCTCTGCTCTGACCCGGGGCGCTCTCGTGGGATTTTTTTAGGAAAACGAGGCAACGAGCTCTTGGACAATTTGGAACTCCGTTAAAAACTTCTTTCATTAGTTTTGTTTGTCACGATTAGGCCCGCAAACGTAGCACGTGGGTTCGGCGGCGCATTCTACTGTGACTGTGCGTTCCAACCGTGACGCCTGTTCTGCTTACTGAGTTGCCAGCCTACATTGTTCAACAAGTACCTTAACGTGCCATCGCACTGTTTAATTCTTACGGTATGTCTAAGTCGGTATAGACTCGTAGACTGTCTACTTGCTATGCATGTATGTACAATGTGTATAAAGTGAAGTGGGATTAAACAGCCATTTCTCTCTGTGTCTTTTGTGCGTGCGCATCTTCCGTCTTCTACTTCTTCAGACATCACGCCAAGACAAGCGTGGTAATATAGAAAATGCTTTATTGTTGACAAGAGTAGAAATGTACAAACCGTAAAAAAAAGGCAGCAATGTAACTTCACTTCATTTAGCTAAAATGACATCCCTTGAGTAAAAGATCACACGAAAACCTGATAAGAGAGAGCAGTGTTAGACTCATGAGGTGTAGAAAGGACATTCCAGATTTTACAATCAAGTATACGTGTAAACAGCACCGGCACCAGGAACAGTGAAGGATAACACCGTAGGCACCAGGATCAGCGAACTTTATATCGTGGACATCATCCCCGTGGCCACTTCCCCTGTCTATCTTTTCTAAACTATCTCTGTCCCAGAATCTCTGACCCAAAATCTCAGTCTGAGATTCAAATATATCCGTAATAATCTCTGTTGGTACAAATATACTGGGTCAGCTGCCCGCTCGTTCGGTCAGCCGGTGATGATCGTTGTACTCTTCCGTTATGTTGATGTAATTGTGGGCTTCCTCGGTTTCGCCACGCAAGGTGTAATCGAACAACTTTGCTGCCGCGTTGTTGTTGGCGGCGTACATGTTGGCGTCCACGCTCCACATTCGGCGCGGCGGACGCGGGCATGCCGCTCTTAGCCGTGAGTTTGGAGATTAGGTGGATCAGAGTTGGGCCATCGGAGGGCTTGCAGTCCAACACCACTTGAAGCTCCCTGCCGTCGACGACGCCCTCGGGTTTGCGGCGGTAATGCACGACAAACCACTCAGGCAGATAGTGTAGCATCCGCCTGAAAGCCACGTCCATCACTTTGCCTCGCAAGGAGCTGTCGATCAGCGGGACCATCGCTGTCTCGCGATGCTCCCCGGCGGCGAGGACCGTGGGGGAGCACGCCAGAATGATTTGTTTCCTGAGCACGAAACAGCACCAGTGTCGGGCCCCGTCACCGCTTCCGCGCCGGTCGAGGGAGGGGGTATGTTTCCGACCAGGACGCGATCCCAGAAGCCGGGCACGTGAGGGATGCACACGTACCTGTGCGCGTCCTGCTCCGGCAAACTCTGGTTCTCCCAGTATGCGAAGGCCATGTCATCCTCGGTCTGGATGAGGGTTTCGAACGCTGCGAGGAAGGACGGACAATTCAGATGAGACATGAACGCATGCACATATGATACACGAAGGCGCACATACGATACACGAAGGCAAGAAGACCAACCGGTCACGTTCGCGTGTAACCAAGCTACTTCGTACCTACCTTGTTGAGTGCTGGAAACTCACCTCCTTTCACTTTTAATCTTTTAGGACAGTGCATCTGGCGATCCGCCAAGCTGGAAATTGACCGTCTGTCGGTTGCGTCCCATCTAGGTCCGACGCCTTCGGATGTAGATGCAAAGGAGAGGACCGTCGAAACTCTCTCGGCTGAGACCTGCCTTCGCCCGAGCCACTGCGGCTATCTTTGTCCCAATGCTCTCCGATCCCGCCAGCGTGGTAGTGTTGCCGCTGCAGCCCTAGCTGTTGAGTCTCCTCCTCGTACCATCTCCTCTTCTGTACGTTACGCAACGGAGAAGGCGTGATGGATCCCCTCGCTGACCGACCCTCAGAGCTTCCTCCCCGCCCAGTCCGACCGCTATTCACAGCGTCCGACCGACCCTCAGAGTGTCCGACCGCTGTGGACATGGAGACACGGCCGTACTGCGACCCCAGCGTGCTGAAGTATCTGAGGGAATGGAATCTCGAAGCGTACGCCTCTAATTTTGCTGGGGTTGACATCAGAGATTTCATGTCCCTGTGGCGCCCCGAAAACAACCAGAGGCTACGCCGACTGGTCCGCCACGGCGACCAGGAGACGGTCGACACACTGAGCCGTAAGATCCAGGGGCTCTGTGTCCTGGAGCACCTTACGGAATTGGGCCTGGAAAGATACTTTCCCAACTTCGAGAGGGCGAACGTGAGCATGAACGACTTCATGGCCCTGGGGGAATTCGAGAACAGAGAGAAACTGAGTGCACTGGTGGACAAAAAGGTAGGCCCCACCGCCTTGCTGAGAGCCAAGAGCCAGGGGCTCCGCATCCTCGAGCACCTGACGAAATGGGGCCTGGGAAGATACTTTCCCAACTTCGAGAGGGCGAACGTGAACGTGGAAGAGTTCATGAACCTGGGGGACAGCGAGAACGAAGAGAAACTGAAGGCACTGGTGGACAACAAGATAGGCCCCACCGCAGTGCTGAGAACCAGGATCCAAGGGCTCCGCGTCCTGGAGCACCTGACAGAATGGGGCCTGGGAAGATACTTTCCCAACTTTGAGAGGGCGAAAGTGACCATGGGAGAGTTCAGGGCCCTGTGTCGCCCGGAATGCAGAGAGAAGCTGGAGCGGTTGGTAGGCGGTGACAGGAATGTTGCCAGCTCACTGATCCTCAAGATCCGCGGTATTCCCGGGAACGAGACAGAGGGCTGCTCAAAGTTACGGAGGTGCATAACCGAACATGTGTGCACGTGCAAAATGATTTTTATTTTTTTTTGCAAGGCAATGCTGACACTGACTGTGTTTTTTTTTTCCTTTCCTCTCCCCACCAGTTCTCCCAACAAGGTCCACTCTGGCACCACTTTGGGGTAAGAGGGAACACGCTGTGAGACCGTCAGCATCCGTAGCGCCCACGAGGTCCTCAAATCCCAAAAGGGCCCGTGCGGTAGGGTTGCCGGGATCCGAGCAACCTTGCATAAAGGTAAGCCTGTGATGTGGGAAAGGTCGCCAATAGGATCGTCCTGAAGTACCTTAAGGGAAAACGCTACGACGCGCCCTATGTGAGGTTGACGTGCTTGACCGAGGAACTCCCCGACGGTCATGAGTGCAACGTGGTATCCTCGGACAGTGTGAAGATCAAGAAGCGGATCTGCATGCCCGCTTAGGGTGCTGGTGGACCTGATACACATTGGGCCGGTAAAGCGATGGAAGTGTTTAACTCGAGCAAAGTCGAGAAACAATCCTACGAGCTCCAGAAAGAAAAAGTTAAAGGAGGATCGGAGCCCTTCATCGCGCGCCCCAAAGGGATCGCTCCCCCGAACGCGAGGCACTCACAGTCATAGATGAATGGCTCAGAGACGACTTCGAGACCTTCGATCTGCTGATAGAGTCCCGCGTGCTGGAGCGCGTTACCCTGTTCGCGATGCCCCGCAAAGAAGACGAGTTCGAGTACGGTTCCTACGCGTTCGAGAATCACTGGCCCGAACTTCAGCCCAGAGAGCTCGAAGGCCTGCTCGCATTGACCAAAACTCAGGCTCCCATCCCCTTGGACCCGATCGAAGACCCGAACGATGATTTCACAGATGCCGAAAACGAGCAGGGGGATACAGACGAGGAGGACGAGGAGGATTAAAAGATGGAGAGGACGACTGAAAAGAAAATGCAGTGCACGGTTTTAAAAAATAAAACAACATATCGTTGGTGTGTTTGTGCTACATGGAAGCGTCTGTGTTACGCTGAGTTCGAACGGGCCAAAACGAGAGCTAACCTGCGGGGGATGTTCGGCATGTCCCCCGGTGATGCGGGAAGGCTGTCCGAACTGCTGAGCGATCTCACGCGCGCTCGTAGCCCGCGGGACAACGGCTGCCCTTTCGCCGACACTCCTCCGTATTGCACGGTGCAGAACGTGGCTCACATCTCGGGCACGGTGCTGGAAATGCTGCTGGCGTTTGACAGAGAGTTCGTCTGGGGAGACAATCTGATTTTTAACACAGGAGTGGACCCGCGGGTGAGCCGCTCGTCGAAATGATAGGTGGAGGTGGGTTAGTTGGGTCTGTGCGTCTTAACAGTGTCACGCAAGCTCGTCTTTATACATTTACCTCCGCTGCGTTCAGCCCAGAACTTCAGCCCAGAGAGCTCGAAGGCCTGCTCGCATTGACCAAAACTCAGGCTCCCATCCCCTTGGACCCGATCGAAGACCCGAACGATGATTTCACAGATGCCGAAAACGAGCAGGGGGATACAGACGAGGAGGACGAGGAGGATTAAAAGATGGAGAGGACGACTGACAAGAAAATGCAGTGCACGGTTTTAAAAAATAAAACAACATATCGTTGGTGTGTTTGTGCTACATGGAAGCGTCTGTGTTACCGATGAAAAATAAAAATTCAGTTTGACTCACAGTCAATCCTCATTGTCATTATTTTTATGTTCCATTGTCATTACGCGCAGTCCCCTACACATCTCCCCAAGCCCCGATATAGAGAATAACGACAAACAGACGGAGACAGTATGTGTGGTCAAAACGGTTTATTTTTTCAGACAACCCATACGATATGTGCACAAGTTTCGCTGCTGTTTCCTTCACGGTAAAACACTATAAAATCTTCGCCCTGGGTCTCTTCACGTATCTGGGTAGCAGAACCTCTCCTCCACCGCCCCGCTGTTGCCGCCACCGCAAAATACCAGGTAAGCGATCCCGGCCAAGAGCGCTCCGCACCACGTGGTGAGGATGGCTACGGAGGTCCACAGGGCGGCGTCGCTGGCGAAGCCCGAGAGCCAGCCTCCGAACGAGACCCTGCCGGCGGTCATCTCGTCGTAGCGCTTGTCGAACTCCTTCAGGTCCCGCGTGATATTGTTCAGATTCTCGCCCATGGACGCCAGCTTGACGCTTGTGTTTATGGCCTCCAGCAACTCCAGCCCGGGCACGCCGGGCAAATCGTCTTTCAGCAGATCCGCGAAGGACACCGGCCCGTCTGATATGTGCGGCCTGGAGAAGGGCTTCAGTGGCGGAGAATCGATCTCCACCGTCGCGGAGCCTTCCATCCACGTGACTTTGTTGTCCCTATAACATATGCCTCTGTGGCACGGTCCGCACACGGTCTTGCACTCGCTGGGATCCTTGGTGCACCTCAGGTACCTCTCGTGGAGCTTGGGCTTCGCGCAGTACTTCCCGTGGCACTCGGACGGCTCGTAGAACTTCCCATCTATGAACCACACATTGTAGTCGGGCCAGCCAGCAGGGCACGCCGTCCGTGCTCATCTTGGGTATGGGGATGATCCCCCTGACCACGACCCTCTCGACCGTACCGGGAACCGATTGCACGATGAAGAGCTTTCGGTCCTTCACAGGGCCTGGGTGCTCCCGCATAACGGCCATCCCGCTCGGGCAGCTCCCGGAGCGCTTGGACGCTATCTGCCTCAAGCGTTTTCGACTCCTCTGGCCATGAACTTGGTGTGCATGGCGGCCTGCATCATCTGGTGGGTCACACTCTGTATCTGAGCGTACCACATCTGGTAGCTGGCCATCACGGAAAACTTGACGTTGGTGTCCCGCAGGGCGGCCTACGTGTTGCGCTTCATGGCGTCTCTGAGCATGGCGAAGTTCTTGTTCGCGATGTCCGTGTTCTTCTTCATCTTCCTCTCCTGCTCGTCTATCCTGCCGTTTATCAGCGCCACGTTGGCGTCGAGCTTGTTGCTCACCTCTACCAGCTGTCGCGCCACGCTCACGTAGGAGTTCCGCGTGGCGCAGAGGAACGTCCTCGCTGAGTCGCTGGGATCGACCTCTCCTCCACCGCCACCGCTGTTGCCGCCACCGCAAAATACCAGGTAAGCGATCCCGGCCAAGAGCGCTCTGCACCACGTGGTGAGGATGGCTACGGAGGTCCACAGGGCGGCGTCGCTGGCGAAGCCCGAGAGCCAGCCTCCGAAAGAGACCCTGCCGGCGGTCATCTTGTCGTAGCGCTTGTCGAACTCCTTCAGGTCCCCCGTGATACTGTCCAGATTCTCGCCCACGGACGCCAGCTTGACGCTCGTGTTTATGGCCTCCAGCAACTCCAGCCCGGGCGCGCCGGGCAAATCGTCTTTCAGTAGATCCGCGAAGGACACCGGCCCGTCTGATATGTGCGGCCTGGAGAAGGGCTTCAGCGGCGGAGAATCGATCTCCACCGTGGCGCAGAGGAACGTCCTCGCTGAGTCGCTGGGATCGACCATGTTCGGGGGGGGAGAGATTCCACCCGGTCGCGACCACGAACGCGCTAATAATCGTGGCAAGTAACCGGATCCGAGCGACTGAGTCGACGACACAATCACAGCAAGGGATGGGGCGAAGACGAGGACGAGGAGGAGGAGTAGGACGAGGAGGAGGACGAGGAGAATGCTGGAAATGCTGCTGGCGTTTGACAGAGAGTTCGTCTGAGGAGACAATCTGATTTTTAACACCGGAGTGGACCCGCGGGCGAGCCACTCGTCGAAATGATAGGCGGAGGTGGGTTAGTTGGGTCTGTGCGTCTTAACAGTGTCACGCAAGCTCGTCTTTATACATTTACCTCCGCTGCGTTCGTCGCCCGGGTGTCCGAGGGAACTCTTTGCTGTTGAAAACAAAACCGAACCAAAGCAAACGTCGCCCATCCCAATGCCTTCAGCGGACCCTCCCGCGACTTCGACGGGTCGCTCGATCAGGGCCGGTCCCCTGTTTTGCATCAAAGACCAGAGCGTGTACGTGAAGACTTCCGCTCGGGACGCGAAGAGAGTGGTGCTGCGGGTGGTGCTGCGGGCGGTGCAGCGGGCGGTGCGCGGGCGAGACGAAAGCACCCTCTGCCGCCGTCACCGGGGGACATACTAACGCGACGGTGTCCGCCGACGAGGCCTCCGGAGCCGGAGCCGCGATGGACCCGGGCGGCGAGCAGCAACCTCGTCCCCTTTCGGGATACGAACTGGAGGAGCTGTGGCGACTTCTGCCGCCGAGGTTCGCGGGCGACGAACGCACGCAACAGTACACGAACGGACAGCGACGCGATCGCCCGGAGCAGCCGCGGCCCCTTGTCACCCGGGGTGCCGAGCACCCGGTGGAGACCTTTGAAAAGACGGCTCATCGCGACACCCTCACGGAAGAAGAACAGAAGAGGGACATAGCGCTCGCTTACAACAGACGAGAGTCAACAGGACCCTCGAGAGCTCGCGGCGCACCAAAGTTGTCTTGGTCAACGTGCTCAAAGTCGTGTCTAGCGCGCTGATCTTCGGTACGCTATTCGCGCACACGGTCAGGCTGTGGGATCCGTTCGCGCTGGGCCTGATGGGGAGTGCGTCTCACGGTCTGCGTGGCTTTGGGCGCTGGCATAGCGGTCACAGCGACCACCTCGAAGCTGCGGAGCTCCCGCGCGAACTCCGGGTTGGCGGTTGACCCCCTGGCTGGCGTACCCTTTACCCAACGTTTCGTCGTGTTTGCGCTTTTCTGCGCGGCCTACGTTCACACCTGCATATACTATGCGCGTTGCTGCGGCCCGGAGCCGCTCGGCGGAGAGAGCTCGTGGACCGGTTGCTCGGAGAGACGAGGACCTTCTGCGATCCCGCTCGCGACGAGCACGGCGCTCACGTTCGCGTGGATTAACGCGATCGGCTTGCTGAGGCTCGTCTCAGGTGAACGCATGTGGTCCTTTCAGCGGATTCGACCGTACGCCGTATTCCTCCTGTTTCTTCACCTGACCCACATGCTCACAGCGCAGCAGCTGCCGCGGGGGGATGCGCGTGGCTCATTGGATACAAAGTCATCCTTGTGGCAGCGTCCCTGAGAGCGGCCGCCTCCTACACCCGCATGAAATTGAACGCTCTCATCGAGAAGGCAAGGCGCACGCAGCTCCTTGCCCTCTCAACCACAGGAAGGAGCGAGGCCTTGGCCCTGCACAGGGAGAAGAGGCTCTCCCAGGTGCCCGCTGGCCTCGAGGGCTCACGCTACAGTAAGCGCTCCTTCGGCCAGCTTGAAGAAATACCTTTCCACCTTTACGACCGGTACACCGAGGCCCCGGTCTTCTGGTGTGTGCTCGCTTCGTCCGCACTGCTCTACAACACGATCCACTTGGCACTGACTCCTGTCGAGCACGTCGCCCCGCTGTTCTTTGGCGCGCCAACCTACGTGATGTACTGGGGACTCTTGCGGGGCGCGCAGATAGCGCTGGGCTGAGATCGAGTCTTCTGTATTAAGCGCGTGGCGCTCGCCGGCGACCAAAGCGAGATGGTTTCTACGCGGCGACCAGGCAGGGCAGAGGGAAAGGAACCCGAGCCCGTCGTCTCGGCCTCATCCATCGAGAGCTGCCTGTATCGTGGCGCCGAAGCGGTCCTATGCGCGCTGGTGATCCTTAACGTCTTGCTGTGGCTGGAAAGGCTGTGTTTCCACACCAACACGCGACTGGGCTAGCCGAAATGGAGCCCGTGGACGGACAGCTCCACTGGTGGAAGGATCTTTCCGCGTCTTCGAAAACCTGCCTCGTCGGCCCGTCGGATACGCGGCGGTGACGACAAGAGCGACCGGGCTTCCCCGCAGGCGACGCGACGTACCCTCAATGGTGGCTAGCTCTCACGTTCGAGGGTCAGGGGGGACGGACCGAGAGCTCGTCCGGACCCAGCGTCTCGCCGCGGCCAACGGACCAGGGAGGCTCGTCGGTGCGCGCGGCCAACGCTCCGTCTCCATGGCCCCCCGCGAGGCGCTCAGTGGAGAACCGGGGTTCGACCGAGCGCCGCGCAGAGGAAGCCCGTGCGGTTTTTGGTCACGCTCAGGAACGTCTCCCCGACGCGAGAGCCCCCGACCGCCTTGGTCACATCGTTGAACTGCAGATGGGCCAGGGCCTCGGCGTAGCCCGGGTCCTCGAACTGCCTCCTGTTGACAAGGAGCAGAGTCGAGCACGACATGAGCTCTTCGAGGCGCTCGTTTTCCCACACTCGGGGACCTGACGCCGCGGGTTGCAACTGTGACACGCTGCCCGCCAGGATGATCAGAGACCCGCGGCCCAGGCCGTAGAAAAGGGTCACGACTCGCAGCATCCTCTCGAGTAGGCTCGCCGTCATCAGTCCATACTCGTCCACGATCAGCACTTTTGAATCCCATCAGCTTGTGAAAAGTGTGCACTCTGGCCAGAGAGCCGGACTCCATCAGGGCGCCGGCCGCTTTGTTGGTCATGGCGCTCACGGCGACGCTGATCTTCAGAGCCCTCAGCTTGGTCTCCAGCATCATCTCGAACAGTTTCTGCAGCACTCCGACCGGAGTCACGGACTCTCCGGGTCTGAACATGCGATCCTCGGGGAGCGACACGGCCAGGTAATGTCTCCCCACCCAGTCCAAATGAGGATGGTTGAGCTCGGCGGCCTCGAGCCCCCGGGCGCCGAGGCTTGGCTTGCTGTCCGCGGAGGCTGCGCTCTCCGAGAGTCACGGACTCTCCGGGTCTGAACATGCGATCCTCGGGGAGCGACACGGCCAGGTAATGTCTCCCCACCCAGTCCAAGTGAGGATGGTTGAGCTCGGCGGCTTCGAGGCTCTCAAATGAGTTATAACTATGTTTAGGTCTAGGTTCTATCGGTAAGCTTGAGTGATAGATTGCTGCTACTCCTCCACCTCGGCCTGAGCTTCTAGGAACATGATAGTTAATATGACTTGGGGGGGTCGACTCATTTAGACTAACATATTCTTCCTTCTGCAACCAGGTTTCAGTGAGACAAAATAAATCGAATTGATGATCACTTATCAAGTCATTTACTAACAGAGATTTAGATGAGAGAGATCTGATATTTAATAATCCACATTTAATTGTTTTAGTTTTTTGTTCGGTAAGAGGAGCAGTCCTGATTTTTATTAAGTTATTATGATTAACTCCTCTTGTGATCATTTTTTGTTTGTAAAATTTAGTTAATCGGGGAACAGACACAGTTTCTATAGGAATGTGGGAGTTGTGGGGGGGTAACGGCGGTAAGGATAGTGCAGAGAGGCGTGTAGGACTGGATCTCTGCGTCCTAGGCTCAACTCTGGATTGTCAATCTTTTGGTTGTCTAATAAAATCAGCCATATTTTTTGATAAGACAGAGGCACCATCCAAAGTAGGATGGATGCCATCTCTCCTAATAAGCCTAGGTTTTCCCCAAAAACCTTTCCAATTGTCTATGTAGCCCACATCGTTTTCTGGACACCACCTAGACAGCCAGGGGTTGAATGACGACATGTGGCTATACATGTCGTCATTCAGCTCAGAAGGGCGGTCAGACGCTCTCAGTAGCTGTCGGACGCTCTGAGGATCGGTCGGACGCTCTCAGTAGCGGTCGGACGCTCTCAGTAGCTGTCGGACGCTCTCAGTAGCGGTCGGACGCTCTGAAGGGCGGTCGGACGGGGCGGTCGGACGCTCTCAGTACATTCTGAAACCTCCCCCATCCGCGTCCGATCAGCTGCGGCCTCCCAACTGGCTCTTAAGCGCCGACATGCACTTAATGTTACACTTAATGTTTTGTTTGCTGCGAACCCTGTGTGCGCGCTCCGAACACACAGATCTGCGTGTGCTCAACGTAAGGGAAGACGACGACACAGGCACCTCGAAAGCCCAGACGATCCACAATGGCTCTCTCCTGAAGAGTTTGGGAATGTCTCATCTGAACGGCAGATTTGGAGACGACTTCCCCCTGGAAAGATTCCTGTCCATCACCGGCGCACGGGCCAGGTGCGAGTACGGGCAGGATTTCGCACAACGCCACGCGTCTCTGTGCAACAGCTTGAGGAGAGCGCTGGCTCAGAAGTTGTGCGATCGCAGAGCCGAGCGCGAAGACCGTGCTCCCGGGAATCTGCGCAACCGGATCAGGAACCGGATCGCTTGTGACCCGAGCGAGCTTTCGGTCGGAGAGCTGCGAGGTGAGCCGGAGCCGCGTCGGCGCGGCAAGCACTCGAGAGGCCTCAGTTCTCCCAGGTACGCAGCGGCGCCGGGTCGAGTCAGGACTTCCCAGCACGTCTCTGTGAAGGACAGGTTGGGATTCGGAGCTGTCGCGGCGGACGGTGAAGGTGTCCGTGGACGGCTCTCGCTCGGAGGGAGGCGGGCGCCTCGGGGGGGAGAAAGAATACCGGTTGACGTAGCAAGAGAGAGAGGAGGAGGAGGAGAAGGAGGATTCTTGACTCCCACAGGGCAGTCTATCAGGTGTTGATCGAGAGCCCCTCTGAAAACATGGGCTACGTCACCGGCTCCGTGACCGTCACATTGTTGTACGGCACCAGCGTGCTCGACGTGTGCTACAGCATGAGCGCGGGGGTGCGAGACGCCGAAGAGGGAGAGGAATTGGATCTCGGAGCGGCGGTGGCTCAGTTCGGGTACGACACATTGATCAGAAGGTTCCCGCTGAGGTTCAAGCAGGTCCAACGGGACATGTCGCTCAAAGACAGGTGTGCCTTTGATCACGGCGAGACCGGCGCCGCGGAGCACGGCTCCGCTGCCGCGCCTTCTCTCCTCTTAAGTCAGATGTACTGATTGTGTGTTTTGGGGTGAATGTGCGACGTCGACTTGAAACAAAACTCAATAAAGTTTGAGGCGGTGGATGCCACTGAGCCTTTACTCTAATCTTGGAAGGCTTTGGTGTAAAATAAAAAGCAGCTCGGAAACACGTCGGTGTCCCTTTATGTATTTATCAACGTCACGTGCGTATATCAGTACAGATGCCGACATAAAACCAAACACGAGTTCATGTTGTGAACTCCCTGCTCAGAGACATAATCTCATTACAAATGCTGACATAAAATCAGATACGGGTTAGTGGTGCTGCGAATATCATGCACATTCTTCTTACTCCCCGCTCTCACTCCCTGCTCAGCCACACAATCTCATTACAGACATAAAACCAGATGCGGGTTAGTAGTGCTGCGAATATAATCTTCTTCTTCTTACTCCCGGCTCAGCAACACGATCTTCTGGCCCTTTGTTAGATGATGAATGACGCCCCGTATGTCGGCGTGTGGGGTGGTGAGTTGCTCTTTCCCGTCCTCGGTCAGTACTATAAACCCTCGTGGGTATCCTAACGTCTCCGAGGGTATCCTAACCATTCTAGGGACTTTTTCCACGAGTGCACGATGTGTACCCAGTGGATCTCGATGTCGGTGTCTTCTTCTCCGAGCGACGTGAGTGAAGGCGTGCGGTTCGTGCTGCTTTCGCGACGCTCCCCGCGGCGACCCGAACGCGCCTCGCGGTCAGACTGATCCTCGTCCACCTAGGGGGTTGAACGGCTGTACGACTCAGCATCTTGCTCCGCGTTGTCACGTTCGCCTATTTGGCAACGGTCACATTTCGTGTTGAGCTTTGTGTCGCGACCGCGACCTCCGTGCCGTTTGCACTTGCGGCCTCGCGTGCACTCCTTGTAATAGTCCTGCGTAGCGCAATATGAGCAACGGGTCGCTCCCCTGGGTAGAGTTGTGTGCTTGCAAAACCCGTAACAGAAAGCCTTGCGCTTTCATGCAGACCACCGGTTGGTAGTGGGCGCCCTCGTTCACTAGGTATATCCCCTGCCGCGGGTAAAGCTCGTACGCGAGGTACCGTTCCCACTCGTTGTAAACTATTGGTTCGGGGATGTCGGGCTTGTAGATGAGCCACTTCCCTCTGAAGTACGTGTATATCGGCAGCCCGAAGTGAATCGCCAGCGCCGAGATCTCGACCTCGGTGCCCCAGGTGCCAGACTCGTCCACGCGCCTCGTCCGCACGTAGTCGGCCGCGGTGTCAAAGCCCTCAGGGAGCACCCAGGCTTTGCCGCTGTTCCTCACATTGCCCCATCTCATTAGTTCACTGACGCACTTCCGTCTGATGTCGAGGTGATATGCATCGTGGCAGCAGAGCGCGTAGCTGATCGCTCTGAACAGGCAGTTGCCGTCCCCTTGCATGGACACCGTCTTGCACGGCGGCCCCAGCGGCACAGGCCTGAAAGCCAAGCCGTAGCACTTTCCTCGCCATCCCTTCATTCCGTCCTCCAGGTCGTTGTCATACCTTGGCCCCAGACCCATGCAGTGTATTTCGGTGTGGATGCCTCTCAAGGGATTGAATTTCATTTCGAGTTTTTTGTTTTCGTTGGTATCGAAGTACAGCACTTCCTCGTCAGAATCGAGTTCCTCGTCGATTTCTGACGCGTCGCCATTTGGCATTGGGTCACCATTTGGCGTTGGGTCACCATTTGGCGTTGGGTCACCATTTTCCCTCGGCCGGTTTAGGACCGCTGATGTGATTGAAGTCGACTCACTCATGGTTCGGGTCCGGCTAGATGGTGCCGTGGTGCGACCTCATATTGTGTATACTACATAATCACCAGATATGCTCCAGAGCACGGGGTCGTTTCGGAGGATACATTGACGTGCATAATAAAAGACGTGTGATAGTCACTTTGTGTGTCTTTTTTTTATTTGAAAAGCATAAACAGACAGATACAGACACATGGTTTAGCTAGTCAAACGATTCGGTCCAACACAATGTTCAGACACTGACAATCTTAATCCTGTAGCTTTGATGATGTGGTTTACAGAAAGCAGACGTGTTAGAGCTTGCAAAAGGAGCAACAGCCGATCCGATCCGTGGTTTTCACGCAAACCACAGGTCTGTAGCGACTGCTCTGGCTCACGAGATACACACCACCTCTTTTGTGAAAAGGTTTCATGCGGCGGGACCAGTAAACGTGCCGTTTTCCCTCCTTGGAAAGGTATATTGGTGCCGAGAGGAAATTCACCAGCGCTAGGATCTCGACCTCTGTGCCCCGCGTGCCGAGTTCCTCCATCCCTGTGGCCTGCAGGTAGTGGAAACCTGTCTTGAAGTCCCCGTAGGGCGTCATGTTTGTCCCAATGTGCGCTGTGCACCACACTCTGAGCCCCCGGTGATGGTTCTCGTCGCCGCAGATTGCGAAGCTCACGGCCCTAAAGAGACAGTTGCCGGCACGGGCTGAAAGTCTCTGCCGTAGCACCACGGTCTGTGGTTCTCCACATCCAGAAATTGGCTAAATGTGCTCGACCACAAGCCTCTTAGGGGATCGAACGTGGCCTCATCCGAGATCTCTATGACCGCGTGTTCCCCTCCGTCGGGCAGATGTTTGTCGTTCGCCGCTCTCCTAGCCTCAGGGGTTAGGACGTTCCCGACGCCCCCTGCACTGCGGGGTCAGAGGGACCCCCCCGCTCAAGTGGAGCTTACCCAATTCCCCTCCGCTGGGGGGTCTGAGGGACTTTCCTGACGTCCCCTCCGCTGGGGGGTCAGAGGGACCCCGCCCGCTGCAGCGGACTGTCCCGAGGTCCCCTCCGCTGCGGGGTCTGAGGGACCCCCCGTCGTCAACTCCGCTGCGGGGTCTGAGGGACCCCCCGACGTCCCCTCCGCTGCGGGGTCCGAGGGACCCCACGTCGTCCCCTCCGCTGTGGGGTCTGAGGGACCCCCCGACGTCCCCTCCGCTGGGGGGTCCGAGGGACCCCGCCAGCTCCAGCGGACCTTACCCACGTCTCCTCCGCTGCGGGGTCTGAGGGACCCCCCCCCGACATGTCCTCCACTGGGGGGTATGAGGGACCCTGCCAGATGCAGCGGACTTTCCCGACGCCCCTTCCACTGGGGGTCTAAGGGACTCCCCGACGTCCCCTCTGCCGCGGGGTCTGGGGGACCCCCCAACATCCCCTCCTCCGGAAGGTCCAGCTGCAGCGGACCTTCCCGACGCCCCCTGCGCTGCGGGGTCAGAGAACCCCGCCAGCTGCAGCGGACCTTCCCGACACCCACTGCGCTGGGGGGTCAGAGGGACCCCGCCAGCTGCAGCGGACCTTACCCACGTCTCCTCCGCTGCGGGGTCTGAGGGACCACCCCCCGACGTCCCCTTCCGCTGCGGGGTCTGAGGGACCCCCGACATGCCCTCCACTGGGTGGTATGAGGGACCCCGCCAGATGCAGCGGACTTTCCCGACGTCCCCTCCACTGGGGGTCTAAGGGACTCCCCGACGTCCCCTCTGCCGCGGGGTCTGGGGGACCCCCCAACATCCCCTACGCTGGAAGGTCCAGCTGCAGCGGACCTTCCCGACGCCCCCTGCGCTGCGGGGTCAGAGGGACCCCGCCAGCTGCAGCGGACCTTCCCGACACCCACTGCGCTGGGGGGTCAGAGGGACCTTCCTGACGTCCCCTCCGCTGCAGGGTCTGAGGGACCCCTGGACCCAGGAGATTCCCCGGGCTCAGACTCCAAGCGTCTGCTGTGGGGCCTCGGGGACCCCAGGATAGAGGATATTCTTGAAACCTGACTCCTCGCGGTCGGGCGCGCCGTCTCCTAGGGGCCTGGCGGACCCCGGGACATCGGGATAGAGGACCTTCTAGGGGCCTGACTCCGCGCGTCCCGACGTCCCGTCTCCTCGGGGCCTCGCAGACCCCGGGATCTTAAGCCTTCCAGGGCTCGGACTCCGCGCGTCCCGACGTCTCGTCTCCTTGGGGCCTCGCGGACCCTGGGACCTCGGGATCGAGGAGATTCCCGGGCCCTGTTTCAGAGAGTCCAGCCCCGTGGCCTCGGGGTCGAGGGACCCCCGGGGGGGAGGGATTGAGAGTCTGAAGCGCATGCGCGGACCGGGGTGGGAAGAGATGGGGGAGGAGGAGAGATGGGAGGGAGGACAGATAGGGTGATATGGGGGACGAGAGACGAGAGAAAGGGAAAGAGAGAGACAGAGAGAGAGGGGACGCGCATGCGCGGGGGAAACAGCCCCCCCCCAGTGGACGCGCGAGATAGAGGGTGCGCGAACAGCCCCAAAATAAGGAGTTTTGGGTCAACTCCCCCGTGTCGAATACGGCTCCCTTCCCCCCCTCTACCTCTCTGGGCCTAGAGTTAAAGGCGGGTAGCGATTTAAAAACACCCCCTCTTTCTCTTTCTCCCAGCATTCCCCGTGTGAGAAAAGGGTGGCACGAGGGTTATGCTCGCAATCGCCTTTTCTCAGCGAGAAAATGCTGTTTTGAAGCCAAGCTTGTATTTAACAATTTATGCACCAAACTCAAATAAAACTGTTTCTGCCTTCTTATTTAGCCTGAATCCACTCAATAGAACATATAAACAAGCTTGTGGGATGTTTCCTTAAAAGACAGTAAATGCATGTAATTCAAGCATCCTTTTATGTTTCATAATCGCCTTTTCTCAGCGAGAAAATGCCGTTTTGAAGCCAAGCTTGTATTGAACAATTTCTTCACCAAACTCAAATAAAACTGTGTCTGCCTTCTTATTTAGCCTAAATCCACTCAGCAGAACATATAAACAAGCTTGTGGGATGTTTCCTTAAAAGACAGTAAATGCATGTAATTCAAGCATCCTTTTATGCTCGCAATCGCCTTTTCTCAGCGAGAAAATGCCGTTTTGAAGCCAAGCTTGTATTGAACAATTTCTGCACCAAACTCAAATAAAAATGTGTCTGCCTTCTTATTTAGCCTAAATGCATGTAATTCAAGCATCCTTTTATGCTCGCAATCGCCTTTTCTCAGCGAGAAAATGCTGTTTGGAAGCCAAGCTTGTATTTAACAATTTCTGCACCAAACTCAAATAAAACTGTGTCTGCCTGCTTATTTAGCCTAAATCCACTCAGGAGAGACTGAAAATAAGCTTTTGGGATGTTTCCTTAAAAGACAGTAAATGTATGTAATTTAAGCATCCTTTATGCTCGCAATTGCTTTTTCTCAGCGAGAAAATGCTGTTTTGAAGCCAAGCTTGTATTTAACAATTTCTGCACCAAACTCAAATAAAACTGTGTCTGCCTTCTTATTTAGCCTAAATACACTCAGCAGAACATATAAACAAGCTTGTGGGATGTTTCCTTAAAAGACAGTAAATGCATGTAATTCAAGCATCCTTTTATGCTCGCAATCGCCTTTTCTCAGCGAGAAAATGCTGTTTTGAAGCCAAGCTTGTATTGAACAATTTCTTCACCAAACTCAAATAAAACTGTGTCTGCCTTCTTATTTAGCCTAAATACACTCAGGAGAGACTGAAAATAAGTTTGTGGGATGTTTCCTTAAAAGACAGTAAATGCATGTAATTCAAGCATCCTTTTATGCTCGCAATCGCCTTTTCTCAGCGAGAAAAAGCTGTTTTGAAGCCAAGCTTGTATTGAACAATTTATGCACCAAACTCAAATAAAACTGTGTCTGCCTTCTTATTTAGCCTAAATAGACTCAGCAGAACATATAAACAAGCTTGTGGGATGTTTCCTTAAAAGACAGTAAATGCACGTAATTCAAGCATCCTTTTATGCTCGCAATCGCCTTTTCTCAGAGAGAAAAAGCTGTTTTGAAACCAAGATTGTATTGAACAATTTCTGCACCAAACTCAAATAAAACTGTGTCTACCTTCTTATTTAGCCTAAATACACTCAGGAGAGACTGAAAATAAACTTGTGGCATGTTTCCTTAAAAGACAGTAAATGCATGTAATTCAAGCATCCTTTTATGTTCGCAATTGCCTTTTCTCAGCGAGAAAATGCTGTTTTGCAGCCAAGCTTGTATTGAACAATTTCTGCACCAAACTCAAATAAAACTGTGTCTGCCTTCTTATTTAGCCTAAATCCACTCAGCAGAACATATAAACAAGCTTGTGGGATGCTTCCTTAAAAGACAGTAAATGCATGTAATTCAGGCATCCCTTTATGCTCGCAATCGCCTTTTCTCAGCGAGAAAATGCTGTTTTGAAGCCAAGCTTGTATTTAACAATTTCTGCACCAAACTCAAATAAAACTGTGTCTGCCTTCTTATTTAGCCTAAATCCACTCAGGAGAGACTGAAAATAAGCTTGTGGGATGTTTCCTTAAAAGACAGTAAATGCATGTAATTCAAGCATCCTTTTATGCTCGCAATCGCCTTTTCTCAGCGATAAAATGCTGTTTTGAAGCCAAGATTGTATTGAACAATTTATGCACCAAACTCAAATAAAACTGTGTCTGCCTTCTTATTTAGCCTAAATACACTCAGGAGAGACTGAAAATAAGCTTGTGGGATGTTTCCTTAAACTACAGTAAATGCATGTAATTCAAGCATCCTTTTATGCTCGCAATCGCCTTTTCTCAGCGAGAAAATGCTGTTTTGAAGCCAAGCTTGTTTTGAACCATTTCTGCACCAACCTCAAATAAAACTGTGTCTGCCTTCTTATTTAGACTAAATCCACTCAGCAGAACATATAAACAAGCTTGTGGGATGTCTCCGTAAAAGACAGTAAATGCATGTAATTCAAGCATCCTTTTATGCTCGCAATCGCCTTTTCTCAGCGAGAAAATGCTGTTTTGAAGCCAAGCTTGTATTGAACAATTTCTGCACCAAACTCAAATAAAACTGTGTTTCCTTAAAATACAGTGCCTTCATAATCGCCTTTTCTTATTTATCCTAAATACATTCAGAGAGAGACATAAAATAAGCTTTGGGATGTTTCCTTAAAAGACAGTAAATGCATGTAATTCAAGCATCCTTTATGTTCTTGAATCGCCTTTTCTCAGCGAGAAAATGCTGTTTGAAGCCAAGCTTGTATTAAACAATTTCTGCACCAAACTCAAATAAAACTGTGTCTGCCTTCTTATTTAGCCTAAATCCACTCAGCAGAACATATAAATAAGCTTATGGGATGCTTCCTTAAAAGACAGTAAATGCATGTAATTCAAGCATCCCTTTTACGCAATCGCCTTTTCTCAGCGAGAAAATGCTTTTCTCAGCTTGTAGAAAATGCTGTTTTAAAAGCCAAGCCTTGTCAGTGAACAATTTCTGCACCAAACTCAAATAAAACTGTGTCTGCCTTCTTATTTAGCCTAAATCCACTCAGCAGAACTAATGAATATGGTTGTGGATTTTCCTTAAAAGACAGTAAATGCATGTAATTCAAGCATCTTTTATGCTCGCAATCGCCTTTTCTCAGCGAGAAAATGCTGTTTTGAAGCCAAGCTTGTATTGAACAATTTCTGCACCAAACTCAAATAAAACTGTGTCTAAAACTAATCGCCATCAATAAAAATGGTTGTGGAATGTTTCCTTAAAATACAGTAAATGCCTGTAATTCAAGCATTTTTTTATGCTCGCAATCGCCTTTTCTCAGCGAGAAAATGCTGTTTTGAAGCCAAGCTTGTATTGAACAATTTCTGCACCAAACTCAAATATAACTGTGTCTGCCTTCTTATTTAGCCTAAATTCACTGAGAAGAACATATAAACAAGCTTTTGGGATGTTTCCTTAAAAGACAGTAAATCATGTAATTCAAGCATCCTTTTATGTTCGCAATCGCCTTTTCTCAGCGAGAAAATGCTGTTTTGAAGCCAAGCTTGTATTGAACAATTTCTGCACCAAACTCAAATAAAACTGTGTCTGCCTTCTTATTTAGCCTAAATCCACTCAGCAGAACATATAAACAAGCTTGTGGGATGCTTCCTTAAAAGACAGTAAATGCATGTAATTCAGGCATCCCTTTATACTTTCATAATCGCCTTTTCTCAGCGAGAAAATGCTGTTTTGAAGCCAAGCTTGTATTTAACAATTTCTGCACCAAACTCAAATAAAACTGTGTCTGCCTTCTTATTTAGCCTAAATCCACTCAGGAGAGACTGAAAATAAGCTTGTGGGATGTTTCCTTAAAAGACAGTAAATGCATGTAATTCAAGCATCCTTTTATGCTCTTAATCGCCTTTTCTCAGCGAGAAAATGCTGTTTTGAAGCCAAGCTTGTATTGAACAATTTATGCACCAAACTCAAATAAAACTCTTTCTGCCTTCTTATTTAGCCTAAATCCACTCAGCAGAACATATATAAACAAGCTTGTGGGATGTTTCCTTAAAAGACAGTCAATGCATGTAATTCAAGCATCCTTTTATGCTCATAATCGCCTTTTCTCAGAGAGAAAATGCTGTTTTGAAGCCAAGCTTGTATTGAACAATTTCTGCACCAAACTCAAATAAAACTGTGTCTACCTTCTTATTTAGCCTAAATACACTCAGGAGAGACTGAAAAAAAACTTGTGGCATGTGTCCTTAAAAGACAGTAAATGCATGTAATTCAAGCATCCTTTTATGCTCGCAATCGCCTTTTCTCAGCGAGAAAATGCTGTTTTGAAGCCAAGCTTGTATTGAACAATTTCTGCACCAAACTCAAATTAAACTGTGTCTGCCTTCTTATTTAGCCTAAATACACTCAGCAGAACATATAAACAAGCTTGTGGGATGTTTCCTTAAAAGACAGTAAATGCATGTAATTCAAGCATCCTTTTATGCTCACAATCGCCTTTTCTCAGCGAGAAAATGCTGTTTTGAAGCCAAGCTTGTATTGAACAATTTCTGCACCAAACTCAAATAAAACTGTGTCTGCCTTCTTATTTAGCCTAAATCCACTCAGCAGAACTAATGAATATGGTTGTGGGATGTTTCCTTAAAAGACAGTAAATGCATGTAATTCAAGCATCTTTTTATGCTCGCAATCGCCTTTTCTCAGCGAGAAAATGCTGTTTTGAAGCCAAGCTTGTATTGAACAATTTCTGCACCAAACTCAAATAAAACTGTGTCTAAAACTAATCCCCATTAATAAAAATGGTTGTGGGATGTTTCCTTAAAATACAGTAAATGCCTGTAATTCAAGCATTTTTTTATGCTCGCAATCGCCTTTTCTCAGCGAGAAAATGCTGTTTTGAAGCCAAGCTTGTATTGAACAATTTCTGCACCAAACTCAAATAAAACTGTGTCTGCCTTCTTATTTAGCCTAAATTCACTGAGAAGAACATATAAACAAGCTTGTGGGATGCTTCCTTAAAAGACAGTAAATGCATGTAATTCAAGCATCCTTTTATGCTCGCAATCGCCTTTTCTCAGCGAGAAAATGCTGTTTTGAAGCCAAGCTTGTATTTAACAATTTCTGCACCAAACTCAAATAAAACTGTGTCTGCCTTCTTATTTAGCCTAAATCCACTCAGGAGAGACTGAAAATAAGCTTGTGGGATGTTTCCTTAAAAGACAGTAAATGCATGTAATTCAAGCATCCTTTTATGCTCGCAATCGCCTTTTCTCAGCGATAAAATGCTGTTTTGAAGCCAACATTGTATTGAACAATTTATGCACCAAACTCAAATAAAACTGTGTCTGCCTTCTTATTTAGACTAAATACACTCAGGAGAGACTGAAAATAAGCTTGTGGGATGTTTCCTTAAAAGACAGTAAATGCATGTAATTCAAGCATCCTTTTATGCTCGCAATCGCCTTTTCTCAGCGAGAAAATGCTGTTTTGAAGCCAAGCTTGTATTGAACAATTTCTGCACCAAACTCAAATAAAACTGTTTCTGCCTTCTTATTTAGCCTAAATCCACTCAGCAGAACATATAAACAAGCTTGTGAGTTGTTTCCTTAAAAGACAGCAAATGCATGTAATTCAAGCATCTTTTTATGCTCGCAATCGCCTTTTCTCAGCGAGAAAATGCTGTTTTGAAGCCAAGCTTGTATTGTACAATTTCTGCACAAAACTCAAATAAAACTGTGTCTGCCTTCTTATTTAGTCTAAATACACTCAGGAGAGACTGAAAATAAGCTTGTGGGATGTTTCCTTAAAAGACAGTAAATGCATGTAATTCAAGCATCCTTTATTGCTCGCAATCGCCTTTTCTCAGCGAGAAAATGCTGTTTTGAAGCCAAGCTTGTATTGAACAATTTATGCACCAAACTCAACTAAAACTGTGTCTGCCTTCTTATTTAGCCCAAATCCACTCCGCAGAACTACTTAATATGGTTGTGGGATGTTTCCCTTAAAAGACAGTAAATGCATGTAATTCAAGCATCCTTTTCTGCTCGCAATCGCCTTTTCTCAGCGAGAAAATGCTGTTTTGAAGCCAAGCTTGTATTGAACAATTTATGCACCAAACTCAAATAAAACTCTTTCTGCCTTCTTATTTAGCCTAAATCCACTCAGCAGAACATATAAACAAGCTTGTGGGATGTTTCCTTAAAAGACAGTCAATGCATGTAATTCAAGCATCCTTTTATGCTCGCAATCGCCTTTTCTCAGAGAGAAAAAGCTGTTTTGAAGCCAAGCTTGTATTGAACAATTTCTGCACCAAACTCAAATAAAACTGTGTCTACCTTCTTATTTAGCCTAAATACACTCAGGAGAGACTGAAAAAAAACTTGTGGCATGTGTCCTTAAAAGACAGTAAATGCATGTAATTCAAGCATCCTATCAAGCATCCTTTTATGCTTTAATCGCCTTTTCTCAGCGAGAAAATGCTGTTTTGAAGCCAAGCTTGTATTGAACAATTTCTGCACCAAACTCAAATTAAACTGTGTCTGCCTTCTTATTTAGCCTAAATACACTCAGCAGAACATATAAACAAGCTTGTGGGATGTTTCCTTAAAAGACAGTAAATGCATGTAATTCAAGCATCCTTTTATGCTCACAATCGCCTTTTCTCAGCGAGAAAATGCTGTTTTGAAGCCAAGCTTGTATTGAACAATTTCTGCACCAAACTCAAATAAAACTGTGTCTGCCTTCTTATTTATCCTAAATACACTCAGGAGAGACTGAAAATAAGCTTGTGGGATGTTTCCTTAAAAGACAGTAAATGCATGTGATTCAAGCATCCTTTAATGCTCGTAATCCCCTTTTCTCAGCGAGAAAATGCTGTTTTGAAGCCAAGCTTGTATTAAACAATTTCTGCACCAAACTCAAATAAAACTGTGTCTGCCTTCTTATTTATCCTAAATCTACTCAGGAGAGACTGAAAATAAGCTTGTGGGATGTTTTTACTTTAAAAGACAGTAAATGCATGTAATTCAAGCATCCTTTATGCTTTAATCGCCTTTTCTCAGCGAGAAAATGCTGTTTTGAAGCCAAGCTTGTATTGAACAATTTATGCACCAAACTCAACTAAAACTGTGTCTGCCTTCTTATTTAGCCTAAATCCACTCAGGAGAGACTGAAAATAAGCTTGTGGGATGTTTCCTTAAAAGACAGTAAATGCATGTAATTCAAGCATCCTTTTATGCTCATAATCGCCTTTTCTCAGCGAGAAAATGCTGTTTTGAAGCCAAGCTTGTATTGAACAATTTATGCACCAAACTCAACTAAAACTGTGTCTGCCTTCTTATTTAGCCTAAATCCACTCAGCAGAACTAATTAATATGGTTGTGGGATGTTTCCTTAAAAGACAGTAAATGCATGTTTAAAGCATCTTTTTTTGCTGCACCAAACTCAAATAAAATCGCCTTTTCTCAGCGAGAAAATGCTGTTTTGAAGCCAAGATTGTATTGAACAATTTCTGCACCAAACTCAAATAAAACTGTGTCTGCCTTCTTATTTAGCCTAAATCCACATTTAGGAGAGACTAAATGCATGTAAAAAAAAGCTTGTGGGATGTTTCCTTAAAAGACAGTAAATGCATGTAATTCAAGCATCCTTTTATGTAATTCAAGCATTTTTTAATCGCCTTTTCTCAGCGAGAAAATGCTGTTTTGAAGCCAAGCTTGTATTGAACAATTTCTGCACCAAACTGAAATAAAACTCTGTATGCCTTCTTATTTAGCCTAAATCCACTCAGCAGAACATATAAACAAGCTTGTGGGATGTTTCCTTAAAAGACAGTAAATGCATGTAATTCAAGCATCCTTTTATGCTCGCAATCGCCTTTTTTTAGCGAGAAAATGCTGTTTTGAAGCAAAGCTTGTATTGAACAATTTCTGCACCAAACTCAAATAAAACTGTGTCTGCCTTCTTATTTAGCCTAAATCCACTAAGCAGAACATATAAACAAGCTTGTGGGATGTTTCCTTAAAAGACAGTAAATGCATGTAATTCAAGCATCCTTTTATGCTCACAATCGCCTTTTCTCAGCGAGAAAATGCTGTTTTGAAGCCAAGCTTGTATTGAACAATTTCTGCACCAAACTCAAATAAAACTGTGTCTGCCTTCTTATTTATCCTAAATACACTCAGGAGAGACTGAAAATAAGCTTGTGGGATGTTTCCTTAAAAGACAGTAAATGCATGTGATTCAAGCATCCTTTAATGCTCGCAATCCCCTTTTCTCAGCGAGAAAATGCTGTTTTGAAGCCAAGCTTGTATTAAACAATTTCTGCACCAAACTCAAATAAAACTGTGTCTGCCTTCTTATTTATCCTAAATCTACTCAGGAGAG
Organism: Channa striata; assembly: GCA_033026295.1. Taxonomy (NCBI): domain Eukaryota; kingdom Metazoa; phylum Chordata; class Actinopteri; order Anabantiformes; family Channidae; genus Channa; species Channa striata. Next base: position 242,098 of record CM065181.1, on the reverse strand, counting down.
ACTGAAAATAAGCTTGTGGGATGTTTTTACTTTAAAAGACAGTAAATGCATGTAATTCAAGCATCCTTTAATGCTCGCAATCGCCTTTTCTCAGCGAGAAAATGCTGTTTTGAAGCCAAGCTTGTATTGAACAATTTATGCACCAAACTCAAATAAAACTCTTTCTGCCTTCTTATTTAGCCTAAATCCACTCAGCAGAACATATAAACAAGCTTGTGGGATGTTTCCTTAAAAGACAGTCAATGCATGTAATTCAAGCATCCTTTTATGCTCGCAATCGCCTTTTCTCAGAGAGAAAAAGCTGTTTTGAAGCCAAGCTTGTATTGAACAATTTCTGCACCAAACTCAAATAAAACTGTGTCTACCTTCTTATTTAGCCTAAATACACTCAGGAGAGACTGAAAAAAAACTTGTGGCATGTGTCCTTAAAAGACAGTAAATGCATGTAATTCAAGCATCCTTTTATGCTCGCAATCGCCTTTTCTCAGCGAGAAAATGCTGTTTTGAAGCCAAGCTTGTATTGAACAATTTCTGCACCAAACTCAAATTAAACTGTGTCTGCCTTCTTATTTAGCCTAAATACACTCAGCAGAACATATAAACAAGCTTGTGGGATGTTTCCTTAAAAGACAGTAAATGCATGTAATTCAAGCATCCTTTTATGCTCACAATCGCCTTTTCTCAGCGAGAAAATGCTGTTTTGAAGCCAAGCTTGTATTGAACAATTTCTGCACCAAACTCAAATAAAACTGTGTCTGCCTTCTTATTTATCCTAAATACACTCAGGAGAGACTGAAAATAAGCTTGTGGGATGTTTCCTTAAAAGACAGTAAATGCATGTGATTCAAGCATCCTTTAATGCTCGCAATCCCCTTTTCTCAGCGAGAAAATGTTGTTTTGAAGCCAAGCTTGTATTAAACAATTTCTGCACCAAACTCAAATAAAACTGTGTCTGCCTTCTTATTTATCCTAAATCTACTCAGGAGAGACTGAAAATAAGCTTGTGGGATGTTTTTACTTTAAAAGACAGTAAATGCATGTAATTCAAGCATCCTTTAATGCTCGCAATCGCCTTTTCTCAGCGAGAAAATGCTGTTTTGAAGCCAAGCTTGTATTGAACAATTTATGCACCAAACTCAACTAAAACTGTGTCTGCCTTCTTATTTAGCCTAAATCCACTCGGGAGAGACTGAAAATAAGCTTGTGGGATGTTTCCTTAAAAGACAGTAAATGCATGTAATTCAAGCATCCTTTTATGCTCGCAATCGCCTTTTCTCAGCGAGAAAATGCTGTTTTGAAGCCAAGCTTGTATTGAACAATTTATGCACCAAACTCAACTAAAACTGTGTCTGCCTTCTTATTTAGCCTAAATCCACTCAGCAGAACTAATTAATATGGTTGTGGGATGTTTCCTTAAAAGACAGTAAATGCATGTAATAAAAGCATCTTTTTATGCTCGCAATCGCCTTTTCTCAGCGAGAAAATGCTGTTTTGAAGCCAAGATTGTATTGAACAATTTCTGCACCAAACTCAAATAAAACTGTGTCTGCCTTCTGATCTAGCCTAAATCCACATTTAGGAGAGACTGAAAAAAAGCTTGTGGGATGTTTCCTTAAAAGACAGTAAATGCATGTGATTCAAGCATCCTTTTATGCTCGCAATCGCCTTTTCTCAGCGAGAAAATGCTGTTTTGAAGCCAAGCTTGTATTGAACAATTTCTGCACCAAACTGAAATAAAACTCTGTATGCCTTCTTATTTAGCCTAAATCCACTCAGCAGAACATATAAACAAGCTTGTGGGATGTTTCCTTAAAAGACAGTAAATGCATGTAATTCAAGCATCCTTTTATGCTCGCAATCGCCTTTTTTTAGCGAGAAAATGCTGTTTTGAAGCAAAGCTTGTATTGAACAATTTCTGCACCAAACTCAAATAAAACTGTGTCTGCCTTCTTATTTAGCCTAAATCCACTAAGCAGAACATATAAACAAGCTTGTGGGATGTTTCCTTAAAAGACAGTAAATGCATGTAATTCAAGCATCCTTTTATTATTCACAATCGCTTTTTCTCAGAGAAAATGCTGTTTTGAAGCCAAGCTTGTATTGAACAATTTCTGCACCAAACTCAAATAAAACTGTGTCTGCCTTCTTATTTATCCTAAATACACTCAGGAGAGACTGAAAATAAGCTTGTGGGATGTTTCCTTAAAAGACAGTAAATGCATGTGATTCAAGCATCCTTTAATGCTCTCGTAATCCCCTTTTCTCAGCGAGAAAATGCTGTTTTGAAGCCAAGCTTGTATTAAACAATTTCTGCACCAAACTCAAATAAAACTGTGTCTGCCTTCTTATTTATCCTAAATCTACTCAGGAGAGACTGAAAATAAGCTTGTGGGATGTTTTTACTTTAAAAGACAGTAAATGCATGTAATTCAAGCATCCTTTAATGCTCATAATCGCCTTTTCTCAGCGAGAAAATGCTGTTTTGAAGCCAAGCTTGTATTGAACAATTTATGCACCAAACTCAACTAAAACTGTGTCTGCCTTCTTATTTAGCCTAAATCCACTCGGGAGAGACTGAAAATAAGCTTGTGGGATGTTTCCTTAAAAGACAGTAAATGCATGTAATTCAAGCATCCTTTTATGCTCGCAATCGCCTTTTCTCAGCGAGAAAATGCTGTTTTGAAGCCAAGCTTGTATTGAACAATTTATGCACCAAACTCAACTAAAACTGTGTCTGCCTTCTTATTTAGCCTAAATCCACTCAGCAGAACTAATTAATATGGTTGTGGGATGTTTCCTTAAAAGACAGTAAATGCATGTAATTCAAGCATCCTTTAATGCTCGCAATCGCCTTTTCTCAGCGAGAAAATGCTGTTTTGAAGCCAAGCTTGTATTGAACAATTTCTGCACCAAACTCAGATAAAACTGTGTCTGCCTTCTTATTTAGCCTAAATCCACTCAGCAGAACTAATAAATATGGTTGTGGGATGTTTCCTTAAAAGACAGTAAATGCATGTAATAAAAGCATCTTTTTATGTTTCTGTAATCGCCTTTTCTCAGCGAGAAAATGCTGTTTTGAAGCCAAGATTGTATTGAACAATTTCTGCACCAAACTCAAATAAAACTGTGTCTGCCTTCTGATCTAGCCTAAATCCACATTTAGGAGAGACTGAAAAAAAGCTTGTGGGATGTTTCCTTAAAAGACAGTAAATGCATGTGATTCAAGCATCCTTTTATGCTCGCAATCGCCTTTTCTCAGCGAGAAAATGCTGTTTTGAAGCCAAGCTTGTATTGAACAATTTCTGCACCAAACTGAAATAAAACTCTGTATGCCTTCTTATTTAGCCTAAATCCACTCAGCAGAACATATAAACAAGCTTGTGGGATGTTTCCTTAAAAGACAGTAAATGCATGTAATTCAAGCATACTTTTATGCTCGCAATCGCCTTTTTTTAGCGAGAAAATGCTGTTTTGAAGCAAAGCTTGTATTGAACAATTTCTGCACCAAACTCAAATAAAACTGTGTCTGCCTTCTTATTTAGCCTAAATCCACTAAGCAGAACATATAAACAAGCTTGTGGGATGTTTCCTTAAAAGACAGTAAATGCATGTAATTCAAGCATCCTTTTTTATGCTTTAATCGCCTTTTCTCAGCGAGAAAATGCTGTTTTGAAGCCAAGCTTGTATTGAAAAATTTCTGCACCAAACTCAAATAAAACTGTGTGTGCCTTCTTATTTAGCTTAAATCCACTCAGGAAAGACTGAAAATAAGCTTGTGGCATTTTTCCTTAAAAGACAGTAAATGCATGTAATTCAAGCATCCTTTTATGCTCGCAATCGCCTTTTCTTAGCGAGAAAATGCTGTTTTGAAGCCAAGCTTGTATTGAACAATTTCTGCACCATCTCAAATAAAACTGTGTATGCCTTCTTATTTAGCCTAAATCCACTCAGCAAAACATATAAACAAGCTTGTGGGATGTTTCCTTAAAAGAAAGTAAATGCATGTAATTCAAATATCTTTTTATGCTCGCAATGGCCATTTCTCAGCGAGAAAATTCTGTTTTGAAGCCAAGCTTGTATTGAACAATTTCTGCACCAAACTCAAATTAAACTGTGTCTGCCTTCTTATTTATCCTAAATCTACTCAGGAGAGACTGAAAATAAGCTTGTGGGATGTTTCCTTAAAAGACAGTAAATGCATGTAATTCAAGCATCCTTTAATGCTCGCAATCGCCTTTTCTCAGCGAGAAAATGCTGTTTTGAAGCCAAGCTTGTATTGAACAATTTCTGCACCAAACTCAGATAAAACTGTGTCTGCCTTCTTATTTAGCTTAAATCCACTCAGCAGAACTAATAAATATGGTTGTGGGATGTTTCCTTAAAAGACAGTAAATGCATGTAATTCAAGCATCCTTTTACGCTCGCAATCGCCTTTTCTCAGCGAGAAAATGCTGTTTTGAAGCCAAGCTTGTATTGAACAATTTCTGCACCAAACTCAAATAAAACTGTGTCTGCCTTCTTATTTAGCCTAAATCCACTCAGCAGAACTAATAAATATGGTTGTGGGATGTTTCCTTAAAAGACAGTAAATGCATGTAATAAAAGCATCTTTTTATGCTCGCAATCGCCTTTTCTCAGCGAGAAAATGCTGTTTTGAAGCCAAGCTTGTATTGAACAATTTCTGCACCAAACTCAAATAAAACTGTGTCTGCCTTCTGATCTAGCCTAAATCCACATTTAGGAGAGACTGAAAAAAAGCTTGTGGGATGTTTCCTTAAAAGACAGTAAATGCATGTGATTCAAGCATTTTTTTATGCTCGCAATCGCCTTTTCTCAGCGAGAAAATGCTGTTTTGAAGCCAAGCTTGTATTGAACAATTTCTGCACCAAACTCAAATAAAACTCTGTATGCCTTCTTATTTAGCCTAAGTCCACTCAGCAGAACATATAAACAAGCTTGTGGGATGTTTTCTTTAAAAGACAGTAAATGCATGTAATTCAAGCATCCTTTTATGCTCGCAATTTTTTTAGCGAGAAAATGCTGTTTTGAAGCAAAGCTTGTATTGAACAATTTCTGCACCAAACTCAAATAAAACTGTGTCTGCCTTCTTATTTAGCCTAAATCAACTAAGCAGAACATATAAACAAGCTTGTGGGATGTTTCCTTAAAAGACAGTAAATGCATGTAATTCAAGCATCCTTTTATGCTCGCAATCGCCTTTTCTCAGCGAGAAAATGCTGTTTGGAAGCCAAGCTTGTATTGAACAATTTCTGCACCAAACTCAAATAAAACTGTGTGTGCCTTCTTATTTAGCTTAAATTCACTCAGGAAAGACTGAAAATAAGCTTGTGGCATTTTTCCTTAAAAGACAGTAAATGCATGTAATTCAAGCATCCTTTTATGCTCGCAATCGACTTTTCTCAGCGAGAAAATGCTGTTTTGAAGCCAAGCTTGTATTGAACAATTTCTGCACCAAACTCAGATAAAACTGTGTCTGCCTTCTTATTTAGCCTAAATCCACTCAGCAGAACTAATAAATATGGTTGTGGAATGTTTCCTTAAAAGACAGTAAATGCATGTAATTCAAGCATCCTTTTACGCTAGCAATTGCCTTTTCTCAGCGAGAAAATGTTGTTTTGAAGCCAAGCTTGTATTGAACAATTTCTGCACCAAACTCAAATAAAACTGTGTCTGCCTTCTTATTTAGCCTAAATCCACTCAGGACAGACTGAAAATAAGCTTGTGGGATGTTTCCTTAAAAGACAGTAAATGCATGTAATTCAAGCATCCTTTTATGCTCGCAATCGCCTTTTCTCAGCGAGAAAATGCTGTTTTGAAGCCAAGATTGTATTGAACAATTTATGCACCAAACTCAAATAAAACTGTGTCTTCCTTCTTATTTAGCCTAAATACACTCAGGAGAAACTGAAAATAAGCTTGTGGGATGTTTCCTTAAAAGACAGTAAATGCATGTAATTCAAGCATCCTTTTATGCTCGCAATCGCCTTTTCTCAGCGAGAAAATGCTGTTTTGAAGCCAAGCTTGTATTGAACAATTTCTGCACCAAACTCCAATAAAACTGTGTCTGCCTTCTTATTTAGCCTAAATCCACTCAGAAGAACATATAAACAAGCTTGTGGGATGTTTCCTTAAAAGACAGTAAATGCATGTAATTCAAGCATCCTTTTATGCTCGCAATCGCCTTTTCTCAGCGATGAAATGCTGTTTTGAAGCCAAGCTTGTATTGAACAATTTCTGCACCAAACTCAAATAAAACTGTGTCTGCCTTCTTATGTAGCTTAAATCCACTCAGGAAAGACTGAAAATAAGCTTGTGGCATGTTTCCTTAAAAGACAGTAAATGCATGTAATTCAAGCATCTTTTTTATGCTCATAATCGCCTTTTCTCAGCGAGAAAATGATGTTTTGAAGCCAAGCTTGTATTGAACAATTTCTGCACCAAACTCAACTAAAACTGTGTCTGCCTTCTTATTTAGCCTTAATCCACTCAGCAGAACTAATAAATATGGTTGTGGGATGTTTCCTTAAAGACAGTAAATCATGTAATTCAAGCATCCTTTTATGCTCGCAATCGCCTTTTGTCAGCGAGAAAATGCTGTTTTGAAGCCAAGCTTGTATTGAACAATTTATGCACCAAACTCAACTGAAACTGTGTCTGCCTTCTTATTTAGCCTAAATCCACTCAGCAGAACTAATAAATATGGGTGTGGGATGTTTCCTTAAAAGACAGTAAATGCATGTAATTCAAGCATCTTTTTATGCTCGCAATCGCCTTTTCTCAGCGAGAAAATGCTGTTTTGAAGCCAAGCTTGTATTGAACAATTTCTGCACCAAACTCAAATAAAACTGTGTCTGCCTTCTTATTTAGCCTAAATCCACTCAGAAGAACATATAAACAAGCTTGTGGGATGTTTCCTTAAAAGACAGTAAATGCACGTAATTCAAGCATCCTTTTATGCTCGCAATCGCCTTTTCTCAGAGAGAAAAAGCTGTTTTGAAGCCAAGCTTGTATTGAACAATTTCTGCACCAAACTCAAATAAAACTGTGTCTGCCTTCTTATTTAGCCTAAATACACCCAGCAGAACATATAAACAAGCTTGTGGGATGTTTCCTTAAAAGACAGTAAATGCATGTAATTCAAGCATCTTTTATGCTCATAATCGCCTTTTCTCAGCGAGAAAATGCTGTTTTGAAGCCAAGCTTGTATTGAACAATTTCTGCACCAAACTCAAATTAAACTGTGTCTGCCTTCTTATTTAGCCTACATCCACTCAGCAGAACTAATAAATAAAATGCTGTTTTGAAGCCAAGCTTGTATTGAACAATATCTGCACCAAACTCAATTAAAACTGTGTCTGCCTTCTTATTTAGCCTAAATCCACTCAGGAGAGACTGAAAATAAGCTTGTGGGATGTTTCCTTAAACTACAGTAAATGCATGTAATTCAAGCATCCTTTTTATGCTTGCAGTCGCCTTTTCTCAGCGAGAAAATGCTGTTTTGAAGCCAAGCTTGTTTTGAACCATTTCTGCACCAAACTCAAATAAAACTGTGTCTGCCTTCTTATTTAGCCTAAATCCACTCAGCAGAACATATAAACAAGCTTGTGGGATGTCTCCGTAAAAGACAGTAAATGCATGTAATTCACGCATCCTTTTATGCTCGCAATCGCCTTTTCTCAGCGAGAAAATGCTGTTTTGAAGCCAAGCTTGTTTTGAACCATTTCTGCACCAAACTCAATTAAAACTGTTCTGCCTTCTTATTTAGCCTAAATCCACTCAGCAGAACATATAAACAAGCTTGTGGGATGTCTCCGTAAAAGACAGTAAATGCATGTAATTCACGCATCCTTTTATGCTCGCAATCGCCTTTTCTCAGCGAGAAAATGCTGTTTTGAAGCCAAGCTTGTATTAAACAATTTCTGCACCAAACTCAAATAAAACTGTGTCTGCCTTCTTATTTAGCCTAAATCCACTCAGCAGAACATATAAACAAGCTTGTGGGATGTTTCCTTAAAAGACAGTAAATGCATGTAATTCAAATATCTTTGTATGCTCGCAATGGACATTTCTCAGCGAGAAAATGCTGTTTTGAAGCCAAGCTTGTATTGAACAATTTCTGCACCAAACTCAAATACAACTGTGTCTACCTTCTTATTTAGCCTAAATACACTCAGGAGAGACTGAAAATAAGCTTGTGGCATGTTTCCTTAAAAGACAGTAAATGCATGTAATTCAAGCATCCTTTTATGTTTCAGAATCGCCTTTTCTCAGCGAGAAAATGCTGTTTTGAAGCCAAGCTTGTATTGAACAATTTCTGCACCAAACTCAAATAAAACTGTGTCTGCCTTCTTATTTAGCCTAAATCCACTCAGCAGAACATATAAACAAGCTTGTGGGATGCTTCCTTAAAAGACAGTAAATGCATGTAATTCAAGCATCTTTTTATGCTCGCAATCGCCTTTTCTCAGCGAGAAAATGCTGTTTTGAAGCCAAGCTTGTATTTAACATTTCTGCACCAAACTCAAATAAACCTGTGTCTACCTTCTTATTTAGCCTAAATACACTCAGGAGAGACTGAAAATAAGCTTGTGGCATGTTTCCTTAAAAGACAGTAAATGCATGTAATTCAAGCATCCTTTTATGCTCACAATCGCCTTTTCTCAGCGAGAAAATGCTGTTTTGAAGCCAAGCTTGTATTGAACAATTTCTTCACCAAACTCAAATAAAACTGTGTCTGCCTTATTATTTAGCCTAAATCCACTGAGAAGAACATATAAACAAGCTTGTGGGATGTTTCCTTAAAAGACAGTAAATGCATGTAATTCAAGCATCTTTTTATGCTGGCAATCGCCTTTTCTCAGCGAGAAAATGCTGTTTTGAAGCCAAGCTTGTATTGAACAATTTCTGCACCAAACTCAAATTAAACTGTGTCTGCCTTCTTATTTAGCCTAAATCCACTCAGCAGAAGTAATAAATATGGTTGTGGCATGTTTCCTTAAAAGACAGTAAATGCATGTAATTCAAGCATCCTTTTATGCTTGCAATCGCCTTTTCTCAGCGAGAAAATGCTGTTTTGAAGCCAAGCTTGTATTGAAAAATGTCTGCACCAAACTCAAATTAAACTGTGTCTGCCTTCTTATTTAGCCTAAATCCACTCAGCAGAACATATAAACAAGCTTTTGGGATGTTTCCTTAAAAGACAGTAAATCATGTAATTCAAGCATCTTTTTTATGCTCGCAATTGCCTTTTCAGCGAGAAAATGCTGTTTTGAAGCCAAGCTTGTATTGAACAATTTCTTCACCAAACTCAAATAAAACTGTGTCTGCCTTCTTATTTATTTTAAATCCACTCAGGAGAGACTGAAAATAAGCTTGTGGATGTTTCCTTAAAAGACAGTAAATGCATGTAATTCAAGCATCTGTTTTTTTATTCTCAAACTCAAATAAAATTGCCTTTTCTCAGGAGAGAAAATGCTGTTTTGAAGAACAATTTCTTTACCAAACTCAAATAAAACTGTGTGTGCCTTCTTATTTATTTTAAATCCACTCAGGAAAGACTGAAAATAAGCTTGTGGCATGTTTCCTTAAAAGACAGTAAATGCGTGTAATTCAAGCATCCTTTTACTCTTTAATCGCCTTTTCTCAGCGAGAAAATGCTGTTTTGAAGCCAAGTTTGTATTGAACAATTTCTGCACCAAACTCAAATAAAACTGTATCTGCCTTCTTATTTAGCCTAAATCCACTCAGGAGAGACTGAAAATAAGCTTGTGGGATGTTTCCTTAAAAGACAGTAAATGCATGTAATTCATGCATCCTTTTATGTATTGAAAAATTTCTGCACCAAACTCAAATAAAATGGCCATTTCTCAGCGAGAAAATGCTGTTTTGAAGCAAAGCTTGTATTGAAAAATTTCTGCACCAAACTCAAATAAAACTGTGTATGCCTTCTTATTTAGCCTAAATCCACTCAGGAGAGACTGAAAATAAGCTTGTGGGATGTTTCCTTAAAAGACAGTAAATGCATGTAATTCAAGCATCCTTTTATGCTCATGTAATGCAATCTTTTTTTCTCAGCGAGAAAATGCTGTTTTGAAGCCAAGCTTGTATTGAACAATTTCTGCACCAAACTCAAATAAAACTGTGTCTGCCTTCTTATGTAGCTTAAATCCACTCAGGAAAGACTGAAAATAAGCTTGTGGCATGTTTCCTTAAAAGACAGTAAATGCATGTAATTCAAGCATCTTTTATGCTCAAGCATCTTTTATAATCGCCTTTTCTCAGCGAGAAAATGCTGTTTTGAAGCCAAGCTTGTATTGAACAATTTCTGCACCAAACTCAACTAAAACTGTGTCTGCCTTCTTATTTAGCCTTAATCCACTCAGCAGAACTAATAAATATGGTTGTGGGATGTTTCCTTAAAGACAGTAAATCATGTAATTCAAGCATCTTTTTTGCTCGCAATCGCCTTTTGTCAGCGAGAAAATGCTGTTTTGAAGCCAAGCTTGTATTGAACAATTTATGCACCAAACTCAACTGAAACTGTGTCTGCCTTCTTATTTAGCCTAAATCCACTCAGCAGAACTAATAAATATGGGTGTGGGATGTTTCCTTAAAAGACAGTAAATGCATGTAATTCAAGCATCTTTTTTTATGCTCATAATCGCCTTTTCTCAGCGAGAAAATGCTGTTTTGAAGCCAAGCTTGTATTGAACAATTTCTGCACCAAACTCAAATAAAACTGTGTCTGCCTTCTTATTTAGCCTAAATACACCCAGCAGAACATATAAACAAGCTTGTGGGATGTTTCCTTAAAAGACAGTAAATGCATGTAATTCAAGCATCTTTTATGCTACTTAATCGCCTTTTCTCAGCGAGAAAATGCTGTTTTGAAGCCAAGCTTGTATTGAACAATTTCTGCACCAAACTCAAATTAAACTGTGTCTGCCTTCTTATTTAGCCTACATCCACTCAGCAGAACTAATAAATATGGTTGTGGGATGTTTCCTTAAAAGACAGTAAATGCATGTAATACAAGCATCTTTTTATGCTCGCAATCGCCTTTTCTCAGCGAGAAAATGCTGTTTTGAAGCCAAGCTTGTATTGAACAATATCTGCACCAAACTCAAATTAAACTGTGTCTGCCTTCTTATTTAGCCTAAATCCACTCAGCAGAAGTAATAAATATGGTTGTGGCATGTTTCCTTAAAAGACAGTAAATGCATGTAATTCAAGCATCCTTTTATGCTTGCAATCGCCTTTTCTCAGCGAGAAAATGCTGTTTTGAAGCCAAGCTTGTATTGAAAAATGTCTGCACCAAACTCAAATTAAACTGTGTCTGCCTTCTTATTTAGCCTAAATCCACTCAGCAGAACATATAAACAAGCTTTTGGGATGTTTCCTTAAAAGACAGTAAATCATGTAATTCAAGCATCTTTTTATGCTCGCAATTGCCTTTTCGCAGCGAGAAAATGCTGTTTTGAAGCCAAGCTTGTATTGAACAATTTCTTCACCAAACTCAAATAAAACTGTGTCTGCCTTCTTATTTATTTTAAATCCACTCAGGAGAGACTGAAAATAAGCTTGTGGCATGTTTCCTTAAAAGACAGTAAATGCATGTAATTCAAGCATCTTTTTATTCTCGCAATCGCCTTTTCTCATCGAGAAAATGCTGTTTTGAAGCAATTTCTTTACCAAACTCAAATAAAACTGTGTGTGCCTTCTTATTTATTTTAAATCCACTCAGGAAAGACTGAAAATAAGCTTGTGGCATGTTTCCTTAAAAGACAGTAAATGCGTGTAATTCAAGCATCCTTTTACTATGTTTCTAAAAGCAATCGCCTTTTCTCAGCGAGAAAATGCTGTTTTGAAGCCAAGTTTGTATTGAACAATTTCTGCACCAAACTCAAATAAAACTGTATCTGCCTTCTTATTTAGCCTAAATCCACTCAGGAGAGACTGAAAATAAGCTTGTGGGATGTTTCCTTAAAAGACAGTAAATGCATGTAATTCATGCATCCTTTTATGCTCGCAATGGCCATTTCTCAGCGAGAAAATGCTGTTTTGAAGCAAAGCTTGTATTGAAAAATTTCTGCACCAAACTCAAATAAAACTGTGTATGCCTTCTTATTTAGCCTAAATCCACTCAGGAGAGACTGAAAATAAGCTTGTGGGATGTTTCCTTAAAAGACAGTAAATGCATGTAATTCAAGCATCCTTTAATGCTCGCAATCGCCTTTTCTCAGCGAGAAAATGCTGTTTTGAAGCCAAGATTGTATTGAACAATTTATGCACCAAACTCAAATAAAACTGTGTCTTCCTTCTTATTTAGCCTAAATACACTCAGGAGAAACTGAAAATAAGCTTGTGGGATGTTTCCTTAAAAGACAGTAAATGCATGTAATTCAAGCATCCTTTTATGCTCGCAATCTTCTTTTCTCAGCGAGAAAATGCTGTTTTGAAGCCAAGCTTGTATTGAACAATTTCTGCACCAAACTCCAATAAAACTGTGTCTGCCTTCTTATTTAGCCTAAATCCACTCAGAAGAACATATAAACAAGCTTGTGGGATGTTTCCTTAAAAAAGACAGTAAATCATGTAATTCAAGCATCCTTTTATGCTCGCAATCGCCTTTTCTCAGCGATGAAATGCTGTTTTGAAGCCAAGCTTGTATTGAACAATTTCTGCACCAAACTCAAATAAAACTGTGTCTGCCTTCTTATGTAGCTTAAATCCACTCAGGAAAGACTGAAAATAAGCTTGTGGCATGTTTCCTTAAAAGACAGTAAATGCATGTAATTCAAGCATCTTTTTATGCTCGCAATCGCCTTTTCTCAGCGAGAAAATGCTGTTTTGAAGCCAAGCTTGTATTGAACAATTTCTGCACCAAACTCAACTAAAACTGTGTCTGCCTTCTTATTTAGCCTTAATCCACTCAGCAGAACTAATAAATATGGTTGTGGGATGTTTCCTTAAAGACAGTAAATCATGTAATTCAAGCATCTTTTTTTGCTCGCAATCGCCTTTTGTCAGCGAGAAAATGCTGTTTTGAAGCCAAGCTTGTATTGAACAATTTATGCACCAAACTCAACTGAAACTGTGTCTGCCTTCTTATTTAGCCTAAATCCACTCAGAAGAACTAATAAATATGGGTGTGGGATGTTTCCTTAAAAGACAGTAAATGCATGTAATTCAAGCATCTTTTTATGCTCGCAATCGCCTTTTCTCAGCGAGAAAATGCTGTTTTGAAGCCAAGCTTGTATTGAACAATTTCTGCACCAAACTCAAATAAAACTGTGTCTGCCTTCTTATTTAGCCTAAATACACCCAGCAGAACATATAAACAAGCTTGTGGGATGTTTCCTTAAAAGACAGTAAATGCATGTAATTCAAGCATCTTTTATGCAGCAATCGCCTTTTCTCAGCGAGAAAATGCTGTTTTGAAGCCAAGCTTGTATTGAACAATTTCTGCACCAAACTCAAATTAAACTGTGTCTGCCTTCTTATTTAGCCTACATCCACTCAGCAGAACTAATAAATATGGTTGTGGGATGTTTCCTTAAAAGACAGTAAATGCATGTAATACAAGCATCTTTTTATGCTCATAATCGCCTTTTCTCAGCGAGAAAATGCTGTTTTGAAGCCAAGCTTGTATTGAACAATATCTGCACCAAACTCAATTAAAACTGTGTCTGCCTTCTTATTTAGCCTAAATCCACTCAGGAGAGACTGAAAATAAGCTTGTGGGATGTTTCCTTAAACTACAGTAAATGCATGTAATTCAAGCATCCTTTTTATGCTTGCAGTCGCCTTTTCTCAGCGAGAAAATGCTGTTTTGAAGCCAAGCTTGTTTTGAACCATTTCTGCACCAAACTCAAATAAAACTGTGTCTGCCTTCTTATTTAGCCTAAATCCACTCAGCAGAACATATAAACAAGCTTGTGGGATGTCTCCGTAAAAGACAGTAAATGCATGTAATTCACGCATCCTTTTATGCTCGCAATCGCCTTTTCTCAGCGAGAAAATGCTGTTTTGAAGCCAAGCTTGTATTAAACAATTTCTGCACCAAACTCAAATAAAACTGTGTCTGCCTTCTTATTTATCCTAAATCTACTCAGGAGAGACTGAAAATAAGCTTGTGGGATGTTTCCTTAAAAGACAATAAATGCATGTAATTCAAGCATCCTTTTACGCTCGCAATCGCCTTTTCTCAGCGAGAAAAAGCTGTTTTGAAGCCAAGCTTGTATTGAACAATTTCTGCACCAAACTCAAATAAAACTGTGTCTGCCTTCTTATTTAGCCTAAATACACCCAGCAGAACATATAAACAAGCTTGTGGGATGTTTCCTTAAAAGACAGTAAATGCATGTAATTCAAGCATCTTTTTATGCTCGCAATCGCCTTTTCTCAGCGAGAAAATGCTGTTTTGAAGCCAAGCTTGTATTGAACAATTTCTGCACCAAACTCAAATTAAACTGTGTCTGCCTTCTTATTTAGCCTACATCCACTCAGCAGAACTAATAAATATGGTTGTGGGATGTTTCCTTAAAAGACAGTAAATGCATGTAATACAAGCATCTTTTTATGCTCGCAATCGCCTTTTCTCAGCGAGAAAATGCTGTTTTGAAGCCAAGCTTGTATTGAACAATATCTGCACCAAACTCAATTAAAACTGTGTCTGCCTTCTTATTTAGCCTAAATCCACTCAGGAGAGACTGAAAATAAGCTTGTGGGATGTTTCCTTAAACTACAGTAAATGCATGTAATTCAAGCATCCTTTTTATGCTTGCAGTCGCCTTTTCTCAGCGAGAAAATGCTGTTTTGAAGCCAAGCTTGTTTTGAACCATTTCTGCACCAAACTCAAATAAAACTGTGTCTGCCTTCTTATTTAGCCTAAATCCACTCAGCAGAACATATAAACAAGCTTGTGGGATGTCTCCGTAAAAGACAGTAAATGCATGTAATTCACGCATCCTTTTATGCCCGCAATCGCCTTTTCTCAGCGAGAAAATGCTGTTTTGAAGCCAAGCTTGTATTAAACAATTTCTGCACCAAACTCAAATAAAACTGTGTCTGCCTTCTTATTTATCCTAAATCTACTCAGGAGAGACTGAAAATAAGCTTGTGGGATGTTTCCTTAAAAGACAATAAATGCATGTAATTCAAGCATCCTTTTACGCTCGCAATCGCCTTTTCTCAGCGAGAAAATGCTGTTTTGAAGCCAAGCTTGTATTGAACAATTTCTGCACCAAACTCAAATAAAACTGTTTCTGCCTTCTTATTTAGCCTAAATCCACTCAGCAGAACATATAAACAAGCTTGTGGGATGTTTCCTTAAAAGACAGTAAATGCACGTAATTCAAGCATCCTTTTATGCTCGCAATCGCCTTTTCTCAGAGAGAAAAAGCTGTTTTGAAGCCAAGCTTGTATTGAACAATTTCTGCACCAAACTCAAATAAAACTGTGTCTGCCTTCTGATCTAGCCTAAATCCACATTTAGGAGAAACTGAAAAAAAGCTTGTGGGATGTTTCCTTAAAAGACAGTAAATGCATGTGATTCAAGCATCCTTTTATGCTCGCAATCGCCTTTTCTCAGCGAGAAAAAGCTGTTTTGAAGCCAAGCTTGTATTGAACAATTTCTGCACCAAACTCAATTAAAAATGTGTCTGCCTTCTTATTTAGCCTAAATCCACTCAGCAGAAGTAATAAATATGGTTGTGGCATGTTTCCTTAAAAGACAGTAAATGCATGTAATTCAAGCATCCTTTTATGCTCGCAATCGCCTTTTCTCAGCGAGAAAATGCTGTTTTGAAGCCAAGCTTGTATTGAACAATTTATCCACCAAACTCAACTAAAACTGTGTCTGCCTTCTTATTTAGCCTAAATCCACTCAGCAGAACATATAAACAAGCTTGTGGGATGTTTCCTTAAAAGACAGTAAATGCATGTAATTCAAGCATCTTTTATGCTCAATCGCCTTTTCTCAGAGAGAAAAAGCTGTTTTGAAGCCAAGCTTGTATCTAACAATTTCTGCACCAAACTCAAATAAAACTGTGTGTGCCTTCTTATTTAGCTTAAATTCACTCAGGAAAGACTGAAAATAAGCTTGTGGCATTTTTCCTTAAAAGACAGTAAATGTATGTGATTCAAGCATCTTTTTTATTCTTCGCAATCGCCTTTTCTCAGCGAGAAAAAGCTGTTTTGAAGCCAAGCTTGTATTGAACAATTTCTGCACCAAACTCAATTAAAACTGTGTCTGCCTTCTTATTTAGCCTAAATCCAATGAGCAGAAGTAATAAATATGGTTGTGGGATGTTTCCTTAAAAGACAGTAAATGCATGTAATTCAAGCATTTTTTATGCTTGTAATCGCTTTTCTCAGCGAGAAAATGCTGTTTTGAAGCCAAGCTTGTATTGAAAAATTTCTGCACCAAACTCAAATTAAACCGTGTCTGCCTTCTTATTTAGCCTAAATCCACTCAGCAGAACATATAAACAAGCTTTTGGGATGTTTCCTTAAAAGACAGTAAATCATGTAATTCAAGCATCCCTTTATGCTCGCAATCGCATTTTCTCAGCGAGAAAATGTTGTTTTGAAGCCAAGCTTGTACTGAACAATTTCTTCACCAAACTCAAATAAAACTGTTTCTGCCTTCTTATTTAGTCTAAATCCACTCAGCAGAACTAATAAATATGGTTGTGGGATGTTTCCTTAAAAGACAGTAAATGCATGTAATTCAAGCATCTTTTTATTCTCGCAATCGCCTTTTCTCAGCGAGAAAATGTTGTTTACAAGCCGAGTTTGTATTGAACAATTTCTGCACCAAACTCAAATAAAACTGTATCTGCCTTCTTATTTAGCCTAAATCCACATTTAGGAGAGACTTAAAAAAAGCTTGTGGGATGTTTCCTTAAAAGACAGTAAATGCATGTGATTCAAGCATCCTTTTATGCTCGCAATCGCCTTTTCTCAGCGAGAAAATGTTGTTTTGAAGCCAAGCTTGTATTGAACAATTTCTGCACCAAACTCAAATAAAACTGTGTATGCCTTCTTATTTAGCCTAAATCCACTCAGCAGAACATATAAACAAGCTTGTGGGATGTTTCCTTAAAAGACAGTAAATGCATGTAATTCAACCATCCTTTTATTCTCGCAATCGCCTTTTCTCAGCGAGAAAAAGCTGTTTTCAAGCCAAGCTTGTATTGAACAATTTCTGCACCAAACTCAAATAAAACTGTGTCTGCCTTCTTATTTAGCCTAAATCCACTCAGCAGAACATATAAACAAGCTTGTGGGATGTTTCCTTAAAAGACAGTAAATGCATGTAATTCAAGCATCCTTTTATGCTCATAATCGCCTTTTCTCAGCGAGAAAATGCTGTTTTGAAGCAATTTCTTTCTGCACCAAACTCAAATAAAACTGTGTGTGCCTTCTTATTTATTTTAAATCCACTCAGGAAAGACTGAAAATAAGCTTGTGGCATGTTTCCTTAGAAGACAGTAAATGCGTGTAATTCAAGCATCCTTTTACTCGCAATCGCCTTTTCTCAGCGAGAAAATGCTGTTTTGAAGCCTAGCTTGTATTACAATTTCTGCACCAAACTCAAATAAAACTGTGTCTGCCTTCTTATTTAGCCTAAATCCACTCAGCAGAACTAATAAATGTGGTTGTGGGATTTTTCCTTAAAAGACAGTAAATGCATGTAATTCAAGCATCTTTTTATGCTCGCAATCGCCTTTTCTCAGCGAGAAAATGCTGTTTTGAAGCCAAGCTTGTATTGAACAATTTCTGCACCAAACTCAAATAAAACTGTGTCTGCCTTCTTATTTAGCCTAAATACACCCAGCAGAACATATAAACAAGCTTGTGGGATGTTTCCTTAAAAGACAGTAAATGCATGTAATTCAAGCATCTTTTTATGCTCGCAATCGCCTTTTCTCAGCGAGAAAATGCTGTTTTGAAGCCAAGCTTGTATTGAACAATTTCTGCACCAAACTCAAATTAAACTGTGTCTGCCTTCTTATTTAGCCTACATCCACTCAGCAGAACTAATAAATATGGTTGTGGGATGTTTCCTTAAAAGACAGTAAATGCATGTAATACAAGCATCTTTTATGCTCTCATAATCGCCTTTTCTCAGCGAGAAAATGCTGTTTTGAAGCCAAGCTTGTATTGAACAATATCTGCACCAAACTCAAATTAAACTGTGTCTGCCTTCTTATTTAGCCTAAATCCACTCAGCAGAAGTAATAAATATGGTTGTGGCATGTTTCCTTAAAAGACAGTAAATGCATGTAATTCAAGCATCCTTTTATGTTTAATCGCCTTTTCTCAGCGAGAAAATGCTGTTTTGAAGCCAAGCTTGTATTGAAAAATGTCTGCACCAAACTCAAATTAAACTGTGTCTGCCTTCTTATTTAGCCTAAATCCACTCAGCAGAACATATAAACAAGCTTTTGGGATGTTTCCTTAAAAGACAGTAAATCATGTAATTCAAGCATCTTTTTATGCTCGCAATTGCCTTTTCGCAGCGAGAAAATGCTGTTTTGAAGCCAAGCTTGTATTGAACAATTTCTTCACCAAACTCAAATAAAACTGTGTCTGCCTTCTTATTTATTTTAAATCCACTCAGGAGAGACTGAAAATAAGCTTGTGGCATGTTTCCTTAAAAGACAGTAAATGCATGTAATTCAAGCATCTTTTTATTCTCGCAATCGCCTTTTCTCATCGAGAAAATGCTGTTTTGAAGCAATTTCTTTACCAAACTCAAATAAAACTGTGTGTGCCTTCTTATTTATTTTAAATCCACTCAGGAAAGACTGAAAATAAGCTTGTGGCATGTTTCCTTAAAAGACAGTAAATGCGTGTAATTCAAGCATCCTTTTACTCTCGCAATCGCCTTTTCTCAGCGAGAAAATGCTGTTTTGAAGCCAAGTTTGTATTGAACAATTTCTGCACCAAACTCAAATAAAACTGTATCTGCCTTCTTATTTAGCCTAAATCCACTCAGGAGAGACTGAAAATAAGCTTGTGGGATGTTTCCTTAAAGACAGTAAATGCATGTAATTCATGCATCCTTTTATGCTCACTAATGGCCATTTCTCAGCGAGAAAATGCTGTTTTGAAGCAAAGCTTGTATTGAAAAATTTCTGCACCAAACTCAAATAAAACTGTGTATGCCTTCTTATTTAGCCTAAATCCACTCAGGAGAGACTGAAAATAAGCTTGTGGGATGTTTCCTTAAAAGACAGTAAATGCATGTAATTCAAGCATCCTTTAATGCTCGCAATCGCCTTTTCTCAGCGAGAAAATGCTGTTTTGAAGCCAAGATTGTATTGAACAATTTATGCACCAAACTCAAATAAAACTGTGTCTTCCTTCTTATTTAGCCTAAATACACTCAGGAGAAACTGAAAATAAGCTTGTGGGATGTTTCCTTAAAAGACAGTAAATGCATGTAATTCAAGCATCCTTTTATGCTCGCAATCTTCTTTTCTCAGCGAGAAAATGCTGTTTTGAAGCCAAGCTTGTATTGAACAATTTCTGCACCAAACTCCAATAAAACTGTGTCTGCCTTCTTATTTAGCCTAAATCCACTCAGAAGAACATATAAACAAGCTTGTGGGATGTTTCCTTAAAAGACAGTAAATCATGTAATTCAAGCATCCTTTTATGCTCGCAATCGCCTTTTCTCAGCGATGAAATGCTGTTTTGAAGCCAAGCTTGTATTGAACAATTTCTGCACCAAACTCAAATAAAACTGTGTCTGCCTTCTTATGTAGCTTAAATCCACTCAGGAAAGACTGAAAATAAGCTTGTGGCATGTTTCCTTAAAAGACAGTAAATGCATGTAATTCAAGCATCTTTTTATGCTCGCAATCGCCTTTTCTCAGCGAGAAAATGCTGTTTTGAAGCCAAGCTTGTATTGAACAATTTCTGCACCAAACTCAACTAAAACTGTGTCTGCCTTCTTATTTAGCCTTAATCCACTCAGCAGAACTAATAAATATGGTTGTGGGATGTTTCCTTAAAGACAGTAAATCATGTAATTCAAGCATCTTTTTTTGCTCGCAATCGCCTTTTGTCAGCGAGAAAATGCTGTTTTGAAGCCAAGCTTGTATTGAACAATTTATGCACCAAACTCAACTGAAACTGTGTCTGCCTTCTTATTTAGCCTAAATCCACTCAGAAGAACTAATAAATATGGGTGTGGGATGTTTCCTTAAAAGACAGTAAATGCATGTAATTCAAGCATCTTTTATGCTCATAATCGCCTTTTCTCAGCGAGAAAATGCTGTTTTGAAGCCAAGCTTGTATTGAACAATTTCTGCACCAAACTCAAATAAAACTGTGTCTGCCTTCTTATTTAGCCTAAATACACCCAGCAGAACATATAAACAAGCTTGTGGGATGTTTCCTTAAAAGACAGTAAATGCATGTAATTCAAGCATCTTTTATGCTTTGCAATCGCCTTTTCTCAGCGAGAAAATGCTGTTTTGAAGCCAAGCTTGTATTGAACAATTTCTGCACCAAACTCAAATTAAACTGTGTCTGCCTTCTTATTTAGCCTACATCCACTCAGCAGAACTAATAAATATGGTTGTGGGATGTTTCCTTAAAAGACAGTAAATGCATGTAATACAAGCATCTTTTTATGCTGCAATCGCCTTTTCTCAGCGAGAAAATGCTGTTTTGAAGCCAAGCTTGTATTGAACAATATCTGCACCAAACTCAATTAAAACTGTGTCTGCCTTCTTATTTAGCCTAAATCCACTCAGGAGAGACTGAAAATAAGCTTGTGGGATGTTTCCTTAAACTACAGTAAATGCATGTAATTCAAGCATCCTTTTTATGCTTGCAGTCGCCTTTTCTCAGCGAGAAAATGCTGTTTTGAAGCCAAGCTTGTTTTGAACCATTTCTGCACCAAACTCAAATAAAACTGTGTCTGCCTTCTTATTTAGCCTAAATCCACTCAGCAGAACATATAAACAAGCTTGTGGGATGTCTCCGTAAAAGACAGTAAATGCATGTAATTCACGCATCCTTTTATGCTCGCAATCGCCTTTTCTCAGCGAGAAAATGCTGTTTTGAAGCCAAGCTTGTATTAAACAATTTCTGCACCAAACTCAAATAAAACTGTGTCTGCCTTCTTATTTATCCTAAATCTACTCAGGAGAGACTGAAAATAAGCTTGTGGGATGTTTCCTTAAAAGACAATAAATGCATGTAATTCAAGCATCCTTTTACGCTCATAATCGCCTTTTCTCAGCGAGAAAAAGCTGTTTTGAAGCCAAGCTTGTATTGAACAATTTCTGCACCAAACTCAAATAAAACTGTGTCTGCCTTCTTATTTAGCCTAAATACACCCAGCAGAACATATAAACAAGCTTGTGGGATGTTTCCTTAAAAGACAGTAAATGCATGTAATTCAAGCATCTTTTTATGCTGCATAATCGCCTTTTCTCAGCGAGAAAATGCTGTTTTGAAGCCAAGCTTGTATTGAACAATTTCTGCACCAAACTCAAATTAAACTGTGTCTGCCTTCTTATTTAGCCTACATCCACTCAGCAGAACTAATAAATATGGTTGTGGGATGTTTCCTTAAAAGACAGTAAATGCATGTAATACAAGCATCTTTTTTATGCTCATAATCGCCTTTTCTCAGCGAGAAAATGCTGTTTTGAAGCCAAGCTTGTATTGAACAATATCTGCACCAAACTCAATTAAAACTGTGTCTGCCTTCTTATTTAGCCTAAATCCACTCAGGAGAGACTGAAAATAAGCTTGTGGGATGTTTCCTTAAACTACAGTAAATGCATGTAATTCAAGCATCCTTTTATGCTTGCAGTCGCCTTTTCTCAGCGAGAAAATGCTGTTTTGAAGCCAAGCTTGTTTTGAACCATTTCTGCACCAAACTCAAATAAAACTGTGTCTGCCTTCTTATTTAGCCTAAATCCACTCAGCAGAACATATAAACAAGCTTGTGGGATGTCTCCGTAAAAGACAGTAAATGCATGTAATTCACGCATCCTTTTATGCCGAATCGCCTTTTCTCAGCGAGAAAATGCTGTTTTGAAGCCAAGCTTGTATTAAACAATTTCTGCACCAAACTCAAATAAAACTGTGTCTGCCTTCTTATTTATCCTAAATCTACTCAGGAGAGACTGAAAATAAGCTTGTGGGATGTTTCCTTAAAAGACAATAAATGCATGTAATTCAAGCATCCTTTTACGCTCATAATCGCCTTTTCTCAGCGAGAAAATGCTGTTTTAAAGCCAAGCTTGTATTGAACAATTTCTGCACCAAACTCAAATAAAACTGTTTCTGCCTTCTTATTTAGCCTAAATCCACTCAGCAGAACATATAAACAAGCTTGTGGGATGTTTCCTTAAAAGACAGTAAATGCACGTAATTCAAGCATCCTTTTATGCTCATAATCGCCTTTTCTCAGAGAGAAAAAGCTGTTTTGAAGCCAAGCTTGTATTGAACAATTTCTGCACCAAACTCAAATAAAACTGTGTCTGCCTTCTGATCTAGCCTAAATCCACATTTAGGAGAAACTGAAAAAAAAAGCTTGTGGGATGTTTCCTTAAAAGACAGTAAATGCATGTGATTCAAGCATCCTTTTATGCTCATAATCGCCTTTTCTCAGCGAGAGAAAAAGCTGTTTTGAAGCCAAGCTTGTATTGAACAATTTCTGCACCAAACTCAATTAAAAATGTGTCTGCCTTCTTATTTAGCCTAAATCCACTCAGCAGAAGTAATAAATATGGTTGTGGCATGTTTCCTTAAAAGACAGTAAATGCATGTAATTCAAGCATCCTTTTATGCTCGCAATCGCCTTTTCTCAGCGAGAAAATGCTGTTTTGAAGCCAAGCTTGTATTGAACAATTTATCCACCAAACTCAACTAAAACTGTGTCTGCCTTCTTATTTAGCCTAAATCCACTCAGCAGAACATATAAACAAGCTTGTGGGATGTTTCCTTAAAAGACAGTAAATGCATGTAATTCAAGCATCTTTTTATGCTCGCAATCGCCTTTTCTCAGAGAGAAAAAGCTGTTTTGAAGCCAAGCTTGTATCTAACAATTTCTGCACCAAACTCAAATAAAACTGTGTGTGCCTTCTTATTTAGCTTAAATTCACTCAGGAAAGACTGAAAATAAGCTTGTGGCATTTTTCCTTAAAAGACAGTAAATGTATGTGATTCAAGCATCCTTTTATTCTCGCAATCGCCTTTTCTCAGCGAGAAAAAGCTGTTTTGAAGCCAAGCTTGTATTGAACAATTTCTGCACCAAACTCAATTAAAACTGTGTCTGCCTTCTTATTTAGCCTAAATCCAATGAGCAGAAGTAATAAATATGGTTGTGGGATGTTTCCTTAAAAGACAGTAAATGCATGTAATTCAAGCATTTTTTTATGCTTGCAATCGCCTTTTCTCAGCGAGAAAATGCTGTTTTGAAGCCAAGCTTGTATTGAAAAATTTCTGCACCAAACTCAAATTAAACCGTGTCTGCCTTCTTATTTAGCCTAAATCCACTCAGCAGAACATATAAACAAGCTTTTGGGATGTTTCCTTAAAAGACAGTAAATCATGTAATTCAAGCATCCCTTTATGCTCGCAATCGCATTTTCTCAGCGAGAAAATGTTGTTTTGAAGCCAAGCTTGTACTGAACAATTTCTTCACCAAACTCAAATAAAACTGTTTCTGCCTTCTTATTTAGTCTAAATCCACTCAGCAGAACTAATAAATATGGTTGTGGGATGTTTCCTTAAAAGACAGTAAATGCATGTAATTCAAGCATCTTTTATTTCGCAATCGCCTTTTCTCAGCGAGAAAATGTTGTTTACAAGCCGAGTTTGTATTGAACAATTTCTGCACCAAACTCAAATAAAACTGTATCTGCCTTCTTATTTAGCCTAAATCCACATTTAGGAGAGACTTAAAAAAAGCTTGTGGGATGTTTCCTTAAAAGACAGTAAATGCATGTGATTCAAGCATCCTTTTATGCTCATAATCGCCTTTTCTCAGCGAGAAAATGTTGTTTTGAAGCCAAGCTTGTATTGAACAATTTCTGCACCAAACTCAAATAAAACTGTGTATGCCTTCTTATTTAGCCTAAATCCACTCAGCAGAACATATAAACAAGCTTGTGGGATGTTTCCTTAAAAGACAGTAAATGCATGTAATTCAACCATCCTTTATTTCGCAATCGCCTTTTCTCAGCGAGAAAAAGCTGTTTTCAAGCCAAGCTTGTATTGAACAATTTCTGCACCAAACTCAAATAAAACTGTGTCTGCCTTCTTATTTAGCCTAAATCCACTCAGCAGAACATATAAACAAGCTTGTGGGATGTTTCCTTAAAAGACAGTAAATGCATGTAATTCAAGCATCCTTTTATGCTCGCAATCGCCTTTTCTCAGCGAGAAAATGCTGTTTTGAAGCAATTTCTTTACGAAACTCAAATAAAACTGTGTGTGCCTTCTTATTTATTTTAAATCCACTCAGGAAAGACTGAAAATAAGCTTGTGGCATGTTTCCTTAGAAGACAGTAAATGCGTGTAATTCAAGCATCCTTTTACTCTCGCAATCGCCTTTTCTCAGCGAGAAAATGCTGTTTTGAAGCCTAGCTTGTATTGAACAATTTCTGCACCAAACTCAAATAAAACTGTGTCTGCCTTCTTATTTAGCCTAAATCCACTCAGCAGAACTAATAAATGTGGTTGTGGGATTTTTCCTTAAAAGACAGTAAATGCATGTAATTCAAGCATCTTTTATGCTCAATGGCCATTTCTCAGCGAGAAAATGCTGTTTTGAAGCCAAGCTTGTATTGAAAAATTTCTGCACCAAACTCAAATAAAACTGTGTATGCCTTCTTATTTAGCCTAAATCCACTCAGGAGAGACTGAAAATAAGCTTGTGGGATGTTTCCTTAAAAGACAGTAAATGCATGTAATTCAAGCATCCTTTTATGCTCGCAATCGCATTTTCTCAGCGAGAAAATGTTGTTTTGAAGCCAAGCTTGTACTGAACAATTTCTTCACCAAACTCAAATAAAACTGTTTCTGCCTTCTTATTTAGTCTAAATCCACTCAGCAGAACTAATAAATATGGTTGTGGGATGTTTCCTTAAAAGACAGTAAATGCATGTAATTCAAGCATCTTTTTATTCTCGCAATCGCCTTTTCTCAGCGAGAAAATGCTGTTTTGAAGCCGAGTTTGTATTGAACAATTTCTGCACCAAACTCAAATAAAACTGTATCTGCCTTCTTATTTAGCCTAAATCCACATTTAGGAGAGACTTAAAAAAAGCTTGTGGCATGTTTCCTTAAAAGACAGTAAATGTATGTAATTCAAGCATCCTTTTATGCTCACAATCGCCTTTTCTCAGCGAGAAAATGCTATTTTGAAGCCAAGCTTGTATTGAACAATTTCTGCACCAAACTCAATTAAAACTGTGTCTGCCTTCTTATTTAGTGTAAATCCACTCAGCAGAACATATAAACAAGCTTGTGGGATGTTTCCTTAAAAGACAGTAAATGCATGTAATTCAACCATCCTTTTATTCTCGCAATCGCCTTTTCTCAGCGAGAAAAAGCTGTTTTCAAGCCAAGCTTGTATTGAACAATTTCTGCACCAAACTCAAATAAAACTGTGTGTGCCTTCTTATTTATTTTAAATCCACTCAGGAGAGACTGAAAATAAGCTTGTGGGATGTTTCCTTAAAAGACAGTAAATGCATGTAATTCATGCATCCTTTTATGCTCGCAATCGCCTTTTCTCAGCGAGAAAATGCTGTTTTGAAGCCAAGCTTGTATTGAAAAATGTCTGCACCAAACTCAAATTAAACTGTGTCTGCCTTCTTATTTAGCCTAAATCCACTCAGCAGAACATATAAACAAGCTTTTGGGATGTTTCCTTAAAAGACAGTAAATGCATGTAATTCAAGCATCTTTTTATGCTCGCAATGGCCATTTCTCAGCGAGAAAATGTTGTTTTGAAGCCAAGCTTGTATTTAAAAATTTCTGCACCAAACTCAAATAACACTGCCTTCTTATTTAGCCAAAATCCACTCAGGAGAGACTGAAAATAAGCTTTTGGGATGTTTCCTTAAAAGACAGTAAATGTATGTAATTCAAGCATCCTTTTATGCTCGCAATCGCCTTTTCTCAGCGAGAAAATGCTATTTTGAAGCCAAGCTTGTATTGAACAATTTCTGCACCAAACTCAATTATAACTGTGTCTGCCTTCTTATTTAGTGTAAATCCACTCAGCAGAACATATAAACAAGCTTGTGGGATGTTTCCTTAAAAGACAGTAAATGCATGTAATTCAAGCATCCTTTTATGCTCGCAATCGCATTTTCTCAGCGAGAAAATGCTGTTTTGAAGCCAAGCTTGTACTGAACAATTTCTTCACCAAACTCAAATAAAACTGTTTCTGCCTTCTTATTTAGCCTAAATCCACTCAGCAGAACTAATAAATATGGTTGTGGGATGTTTCCTTAAAAGACAGTAAATGCATGTAATTCAAGCATCCTTTTATGCTCGCAATCGCCTTTTCTCAGCGAGAAAATGCTGTTTTGAAGCCAAGCTTGTAGAACAATTTCTGCACCAAACTCAAATAAAACTGTGTCTGCCTTCTTATTTAGCCTAAATCCACTCAGCAGAAGTAATAAATATGGTTGTGGGATGTTTCCTTAAAAGACAGTAAATGCATGTAATTCAAGCATTTTTTTATGCTCGCAATGGCCATTTCTCAGCGAGAAAATGCTGTTTTGAAGCCAAGCTTGTATTGAAAAATTTCTGCACCAAACTCAAATAAAACTGTGTATGCCTTCTTAATTATCATAAATCCACTCAGGAGAGACTGAAAATAAGCTTGTGGGATGTTTCCTTAAAAGACAGTAAATGCATGTAATTCAAGCATCCTTTTATGCTCGCAATCGCATTTTCTCAGCGAGAAAATGTTGTTTTGAAGCCAAGCTTGTACTGAACAATTTCTTCACCAAACTCAAATAAAACTGTTTCTGCCTTCTTATTTAGTCTAAATCCACTCAGCAGAACTAATAAATATGGTTGTGGGATGTTTCCTTAAAAGACAGTAAATGCATGTAATTCAAGCATCTTTTTATTCTCGCAATCGCCTTTTCTCAGCGAGAAAATGCTGTTTTGAAGCCGAGTTTGTATTGAACAATTTCTGCACCAAACTCAAATAAAACTGTATCTGCCTTCTTATTTAGCCTAAATCCACATTTACGAGAGACTTAAAAAAAGCTTGTGGGATGTTTCCTTAAAAGACAGTAAATGCATGTGATTCAAGCATCCTTTTATGCTCATAATCGCCTTTTCTCAGCGAAAATGTTGTTTTGAAGCCAAGCTTGTATTGAACAATTTCTGCACCAAACTCAAATAAAACTGTGTATGCCTTCTTATTTAGCCTAAATCCACTCAGCAGAACATATAAACAAGCTTGTGGGATGTTTCCTTAAAAGACAGTAAATGCATGTAATTCAACCATCCTTTTTCGCTCGCAATCGCCTTTTCTCAGCGAGAAAATGCTGTTTTGAAGCCAAGCTTGTATTGAACAATTTCTGCACCAAACTCAAATAAAACTGTGTCTGCCTTCTTATTTAGCCTAAATCCACTCAGCAGAACTAATAAATATGGTTGTGGGATGTTTCCTTAAAAGACAGTAAATGCATGTAATTCAAGCATCTTTTTATGCTCGCAATTGCCTTTTCGCAGCGAGAAAATGCTGTTTTGAAGCCAAGTTTGTATTGAACAATTTCTGCACCAAACTCAAATAAAACTGTGTCTGCCTTCTTATTTAGCCTAAATCCACTCAGCAGAACTAATAAATATGGTTGTGGGATGTTTCCTTAAAAGACAGTAAATGCATGTAATTCAAGCATCTTTTTATGCTCGCAATTGCCTTTTCGCAGCGAGAAAATGCTGTTTTGAAGCCAAGTTTGTATTGAACAATTTCTGCACCAAACTCAAATAAAACTGTGTATGCCTTCTTATTTAGCCTAAATCCACTCAGCAGAACATATAAACAAGCTTGTGGGATGTTTCCTTAAAAGACAGTAAATGCATGTAATTCAAGCATCTTTTTATGCTCGCAATGGCCATTTCTCAGCGAGAAAATGCTTTTTTGAAGCCAAGCTTGTATTGAACAATTTCTGCACCAAACCCAAATAAAACTGTATCTGCCTTCTTATTTAGCCTAAATCCACATTTAGGAGAGACTTAAAAAAAGCTTGTGGGATGTTTCCTTAAAAGACAGTAAATGCATGTAATTCAAGCATCTTTTTATGTTCGCAATTGCCTTTTCTCAGCGAGAAAATGCTGTTTTGAAGCCAAGCTTGTATTGAACAATTTCTTCACCAAACTCAAATAAAACTGTGTCTGCCTTCTTATTTAGCCTAAATCCACTCAGCAGAACATATAAACAAGCTTGTGGGATGTTTCCTTAAAAGACAGTAAATGCATGTAATTCAAGCATCCTTTTATGCTCGCAATCGCCTTTTCTCAGCGAGAAAATGCTGTTTTGAAGCCAAGCTTGTATTGAACAATTTCTGCACCAAACTCAAATAAAACTGTGTCTGCCTTCTTATTTAGCCTAAATCCACTCAGCAGAACTAATAAATATGGTTGTGGGATGTTTCCTTAAAAGACAGTAAATGCATGTAATTCAAGCATCTTTTTATGCTCGCAATTGCCTTTTCGCAGCGAGAAAATGCTGTTTTGAAGCCAAGCTTGTATTGAACAATTTCTTCACCAAACTCAAATAAAACTGTGTCTGCCTTCTTATTTAGCCTAAATCCACTCAGCAGAACATATAAACAAGCTTGTGGGATGTTTCCTTAAAAGACAGTAAATGCATGTAATTCAAGCATCCTTTTTATGCTTTGCAATCGCCTTTTCTCAGCGAGAAAATGCTGTTTTGAAGCCAAGCTTGTATTGAACAATTTCTTTACCAAACTCAAATAAAACTGTGTGTGCCTTCTTATTTAGTCTAAATCCACTCAGGAGAGTCTGAAAATAAGTTTGTGGCATGTTTCCTTAAAAGACAGTAAATGCATGTAATTCAAGCATCTTTTTATGTTCGCAATTGTCTTTTCTCAGCGAGAAAATATTGTTTTGAAGCCAAGCTTGTATTGAACAATTTCTTCACCAAACTCAAATAAAACTGTGTCTGCCTTCTTATTTAGCCTAAATCCACTCAGCAGAACATATAAACAAGCTTGTGGGATGTTTCCTTAAAAGACAGTAAATGCATGTAATTCAAGCATCCTTTTATGCTCGCAATCGCCTTTTCTCAGCGAGAAAATGCTGTTTTGAAGCAATTTCTTTACCAAACTCAAATAAAACTGTGTGTGCCTTCTTATTTATTTTAAATCCACTCAGGAAAGACTGAAAATAAGCTTGTGGCATGTTTCCTTAGAAGACAGTAAATGCGTGTAATTCAAGCATCCTTTTACTCTCGCAATCGCCTTTTCTCAGCGAGAAAATGCTGTTTTGAAGCCAAGTTTGTATTGAACAATTTCTGCACCAAACTCAAATAAAACTGTATCTGCCTTCTTATTTAGCCTAAATCCACTCAGGAGAGACTGAAAATAAGCTTGTGGGATGTTTCCTTAAAGACAGTAAATGCATGTAATTCATGCATCCTTTTATGCTCGCAATGGCCATTTCTCAGCGAGAAAATGCTGTTTTGAAGCAAAGCTTGTATTGAAAAATTTCTGCACCAAACTCAAATAAAACTGTGTATGCCTTCTTATTTAGCCTAAATCCACTCAGGAGAGACTGAAAATAAGCTTGTGGGATGTTTCCTTAAAGACAGTAAATGCATGTAATTCATGCATCCTTTTATGCTCATAATGGCCATTTCTCAGCGAGAAAATGCTGTTTTGAAGCAAAGCTTGTATTGAAAAATTTCTGCACCAAACTCAAATAAAACTGTGTATGCCTTCTTATTTAGCCTAAATCCACTCAGGAGAGACTGAAAATAAGCTTGTGGGATGTTTCCTTAAAAGACAGTAAATGCATGTAATTCAAGCATCCTTTTTTATGCTATAATCGCCTTTTCTCAGCGAGAAAATGCTGTTTTGAAGCCAAGCTTGTATTGAACAATTTCTTCACCAAACTCAAATAAAACTGTGTATGCCTTCGTATTTAGCCTAAATCCATTCAGCAGAACATATAAACAAGCTTGTGGGATGTTTCCTTAAAAGACAGTAAATGCATGTAATTCAAGCATCTTTTTATGCTCGCAATCGCCTTTTCTCAGCGAGAAAATGCTGTTTTGAAGCCAAGCTTGTATTGAACAATTTCTTCACCAAACTCAAATAAAACTGTGTCTGCCTACTTATTTAGCCTAAATCCACTCAGCAGAACATATAAACAAGCTTGTGGGATGTTTCCTTAAAAGACAGTAAAATGCATGTAATTCAAGCATCCTTTTATGCTCGCAATCGCCTTTTCTCAGCGAGAAAATGGTGTTTTGAAGCCAAGCTTGTATTGAACAATTTCTGCACCAAACTCAAATAAAACTGTGTGTGCCTTCTTATTTAGCTTAAATCCACTCAGGAAAGACTGAAAATAAGCTTGTGGCATGTTTCCTTAAAAGACAGTAAATGCATGTAATTCATGCATCCTTTTATTCTCGTAATCGCCTTTTCTCAGCGAGAAAATGCTGTTTTGAAGCCAAGTTTGTATTGAACAATTTCTGCACCAAACTCAAATAAAACTGTGTATGCCTTCTTATTTAGCCTAAATCCACTCAGCAGAAGTAATAAATATGGTTGTGGGATGTTTCCTTAAAAGACAGTAAATGCATGTAATTCAAGCATCTTTTTATGCTCGCAATGGCCATTTCTCAGCGAGAAAATGTTGTTTTGAAGCCAAGCTTGTATTGAAAAATTTCTGCACCAAACTCAAATAAAACTGTGTCTGCCTTCTTATTTAGCCTAAATCCACTCAGGAGAGACTGAAAATAAGCTTGTGGCATGTTTCCTTAAAAGACAGTAAATGCATGTAATTCAAGCATCTTTTATGCTCGCAATGGCCATTTCTCAGCGAGAAAATGCTGTTTTGAAGCCAAGCTTGTATTGAAAAATTTCTGCACCAAACTCAAATAAAACTGTGTCTGCCTTCTTATTTAGCCAAAATCCACTCAGGAGAGACTGAAAATAAGCTTTTGGGATGTTTCCTTAAAAGACAGTAAATGCATGTAATTCAAGCATCCTTTTATGCTCGCAATCGCATTTTCTCAGCGAGAAAATGCTGTTTTAAAAGCCAAGCTTGTACTGAACAATTTCTTCACCAAACTCAAATAAAACTGTTTCTGCCTTCTTATTTAGCCTAAATCCACTCAGCAGAACTAATAAATATGGTTGTGGGATGTTTCCTTAAAAGACAGTAAATGCATGTAATTCAAGCATCTTTTTATGCTCGCAATGGCCATTTCTCAGCGAGAAAATGCTGTTTTGAAGCCAAGCTTGTATTTAAAAATTTCTGCACCAAACTCAAATAAAACTGTGTCTGCCTCCTTATTTAGCCAAAATCCACTCAGGAGAGACTGAAAATAAGCTTTTGGGATGTTTCCTTAAAAGACAGTAAATGTATGTAATTCAAGCATCCTTTTATGCTCGCAATCGCCTTTTCTCAGCGAGAAAATGCTATTTTGAAGCCAAGCTTGTATTGAACAATTTCTGCACCAAACTCAATTAAAACTGTGTCTGCCTTCTTATTTATTGTAAATCCACTCAGCAGAACTTATAAACAAGCTTGTGGGATGTTTCCTTAAAAGACAGTAAATGCATGTAATTCAAGCATCCTTTTATGCTCGCAATCGCATTTTCTCAGCGAGAAAATGCTGTTTTGAAGCCAAGCTTGTACTGAACAATTTCTTCACCAAACTCAAATAAAACTGTTTCTGCCTTCTTATTTAGCCTAAATCCACTCAGCAGAACTAATAAATATGGTTGTGGGATGTTTCCTTAAAAGACAGTAAATGCATGTAATTCAAGCATCCTTTTACGCTGGCAATTGCCTTTTCTCAGCGAGAAAATGCTGTTTTGAAGCCAAGCTTGTATTGAACAATTTCTGCACCAAACTCAATTAAAACTGTGTCTGCCTTCTTATTTATTGTAAATCCACTCAGCAGAACATATAAACAAGCTTGTGGGATGTTTCCTTAAAAGACAGTAAATGCATGTAATTCAAGCATCCTTTTATGCTCGCAATCGCATTTTCTCAGCGAGAAAATTCTGTTTTGAAGCCAAGCTTGTACTGAACAATTTCTTCACCAAACTCAAATAAAACTGTGTCTGCCTTCTTATTTAGCCAAAATCCACTCAGGAGAGACTGAAAATAAGCTTTTGGGATGTTTCCTTAAAAGACAGTAAATGTATGTAATTCAAGCATCCTTTTATGCTCGCAATCGCCTTTTCTCAGCGAGAAAATGCTATTTTGAAGCCAAGCTTGTATTGAACAATTTCTGCACCAAACTCAATTAAAACTGTGTCTGCCTTCTTATTTAGTGTAAATCCACTCAGCAGAACATATAAACAAGCTTGTGGGATGTTTCCTTAAAAGACAGTAAATGCATGTAATTCTAGCATCGTTTTATTCTCGCAATCGCCTTTTCTCAGCGAGAAAATGCTGTTTTGAAGCCAAGCTTGTATTGAACAATTTCTGCACCAAACTCAAATAAAACTGTGTCTGCCTTCTTATTTAGCCCAAATCCACTCAGCAGAACTAATTAATATGGTTGTGGCATGTTTCCTTAAAAGACAGTAAATCATGTAATTCAAGCATCCTTTTATGCTCGCAATTGCCTTTTCTCAGCGAGAAAATGCTGTTTTGAAGCCAAGCTTGTATTGAACAATTTCTGCACCAAACTCAAATAAAACTGTGTCTGCCTTCTGATCTAGCCTAAATCCACATTTAGGAGAGACTGAAAAAAAGCTTGTGGGATGTTTCCTTAAAAGACAGTAAATGCATGTGATTCAAGCATCCTTTTATGCTCGCAATCGCCTTTTCTCAGCGAGAAAATGCTGTTTTGAAGCCAAGCTTGTATTGAACAATTTCTGCACCAAACTCAATTAAAACTGTGTCTGCCTTCTTATTTATTGTAAATCCACTCAGCAGAACATATAAACAAGCTTGTGGGATGTTTCCTTAAAAGACAGTAAATGCATGTAATTCAAGCATCCTTTTATGCTCGCAATCGCATTTTCTCAGCGAGAAAATGCTGTTTTGAAGCCAAGCTTGTACTGAACAATTTCTTCACCAAACTCAAATAAAACTGTTTCTGCCTTCTTATTTAGCCTAAATCCACTCAGCAGAACTAATAAATATGGTTGTGGGATGTTTCCTTAAAAGACAGTAAATGCATGTAATTCAAGCATGTTCTGCTGAGTGGATTTTTCGCTAAATAAGAAGGCATACACAGTTTTATTTGAGTTTGGTGCAGAAATTGTTCAATACAAGCTTGGCTTCAAAACAGCATTTTCTCGCTGAGAAAAGGCGACTGCGAGAATAAAAAGATGCTTGAATTACATGCATTTACTGTCTTTTAAGGAAACATCCCACAAGCTTTTTAAGTCTCTCCTAAATGTGGATTTAGGCTAAATAAGAAGGCAGATACAGTTTTATTTGAGTTTGGTGCAGAAATTGTTCAATACAAGCTTGGCTTCAAAACAGCATTTTCTCGCTGAGAGAAAAGGCGATTTGCGAGCATAAAAGATGCTTGAATTACATGCATTTACTGTCTTTTAAGGAAACATGCCACAAGCTTATTTTCAGTCTTTCCTGAGTGGATTTAGGCTAAATAAGAAGGCATACACAGTTTTATTTGAGTTTGGTGCAGAAATTGTTCAATACAAGCTTGGTTTCAAAACAGCATTTTCTCGCTGAGAAAAGGCGATTTGAGAATAAAAACATGCTTGAATTACATGCATTTACTGTCTTTTAAGGAAACATGCCACAACCATATTTATTAGTTCTGCTGAGTGGATTTAGGCTAAATAAGAAGGCAGACACAGTTTTATTTGAGTTTGGTGCAGAAATTGTTCAATACAAGCTTGGCTTCAAAACAGCTTTTTCTCGCTGAGAAAAGGCGATTGCAGAATAAAAGGATGCTTGAATTACATGCATTTACTGTCTTTTAAGGAAACATCCCACAACCATATTTATTAGTTCTGCTGAGTGGATTTAGGCTAAATAAGAAGGCAGACACAGTTTTATTTGAGTTTGGTGCAGAAATTGTTCAATACAAGCCTGGCTTTAAAACAGCATTTTCTCGCTGAGAAAAAGCGATTGCGAGGATAAAAGGATGCTTGAATTATTTACTGTCTTTTAAGGAAACATCCCACAACCATATTTATTAGTTCTGCTGAGTGGATTTAGGCTAAATAAGAAGGCAGACACAGTTTTATTTGAGTTTGGTGCAGAAATTGTTCAATACAAGCTTGGCTTCAAAACAGCATTGTCTCGCTGAGAAAAGGCGATTGCGAGCATAAAAGGATGCTTGAATTATTTACTGTCTTTTAAGGAAACATCCCACAAGCTTGTTTATATGTTCTTCTGAGTGGATTTAGGCTAAATAATAAGGCAGACACAGTTTTATTTGAGTTTGGTGCAGAAATTGTTCAATACAAGCTTGGTTTAAAACAGCATTTTCTCGCTGAGAAAAGGCGATTTGAGCATAAAAGGATGCTTGAATTACATGCATTTACTGTCTTTTAAGGAAACATCCCACAAGCTTATTTTCAGTCTCTCCTGAGTGGATTTTGGCTAAATAAGAAGGCAGACACAGTTTTATTTGAGTTTGGTGCAGAAATTGTTCAATACAAGCTTGGCTTCAAAACAGCATTTTCTCGCTGAGAAAAGGCGATTGTGAGCATAAAAGGATGCTTGAATTACATGCATTTACTGTCTTTTAAGGAAACATCCCACAAGCTTGTTTATATGTTCTGCTGAGTGGATTTAGGCTAAATAAGAAGGCAGACACAGTTTTATTTGAGTTTGGTGAAGAAATTGTTCAATACAAGCTTGGCTTCAAAACAGCATTGTCTCGCTGAGAAAAGGCGATTGCGAGCATAAAAGGATGCTTGAATTACATGCATTTACTGTCTTTTAAGGAAACATGCCACAAGCTTATTTTCAGTCTTTCCTGAGTGGATTTAGGCTAAATAAGAAGGCAGACACAGTTTTATTTGAGTTTGGTGCAGAAATTGTTCAATACAAGCTTGGCTTCAAAACAGCATTGTCTCGCTGAGAAAAGGCGATTGCGAGCATAAAAGGATGCTTGAATTATTTACTGTCTTTTAAGGAAACATCCCACAAGCTTGTTTATATGTTCTTCTGAGTGGATTTAGGCTAAATAATAAGGCAGACACAGTTTTATTTGAGTTTGGTGCAGAAATTGTTCAATACAAGCTTGGCTTCAAAACAGCATTTTCTCGCTGAGAAAAGGCGATTGCGAGCATAAAAGGATGCTTGAATTACATGCATTTACTGTCTTTTAAGGAAACATCCCACAAGCTTATTTTCAGTCTCTCCTGAGTGTATTTAGGATAAATAAGAAGGCAGACACAGTTTTATTTGAGTTTGGTGCAGAAATTGTTCAATACAAGCTTGGCTTCAAAACAGCATTGTCTCGCTGAGAAAAGGTGATTATGAGCATAAAAGGATGCTTGAATTACATGCATTTACTGTCTTTTAAGGAAACATGCCACAACCATATTTATTAGTTCTGCTGAGTGGATTTAGGCTAAATAAGAAGGCAGACACAGTTTTATTTGAGTTTGGTGCAGAAATTGTTCAATACAAGCCTGGTTTAAAACAGCATTTTCTCGCTGAGAAAAGGCGATTGCGAGGATAAAAGGATGCTTGAATTATTTACTGTCTTTTAAGGAAACATCCCACAAGCTTGTTTATATGTTCTTCTGAGTGGATTTAGGCTAAATAATAAGGCAGACACAGTTTTATTTGAGTTTGGTGCAGAAATTGTTCAATACAAGCTTGGCTTCAAAACAGCATTTTCTCGCTGAGAAAAGGCGATTGCGAGCATAAAAGGATGCTTGAATTACATGCATTTACTGTCTTTTAAGGAAACATCCCACAACCATATTTATTAGTTCTGCTGAGTGGATTTAGGCTAAATAAGAAGGCAGACACAGTTTTATTTGAGTTTGGTGCAGAAATTGTTCAATACAAGCTTGGCTTCAAAACAGCATTTTCTCGCTGAGAAAAGGCGATTGCGAGCATAAAAGATGCTTGAATTACATGCATTTACTGTCTTTTAAGGAAACATGCCACAAGCTTATTTTCAGTCTTTCCTGAGTGGATTTAGGCTAAATAAGAAGGCAGACACAGTTTTATTTGAGTTTGGTGCAGAAATTGTTCAATACAAGCTTGGCTTCAAAACAGCATTTTCTCGCTGAGAAAAGGCGATTATGAGCATAAAAGGATGCTTGAATTACATGCATTTACTGTCTTTTAAGGAAACATCCCACAACCATATTTATTAGTTCTGCTGAGTGGATTTAGTCTAAATAAGAAGGTAGACACAGTTTTAATTGAGTTTGGTGCAGAAATTGTTCAATACAGCTTGGCTTCAAAACAGCATTGTCTCGCTGAGAAAAGGCGATTGCGAGCATAAAAGGATGCTTGAATTACATGCATTTACTGTCTTTTAAGGAAACATGCCACAAGCTTATTTTCAGTCTTTCCTGAGTGGATTTAGGCTAAATAAGAAGGCAGACACAGTTTTATTTGAGTTTGGTGCAGAAATTGTTCAATACAAGCTTGGCTTCAAAACAGCATTTTCTCGCTGAGAAAAGGCGATTTGAGCATAAAAGATGCTTGAATTACATGCATTTACTGTCTTTTAAGGAAACATGCCACAACCATATTTATTAGATCTGCTGAGTGGATTTAGGCTAAATAAGAAGGCAGACACAGTTTTATTTGAGTTTGGTGCAGAAATTGTTCAATACAAGCTTGGCTTCAAAACAGCATTGTCTCGCTGAGAAAAGGCGATTGCGAGCATAAAAGGATGCTTGAATTACATGCATTTACTGTCTTTTAAGGAAACATGCCACAACCATATTTATTAGTTCTGCTGAGTGGATTTAGGCTAAATAAGAAGGCAGACACAGTTTTATTTGAGTTTGGTGCAGAAATTGTTCAATACAAGCCTGGCTTCAAAACAGCATTTTCTCGCTGAGAAAAGGCGATTGCGAGCATAAAAGGATGCTTGAATTACATGCATTTACTGTCTTTTAAGGAAACATCCCACAAGCTTGTTTATATGTTCTGCTGAGTGGATTTAGGCTAATAAGAAGGCAGACACAGTTTTATTTGAGTTTGGTGAAGAAATTGTTCAATACAAGCTTGGCTTCAAAACAGCATTGTCTCGCTGAGAAAAGGCGATTATGAGCATAAAAGGATGCTTGAATTACATGCATTTACTGTCTTTTAAGGAAACATGCCACAAGCTTATTTTCAGTCTTTCCTGAGTGGATTTAGGCTAAATAAGAAGGTAGACACAGTTTTATTTGAGTTTGGTGCAGAAATTGTTCAATACAAGCTTGGCTTCAAAACAGCATTGTCTCGCTGAGAAAAGGCGATTGCGAGCATAAAAGGATGCTTGAATTATTTACTGTCTTTTAAGGAAACATCCCACAAGCTTGTTTATATGTTCTTCTGAGTGGATTTAGGCTAAATAATAAGGCAGACACAGTTTTATTTGAGTTTGGTGCAGAAATTGTTCAATACAAGCTTGGCTTCAAAACAGCATTTTCTCGCTGAGAAAAGGCGATTGCGAGCATAAAAGGATGCTTGAATTACATGCATTTACTGTCTTTTAAGGAAACGTCCCACAAGCTTATTTTCAGTCTCTCCTGAGTGGATTTACGCTAAATAAGAAGGCAGACACAGTTTTATTTGAGTTTGGTGCAGAAATTGTTCAATACAAGCTTGGCTTCAAAACAGCATTTTCTCGCTGAGAAAAGGCGATTGCGAGCATAAAAGATGCTTGAATTACATGCATTTACTGTCTTTTAAGGAAACATGCCACAACCATATTTATTAGTTCTGCTGAGTGGATTTAGGCTAAATAAGAAGGCAGACACAGTTTTATTTGAGTTTGGTGCAGAAATTGTTCAATACAAGCTTGGCTTCAAAACAGCATTTTCTCGCTGAGAAAAGGCGATTATGAGCATAAAAGGATGCTTGAATTACATGCATTTACTGTCTTTTAAGGAAACATCCCACAACCATATTTATTAGTTCTGCTGAGTGGATTTAGTCTAAATAAGAAGGTAGACACAGTTTTAATTGAGTTTGGTGCAGAAATTGTTCAATACAGCTTGGCTTCAAAACAGCATTGTCTCGCTGAGAAAAGGCGATTGCGAGCATAAAAGGATGCTTGAATTACATGCATTTACTGTCTTTTAAGGAAACATGCCACAAGCTTATTTTCAGTCTTTCCTGAGTGGATTTAGGCTAAATAAGAAGGCAGACACAGTTTTATTTGAGTTTGGTGCAGAAATTGTTCAATACAAGCTTGGCTTCAAAACAGCATTTTCTCGCTGAGAAAAGGCGATTGCGAGCATAAAAGGATGCTTGAATTACATGCATTTACTGTCTTTTAAGGAAACATGCCACAACCATATTTATTAGATCTGCTGAGTGGATTTAGGCTAAATAAGAAGTCAGACACAGTTTTATTTGAGTTTGGTGCAGAAATTGTTCAATACAAGCTTGGCTTCAAAACAGCATTGTCTCGCTGAGAAAAGGTGATTATGAGCATAAAAGGATGCTTGAATTACATGCATTTACTGTCTTTTAAGGAAACATGCCACAACCATATTTATTAGTTCTGCTGAGTGGATTTAGGCTAAATAAGAAGGCAGACACAGTTTTATTTGAGTTTGGTGCAGAAATTGTTCAATACAAGCCTGGCTTCAAAACAGCATTTTCTCGCTGAGAAAAGGCGATTGCGAGGATAAAAGGATGCTTGAATTATTTACTGTCTTTTAAGGAAACATCCCACAAGCTTGTTTATATGTTCTTCTGAGTGGATTTAGGCTAAATAATAAGGCAGACACAGTTTTATTTGAGTTTGGTGCAGAAATTGTTCAATACAAGCTTGGCTTCAAAACAGCATTTTCTCGCTGAGAAAAGGCGATTGAGCATAAAAGGATGCTTGAATTACATGCATTTACTGTCTTTTAAGGAAACATGCCACAACCATATTTATTAGTTCTGCTGAGTGGATTTAGGCTAAATAAGAAGGCAGACACAGTTTTATTTGAGTTTGGTGCAGAAATTGTTCAATACAAGCCTGGCTTCAAAACAGCATTTTCTCGCTGAGAAAAGGCGATTGCGAGGATAAAAGGATGCTTGAATTATTTACTGTCTTTTAAGGAAACATCCCACAAGCTTGTTTATATGTTCTTCTGAGTGGATTTAGGCTAAATAATAAGGCAGACACAGTTTTATTTGAGTTTGGTGCAGAAATTGTTCAATACAGCTTGGCTTCAAAACAGCATTGTCTCGCTGAGAAAAGGCGATTGCGAGCATAAAAGGATGCTTGAATTACATGCATTTACTGTCTTTTAAGGAAACATGCCACAACCATATTTATTAGTTCTGCTGAGTGGATTTAGGCTAAATAAGAAGGCAGACACAGTTTTATTTGAGTTTGGTGCAGAAATTGTTCAATACAAGCCTGGTTTCAAAACAGCATTTTCTCGCTGAGAAAAGGCGATTGCGAGGATAAAAGGATGCTTGAATTATTTACTGTCTTTTAAGGAAACATCCCACAAGCTTGTTTATATGTTCTTCTGAGTGGATTTAGGCTAAATAATAAGGCAGACACAGTTTTATTTGAGTTTGGTGCAGAAATTGTTCAATACAAGCTTGGCTTCAAAACAGCATTTTCTCGCTGAGAAAAGGCGATTGCGAGCATAAAAGATGCTTGAATTACATGCATTTACTGTCTTTTAAGGAAACATGCCACAAGCTTATTTTCAGTCTTTCCTGAGTGGATTTAGGCTAAATAAGAAGGCAGACACAGTTTTATTTGAGTTTGGTGCAGAAATTGTTCAATACAAGCTTGGCTTTAAAACAGCATTTTCTCGCTGAGAAAAGGCGATTATGAGCAAAAAGATGCTTGAATTACATGCATTTACTGTCTTTTAAGGAAACATGCC
Organism: Channa striata; assembly: GCA_033026295.1. Lineage (NCBI taxonomy): Eukaryota > Metazoa > Chordata > Actinopteri > Anabantiformes > Channidae > Channa > Channa striata. The sequence continues at coordinate 201,845 of CM065181.1, read as the reverse complement.
ACAACCATATTTATTAGTTCTGCTGAGTGGATTTAGGCTAAATAAGAAGGCAGACACAGTTTTATTTGAGTTTGGTGCAGAAATTGTTCAATACAAGCTTGGCTTCAAAACAGCATTTTCTCGCTGAGAAAAGGCGATTATGAGCATAAAAGGATGCTTGAATTACATGCATTTACTGTCTTTTAAGGAAACATCCCACAACCATATTTATTAGTTCTGCTGAGTGGATTTAGTCTAAATAAGAAGGTAGACACAGTTTTAATTGAGTTTGGTGCAGAAATTGTTCAATACAGCTTGGCTTCAAAACAGCATTGTCTCGCTGAGAAAAGGCGATTGCGAGCATAAAAGGATGCTTGAATTACATGCATTTACTGTCTTTTAAGGAAACATGCCACAAGCTTATTTTCAGTCTTTCCTGAGTGGATTTAGGCTAAATAAGAAGGCAGACACAGTTTTATTTGAGTTTGGTGCAGAAATTGTTCAATACAAGCTTGGCTTCAAAACAGCATTTTCTCGCTGAGAAAAGGCGATTGCGAGCATAAAAGATGCTTGAATTACATGCATTTACTGTCTTTTAAGGAAACATGCCACAACCATATTTATTAGATCTGCTGAGTGGATTTAGGCTAAATAAGAAGGCAGACACAGTTTTATTTGAGTTTGGTGCAGAAATTGTTCAATACAAGCTTGGCTTCAAAACAGCATTGTCTCGCTGAGAAAAGGCGATTGCGAGCATAAAAGGATGCTTGAATTACATGCATTTACTGTCTTTTAAGGAAACATGCCACAACCATATTTATTAGTTCTGCTGAGTGGATTTAGGCTAAATAAGAAGGCAGACACAGTTTTATTTGAGTTTGGTGCAGAAATTGTTCAATACAAGCCTGGCTTCAAAACAGCATTTTCTCGCTGAGAAAAGGCGATTGCGAGCATAAAAGGATGCTTGAATTATTTACTGTCTTTTAAGGAAACATCCCACAAGCTTGTTTATATGTTCTTCTGAGTGGATTTAGGCTAAATAATAAGGCAGACACAGTTTTATTTGAGTTTGGTGCAGAAATTGTTCAATACAAGCTTGGCTTCAAAACAGCATTGTCTCGCTGAGAAAAGGCGATTGCTTGGCTTCAAAACAGCATTTTCTCGCTGGGAAAAGGCGATTGCGAGCATAAAAGATGCTTGAATTACATGCATTTACTGTCTTTTAAGGAAACATGCCACAACCATATTTATTAGTTCTGCTGAGTGGATTTAGGCTAAATAAGAAGGCAGACACAGTTTTATTTGAGTTTGTTGCAGAAATTGTTCAATACAAGCTTGGCTTCAAAACAGCTTTTTCTCGCTGAGAAAAGGCGATTGCAGAATAAAAGGATGCTTGAATTACATGCATTTACTGTCTTTTAAGGAAACATCCCACAACCATATTTATTAGTTCTGCTGAGTGGATTTAGGCTAAATAAGAAGGCAGACACAGTTTTATTTGAGTTTGGTGCAGAAATTGTTCAATACAAGCCTGTCTTCAAAACAGCATTTTCTCGCTGAGAAAAAGCGATTGCGAGGATAAAAGGATGCTTGAATTATTTACTGTCTTTTAAGGAAACATCCCACAAGCTTGTTTATATGTTCTTCTGAGTGGATTTATGCTAAATAAGAAGGCAGACACAGTTTTATTTGAGTTTGGTGCAGAAATTGTTCAATACAAGCTTGGCTTCAAAACAGCATTGTCTCGCTGAGAAAAGGCGATTGCGAGCATAAAAAGATGCTTGAATTATTTACTGTCTTTTAAGGAAACATCCCACAAGCTTGTTTATATGTTCTTCTGAGTGGATTTAGGCTAAATAATAAGGCAGACACAGTTTTATTTGAGTTTGGTGCAGAAATTGTTCAATACAAGCTTGGCTTCAAAACAGCATTTTCTCGCTGAGAAAAGGCGATTGCGAGCATAAAAGGATGCTTGAATTACATGCATTTACTGTCTTTTAAGGAAACATGCCACAACCATATTAATTAGTTCTGCTGAGTGGATTTAGGCTAAATAAGAAGGCAGACACAGTTTTAGTTGAGTTTGGTGCATAAATTGTTCAATACAAGCTTGGCTTCAAAACAGCATTTTCTCGCTGAGAAAAGGCGATTGCGAGCATAAAAGGATGCTTGAATTACATGCATTTACTGTCTTTTAAGGAAACATCCCACAAGCTTATTTTCAGTCTCTCCGAGTGGATTTAGGCTAAATAAGAAGGCAGACACAGTTTTAGTTGAGTTTGGTGCATAAATTGTTCAATACAAGCTTGGCTTCAAAACAGCATTTTCTCGCTGAGAAAAGGCGATTATGAGCATTAAAGGATGCTTGAATTACATACATTTACTGTCTTTTAAAGTAAAAACATCCCACAAGCTTATTTTCAGTCTCTCCTGAGTAGATTTAGGATAAATAAGAAGGCAGACACAGTTTTATTTGAGTTTGGTGCAGAAATTGTTTAATACAAGCTTGGCTTCAAAACAGCATTTTCTCGCTGAGAAAAGGGGATTGCGAGCATTAAAGGATGCTTGAATCACATGCATTTACTGTCTTTTAAGGAAACATCCCACAACCATATTCATTAGTTCTGCTGAGTGGATTTAGGCTAAATAAGAAGGCAGACACAGTTTTATTTGAGTTTGGTGCAGAAATTGTTCAATACAAGCTTGGCTTCAAAACAGCATTTTCTCGCTGAGAAAAGGCGATTGCGAGCATAAAAGATGCTTGAATTACATGCATTTACTGTCTTTTAAGGAAACATGCCACAAGCTTATTTTCAGTCTTTCCTGAGTGGATTTAGGCTAAATAAGAAGGCAGACACAGTTTTATTTGAGTTTGGTGCAGAAATTGTTCAATACAAGCTTGGCTTCAAAAGAGCATTGTCTCGCTGAGAAAAGGCGATTGCGAGCATAAAAGGATGCTTGAATTACATGCATTTACTGTCTTTTAAGGAAACATGCCACAAGCTTATTTTCAGTCTTTCCTGAGTGGATTTAGGCTAAATAAGAAGGCAGACACAGTTTTATTTGAGTTTGGTGCAGAAATTGTTCAATACAAGCTTGGCTTCAAAACAGCATTGTCTCGCTGAGAAAAGGCGATTGCGAGCATAAAAGGATGCTTGAATTACATGCATTTACTGTCTTTTAAGGAAACATGCCACAAGCTTATTTATTAGTTCTGCTGAGTGGATTTAGGCTAAATAAGAAGGCAGACACAGTTTTATTTGAGTTTGGTGCAGAAATTGTTCAATACAAGCTTGGCTTCAAAACAGCTTTTTCTCGCTGAGAAAAGGCGATTGCAGAATAAAAGGATGCTTGAATTACATGCATTTACTGTCTTTTAAGGAAACATCCACAACCATATTTATTAGTTCTGCTGAGTGGATTTAGGCTAAATAAGAAGGCAGACACAGTTTTATTTGAGTTTGGTGCAGAAATTGTTCAATACAAGCTTGGCTTCAAAACAGCATTGTCTCGCTGAGAAAAGGCGATTGCGAGCATAAAAGGATGCTTGAATTACATGCTTACTGTCTTTTAAGGAAACATGCCACAAGCTTATTTTCAGTCTTTCCTGAGTGGATTTAGGCTAAATAAGAAGGCAGACACAGTTTTATTTGAGTTTGGTGCAGAAATTGTTCAATACAAGCTTGGCTTCAAAACAGCATTGTCTCGCTGAGAAAAGGCGATTGCGAGCATAAAAGGATGCTTGAATTATTTACTGTCTTTTAAGGAAACATCCCACAAGCTTGTTTATATGTTCTTCTGAGTGGATTTAGGCTAAATAATAAGGCAGACACAGTTTTATTTGAGTTTGGTGCAGAAATTGTTCAATACAAGCTTGGCTTCAAAACAGCATTGTCTCGCTGAGAAAAGGCGATTGCTTGGCTTCAAAACAGCATTTTCTCGCTGAGAAAAGGCGATTGCGAGCATAAAAGATGCTTGAATTACATGCATTTACTGTCTTTTAAGGAAACATGCCACAACCATATTTATTAGATCTGCTGAGTGGATTTAGGCTAAATAAGAAGGCAGACACAGTTTTATTTGAGTTTGGTGCAGAAATTGTTCAATCCAAGCTTGGCTTCAAAACAGCATTGTCTCGCTGAGAAAAGGCGATTGCGAGCATAAAAGGATGCTTGAATTACATGCATTTACTGTCTTTTAAGGAAACATGCCACAACCATATTTATTAGATCTGCTGAGTGGATTTAGGCTAAATAAGAAGGCAGACACAGTTTTATTTGAGTTTGGTGCAGAAATTGTTCAATACAAGCTTGGCTTCAAAACAGCATTGTCTCGCTGAGAAAAGGCGATTGCGAGAATAAAAACATGCTTGAATTACATGCATTTACTGTCTTTTAAGGAAACATGCCACAACCATATTTATTAGATCTGCTGAGTGGATTTAGGCTAAATAAGAAGGCAGACACAGTTTTATTTGAGTTTGGTGCAGAAATTGTTCAATACAAGCTTGGCTTCAAAACAGCATTTTCTCGCTGAGAAAAGGCGATTGCGAGCATAAAAGGATGCTTGAATTACATGCATTTACTGTCTTTTAAGGAAACATGCCACAACCATATTTATTAGTTCTGCTGAGTGGATTTAGGCTAAATAAGAAGGCAGACACAGTTTTATTTGAGTTTGGTGCAGAAATGGTTCAATACAAGCCTGGCTTCAAAACAGCATTTTCTCGCTGAGAAAAAGCGATTGCGAGGATAAAAGGATGCTTGAATTATTTACTGTATTTTAAGGAAACATCCCACAAGCTTGTTTATATGTTCTTCTGAGTGGATTTAGGCTAAATAATAAGGCAGACACAGTTTTATTTGAGTTTGGTGCAGAAATTGTTCAATACAAGCTTGGCTTCAAAACAGCATTTTCTCGCTCAGAAAAGGCGATTGCGAGCATAAAAGGATGCTTGAATTACATGCATTTACTGTCTTTTAAGGAAACATCCCACAACCATATTTATTAGATCTGCTGAGTGGATTTAGGCTAAATAAGAAGGCAGACACAGTTTTATTTGAGTTTGGTGCAGAAATTGTTCAATACAAGCTTGGCTTCAAAACAGCATTGTCTCGCTGAGAAAAGGCGATTGCGAGCATAAAAGGATGCTTGAATTACATGCATTTACTGTCTTTTAAGGAAACATGCCACAAGCTTATTTTCAGTCTTTCCTGAGTGGATTTAGGCTAAATAAGAAGGCAGACACAGTTTTATTTGAGTTTGGTGCAGAAATTGTTCAATACAAGCTTGGCTTCAAAAGAGCATTGTCTCGCTGAGAAAAGGCGATTGCGAGCATAAAAGGATGCTTGAATTACATGCATTTACTGTCTTTTAAGGAAACATGCCACAAGCTTATTTTCAGTCTTTCCTGAGTGGATTTAGGCTAAATAAGAAGGCAGACACAGTTTTATTTGAGTTTGGTGCAGAAATTGTTCAATACAAGCTTGGCTTCAAAACAGCATTGTCTCGCTGAGAAAAGGCGATTGCGAGCATAAAAGGATGCTTGAATTACATGCATTTACTGTCTTTTAAGGAAACATGCCACAAGCTTATTTATTAGTTCTGCTGAGTGGATTTAGGCTAAATAAGAAGGCAGACACAGTTTTATTTGAGTTTGGTGCAGAAATTGTTCAATACAAGCTTGGCTTCAAAACAGCTTTTTCTCGCTGAGAAAAGGCGATTGCAGAATAAAAGGATGCTTGAATTACATGCATTTACTGTCTTTTAAGGAAACATCCACAACCATATTTATTAGTTCTGCTGAGTGGATTTAGGCTAAATAAGAAGGCAGACACAGTTTTATTTGAGTTTGGTGCAGAAATTGTTCAATACAAGCTTGGCTTCAAAACAGCATTGTCTCGCTGAGAAAAGGCGATTGCGAGCATAAAAGGATGCTTGAATTACATGCTTACTGTCTTTTAAGGAAACATGCCACAAGCTTATTTTCAGTCTTTCCTGAGTGGATTTAGGCTAAATAAGAAGGCAGACACAGTTTTATTTGAGTTTGGTGCAGAAATTGTTCAATACAAGCTTGGCTTCAAAACAGCATTGTCTCGCTGAGAAAAGGCGATTGCGAGCATAAAAGGATGCTTGAATTATTTACTGTCTTTTAAGGAAACATCCCACAAGCTTGTTTATATGTTCTTCTGAGTGGATTTAGGCTAAATAATAAGGCAGACACAGTTTTATTTGAGTTTGGTGCAGAAATTGTTCAATACAAGCTTGGCTTCAAAACAGCATTTTCTCGCTGAGAAAAGGCGATTGCGAGCATAAAAGGATGCTTGAATTACATGCATTTACTGTCTTTTAAGGAAACATCCCACAACCATATTTATTAGTTCTGCTGAGTGGATTTAGGCTAAATAAGAAGGCAGACACAGTTTTATTTGAGTTTGGTGCAGAAATTGTTCAATACAAGCTTGGCTTCAAAACAGCATTTTCTCGCTGAGAAAAGGCGATTGCGAGCATAAAAGGATGCTTGAATTACATGCATTTACTGTCTTTTAAGGAAACATGCCACAACCATATTTATTAGTTCTGCTGAGTGGATTTAGGCTAAATAAGAAGGCAGACACAGTTTTATTTGAGTTTGGTGCAGAAATTGTTCAATACAAGCTTGGCTTCAAAACAGCTTTTTCTCGCTGAGAAAAGGCGATTGCGAGAATAAAAGGATGCTTGAATTACATGCATTTACTGTCTTTTAAGGAAACATCCCACAACCATATTTATTAGTTCTGCTGAGTGGATTTAGGCTAAATAAGAAGGCAGACACAGTTTTATTTGAGTTTGGTGCAGAAATTGTTCAATACAAGCCTGGCTTCAAAACAGCATTTTCTCGCTGAGAAAAGGCGATTGCGAGGATAAAAGGATGCTTGAATTATTTACTGTCTTTTAAGGAAACATCCACAAGCTTGTTTATATGTTCTTCTGAGTGGATTTAGGCTAAATAATAAGGCAGACACAGTTTTATTTGAGTTTGGTGCAGAAATTGTTCAATACAAGCTTGGCTTCAAAACAGCATTGTCTCGCTGAGAAAAGGCGATTGCTTGGCTTCAAAACAGCATTTTCTCGCTGAGAAAAGGCGATTGCGAGCATAAAAGGATGCTTGAATTACATGCATTTACTGTCTTTTAAGGAAACATGCCACAACCATATTTATTAGTTCTGCTGAGTGGATTTAGGCTAAATAAGAAGGCAGACACAGTTTTATTTGAGTTTGGTGCAGAAATGGTTCAATACAAGCCTGGCTTCAAAACAGCATTTTCTCGCTGAGAAAAAGCGATTGCGAGGATAAAAGGATGCTTGAATTATTTACTGTCTTTTAAGGAAACATCCCACAAGCTTGTTTATATGTTCTTCTGAGTGGATTTAGGCTAAATAATAAGGCAGACACAGTTTTATTTGAGTTTGGTGCAGAAATTGTTCAATACAAGCTTGGCTTCAAAACAGCATTTTCTCGCTGAGAAAAGGCGATTGCGAGCATAAAAGGATGCTTGAATTACATGCATTTACTGTCTTTTAAGGAAACATCCCACAAGCTTATTTTCAGTCTCTCCTGAGTGGATTTACGCTAAATAAGAAGGCAGACACAGTTTTATTTGAGTTTGGTGCAGAAATTGTTCAATACAAGCTTGGCTTCAAAACAGCATTTTCTCGCTGAGAAAAGGCGATTGCGAGCATAAAAGGATGCTTGAATTACATGCATTTACTGTCTTTTAAGGAAACATGCCACAACCATATTTATTAGTTCTGCTGAGTGGATTTAGGCTAAATAAGAAGGCAGACACAGTTTTATTTGAGTTTGGTGCAGAAATTGTTCAATACAAGCCTGGCTTCAAAACAGCATTTTCTCGCTGAGAAAAGGCGATTGCGAGCATAAAAGGATGCTTGAATTACATGCATTTACTGTCTTTTAAGGAAACATCCACAAGCTTGTTTATATGTTCTGCTGAGTGGATTTAGGCTAAATAAGAAGGCAGACACAGTTTTATTTGAGTTTGGTGCAGAAATGGTTCAATACAAGCCTGGCTTCAAAACAGCATTTTCTCGCTGAGAAAAAGCGATTGTGAGGATAAAAGGATGCTTGAATTATTTACTGTCTTTTAAGGAAACATCCCACAAGCTTGTTTATATGTTCTTCTGAGTGGATTTAGGCTAAATAATAAGGCAGACACAGTTTTATTTGAGTTTGGTGCAGAAATTGTTCAATACAAGCTTGGCTTCAAAACAGCATTTTCTCGCTGAGAAAAGGCGATTGCGAGCATAAAAGGATGCTTGAATTACATGCATTTACTGTCTTTTAAGGAAACATCCCACAACCATATTTATTAGTTCTGCTGAGTGGATTTAGGCTAAATAAGAAGGCAGACACAGTTTTATTTGAGTTTGGTGCAGAAATTGTTCAATACAAGCTTGGCTTCAAAACAGCATTGTCTCGCTGAGAAAAGGCGATTGCGAGCATAAAAGGATGCTTGAATTACATGCATTTACTGTCTTTTAAGGAAACATGCCACAAGCTTATTTTCAGTCTTTCCTGAGTGGATTTAGGCTAAATAAGAAGGCAGACACAGTTTTATTTGAGTTTGGTGCAGAAATTGTTCAATACAAGCTTGGCTTCAAAACAGCATTTTCTCGCTGAGAAAAGGCGATTGCGAGCATAAAAGATGCTTGAATTACATGCATTTACTGTCTTTTAAGGAAACATCCCAAAAGCTTATTTTCAGTCTCTCCTGAGTGGATTTAGGCTAAATAAGAAGGCAGACACAGTTTTATTTGAGTTTGGTGCAGAAATTGTTCAATACAAGCTTGGCTTCAAAACAGCTTTTTCTCGCTGAGAAAAGGCGATTGCAGAATAAAAGGATGCTTGAATTACATGCATTTACTGTCTTTTAAGGAAACATCCCACAACCATATTTATTAGTTCTGCTGAGTGGATTTAGGCTAAATAAGAAGGCAGACACAGTTTTATTTGAGTTTGGTGCAGAAATTGTTCAATACAAGCTTGGCTTCAAAACAGCATTGTCTCGCTGAGAAAAGGCGATTGCGAGCATAAAAGGATGCTTGAATTACATGCTTACTGTCTTTTAAGGAAACATGCCACAAGCTTATTTTCAGTCTTTCCTGAGTGGATTTAGGCTAAATAAGAAGGCAGACACAGTTTTATTTGAGTTTGGTGCAGAAATTGTTCAATACAAGCTTGGCTTCAAAACAGCATTGTCTCGCTGAGAAAAGGCGATTGCGAGCATAAAAGGATGCTTGAATTATTTACTGTCTTTTAAGGAAACATCCCACAAGCTTGTTTATATGTTCTTCTGAGTGGATTTAGGCTAAATAATAAGGCAGACACAGTTTTATTTGAGTTTGGTGCAGAAATTGTTCAATACAAGCTTGGTTTCAAAACAGCATTTTCTCGCTGAGAAAAGGCGATTGCGAGCATAAAAGGATGCTTGAATTACATGCATTTACTGTCTTTTAAGGAAACATCCCACAAGCTTATTTTCAGTCTCTCCTGAGTGGATTTACGCTAAATAAGAAGGCAGACACAGTTTTATTTGAGTTTGGTGCAGAAATTGTTCAATCCAAGCTTGGCTTCAAAACAGCATTTTCTCGCTGAGAAAAGGCGATTTGAGCATAAAAGGATGCTTGAATTACATGCATTTACTGTCTTTTAAGGAAACATGCCACAACCATATTTATTAGTTCTGCTGAGTGGATTTAGGCTAAATAAGAAGGCAGACACAGTTTTATTTGAGTTTGGTGCAGAAATTGTTCAATACAAGCTTGGCTTCAAAACAGCTTTTTCTCGCTGAGAAAAGGCGATTGCGAGAATAAAAAGATGCTTGAATTACATGCATTTACTGTCTTTTAAGGAAACATCCCACAACCATATTTATTAGTTCTGCTGAGTGGATTTAGGCTAAATAAGAAGGCAGACACAGTTTTAATTGAGTTTGGTGCAGAAATTGTTCAATACAAGCTTGGCTTCAAAACAGCATTGTCTCGCTGAGAAAAGGCGATTGCGAGCATAAAAGGATGCTTGAATTACATGCTTACTGTCTTTTAAGGAAACATGCCACAAGCTTATTTTCAGTCTTTCCTGAGTGGATTTAGGCTAAATAAGAAGGCAGACACAGTTTTATTTGAGTTTGGTGCAGAAATTGTTCAATACAAGCTTGGCTTCAAAACAGCATTGTCTCGCTGAGAAAAGGCGATTGCGAGCATAAAAGGATGCTTGAATTACATGCATTTACTGTCTTTTAAGGAAACATGCCACAAGCTTATTTTCAGTCTTTCCTGAGTGGATTTAGGCTAAATAAGAAGGCAGACACAGTTTTATTTGAGTTTGGTGCAGAAATTGTTCAATACAAGCTTGGCTTCAAAACAGCATTGTCTCGCTGAGAAAAGGCGATTATGAGCATAAAAGGATGCTTGAATTACATGCATTTACTGTCTTTTAAGGAAACATGCCACAAGCTTATTTTCAGTCTTTCCTGAGTGGATTTAGGCTAAATAAGAAGGCAGACACAGTTTTATTTGAGTTTGGTGCAGAAATTGTTCAATACAAGCTTGGTTTCAAAACAGCATTTTCTCGCTGAGAAAAGGCGATTATGAGCATAAAAGATGCTTGAATTACATGCATTTACTGTCTTTTAAGGAAACATGCTACAAGCATATTTATTAGTTCTGCTGAGTGGATTTAGGCTAAATAAGAAGGCAGACACAGTTTTATTTGAGTTTGGTGCAGAAATTGTTCAATACAAGCTTGGTTTCAAAACAGCTTTTTCTCGCTGAGAAAAGGCGATTGCAGAATAAAAGGATGCTTGAATTACATGCATTTACTGTCTTTTAAGGAAACATCCCACAACCATATTTATTAGTTCTGCTGAGTGGATTTAGGCTAAATAAGAAGGCAGACACAGTTTTATTTGAGTTTGGTGCAGAAATTGTTCAATACAAGCTTGGCTTCAAAACAGCTTTTTCTCGCTGAGAAAAGGCGATTGCGAGAATAAAAGGATGCTTGAATTACATGCATTTACTGTCTTTTAAGGAAACATCCCACAACCATATTTATTAGTTCTGCTGAGTGGATTTAGGCTAAATAAGAAGGCAGACACAGTTTTATTTGAGTTTGGTGCAGAAATTGTTCAATACAAGCCTGGTTTCAAAACAGCATTTTCTCGCTGAGAAAAGGCGATTGCGAGGATAAAAGGATGCTTGAATTATTTACTGTCTTTTAAGGAAACATCCCACAAGCTTGTTTATATGTTCTTCTGAGTGGATTTAGGCTAAATAATAAGGCAGACACAGTTTTATTTGAGTTTGGTGCAGAAATTGTTCAATACAAGCTTGCTTTCAAAACAGCATTTTCTCGCTGAGAAAAGGCGATTATGAGCATAAAAGGATGCTTGAATTACATGCATTTACTGTCTTTTAAGGAAACATCCCACAACCATATTTATTAGTTCTGCTGAGTGGATTTAGGCTAAATAAGAAGGCAGACACAGTTTTATTTGAGTTTGGTGCAGAAATTGTTCAATACAAGCTTGGCTTCAAAACAGCATTGTCTCGCTGAGAAAAGGCGATTGCGAGCATAAAAGGATGCTTGAATTACATGCATTTACTGTCTTTTAAGGAAACATGCCACAAGCTTATTTTCAGTCTTTCCTGAGTGGATTTAGGCTAAATAAGAAGGCAGACACAGTTTTATTTGAGTTTGGTGCAGAAATTGTTCAATACAAGCTTGGTTTCAAAACAGCATTTTCTCGCTGAGAAAAGGCGATTGAGCATAAAAGATGCTTGAATTACATGCATTTACTGTCTTTTAAGGAAACATGCCACAAGCATATTTATTAGTTCTGCTGAGTGGATTTAGGCTAAATAAGAAGGCAGACACAGTTTTATTTGAGTTTGGTGCAGAAATTGTTCAATACAAGCTTGGCTTCAAAACAGCTTTTTCTCGCTGAGAAAAGGCGATTGCAGAATAAAAGGATGCTTGAATTACATGCATTTACTGTCTTTTAAGGAAACATCCCACAACCATATTTATTAGTTCTGCTGAGTGGATTTAGGCTAAATAAGAAGGCAGACACAGTTTTATTTGAGTTTGGTGCAGAAATTGTTCAATACAAGCTTGGCTTCAAAACAGCATTGTCTCGCTGAGAAAAGGCGATTGCGAGCATAAAAGGATGCTTGAATTACATGCTTACTGTCTTTTAAGGAAACATGCCACAAGCTTATTTTCAGTCTTTCCTGAGTGGATTTAGGCTAAATAAGAAGGCAGACACAGTTTTATTTCAGTTTGGTGCAGAAATTGTTCAATACAAGCTTGGCTTCAAAACAGCATTGTCTCGCTGAGAAAAGGCGATTGCGAGCATAAAAGGATGCTTGAATTACATGCATTTACTGTCTTTTAAGGAAACATGCCACAAGCTTATTTTCAGTCTTTCCTGAGTGGATTTAGGCTAAATAAGAAGGCAGACACAGTTTTATTTGAGTTTGGTGCAGAAATTGTTCAATACAAGCTTGGCTTCAAAACAGCATTGTCTCGCTGAGAAAAGGCGATTGCGAGCATAAAAGGATGCTTGAATTATTTACTGTCTTTTAAGGAAACATCCCACAAGCTTGTTTATATGTTCTTCTGAGTGGATTTAGGCTAAATAATAAGGCAGACAGTTTTATTTGAGTTTGGTGCAGAAATTGTTCAATACAAGCTTGGCTTCAAAACAGCATTTTCTCGCTGAGAAAAGGCGATTGCGAGTATAAAAGGATGCTTGAATTACATGCATTTACTGTCTTTTAAGGAAACATCCCACAAGCTTATTTTCAGTCTCTCCTGAGTGGATTTACGCTAAATAAGAAGGCAGACACAGTTTTATTTGAGTTTGGTGCAGAAATTGTTCAATACAAGCTTGGCTTCAAAACAGCATTTTCTCGCTGAGAAAAGGCGATTATGAGCATAAAAGGATGCTTGAATTACATGCATTTACTGTCTTTTAAGGAAACATGCCACAACCATATTTATTAGTTCTGCTGAGTGGATTTAGGCTAAATAAGAAGGCAGACACAGTTTTATTTGAGTTTGGTGCAGAAATTGTTCAATACAAGCTTGGCTTCAAAACAGCTTTTTCTCGCTGAGAAAAGGCGATTGCGAGAATAAAAGGATGCTTGAATTACATGCATTTACTGTCTTTTAAGGAAACATCCCACAACCATATTTATTAGTTCTGCTGAGTGGATTTAGGCTAAATAAGAAGGCAGACACAGTTTTATTTGAGTTTGGTGCAGAAATTGTTCAATACAAGCCTGGCTTCAAAACAGCATTTTCTCGCTGAGAAAAGGCGATTGCGAGGATAAAAGGATGCTTGAATTATTTACTGTCTTTTAAGGAAACATCCCACAAGCTTGTTTATATGTTCTTCTGAGTGGATTTAGGCTAAATAATAAGGCAGACACAGTTTTATTTGAGTTTGGTGCAGAAATTGTTCAATACAAGCTTGGTTTCAAAACAGCATTTTCTCGCTGAGAAAAGGCGATTGCGAGCATAAAAGGATGCTTGAATTACATGCATTTACTGTCTTTTAAGGAAACATCCCACAACCATATTTATTAGTTCTGCTGAGTGGATTTAGGCTAAATAAGAAGGCAGACACAGTTTTATTTGAGTTTGGTGCAGAAATTGTTCAATACAAGCTTGGCTTCAAAACAGCATTGTCTCGCTGAGAAAAGGCGATTGCGAGCATAAAAGGATGCTTGAATTACATGCATTTACTGTCTTTTAAGGAAACATGCCACAAGCTTATTTTCAGTCTTTCCTGAGTGGATTTAGGCTAAATAAGAAGGCAGACACAGTTTTATTTGAGTTTGGTGCAGAAATTGTTCAATACAAGCTTGGCTTCAAAACAGCATTTTCTCGCTGAGAAAAGGCGATTGCGAGCATAAAAGATGCTTGAATTACATGCATTTACTGTCTTTTAAGGAAACATGCCACAAGCATATTTATTAGTTCTGCTGAGTGGATTTAGGCTAAATAAGAAGGCAGACACAGTTTTATTTGAGTTTGGTGCAGAAATTGTTCAATACAAGCTTGGCTTCAAAACAGCTTTTTCTCGCTGAGAAAAGGCGATTGCAGAATAAAAGGATGCTTGAATTACATGCATTTACTGTCTTTTAAGGAAACATCCACAACCATATTTATTAGTTCTGCTGAGTGGATTTAGGCTAAATAAGAAGGCAGACACAGTTTTATTTGAGTTTGGTGCAGAAATTGTTCAATACAAGCTTGGCTTCAAAACAGCATTGTCTCGCTGAGAAAAGGCGATTGCGAGCATAAAAGGATGCTTGAATTACATGCTTACTGTCTTTTAAGGAAACATGCCACAAGCTTATTTTCAGTCTTTCCTGAGTGGATTTAGGCTAAATAAGAAGGCAGACACAGTTTTATTTGAGTTTGGTGCAGAAATTGTTCAATACAAGCTTGGCTTCAAAACAGCATTGTCTCGCTGAGAAAAGGCGATTGCGAGCATAAAAGGATGCTTGAATTATTTACTGTCTTTTAAGGAAACATCCCACAAGCTTGTTTATATGTTCTTCTGAGTGGATTTAGGCTAAATAATAAGGCAGACACAGTTTTATTTGAGTTTGGTGCAGAAATTGTTCAATACAAGCTTGGCTTCAAAACAGCATTTTCTCGCTGAGAAAAGGCGATTGCGAGCATAAAAGGATGCTTGAATTACATGCATTTACTGTCTTTTAAGGAAACATCCCACAAGCTTATTTTCAGTCTCTCCTGAGTGGATTTACGCTAAATAAGAAGGCAGACACAGTTTTATTTGAGTTTGGTGCAGAAATTGTTCAATCCAAGCTTGGCTTCAAAACAGCATTTTCTCGCTGAGAAAAGGCGATTGCGAGCATAAAAGGATGCTTGAATTACATGCATTTACTGTCTTTTAAGGAAACATGCCACAACCATATTTATTAGTTCTGCTGAGTGGATTTAGGCTAAATAAGAAGGCAGACACAGTTTTATTTGAGTTTGGTGCAGAAATTGTTCAATACAAGCTTGGCTTCAAAACAGCTTTTTCTCGCTGAGAAAAGGCGATTGAGAATAAAAGGATGCTTGAATTACATGCATTTACTGTCTTTTAAGGAAACATCCACAACCATATTTATTAGTTCTGCTGAGTGGATTTAGGCTAAATAAGAAGGCAGACACAGTTTTATTTGAGTTTGGTGCAGAAATTGTTCAATACAAGCCTGGCTTCAAAACAGCATTTTCTCGCTGAGAAAAGGCGATTGCGAGGATAAAAGGATGCTTGAATTATTTACTGTCTTTTAAGGAAACATCCACAAGCTTGTTTATATGTTCTTCTGAGTGGATTTAGGCTAAATAATAAGGCAGACACAGTTTTATTTGAGTTTGGTGCAGAAATTGTTCAATACAAGCTTGGCTTCAAAACAGCATTTTCTCGCTGAGAAAAGCCGATTGCGAGCATAAAAGATGCTTGAATTACATGCATTTACTGTCTTTTAAGGAAACATGCCACAACCATATTTATTAGATCTGCTGAGTGGATTTAGGCTAAATAAGAAGGCAGACACAGTTTTATTTGAGTTTGGTGCAGAAATTGTTCAATACAAGCTTGGCTTCAAAACAGCATTGTCTCGCTGAGAAAAGGCGATTGCGAGCATAAAAGGATGCTTGAATTACATGCATTTACTGTCTTTTAAGGAAACATGCCACAAGCTTATTTTTCAGTCTTTCCTGAGTGGATTTAGGCTAAATAAGAAGGCAGACACAGTTTTATTTGAGTTTGGTGCAGAAATTGTTCAATACAAGCTTGGCTTCAAAACAGCATTGTCTCGCTGAGAAAAGGCGATTGCGAGCATAAAAGGATGCTTGAATTACATGCTTACTGTCTTTTAAGGAAACATGCCACAAGCTTATTTTCAGTCTTTCCTGAGTGGATTTAGGCTAAATAAGAAGGCAGACACAGTTTTATTTGAGTTTGGTGCAGAAATTGTTCAATACAAGCTTGGCTTCAAAACAGCATTGTCTCGCTGAGAAAAGGCGATTGCGAGCATAAAAGGATGCTTGAATTACATGCATTTACTGTCTTTTAAGGAAACATGCCACAAGCTTATTTTCAGTCTTTCCTGAGTGGATTTAGGCTAAATAAGAAGGCAGACACAGTTTTATTTGAGTTTGGTGCAGAAATTGTTCAATACAAGCTTGGCTTCAAAACAGCATTGTCTCGCTGAGAAAAGGCGATTGCGAGCATAAAAGGATGCTTGAATTACATGCATTTACTGTCTTTTAAGGAAACATGCCACAAGCTTATTTTCAGTCTTTCCTGAGTGGATTTAGGCTAAATAAGAAGGCAGACACAGTTTTATTTGAGTTTGGTGCAGAAATTGTTCAATACAAGCTTGGCTTCAAAACAGCATTGTCTCGCTGAGAAAAGGCGATTGCGAGCATAAAAGGATGCTTGAATTACATGCATTTACTGTCTTTTAAGGAAACATGCCACAACCATATTTATTAGATCTGCTGAGTGGATTTAGGCTAAATAAGAAGGCAGACACAGTTTTATTTGAGTTTGGTGCAGAAATTGTTCAATACAAGCTTGGCTTCAAAACAGCATTGTCTCGCTGAGAAAAGGCGATTGCGAGAATAAAAGGATGCTTGAATTACATGCATTTACTGTCTTTTAAGGAAACATCCCACAACCATATTTATTAGTTCTGCTGAGTGGATTTAGGCTAAATAAGAAGGCAGACACAGTTTTATTTGAGTTTGGTGCAGAAATTGTTCAATACAAGCCTGGCTTTCAAAACAGCATTTTCTCGCTGAGAAAAGGCGATTGCGAGGATAAAAGGATGCTTGAATTATTTACTGTCTTTTAAGGAAACATCCACAAGCTTGTTTATATGTTCTTCTGAGTGGATTTAGGCTAAATAATAAGGCAGACACAGTTTTATTTGAGTTTGGTGCAGAAATTGTTCAATACAAGCTTGGCTTCAAAACAGCATTTTCTCGCTGAGAAAAGGCGATTGCGAGCATAAAAGGATGCTTGAATTACATGCATTTACTGTCTTTTAAGGAAACATCCCACAACCATATTTATTAGTTCTGCTGAGTGGATTTAGGCTAAATAAGAAGGCAGACACAGTTTTATTTGAGTTTGGTGCAGAAATTGTTCAATACAAGCTTGGCTTCAAAACAGCATTGTCTCGCTGAGAAAAGGCGATTGCGAGCATAAAAGGATGCTTGAATTACATGCATTTACTGTCTTTTAAGGAAACATGCCACAAGCTTATTTTCAGTCTTTCCTGAGTGGATTTAGGCTAAATAAGAAGGCAGACACAGTTTTATTTGAGTTTGGTGCAGAAATTGTTCAATACAAGCTTGGCTTCAAAACAGCATTTTCTCGCTGAGAAAAGGCGATTATGAGCATAAAAGATGCTTGAATTACATGCATTTACTGTCTTTTAAGGAAACATGCCACAAGCATATTTATTAGTTCTGCTGAGTGGATTTAGGCTAAATAAGAAGGCAGACACAGTTTTATTTGAGTTTGGTGCAGAAATTGTTCAATACAAGCTTGGCTTCAAAACAGCTTTTTCTCGCTGAGAAAAGGCGATTGCAGAATAAAAGGATGCTTGAATTACATGCATTTACTGTCTTTTAAGGAAACATCCCACAACCATATTTATTAGTTCTGCTGAGTGGATTTAGGCTAAA
This sequence comes from Channa striata, assembly GCA_033026295.1. Classification (NCBI taxonomy): domain Eukaryota; kingdom Metazoa; phylum Chordata; class Actinopteri; order Anabantiformes; family Channidae; genus Channa; species Channa striata. The sequence continues at coordinate 184,084 of CM065181.1, read as the reverse complement.
TAAGAAGGCAGACACAGTTTTATTTGAGTTTGGTGCAGAAATTGTTCAATACAAGCTTGGCTTCAAAACAGCATTGTCTCGCTGAGAAAAGGCGATTGCGAGCATAAAAGGATGCTTGAATTACATGCTTACTGTCTTTTAAGGAAACATGCCACAAGCTTATTTTCAGTCTTTCCTGAGTGGATTTAGGCTAAATAAGAAGGCAGACACAGTTTTATTTGAGTTTGGTGCAGAAATTGTTCAATACAAGCTTGGCTTCAAAACAGCATTGTCTCGCTGAGAAAAGGCGATTGCGAGCATAAAAGGATGCTTGAATTATTTACTGTCTTTTAAGGAAACATCCCACAAGCTTGTTTATATGTTCTTCTGAGTGGATTTAGGCTAAATAATAAGGCAGACACAGTTTTATTTGAGTTTGGTGCAGAAATTGTTCAATACAAGCTTGGCTTCAAAACAGCATTTTCTCGCTGAGAAAAGGCGATTGCGAGCATAAAAGGATGCTTGAATTACATGCATTTACTGTCTTTTAAGGAAACATCCCACAAGCTTATTTTCAGTCTCTCCTGAGTGGATTTACGCTAAATAAGAAGGCAGACACAGTTTTATTTGAGTTTGGTGCAGAAATTGTTCAATACAAGCTTGGTTTCAAAACAGCATTTTCTCGCTGAGAAAAGGCGATTATGAGCATAAAAGGATGCTTGAATTACATGCATTTACTGTCTTTTAAGGAAACATGCCACAACCATATTTATTAGTTCTGCTGAGTGGATTTAGGCTAAATAAGAAGGCAGACACAGTTTTATTTGAGTTTGGTGCAGAAATTGTTCAATACAAGCTTGGCTTCAAACAGCTTTTTCTCGCTGAGAAAAGGCGATTGCGAGAATAAAAGGATGCTTGAATTACATGCATTTACTGTCTTTTAAGGAAACATCCCACAACCATATTTATTAGTTCTGCTGAGTGGATTTAGGCTAAATAAGAAGGCAGACACAGTTTTATTTGAGTTTGGTGCAGAAATTGTTCAATACAAGCCTGGTTTCAAAACAGCATTTTCTCGCTGAGAAAAGGCGATTGCGAGGATAAAAGGATGCTTGAATTATTTACTGTCTTTTAAGGAAACATCCCACAAGCTTGTTTATATGTTCTTCTGAGTGGATTTAGGCTAAATAATAAGGCAGACACAGTTTTATTTGAGTTTGGTGCAGAAATTGTTCAATACAAGCTTGGCTTCAAAACAGCATTTTCTCGCTGAGAAAAGCCGATTGCGAGCATAAAAGATGCTTGAATTACATGCATTTACTGTCTTTTAAGGAAACATGCCACAACCATATTTATTAGATCTGCTGAGTGGATTTAGGCTAAATAAGAAGGCAGACACAGTTTTATTTGAGTTTGGTGCAGAAATTGTTCAATACAAGCTTGGCTTCAAAACAGCATTGTCTCGCTGAGAAAAGGCGATTGCGAGCATAAAAGGATGCTTGAATTACATGCATTTACTGTCTTTTAAGGAAACATGCCACAAGCTTATTTTCAGTCTTTCCTGAGTGGATTTAGGCTAAATAAGAAGGCAGACACAGTTTTATTTGAGTTTGGTGCAGAAATTGTTCAATACAAGCTTGGCTTCAAAACAGCATTGTCTCGCTGAGAAAAGGCGATTGCGAGCATAAAAGGATGCTTGAATTACATGCTTACTGTCTTTTAAGGAAACATGCCACAAGCTTATTTTCAGTCTTTCCTGAGTGGATTTAGGCTAAATAAGAAGGCAGACACAGTTTTATTTGAGTTTGGTGCAGAAATTGTTCAATACAAGCTTGGCTTCAAAACAGCATTGTCTCGCTGAGAAAAGGCGATTGCGAGCATAAAAGGATGCTTGAATTACATGCATTTACTGTCTTTTAAGGAAACATGCCACAAGCTTATTTTCAGTCTTTCCTGAGTGGATTTAGGCTAAATAAGAAGGCAGACACAGTTTTATTTGAGTTTGGTGCAGAAATTGTTCAATACAAGCTTGGCTTCAAAACAGCATTGTCTCGCTGAGAAAAGGCGATTGCGAGCATAAAGGATGCTTGAATTACATGCATTTACTGTCTTTTAAGGAAACATGCCACAAGCTTATTTTCAGTCTTTCCTGAGTGGATTTAGGCTAAATAAGAAGGCAGACACAGTTTTATTTGAGTTTGGTGCAGAAATTGTTCAATACAAGCTTGGCTTCAAAACAGCATTGTCTCGCTGAGAAAAGGCGATTGCGAGCATAAAAGGATGCTTGAATTACATGCATTTACTGTCTTTTAAGGAAACATGCTACAAGCATATTTATTAGTTCTGCTGAGTGGATTTAGGCTAAATAAGAAGGCAGACACAGTTTTATTTGAGTTTGGTGCAGAAATTGTTCAATACAAGCTTGGCTTCAAAACAGCTTTTTCTCGCTGAGAAAAGGCGATTGCAGAATAAAAGGATGCTTGAATTACATGCATTTACTGTCTTTTAAGGAAACATCCCACAACCATATTTATTAGTTCTGCTGAGTGGATTTAGGCTAAATAAGAAGGCAGACACAGTTTTATTTGAGTTTGGTGCAGAAATTGTTCAATACAAGCTTGGCTTCAAAACAGCTTTTTCTCGCTGAGAAAAGGCGATTGCGAGAATAAAAGGATGCTTGAATTACATGCATTTACTGTCTTTTAAGGAAACATCCCACAACCATATTTATTAGTTCTGCTGAGTGGATTTAGGCTAAATAAGAAGGCAGACACAGTTTTATTTGAGTTTGGTGCAGAAATTGTTCAATACAAGCCTGGCTTCAAAACAGCATTTTCTCGCTGAGAAAAGGCGATTGCGAGGATAAAAGGATGCTTGAATTATTTACTGTCTTTTAAGGAAACATCCCACAAGCTTGTTTATATGTTCTTCTGAGTGGATTTAGGCTAAATAATAAGGCAGACACAGTTTTATTTGAGTTTGGTGCAGAAATTGTTCAATACAAGCTTGGCTTCAAAACAGCATTTTCTCGCTGAGAAAAGGCGATTGCGAGCATAAAAGGATGCTTGAATTACATGCATTTACTGTCTTTTAAGGAAACATCCCACAACCATATTTATTAGTTCTGCTGAGTGGATTTAGGCTAAATAAGAAGGCAGACACAGTTTTATTTGAGTTTGGTGCAGAAATTGTTCAATACAAGCTTGGCTTCAAAACAGCATTGTCTCGCTGAGAAAAGGCGATTGCGAGCATAAAAGGATGCTTGAATTATTTACTGTCTTTTAAGGAAACATCCCACAAGCTTGTTTATATGTTCTTCTGAGTGGATTTAGGCTAAATAATAAGGCAGACACAGTTTTATTTGAGTTTGGTGCAGAAATTGTTCAATACAAGCTTGGCTTCAAAACAGCATTTTCTCGCTGAGAAAAGGCGATTGCGAGCATAAAAGGATGCTTGAATTACATGCATTTACTGTCTTTTAAGGAAACATCCCACAAGCTTATTTTCAGTCTCTCCTGAGTGGATTTACGCTAAATAAGAAGGCAGACACAGTTTTATTTGAGTTTGGTGCAGAAATTGTTCAATCCAAGCTTGGCTTCAAAACAGCATTTTCTCGCTGAGAAAAGGCGATTGCGAGCATAAAAGGATGCTTGAATTACATGCATTTACTGTCTTTTAAGGAAACATGCCACAACCATATTTATTAGTTCTGCTGAGTGGATTTAGGCTAAATAAGAAGGCAGACACAGTTTTATTTGAGTTTGGTGCAGAAATTGTTCAATACAAGCTTGGCTTCAAAACAGCTTTTTCTCGCTGAGAAAAGGCGATTGCGAGAATAAAAGGATGCTTGAATTACATGCATTTACTGTCTTTTAAGGAAACATCCCACAACCATATTTATTAGTTCTGCTGAGTGGATTTAGGCTAAATAAGAAGGCAGACACAGTTTTATTTGAGTTTGGTGCAGAAATTGTTCAATACAAGCCTGGCTTCAAAACAGCATTTTCTCGCTGAGAAAAGGCGATTGCGAGGATAAAAGGATGCTTGAATTATTTACTGTCTTTTAAGGAAACATCCCACAAGCTTGTTTATATGTTCTTCTGAGTGGATTTAGGCTAAATAATAAGGCAGACACAGTTTTATTTGAGTTTGGTGCAGAAATTGTTCAATACAAGCTTGGCTTCAAAACAGCATTTTCTCGCTGAGAAAAGGCGATTGCGAGCATAAAAGATGCTTGAATTACATGCATTTACTGTCTTTTAAGGAAACATGCCACAACCATATTTATTAGATCTGCTGAGTGGATTTAGGCTAAATAAGAAGGCAGACACAGTTTTATTTGAGTTTGGTGCAGAAATTGTTCAATACAAGCTTGGCTTCAAAACAGCATTGTCTCGCTGACAAAAGGCGATTGCGAGCATAAAGGATGCTTGAATTACATGCATTTACTGTCTTTTAAGGAAACATGCCACAAGCTTATTTTCAGTCTTTCCTGAGTGGATTTAGGCTAAATAAGAAGGCAGACACAGTTTTATTTGAGTTTGGTGCAGAAATTGTTCAATACAAGCTTGGCTTCAAAACAGCATTGTCTCGCTGAGAAAAGGCGATTGCGAGCATAAAAGGATGCTTGAATTACATGCTTACTGTCTTTTAAGGAAACATGCCACAAGCTTATTTTCAGTCTTTCCTGAGTGGATTTAGGCTAAATAAGAAGGCAGACACAGTTTTATTTGAGTTTGGTGCAGAAATTGTTCAATACAAGCTTGGCTTCAAAACAGCATTGTCTCGCTGAGAAAAGGCGATTGCGAGCATAAAAGGATGCTTGAATTATTTACTGTCTTTTAAGGAAACATCCCACAAGCTTGTTTATATGTTCTTCTGAGTGGATTTAGGCTAAATAATAAGGCAGACACAGTTTTATTTGAGTTTGGTGCAGAAATTGTTCAATACAAGCTTGGCTTCAAAACAGCATTTTCTCGCTGAGAAAAGGCGATTGCGAGCATAAAAGGATGCTTGAATTACATGCATTTACTGTCTTTTAAGGAAACATCCCACAAGCTTATTTTCAGTCTCTCCTGAGTGGATTTACGCTAAATAAGAAGGCAGACACAGTTTTATTTGAGTTTGGTGCAGAAATTGTTCAATCCAAGCTTGGCTTCAAAACAGCATTTTCTCGCTGAGAAAAGGCGATTGCGAGCATAAAAGGATGCTTGAATTACATGCATTTACTGTCTTTTAAGGAAACATGCCACAACCATATTTATTAGTTCTGCTGAGTGGATTTAGGCTAAATAAGAAGGCAGACACAGTTTTATTTGAGTTTGGTGCAGAAATTGTTCAATACAAGCTTGGCTTCAAAACAGCTTTTTCTCGCTGAGAAAAGGCGATTGCGAGAATAAAAGGATGCTTGAATTACATGCATTTACTGTCTTTTAAGGAAACATCCCACAACCATATTTATTAGTTCTGCTGAGTGGATTTAGGCTAAATAAGAAGGCAGACACAGTTTTATTTGAGTTTGGTGCAGAAATTGTTCAATACAAGCCTGGCTTCAAAACAGCATTTTCTCGCTGAGAAAAGGCGATTGCGAGGATAAAAGGATGCTTGAATTATTTACTGTCTTTTAAGGAAACATCCCACAAGCTTGTTTATATGTTCTTCTGAGTGGATTTAGGCTAAATAATAAGGCAGACACAGTTTTATTTGAGTTTGGTGCAGAAATTGTTCAATACAAGCTTGGCTTCAAAACAGCTTTTTCTCGCTGAGAAAAGGCGATTGCGAGAATAAAAGGATGCTTGAATTACATGCATTTACTGTCTTTTAAGGAAACATCCCACAACCATATTTATTAGTTCTGCTGAGTGGATTTAGGCTAAATAAGAAGGCAGACACAGTTTTATTTGAGTTTGGTGCAGAAATTGTTCAATACAAGCCTGGCTTCAAAACAGCATTTTCTCGCTGAGAAAAGGCGATTGCGAGGATAAAAGGATGCTTGAATTATTTACTGTCTTTTAAGGAAACATCCCACAAGCTTGTTTATATGTTCTTCTGAGTGGATTTAGGCTAAATAATAAGGCAGACACAGTTTTATTTGAGTTTGGTGCAGAAATTGTTCAATACAAGCTTGGCTTCAAAACAGCATTTTCTCGCTGAGAAAAGCCGATTGCGAGCATAAAAGATGCTTGAATTACATGCATTTACTGTCTTTTAAGGAAACATGCCACAACCATATTTATTAGATCTGCTGAGTGGATTTAGGCTAAATAAGAAGGCAGACACAGTTTTATTTGAGTTTGGTGCAGAAATTGTTCAATACAAGCTTGGCTTCAAAACAGCATTGTCTCGCTGAGAAAAGGCGATTGCGAGCTTAAAAGGATGCTTGAATTACATGCATTTACTGTCTTTTAAGGAAACATGCCACAAGCTTATTTTCAGTCTTTCCTGAGTGGATTTAGGCTAAATAAGAAGGCAGACACAGTTTTATTTGAGTTTGGTGCAGAAATTGTTCAATACAAGCTTGGCTTCAAAACAGCATTGTCTCGCTGAGAAAAGGCGATTGCGAGCATAAAAGGATGCTTGAATTACATGCTTACTGTCTTTTAAGGAAACATGCCACAAGCTTATTTTCAGTCTTTCCTGAGTGGATTTAGGCTAAATAAGAAGGCAGACACAGTTTTATTTGAGTTTGGTGCAGAAATTGTTCAATACAAGCTTGGCTTCAAAACAGCATTGTCTCGCTGAGAAAAGGCGATTGCGAGCATAAAGGATGCTTGAATTACATGCATTTACTGTCTTTTAAGGAAACATGCCACAAGCTTATTTTCAGTCTTTCCTGAGTGGATTTAGGCTAAATAAGAAGGCAGACACAGTTTTATTTGAGTTTGGTGCAGAAATTGTTCAATACAAGCTTGGCTTCAAAACAGCATTGTCTCGCTGAGAAAAGGCGATTGCGAGCATAAAAGGATGCTTGAATTACATGCATTTACTGTCTTTTAAGGAAACATGCCACAAGCTTATTTTCAGTCTTTCCTGAGTGGATTTAGGCTAAATAAGAAGGCAGACACAGTTTTATTTGAGTTTGGTGCAGAAATTGTTCAATACAAGCTTGGCTTCAAAACAGCATTTTCTCGCTGAGAAAAGGCGATTGTGAGCATAAAAGATGCTTGAATTACATGCATTTACTGTCTTTTAAGGAAACATGCTACAAGCATATTTATTAGTTCTGCTGAGTGGATTTAGGCTAAATAAGAAGGCAGACACAGTTTTATTTGAGTTTGGTGCAGAAATTGTTCAATACAAGCTTGGCTTCAAAACAGCTTTTTCTCGCTGAGAAAGGCGATTGCAGAATAAAAGGATGCTTGAATTACATGCATTTACTGTCTTTTAAGGAAACATCCACAACCATATTTATTAGTTCTGCTGAGTGGATTTAGGCTAAATAAGAAGGCAGACACAGTTTTATTTGAGTTTGGTGCAGAAATTGTTCAATACAAGCTTGGCTTCAAAACAGCTTTTTCTCGCTGAGAAAAGGCGATTGCGAGAATAAAAGGATGCTTGAATTACATGCATTTACTGTCTTTTAAGGAAACATCCCACAACCATATTTATTAGTTCTGCTGAGTGGATTTAGGCTAAATAAGAAGGCAGACACAGTTTTATTTGAGTTTGGTGCAGAAATTGTTCAATACAAGCCTGGCTTCAAAACAGCATTTTCTCGCTGAGAAAAGGCGATTATGAGCATAAAAGATGCTTGAATTACATGCATTTACTGTCTTTTAAGGAAACATGCCACAAGCATATTTATTAGTTCTGCTGAGTGGATTTAGGCTAAATAAGAAGGCAGACACAGTTTTATTTGAGTTTGGTGCAGAAATTGTTCAATACAAGCTTGGCTTCAAAACAGCTTTTTCTCGCTGAGAAAAGGCGATTGCAGAATAAAAGGATGCTTGAATTACATGCATTTACTGTCTTTTAAGGAAACATCCCACAACCATATTTATTAGTTCTGCTGAGTGGATTTAGGCTAAATAAGAAGGCAGACACAGTTTTATTTGAGTTTGGTGCAGAAATTGTTCAATACAAGCTTGGCTTCAAAACAGCATTGTCTCGCTGAGAAAAGGCGATTGCGAGCATAAAAGGATGCTTGAATTACATGCTTACTGTCTTTTAAGGAAACATGCCACAAGCTTATTTTCAGTCTTTCCTGAGTGGATTTAGGCTAAATAAGAAGGCAGACACAGTTTTATTTGAGTTTGGTGCAGAAATTGTTCAATACAAGCTTGGCTTCAAAACAGCATTGTCTCGCTGAGAAAAGGCGATTGCGAGCATAAAAGGATGCTTGAATTATTTACTGTCTTTTAAGGAAACATCCCACAAGCTTGTTTATATGTTCTTCTGAGTGGATTTAGGCTAAATAATAAGGCAGACACAGTTTTATTTGAGTTTGGTGCAGAAATTGTTCAATACAAGCTTGGCTTCAAAACAGCATTTTCTCGCTGAGAAAAGGCGATTGCGAGCATAAAAGGATGCTTGAATTACATGCATTTACTGTCTTTTAAGGAAACATCCCACAAGCTTATTTTCAGTCTCTCCTGAGTGGATTTACGCTAAATAAGAAGGCAGACACAGTTTTATTTGAGTTTGGTGCAGAAATTGTTCAATCCAAGCTTGGCTTCAAAACAGCATTTTCTCGCTGAGAAAAGGCGATTATGAGCATAAAAGGATGCTTGAATTACATGCATTTACTGTCTTTTAAGGAAACATGCCACAACCATATTTATTAGTTCTGCTGAGTGGATTTAGGCTAAATAAGAAGGCAGACACAGTTTTATTTGAGTTTGGTGCAGAAATTGTTCAATACAAGCTTGGCTTCAAAACAGCTTTTTCTCGCTGAGAAAAGGCGATTGCGAGAATAAAAGGATGCTTGAATTACATGCATTTACTGCCTTTTAAGGAAACATCCCACAACCATATTTATTAGTTCTGCTGAGTGGATTTAGGCTAAATAAGAAGGCAGACACAGTTTTATTTGAGTTTGGTGCAGAAATTGTTCAATACAAGCCTGGCTTCAAAACAGCATTTTCTCGCTGAGAAAAGGCGATTGCGAGGATAAAAGGATGCTTGAATTATTTACTGTCTTTTAAGGAAACATCCCACAAGCTTGTTTATATGTTCTTCTGAGTGGATTTAGGCTAAATAATAAGGCAGACACAGTTTTATTTGAGTTTGGTGCAGAAATTGTTCAATACAAGCTTGGCTTCAAAACAGCATTTTCTCGCTGAGAAAAGGCGATTATGAGCATAAAAGATGCTTGAATTACATGCATTTACTGTCTTTTAAGGAAACATGCCACAACCATATTTATTAGATCTGCTGAGTGGATTTAGGCTAAATAAGAAGGCAGACACAGTTTTATTTGAGTTTGGTGCAGAAATTGTTCAATACAAGCTTGGCTTCAAAACAGCATTGTCTCGCTGAGAAAAGGCGATTGCGAGCATAAAAGGATGCTTGAATTACATGCATTTACTGTCTTTTAAGGAAACATGCCACAAGCTTATTTTCAGTCTTTCCTGAGTGGATTTAGGCTAAATAAGAAGGCAGACACAGTTTTATTTGAGTTTGGTGCAGAAATTGTTCAATACAAGCTTGGCTTCAAAACAGCATTGTCTCGCTGAGAAAAGGCGATTGCGAGCATAAAGGATGCTTGAATTACATGCTTACTGTCTTTTAAGGAAACATGCCACAAGCTTATTTTCAGTCTTTCCTGAGTGGATTTAGGCTAAATAAGAAGGCAGACACAGTTTTATTTCAGTTTGGTGCAGAAATTGTTCAATACAAGCTTGGCTTCAAAACAGCATTGTCTCGCTGAGAAAAGGCGATTATGAGCATAAAAGGATGCTTGAATTACATGCATTTACTGTCTTTTAAGGAAACATGCCACAAGCTTATTTTCAGTCTTTCCTGAGTGGATTTAGGCTAAATAAGAAGGCAGACACAGTTTTATTTGAGTTTGGTGCAGAAATTGTTCAATACAAGCTTGGCTTCAAAACAGCATTGTCTCGCTGAGAAAAGGCGATTGCGAGCATAAAAGGATGCTTGAATTACATGCATTTACTGTCTTTTAAGGAAACATGCCACAAGCTTATTTATTAGTTCTGCTGAGTGGATTTAGGCTAAATAAGAAGGCAGACACAGTTTTATTTGAGTTTGGTGCAGAAATTGTTCAATACAAGCTTGGCTTCAAAACAGCTTTTTCTCGCTGAGAAAAGGCGATTGCAGAATAAAAGGATGCTTGAATTACATGCATTTACTGTCTTTTAAGGAAACATCCCACAACCATATTTATTAGTTCTGCTGAGTGGATTTAGGCTAAATAAGAAGGCAGACACAGTTTTATTTGAGTTTGGTGCAGAAATTGTTCAATACAAGCTTGGCTTCAAAAACAGCATTGTCTCGCTGAGAAAAGGCGATTGCGAGCATAAAAGGATGCTTGAATTACATGCTTACTGTCTTTTAAGGAAACATGCCACAAGCTTATTTTCAGTCTTTCCTGAGTGGATTTAGGCTAAATAAGAAGGCAGACACAGTTTTATTTGAGTTTGGTGCAGAAATTGTTCAATACAAGCTTGGCTTCAAAACAGCATTGTCTCGCTGAGAAAAGGCGATTGCGAGCATAAAAGGATGCTTGAATTATTTACTGTCTTTTAAGGAAACATCCACAAGCTTGTTTATATGTTCTTCTGAGTGGATTTAGGCTAAATAATAAGGCAGACACAGTTTTATTTCAGTTTGGTGCAGAAATTGTTCAATACAAGCTTGGCTTCAAAACAGCATTGTCTCGCTGAGAAAAGGCGATTGCGAGCATAAAAGGATGCTTGAATTACATGCATTTACTGTCTTTTAAGGAAACATGCCACAAGCTTATTTTCAGTCTTTCCTGAGTGGATTTAGGCTAAATAAGAAGGCAGACACAGTTTTATTTGAGTTTGGTGCAGAAATTGTTCAATACAAGCTTGGCTTCAAAACAGCATTGTCTCGCTGAGAAAAGGCGATTGCGAGCATAAAAGGATGCTTGAATTACATGCATTTACTGTCTTTTAAGGAAACATGCCACAACCATATTTATTAGTTCTGCTGAGTGGATTTAGGCTAAATAAGAAGGCAGACACAGTTTTATTTGAGTTTGGTGCAGAAATTGTTCAATACAAGCTTGGCTTCTAAACACCTTTTTCTCGCTGAGAAAAGGCGATTGCGAGAATAAAAGGATGCTTGAATTACATGCATTTACTGTCTTTTAAGGAAACATCCCACAACCATATTTATTAGTTCTGCTGAGTGGATTTAGGCTAAATAAGAAGGCAGACACAGTTTTATTTGAGTTTGGTGCAGAAATTGTTCAATACAAGCCTGGCTTCAAAACAGCATTTTCTCGCTGAGAAAAGGCGATTGCGAGGATAAAAGGATGCTTGAATTATTTACTGTCTTTTAAGGAAACATCCCACAAGCTTGTTTATATGTTCTTCTGAGTGGATTTAGGCTAAATAATAAGGCAGACACAGTTTTATTTGAGTTTGGTGCAGAAATTGTTCAATACAAGCTTGGCTTCAAAACAGCATTGTCTCGCTGAGAAAAGGCGATTGCTTGGCTTCAAAACAGCATTTTCTCGCTGAGAAAAGGCGATTGCGAGCATAAAAGATGCTTGAATTACATGCATTTACTGTCTTTTAAGGAAACATGCCACAACCATATTTATTAGATCTGCTGAGTGGATTTAGGCTAAATAAGAAGGCAGACACAGTTTTATTTGAGTTTGGTGCAGAAATTGTTCAATACAAGCTGGGCTTCAAAACAGCATTGTCTCGCTTGAGCATAAAAGGATGCTTGAATTACATGCATTTACTGTCTTTTAAGGAAACATGCCACAACCATATTTATTAGATCTGTTGAGTGGATTTAGGCTAAATAAGAAGGCAGACACAGTTTTATTTGAGTTTGGTGCAGAAATTGTTCAATACAAGCTTGGCTTCAAAACAGCATTTTCTCGCTGAGAAAAGGCGATTGCGAGCATAAAAGGATGCTTGAATTACATGCATTTACTGTCTTTTAAGGAAACATGCCACAACCATATTTATTAGTTCTGCTGAGTGGATTTAGGCTAAATAAGAAGGCAGACACAGTTTTATTTGAGTTTGGTGCAGAAATGGTTCAATACAAGCCTGGCTTCAAAACAGCATTTTCTCGCTGAGAAAAAGCGATTGCGAAGATAAAAGGATGCTTGAATTATTTACTGTCTTTTAAGGAAACATCCACAAGCTTGTTTATATGTTCTTCTGAGTGGATTTAGGCTAAATAATAAGGCAGACACAGTTTTATTTGAGTTTGGTGCAGAAATTGTTCAATACAAGCTTGGCTTCAAAACAGCATTTTCTCGCTGAGAAAAGGCGATTGCGAGCATAAAAGGATGCTTGAATTACATGCATTTACTGTCTTTTAAGGAAACATCCCACAACCATATTTATTAGATCTGCTGAGTGGATTTAGGCTAAATAAGAAGGCAGACACAGTTTTATTTGAGTTTGGTGCAGAAATTGTTCAATACAAGCTTGGCTTCAAAACAGCATTGTCTCGCTGAGAAAAGGCGATTGCGAGCATAAAAGGATGCTTGAATTACATGCATTTACTGTCTTTTAAGGAAACATGCCACAAGCTTATTTTCAGTCTTTCCTGAGTGGATTTAGGCTAAATAAGAAGGCAGACACAGTTTTATTTGAGTTTGGTGCAGAAATTGTTCAATACAAGCTTGGCTTCAAAACAGCATTGTCTCGCTGAGAAAAGGCGATTGCGAGCATAAAAGGATGCTTGAATTATTTACTGTCTTTTAAGGAAACATCCCACAAGCTTGTTTATATGTTCCTCTGAGTGGATTTAGGCTAAATAAGAAGGCAGACACAGTTTTATTTGAGTTTGGTGCAGAAATTGTTCAATACAAGCTTGGCTTCAAAACAGCATTTTCTCGCTGAGAAAAGGCGATTGCGAGCATAAAAGGATGCTTGAATTACATGCATTTACTGTCTTTTAAGGAAACATCCCACAAGCTTATTTTCAGTCTCTCCTGAGTGGATTTACGCTAAATAAGAAGGCAGACACAGTTTTATTTGAGTTTGGTGCAGAAATTGTTCAATACAAGCTTGGCTTCAAAACAGCATTTTCTCGCTGAGAAAAGGCGATTGCGAGCATAAAAGGATGCTTGAATTACATGCATTTACTGTCTTTTAAGGAAACATGCCACAACCATATTTATTAGTTCTGCTGAGTGGATTTAGGCTAAATAAGAAGGCAGACACAGTTTTATTTGAGTTTGGTGCAGAAATTGTTCAATACAAGCTTGGCTTCAAAACAGCTTTTTCTCGCTGAGAAAAGGCGATTGCGAGAATAAAAGGATGCTTGAATTACATGCATTTACTGTCTTTTAAGGAAACATCCCACAACCATATTTATTAGTTCTGCTGAGTGGATTTAGGCTAAATAAGAAGGCAGACACAGTTTTATTTGAGTTTGGTGCAGAAATTGTTCAATACAAGCCTGGCTTCAAAACAGCATTTTCTCGCTGAGAAAAGGCGATTGCGAGGATAAAAGGATGCTTGAATTATTTACTGTCTTTTAAGGAAACATCCCACAAGCTTGTTTATATGTTCTTCTGAGTGGATTTAGGCTAAATAATAAGGCAGACACAGTTTTATTTGAGTTTGGTGCAGAAATTGTTCAATACAAGCTTGGCTTCAAAACAGCATTTTCTCGCTGAGAAAAGGCGATTGCGAGCATAAAAGGATGCTTGAATTACATGCATTTACTGTCTTTTAAGGAAACATCCACAACCATATTTATTAGTTCTGCTGAGTGGATTTAGGCTAAATAAGAAGGCAGACACAGTTTTATTTGAGTTTGGTGCAGAAATTGTTCAATACAAGCTTGGCTTCAAAACAGCATTGTCTCGCTGAGAAAAGGCGATTGCGAGCATAAAAGGATGCTTGAATTACATGCATTTACTGTCTTTTAAGGAAACATGCCACAAGCTTATTTTCAGTCTTTCCTGAGTGGATTTAGGCTAAATAAGAAGGCAGACACAGTTTTATTTGAGTTTGGTGCAGAAATTGTTCAATACAAGCTTGGCTTCAAAACAGCATTTTCTCGCTGAGAAAAGGCGATTGCGAGCATAAAAGATGCTTGAATTACATGCATTTACTGTCTTTTAAGGAAACATGCCACAAGCATATTTATTAGTTCTGCTGAGTGGATTTAGGCTAAATAAGAAGGCAGACACAGTTTTATTTGAGTTTGGTGCAGAAATTGTTCAATACAAGCTTGGCTTCAAAACAGCTTTTTCTCGCTGAGAAAAGGCGATTGCAGAATAAAAGGATGCTTGAATTACATGCATTTACTGTCTTTTAAGGAAACATCCCACAACCATATTTATTAGTTCTGCTGAGTGGATTTAGGCTAAATAAGAAGGCAGACACAGTTTTATTTGAGTTTGGTGCAGAAATTGTTCAATACAAGCTTGGCTTCAAAACAGCATTGTCTCGCTGAGAAAAGGCGATTGAGCATAAAAGGATGCTTGAATTACATGCTTACTGTCTTTTAAGGAAACATGCCACAAGCTTATTTTCAGTCTTTCCTGAGTGGATTTAGGCTAAATAAGAAGGCAGACACAGTTTTATTTGAGTTTGGTGCAGAAATTGTTCAATACAAGCTTGGCTTCAAAACAGCATTGTCTCGCTGAGAAAAGGCGATTGCGAGCATAAAAGGATGCTTGAATTATTTACTGTCTTTTAAGGAAACATCCCACAAGCTTGTTTATATGTTCTTCTGAGTGGATTTAGGCTAAATAATAAGGCAGACACAGTTTTATTTGAGTTTGGTGCAGAAATTGTTCAATACAAGCTTGGCTTCAAAACAGCATTTTCTCGCTGAGAAAAGGCGATTGCGAGCATAAAGGATGCTTGAATTACATGCATTTACTGTCTTTTAAGGAAACATCCCACAAGCTTATTTTCAGTCTCTCCTGAGTGGATTTACGCTAAATAAGAAGGCAGACACAGTTTTATTTGAGTTTGGTGCAGAAATTGTTCAATCCAAGCTTGGCTTCAAAACAGCATTTTCTCGCTGAGAAAAGGCGATTGCGAGCATAAAAGGATGCTTGAATTACATGCATTTACTGTCTTTTAAGGAAACATGCCACAACCATATTTATTAGTTCTGCTGAGTGGATTTAGGCTAAATAAGAAGGCAGACACAGTTTTATTTGAGTTTGGTGCAGAAATTGTTCAATACAAGCTTGGCTTCAAAACAGCTTTTTCTCGCTGAGAAAAGGCGATTATGAGAATAAAAGGATGCTTGAATTACATGCATTTACTGTCTTTTAAGGAAACATCCCACAACCATATTTATTAGTTCTGCTGAGTGGATTTAGGCTAAATAAGAAGGCAGACACAGTTTTATTTGAGTTTGGTGCAAAATTGTTCAATACAAGCCTGGCTTCAAAACAGCATTTTCTCGCTGAGAAAAGGCGATTGCGAGGATAAAAGGATGCTTGAATTATTTACTGTCTTTTAAGGAAACATCCACAAGCTTGTTTATATGTTCTTCTGAGTGGATTTAGGCTAAATAATAAGGCAGACACAGTTTTATTTGAGTTTGGTGCAGAAATTGTTCAATACAAGCTTGGCTTCAAAACAGCATTTTCTCGCTGAGAAAAGGCGATTATGAGCATAAAAGATGCTTGAATTACATGCATTTACTGTCTTTTAAGGAAACATGCCACAACCATATTTATTAGATCTGCTGAGTGGATTTAGGCTAAATAAGAAGGCAGACACAGTTTTATTTGAGTTTGGTGCAGAAATTGTTCAATACAAGCTTGGCTTCAAAACAGCATTGTCCTGCTGAGAAAAGGCGATTGCGAGCATAAAACGATGCTTGAATTACATGCATTTACTGTCTTTTAAGGAAACATGCCACAAGCTTATTTTCAGTCTTTCCTGAGTGGATTTAGGCTAAATAAGAAGGCAGACACAGTTTTATTTGAGTTTGGTGCAGAAATTGTTCAATACAAGCTTGGCTTCAAAACAGCATTTTCTCGCTGAGAAAAGGCGATTGCGAGCATAAAAGATGCTTGAATTACATGCATTTACTGTCTTTTAAGGAAACATGCCACAACCATATTTATTAGTTCTGCTGAGTGGATTTAGGCTAAATAAGAAGGCAGACACAGTTTTATTTGAGTTTGGTGCAGAAATTGTTCAATACAAGCTTGGCTTCAAAACAGCTTTTTGTCGCTGAGAAAAGGCGATTGCGAGAATAAAAGGATGCTTGAATTACATGCATTTACTGTCTTTTAAGGAAACATCCACAACCATATTTATTAGTTCTGCTGAGTGGATTTAGGCTAAATAAGAAGGCAGACACAGTTTTATTTGAGTTTGGTGCAGAAATTGTTCAATACAAGCCTGGCTTCAAAACCGCATTTTCTCGCTGAGAAAAGGCGATTGCGAGGATAAAAGGATGCTTGAATTATTTACTGTCTTTTAAGGAAACATCCCACAAGCTTGTTTATATGTTCTTCTGAGTGGATATAGGCTAAATAATAAGGCAGACAAAGTATTATTTGAGTTTGGTGCAGAAATTGTTCAATACAAGCTTGGCTTCAAAACAGCATTTTCTCGCTGAGAAAAGGCGATTGCGAGCATAAAGGATGCTTGAATTACATGCATTTACTGTCTTTAAGGAAACATCCCACAACCATATTTATTAGTTCTGCTGAGTGGATTTAGGCTAAATAAGAAGGTAGACACAGTTTTAATTGAGTTTGGTGCAGAAATTGTTCAATACAAGCTTGGCTTCAAAACAGCATTGTCTCGCTGAGAAAAGGCGATTGCGAGCATAAAAGATGCTTGAATTACATGCATTTACTGTCTTTAAGGGAAACAT
The DNA here is from genome assembly GCA_033026295.1 of Channa striata. Lineage (NCBI taxonomy): Eukaryota > Metazoa > Chordata > Actinopteri > Anabantiformes > Channidae > Channa > Channa striata. The sequence goes on along the minus strand of CM065181.1, from coordinate 167,119 downwards.
CCCACAACCATATTTATTAGTTCTGCTGAGTGGATTTAGGCTAAATAAGAAGGCAGACACAGTTTTATTTGAGTTTGGTGCAGAAATTGTTCAATACAAGCTTGGCTTCAAAACAGCATTGTCTCGCTGAGAAAAGGCGATTGCGAGCATAAAAGGATGCTTGAATTACATGCATTTACTGTCTTTTAAGGAAACATGCCACAACCATATTTATTAGTTCTGCTGAGTGGATTTAGGCTAAATAAGAAGGCAGACACAGTTTTATTTGAGTTTGGTGCAGAAATTGTTCAATACAAGCCTGGCTTCAAAACAGCATTTTCTCGCTGAGAAAAGGCGATTGCGAGATAAAAGGATGCTTGAATTATTTACTGTCTTTTAAGGAAACATCCCACAAGCTTGTTTATATGTTCTTCTGAGTGGATTTAGGCTAAATAATAAGGCAGACACAGTTTTATTTGAGTTTGGTGCAGAAATTGTTCAATACAAGCTTGGCTTCAAAACAGCATTGTCTCGCTGAGAAAAGGCGATTGCGAGCATAAAAGATGCTTGAATTACATGCATTTACTGTCTTTTAAGGAAACATGCCACAACCATATTTATTAGATCTGCTGAGTGGATTTAGGCTAAATAAGAAGGCAGACACAGTTTTATTTGAGTTTGGTGCAGAAATTGTTCAATACAAGCTTGGCTTCAAAACAGCATTGTCTCGCTGAGAAAAGGCGATTGCGAGCATAAAAGGATGCTTGAATTACATGCATTTACTGTCTTTTAAGGAAACATGCCACAACCATATTTATTAGATCTGCTGAGTGGATTTAGGCTAAATAAGAAGGCAGACACAGTTTTATTTGAGTTTGGTGCAGAAATTGTTCAATACAAGCTTGGCTTCAAAACAGCATTGTCTCGCTGAGAAAAGGCGATTTGAGCATAAAAGGATGCTTGAATTACATGCATTTACTGTCTTTTAAGGAAACATGCCACAACCATATTTATTAGATCTGCTGAGTGGATTTAGGCTAAATAAGAAGGCAGACACAGTTTTATTTGAGTTTGGTGCAGAAATTGTTCAATACAAGCTTGGCTTCAAAACAGCATTTTCTCGCTGAGAAAAGGCGATTGCGAGCATAAAAGGATGCTTGAATTACATGCATTTACTGTCTTTTAAGGAAACATGCCACAACCATATTTATTAGTTCTGCTGAGTGGATTTAGGCTAAATAAGAAGGCAGACACAGTTTTATTTGAGTTTGGTGCAGAAATGGTTCAATACAAGCCTGGCTTCAAAACAGCATTTTCTCGCTGAGAAAAAGCGATTGCGAGGATAAAAGGATGCTTGAATTATTTACTGTCTTTTAAGGAAACATCCCACAAGCTTGTTTATATGTTCTTCTGAGTGGATTTAGGCTAAATAATAAGGCAGACACCGTTTTATTTGAGTTTGGTGCAGAAATTGTTCAATACAAGCTTGGCTTCAAAACAGCTTTTTGTCGCTGAGAAAAGGCGATTGCGAGAATAAAAGGATGCTTGAATTACATGCATTTACTGTCTTTTAAGGAAACATCCCACAACCATATTTATTAGTTCTGCTGAGTGGATTTAGGCTAAATAAGAAGGCAGACACAGTTTTATTTGAGTTTGGTGCAGAAATTGTTCAATACAAGCTTGGCTTCAAAACAGCATTTTCTCGCTGAGAAAAGGCGATTGCCAGCATAAAAGGATGCTTGAATTACATGCATTGACTGTCTTTTAAGGAACCATCCCACAAGCTTGTTTTCAGTCTCTCCTGAGTGGATTTAGGCTAAATAAGAAGGCAGACACAGTTTTATTTGAGTTTGGTGCAGAAATTGTTTAATACAAGCTTGGCTTCAAAACCGCATTTTCTCGCTGAAAAAAGGCAATTGTGAGCATAAAAGGATGCTTGAATTACATGCATTTACTGTCTTATAAGGAAACATCCCACAACCATATTTATTAGTTCTGCTGAGTGGATTTAGGCTAAATAAGAAGGCAGACACAGTTTCATTTGAGTTTGGTGCAGAAATTGTTAAATACAAGCTTGGCTTCAAAAAAGCATTTTCTCGCTGAGAAAAGGCGATTATGAAAGCATAAAGGATGCTTGAATTACATGCATTTACTGTCTTATAAGGAAACATCCCACAACCATATTTATTAGTTCTGCTGAGTGGATTTAGGCTAAATAAGAAGGCAGACACAGTTTTATTTGAGTTTGGTGCAGAAATTGTTCAATACTATCCTGGCTTCAAAACAGCATTTTCTCGCTGAGAAAAAGCGATTGCGAGGATAAAAGGATGCTTGAATTATTTACTGTCTTTTAACCCTCGTGCTACCCTGTTCTCACACGGGGAATGCTGGGAGAAAGAGAAAGAGCGGGAGGGGGGGGTGTTTTTAAATCGCTACCCGCCTTTAGCTCTAGGCCCAGAGAGCTAGAGGGGGGGAAGGGCGCCGTATTCGACACGGGGAGTTGGCCCAAAAGTCGTTTTTTTGGGGCTGTTCGCACCCTCTACCTCGCGTCCACCGGGGCTCTTTCCCCCGCGCATGCGCGTCCCTCTCTCTTTCTTTCATCTCTCTTTCTTTCATCTCTCCTCCCCATATCACCCCATCTGTCCTCCCCCATCTTTCCTCCTCCCCATCTCTTCTCACCCCCTCGACCCACCCGGCCCGCGCATGCGCTTCAGACTCTCATCTCTCATCTCTCTCTCTCTCTCTCCTTCTTCCTCTCTCTCTCTTTCTCTCTCCCCCCTCCTCCCTACTCTCAATCCCTCCCCACGGGGTCCCTCCGACCCGAGGCCACGGGCCTCGCGGAGGAAGGGACGCCCCGGACTCTCTGAGACAGGGCCCGGAGGTTTACGATCCCGGGTCCGCGAGGCCCGAGGAGACGGGGACGTCGGGACGCCGCGGAGTCCGAGCCCTGGAAGGTTTACGAGCCCGGGTCCGCGAGGCCCCGAGGAGACGGGACGTCGGGACGCGCGGAGTCAGGCCCGAGAAGGTCCTCCATCCCGATGTCCCGGGGTCCGCCAGGCCCCTAGGGAGGCGCGCCCGCCCGCGCGAGGAGTCAGGGTCCGAGAATGTCCTCTATCCTGGGGTCCCCGAGGCCCCACAGCAGACGTGCAGAGTCTGAGCCCAGGTCCAGGGGTCCCTCAGACCCCCGCAGCGGAGGGGACGTCGGGAAGGTCCCTCAGACCCCGCAGCGGAGGGACGTCGGTAAGGTCCGCTAGAGCCGGGCGGGGTCCCTCTGACCCCGCAGCGGAGGGGACGTCGGTAAGGTCCGCTAGAGCCGGCGGGGTCCCTCTGACCCCGCAGCGGAGTTGACGACGGGGGGTCCCTCAGACCCCGCAGCGGAGGGGACGTCGGTAAGGTCCGCTAGAGCCGGCGGGTCCTCTGACCCCGCAGCGGAGGGGACGCCGGGAAGGTCCGCTGCAGCGGTCGGGGTCCTCGGACCCCCAGCGGAGGGGACGTCGGGGTCCCTCAGACCCCGCAGCGGAGGGGACGACGGTAAGGTCCGCTAGAGCCGGGCGGGTCCCTCTGACCCCGCAGCGGAGGGGCGTCGGGAAGGTCCGCTGCAGCGGTCGGGGTCCTCGGACCCCAGCGAGGGGACGTCGGGGTCCCTCAGACCCCGCCCAGCGGAGGGGACGCCGGTAAGGTCCGCTAGAGCCGGCGGGGTCCTCTGACCCCGCAGCGGAGTTGACGACGGGGTCCCTCGGACCCGCAGGGCAGGGGACGTGGGTAAGGTCCGCTGGAGCGGTCGGGTCCCCTCTGACCCCGCGCAGCGCAGGGGCGTCGGGAAGGTCCGCTGGAGCTGGCGGGTCCCTCGGACCCCCAGCGGAGGGGACGTCGGGGTCCCTTAGACCCCGCAGCGGAGTTGACGACGGGGTCCCTCTGACCCCCCGCAGCGGAGGGGACGTCGGGAAGGTCCGCTGCAGCGGTCGGGTCCCTCGGACCCCAGAGGAGGGGACGTCGGGGTCCTCGGACCCCGCAGCGGAGTTGACGACGCGGGGTCCCTCTGACCCCCGCAGCGCAGGGGCGTCAGGAAGGTCTGCTGGAGCTGGCGGGTCCCTCGGACCCCCAGCCGGAGGGGACGTCGGGGTCCTCAGACCCCGCAGCGGAGTTGACGACGGGGTCCCTCGGACCCGCAGGGCAGGGGACGTGGGTAAGGTCCGCTGGAGCGGTCGGGTCCCTCGGACCCCAGCGGAGGGGACGTCGGGAAAGTCCTCAGACCCCCAGCGGAGGGGACTTGGGTAAGCTCCGCTGGAGCGGGCGGGGTCCCTCTGACCCCGCAGCGCAGGGGACGTGGGGAAGGTCCGCTGCAGCGGGCGGGGTCCCTCGGACCCCCGAGTCAACACCCGAAGAGTGTGCAGTGCAAGGGTTATGCTCACAATCGCCTTTTCTCAGCGAGAAAATGCTGTTTTGAAGCCAAGCTTGTATTAAACAGTTTCTGCACCAAACTCAAATAAAACTCTGTCTGCCTTCTTATTTATCGTAAATCCACTCAGCAGAACATATAAACAAGCTTGTGGGATGTTTCCTTAAAAGACAGTAAATGCATGTAATTCAAGCATCCTTTTATGCTCGCAATCGCCTTTTCTCAGCGAGAAAATGCTGTTTTGAAGCCAAGCTTGTATTGAACAATTTCTGCACCAAACTCAAATAAAACTCTGTCTGCCTTCTTATTTATCGTAAATCCACTCAGGAGAGACTGAAAATAAGCTTGTGGGATGTTTCCTTAAAAGACAGTAAATGCATGTAATTCAAGCATCCTTTTATGCTCGCAATCGCCTTTTCTCAGCGAGAAAATGCTTTTTTGAAGCCAAGCTTGTATTGAACAATTTCTGCACCAAACTCAAATAAAACTGTGTCTGCCTTCTTATTTAGCCTAAATCCACTCAGCAGAACATATAAACAAGCTTGTGGGATGTTTCCTTAAAAGACAGTCAATGCATGTAATTCAAGCATCCTTTTATGCTCAGTAATCGCCTTTTCTCAGCGAGAAAATGCTTTTTGAAGCCAAGCTTGTATTGAACAATTTCTGCACCAAACTCAAATAAAACTGTGTCTGCCTTCTTATTTAGCCTAAATCCACTCAGCAGAACTAATAAATATGGTTGTGGGATGTTTCCTTACAAGACAGTAAATGGATGTAATTCAAGCATCTTTTTATGCTCGCAATCGCCTTTTCTCAGCGAGAAAATGCTGTTTTGAAGCCAAGCTTGTATTGAAACATTTCTGCACCAAACTCAAATAAAACTGTGTCTGCCTTCTTATTTAGCCTAAATCCACTCAGCAGAACTAATAAATATGGTTGTGGGGTGTTTCCTTAAAAGACAGTAAATGCATGTAATTCAAGCATCTTTTTATGCTCGCAATCGCCTTTTCTCAGCGAGAAAATGGTTTTTTGAAGCCAAGCTTGTATTTAACAATTTCTGCACCAAACTCAAATGAAACTGTGTCTGCCTTCTTATTTAGCCTAAATCCACTCAGCAGAACATATAAACAAGCTTGTGGGATGTTTCCTTAAAAGACAGTCAATGCATGTAATTCAAGCATCCTTTTATGCTCGCAATCGCCTTTTCTCGGCGAGAAAATGCTGTTTTGAAGCCAAGCTTGTATTGAACAATTTCTGCACCAAACTCAAATAAAACTGTGTCTGCCTTTTTATTTATCGTAAATCCACTCAACAGAACATATATATAAACACGCTTGTGGGATGTTTCCTTAAAAGACAGTAAATGCATGTAATTCAAGCATCCTTTTATGCTCGCAATCGCCTTTTCTCAGCGAGAAAATGCTTTTTTGAAGCCAAGCTTGTATTTAACAATTTCTGCACCAAACTCAAATAAAACTGTGTCTGCCTTCTTATTTAGCATAAATCCACTCAGCAGAACATATAAACAAGCTTGTGGCATGTTTCCTTAAAAGACAGTAAATGCATGTAATTCAAGCATCCTTTTATGCTTTGCAATCGCCTTTTCTCAGCGAGAAAATGCTGTTTTGAAGCCAAGCTTGTATTGAACAATTTCTGCACCAAACTCAAATAAAACTGTGTGTGCCTTCTTATTTAGCTTAAATCCACTCAGGAAAGACTGAAAATAAGCTTGTGGCATGTTTCCTTAAAAGACAGTAAATGCATGTAATTCAAGCATCCTTTTATGCTGCAATCGCCTTTTCTCAGCGAGAAAATGCTGTTTTGAAGCCAAGCTTGTATTGAAGCAATTTCTGCACCAAACTCAAATAAAACTGTGTCTGCCTTCTTATTTAGCCTAAATCCACTCAGGAGAGACTGAAAATAAGCTTGTGGGATGTTTCCTTAAAAGACAGTAAATGCATGTAATTCAAGCATCCTTTTATGCTCGCAATCGCCTTTTCTCAGCGAGAAAATGCTTTTTGAAGCCAAGCTTGTATTTAACAATTTCTGCACCAAACTCAAATGAAACTGTGTCTGCCTTCTTATTTAGCCTAAATCCACTCAGCAGAACATATAAACAAGCTTATGGGATGTTTCCTTAAAAGACAGTCAATGCATGTAATTCAAGCATCCTTTTATGCTCATGCAATCGCCTTTTCTCGGCGAGAAAATGCTGTTTTGAAGCCAAGCTTGTATTGAACAATTTCTGCACCAAACTCAAATAAAACTGTGTTTGCCTTCTTATTTAGCCTAAATCCACTCAGCAGAACTAATAAATATGGTTGTGGAGTGTTTCCTTAAAAGACAGTAAATGCATGTAATTCAAGCATCCTTTTATGCTCGCAATCGCCTTTTTCTCGGCGAGAAAATGCTGTTTTGAAGCCAAGCTTGTATTGAAACATTTCTGCACCAAACTCAAATAAAACTGTGTCTGCCTTCTTATTTAGCCTAAATCCACTCAGCAGAACTAATAAATATGGTTGTGGGTGTTTCCTTAAAAGACAGTAAATGCATGTAATTCAAGCATCTTTTATGCTCAATCGCCTTTTCTCAGCGAGAAAATGCTTTTTGAAGCCAAGCTTGTATTAAACAATTTCTGCACCAAACTCAAATAAAACTGTGTCTGCCTTCTTATTTAGCCTAAATCCACTCAGCAGAACATATAAACAAGCTTGTGGGATGTTTCCTTAAAAGACAGTCAATGCATGTAATTCAGGCATCCTTTATATGCTCACAATCGCCTTTTCTCAGCGAGAAAATGCTGTTTTGAAGCCAAGCTTGTATTGAACAATTTCTGCACCAAACTCAAATAAAACTGTGTCTGCCTTCTTATTTAGCCTAAATCCACTCAGCAGAAGTAATAAATATGGTTGTGGGATGTTTCCTTAAAAGACAGTAAATGCATGTAATTCAGGCATCATTTTATGCTCACAATTGCCTTTTCTCAGCGAGAAAATGCTGTTTTGATGCCAAGCTTGTATTAAACAATTTCTGCACCAAACTCAAATAAAACTGTGTCTGCCTTCTTATTTAGCCTAAATCCACTCAGCAGAACTAATAAATATGGTTGTGGGATGTTTCCTTAAAAGACAGTAAATGCATGTAATTCAGGCATCCTTTTATGCTCACAATCGCCTTTTCTCAGCGAGAAAATGCTGTTAAGAAGCCAAGCTTGTATTGAACAATTTCTTTACCAAACTCAAATAAAACTGTGTGTGCCTTCTTATTTAGTCTAAATCCACTCAGGAGAGTCTGAAAATAAGCTTGTGGCATGTTTCCTTAAAAGACAGTAAATGCATGTAATTCAAGCATCTTTTTATGTTCGCAATTGCCTTTTCTCAGCGAGAAAATGCTGTTTTGAAGCCAGGCTTGTATTGAACAATTTCTGCACCAAACTCAAATAAAACTGTGTCTGCCTTCTTATTTAGCCTAAATCCACTCAGCAGAACTAATAAATATGGTTGTGGGATGTTTCTTACAAGATAGTAAATGGATGTAATTCAAGCATCTTTTATGCTGCAATCGCCTTTTCTCAGCGAGAAAATGCTGTTTTGAAGCCAAGCTTGTATTGAAACATTTCTGCACCAAACTCAAATAAAACTGTGTCTGCCTTCTTATTTAGCCTAAATCCACTCAGCAGAACTAATAAATATGGTTGTGGGTGTTTCCTTAAAAGACAGTAAATGCATGTAATTCAAGCATCTTTTATGCTCGTAATCGCCTTTTCTCAGCGAGAAAATGGTTTTTTGAAGCCAAGCTTGTATTTAACAATTTCTGCACCAAACTCAAATGAAACTGTGTCTGCCTTCTTATTTAGCCTAAATCCACTCAGCAGAACATATAAACAAGCTTGTGGGATGTTTCCTTAAAAGACAGTCAATGCATGTAATTCAAGCATCCTTTTATGCTCATAATCGCCTTTTCTCGGCGAGAAAATGCTGTTTTGAAGCCAAGCTTGTATTGAACAATTTCTGCACCAAACTCAAATAAAACTGTGTCTGCCTTTTTATTTATCGTAAATCCACTCAACAGAACATATATATAAACACGCTTGTGGGATGTTTCCTTAAAAGACAGTAAATGCATGTAATTCAAGCATCCTTTTATGCTCGCAATCGCCTTTTCTCAGCGAGAAAATGCTTTTTGAAGCCAAGCTTGTATTTAACAATTTCTGCACCAAACTCAAATAAAACTGTGTCTGCCTTCTTATTTAGCATAAATCCACTCAGCAGAACATATAAACAAGCTTGTGGCATGTTTCCTTAAAAGACAGTAAATGCATGTAATTCAAGCATCCTTTTATGCTGCAATCGCCTTTTCTCAGCGAGAAAATGCTGTTTTGAAGCCAAGCTTGTATTGAACAATTTCTGCACCAAACTCAAATAAAACTGTGTGTGCCTTCTTATTTAGCTTAAATCCACTCAGGAAAGACTGAAAATAAGCTTGTGGCATGTTTCCTTAAAAGACAGTAAATGCATGTAATTCAAGCATCCTTTTATGCTCGCAATCGCCTTTTCTCAGCGAGAAAATGCTGTTTTGAAGCCAAGCTTGTATTGAACAATTTCTGCACCAAACTCAAATAAAACTGTGTCTGCCTTCTTATTTAGCCTAAATCCACTCAGGAGAGACTGAAAATAAGCTTGTGGGATGTTTCCTTAAAAGACAGTAAATGCATGTAATTCAAGCATCCTTTTATGCTCTTAATCGCTTTTCTCAGCGAGAAAATGCTTTTGAAGCCAAGCTTGTATTTAACAATTTCTGCACCAAACTCAAATGAAACTGTGTCTGCCTTCTTATTTAGCCTAAATCCACTCAGCAGAACATATAAACAAGCTTATGGGATGTTTCCTTAAAAGACAGTCAATGCATGTAATTCAAGCATCCTTTTATGCTCGCAATCGCCTTTTCTCGGAGAAAATGCTGTTTTGAAGCCAAGCTTGTATTGAACAATTTCTGCACCAAACTCAAATAAAACTGTGTCTGCCTTCTTATTTAGCCTAAATCCACTCAGCAGAACTAATAAATATGGTTGTGGGGTGTTTCCTTAAAAGACAGTAAATGCATGTAATTCAAGCATCTTTTTATGCTCGCAATCGCCTTTTCTCAGCGAGAAAATGCTTTTTTGAAGCCAAGCTTGTATTAAACAATTTCTGCACCAAACTCAAATAAAACTGTGTCTGCCTTCTTATTTAGCCTAAATCCACTCAGCAGAACATATAAACAAGCTTGTGGGATGTTTCCTTAAAAGACAGTCAATGCATGTAATTCAGGCATCCTTTTATGCTCACAATCGCCTTTTCTCAGCGAGAAAATGCTGTTTTGAAGCCAAGCTTGTATTGAACAATTTCTGCACCAAACTCAAATAAAACTGTGTCTGCCTTCTTATTTAGCCTAAATCCACTCAGCAGAAGTAATAAATATGGTTGTGGGATGTTTCCTTAAAAGACAGTAAATGCATGTAATTCAGGCATCATTTTATGCTCACAATTGCCTTTTCTCAGCGAGAAAATGCTGTTTTGATGCCAAGCTTGTATTAAACAATTTCTGCACCAAACTCAAATAAAACTGTGTCTGCCTTCTTATTTAGCCTAAATCCACTCAGCAGAACTAATAAATATGGTTGTGGGATGTTTCCTTAAAAGACAGTAAATGCATGTAATTCAGGCATCCTTTTATGCTCACAATCGCCTTTTCTCAGCGAGAAAATGCTGTTAAGAAGCCAAGCTTGTATTGAACAATTTCTTTACCAAACTCAAATAAAACTGTGTGTGCCTTCTTATTTAGTCTAAATCCACTCAGGAGAGTCTGAAAATAAGCTTGTGGCATGTTTCCTTAAAAGACAGTAAATGCATGTAATTCAAGCATCTTTTTATAGCCAGCAATTGCCTTTTCTCAGCGAGAAAATGCTGTTTTGAAGCCAGGCTTGTATTGAACAATTTCTTCACCAAACTCAAATAAAACTGTGTCTGCCTTCTTATTTAGCCTAAATCCACTCAGCAGAACATATAAACAAGCTTGTGGGATGTTTCCTTAAAAGACAGTAAATGCATGTAATTCAAGCATCCTTTTATGCTCATAATCGCCTTTTCTCAGCGAGAAAATGCTGTTTTGAAGCAATTTCTTTACCAAACTCAAATAAAACTGTGTGTGCCTTCTTATTTATTTTAAATCCACTCAGGAAAGACTGAAAATAAGCTTGTGACATGTTTCCTTAAAAGACAGTAAATGCGTGTAATTCAAGCATCCTTTTTTACTCTAATCGCCTTTTCTCAGCGAGAAAATGCTGTTTTGAAGCCAAGTTTGTATTGAACAATTTCTGCACCAAACTCAAATAAAACTGTATCTGCCTTCTTATTTAGCCTAAATCCACTCAGGAGAGACTGACAATAAGCTTGTGGGATGTTTCCTTAAAGACAGTAAATGCATGTAATTCATGCATCCTTTTAAGCTCAGAATGGCCATTTCTCAGCGAGAAAATGCTGTTTTGAAGCAAAGCTTGTATTGAAAAATTTCTGCACCAAACTCAAATAAAACTGTGTATGCCTTCTTATTTAGCCTAAATCCACTCAGGAGAGACTGAAAATAAGCTTGTGGGATGTTTCCTTAAAAGACAGTAAATGCATGTAATTCATGCATCCTTTTATGCTCAGAATGGCCATTTCTCAGCGAGAAAATGCTGTTTTGAAGCAAAGCTTGTATTGAAAAATTTCTGCACCAAACTCAAATAAAACTGTGTATGCCTTCTTATTTAGCCTAAATCCACTCAGGAGAGACTGAAAATAAGCTTGTGGGATGTTTCCTTAAAAGACAGTAAATGCATGTAATTCAAGCATCCTTTTATGCTCAGTAATCGCCTTTTCTCAGCGAGAAAATGCTGTTTTGAAGCCAAGCTTGTATTGAACAATTTCTTCACCAAACTCAAATAAAACTGTGTATGCCTTCGTATTTAGCCTAAATCCATTCAGCAGAACATATAAACAAGCTTGTGGGATGTTTCCTTAAAAGACAGTAAATGCATGTAATTCAAGCATCTTTTTATGCTCTGTAATCGCCTTTTCTCAGCGAGAAAATGCTGTTTTGAAGCCAAGCTTGTATTGAACAATTTCTTCACCAAACTCAAATAAAACTGTGTCTGCCTTCTTATTTAGCCTAAATCCACTCAGCAGAACATATAAACAAGCTTGTGGGATGTTTCCTTAAAAGACAGTAAATGCATGTAATTCAAGCATCCTTTTATGCTCATAATCGCCTTTTCTCAGCGAGAAAATGGTGTTTTAAAGCCAAGCTTGTATTGAACAATTTCTGCACCAAACTCAAATAAAACTGTGTGTGCCTTCTTATTTAGCTTAAATCCACTCAGGAAAGACTGAAAATAAGCTTGTGGCATGTTTCCTTAAAAGACAGTAAATGCATGTAATTCATGCATCCTTTTATTCTCGTAATCGCCTTTTCTCAGCGAGAAAATGCTGTTTTGAAGCCAAGTTTGTATTGAACAATTTCTGCACCAAACTCAAATAAAACTGTGTATGCCTTCTTATTTAGCCTAAATCCACTCAGCAGAAGTAATAAATATGGTTGTGGGATGTTTCCTTAAAAGACAGTAAATGCATGTAATTCAAGCATCTTTTATGCTCAGAATGGCCATTTCTCAGCGAGAAAATGTTGTTTTGAAGCCAAGCTTGTATTGAAAAATTTCTGCACCAAACTCAAATAAAACTGTGTCTGCCTTCTTATTTAGCCTAAATCCACTCAGGAGAGACTGAAAATAAGCTTGTGGCATGTTTCCTTAAAAGACAGTAAATGCATGTAATTCAAGCATCTTTTTATGCTCGCAATGGCCATTTCTCAGCGAGAAAATGCTGTTTTGAAGCCAAGCTTGTATTGAAAAATTTCTGCACCAAACTCAAATAAAACTGTGTATGCCTTCTTATTTAGCCAAAATCCACTCAGGAGAGACTGAAAATAAGCTTTTGGGATGTTTCCTTAAAAGACAGTAAATGTATGTAATTCAAGCATCCTTTTATGCTCACAATCGCCTTTTCTCAGCGAGAAAATGCTATTTTGAAGCCAAGCTTGTATTGAACAATTTCTGCACCAAACTCAATTAAAACTGTGTCTGCCTTCTTATTTAGTGTAAATCCACTCAGCAGAACATATAAACAAGCTTGTGGGACGTTTCCTTAAAAGACAGTAAATGCATGTAATTCAACCATCCTTTTATTCTCGCAATCGCCTTTTCTCAGCGAGAAAAAGCTGTTTTCAAGCCAAGCTTGTATTGAACAATTTCTGCACCAAACTCAGATAAAACTGTGTCTGCCTTCTTATTTAGCCTAAATCCACTCAGCAGAACTAATAAATATGGTTGTGGGATGTTTCCTTAAAAGACAGTAAATGCATGTAATTCAAGCATCCTTTTACGCTCGCAATCGCCTTTTCTCAGCGAGAAAATGCTGTTTTGAAGCCAACATTGTATTGAACAATTTCTGCACCAAACTCAAATAAAACTGTGTATGCCTTCTTATTTAGCCTAAATCCACTCAGCAGAACATATAAACAAGCTTGTGGGATGTTTCCTTAAAAGACAGTAAATGCATGTAATTCAAGCATCCTTTTTCGCTCGCAATCGCCTTTTCTCAGCGAGAAAATGCTGTTTTGAAGCCAAGCTTGTATTGAACAATTTCTGCACCAAACTCAAATAAAACTGTGTCTGCCTTCTTATTTAGCCTAAATCCACTCAGCAGAACATATAAACAAGCTTGTGGGATGTTTCCGTAAAAGACAGTAAATGCATGTAATTCAAGCATCTTTTTATGCTCGCAATCGCCTTTTCTCAGCGAGAAGTAGCTGTTTTGAAGCCAAGCTTGTATTGAACAATTTCTGCACCAAACTCAATTAAAACTGTGTCTGCCTTCTTATTTAGCCTAAATCCACTCAGGAGAGACTGAAAATAAGCTTTTGGGATGTTTCCTTAAAAGACAGTAAATGTATGTAATTCAAGCATCCTTTTATGCTCACAATCGCCTTTTCTCAGCGAGAAAATGCTGTTTTGAAGCCAAGCTTGTATTGAACAATTTCTGCACCAAACTCAAATAAAACTGTGTCTGCCTTCTTATTTAGCTTAAATAAGCTTAAATATTTAGCTTAAATACACAGCTTGTGGGATTTTTCCTTAAAAGACAGTAAATGCATGTAATTCAAGCATCTTTTTATGCTCGCAATGGCCATTTCTCAGCGAGAAAATGCTGTTTTGAAGCCAAGCTTGTATTTAAAAATTTCTGCACCAAACTTAAATAAAACTGTGTCTGCCTTCTTATTTAGCCAAAATCCACTCAGGAGAGACTGAAAATAAGCTTTTGGGATGTTTCCTTAAAAGACAGTAAATGTATGTAATTCAAGCATCCTTTTATGTTTAATCGCCTTTTCTCAGCGAGAAAATGCTTTTTGAAGCCAAGCTTGTATTGAACAATTTCTGCACCAAACTCAAATAAAACTGTGTCTGCCTTCTTATTTAGCCTAAATCCACTCAGCAGAACTAATAAATATGGTTGTGGGATGTTTCCTTAAAAGACAGTAAATAATTCAAGCATCCTTTTATGCTCGCAATCGCCTTTTCTCAGCGAGAAAATGCTTTTTTGAAGCCAAGCTTGTATTTAACAATTTCTGCACCAAACTCAAATGAAACTGTGTCTGCCTTCTTATTTAGTGTAAATCCACTCAGCAGAACATATAAACAAGCTTGTGGGATGTTTCCTTAAAAGACAGTAAATGCATGTAATTCAAGCATCCTTTTATGCTCATAATCGCATTTTCTCAGCGAGAAAATGCTGTTTTAACCAAGCTTGTACTGAACAATTTCTTCACCAAACTCAAATAAAACTGTTTCTGCCTTCTTATTTAGCCTAAATCCACTCAGCAGAACTAATAAATATGGTTGTGGGATGTTTCCTTAAAAGACAGTAAATGCATGTAATTCAAGCATCTTTTTATTCTCGCAATCGCCTTTTCTCAGCGAGAAAATGCTGTTTTGAAGCCAAGTTTGTATTGAACAATTTCTGCACCAAACTCAAATAAAACTGTATCTGCCTTCTTATTTAGCCTAAATCCACATTTAGGAGAGACTTAAAAAAGCTTGTGGGATGTTTCCTTAAAAGACAGGCAATGCATGTAATTCAAGCATCCTTTTATGCTCGCAATCGCCTTTTCTCAGCGAGAAAATGCTGTTTTGAAGCCAAGCTTGTATTGAACAATTTCTGCACCAAACTCAAATAAAACTGTGTCTGCCTTCTTATTTAGCTTAAATAAGCTTAAATATTTAGCTTAAATACACAGCTTGTGGGATGTTTCCTTAAAAGACAGTAAATGCATGTAATTCAAGCATCTTTTTATGCTCGCAATGGCCATTTCTCAGCGAGAAAATGCTGTTTTGAAGCCAAGCTTGTATTTAAAAATTTCTGCACCAAACTCAAATAAAACTGTGTCTGCCTCCTTATTTAGCCAAAATCCACTCAGGAGAGACTGAAAATAAGCTTTTGGGATGTTTCCTTAAAAGACAGTAAATGTATGTAATTCAAGCATCCTTTTATGCTAATCGCCTTTTCTCAGCGAGAAAATGCTGTTTGAAGCCAAGCTTGTATTGAACAATTTCTGCACCAAACTCAAATAAAACTGTGTCTGCCTTCTTATTTAGCTTAAATAAGCTTAAATATTTAGCTTAAATACACAGCTTGTGGGATGTTTCCTTAAAAGACAGTAAATGCATGTAATTCAAGCATCTTTTATGCTCATAATGGCCATTTCTCAGCGAGAAAATGCTGTTTTGAAGCCAAGCTTGTATTTAAAAATTTCTGCACCAAACTCAAATAAAACTGTGTCTGCCTTCTTATTTAGCCAAAATCCACTCAGGAGAGACTGAAAATAAGCTTTTGGGATGTTTCCTTAAAAGACAGTAAATGTATGTAATTCAAGCATCCTTTTATGCTATAATCGCCTTTTCTCAGCGAGAAAATGCTATTTTGAAGCCAAGCTTGTATTGAACAATTTCTGCACCAAACTCAATTAAAACTGTTTCTGCCTTCTTATTTAGTGTAAATCCACTCAGCAGAACATATAAACAAGCTTGTGGGATGTTTCCTTAAAAGACAGTAAATGCATGTAATTCAACCATCCTTTTATTCTCGCAATCGCCTTTTCTCAGCGAGAAAAAGCTGTTTTCAAGCCAAGCTTGTATTGAACAATTTCTGCACCAAACTCAGATAAAACTGTGTCTGCCTTCTTATTTAGCCTAAATCCACTCAGCAGAACTAATAAATATGGTTGTGGGATGTTTCCTTAAAAGACAGTAAATGCATGTAATTCAAGCATCCTTTTTCGCTCGCAATCGCCTTTTCTCAGCGAGAAAATGCTGTTTTGAAGCCAAGCTTGTATTGAACAATTTCTGCACCAAACTCAAATAAAACTGTGTCTGCCTTCTTATTTAGCCTAAATCCACTCAGCAGAACATATAAACAAGCTTGTGGGATGTTTCCGTAAAAGACAGTAAAATGCATGTAATTCAACCATCCTTTTATGCTCGCAATCGCCTTTTCTCAGCGAGAACATGCTGTTTTGAAGCCAAGCTTGTACTGAACACTTTCTTCTTCAAACTCAAATAAAACTGTTTCTGCCTTCTTATTTAGTCTAAATCCACTCAGCAGAACTAATAAATATGGTTGTGGGATGTTTCCTTAAAAGACAGTAAATGCATGTAATTCTAGCATCGTTTTATTCTCGCAATCGCCTTTTCTCAGCGAGAAAATGCTGTTTTGAAGCCAAGCTTGTATTGAACAATTTCTGCACCAAACTCAAATAAAACTGTGTCTGCCTTCTTATTTAGCCTAAATCCACTCAGCAGAACTAATAAATATGGTTGTGGCATGTTTCCTTAAAAGACAGTAAATGCATGTAATTCAAGCATCTTTTATGCTACTTAATCGCCTTTTCTCAGCGAGAAAATGCTGTTTTAAACCAAGCTTGTATTGAACAATTTCTGCACCAAACTCAAATAAAACTGTGTCTGCCTTCTTATTTAGCCCAAATCCACTCAGCAGAACTAATTAATATGGTTGTGGCATGTTTCCTTAAAAGACAGTAAATCATGTAATTCAAGCATCCTTTTATGCTCGCAATTGCCTTTTCTCAGCGAGAAAATGCTGTTTTGAAGCCAAGCTTGTATTGAACAATTTCTGCACCAAACTAAAATAAAACTGTGTCTGCCTTCTTATTTAGCCTAAATCCACTCAGAACAACATATAAACAAGCTTGTGGGATGTTTCCGTAAAAGACAGTAAATGCATGTAATTCAAGCATCCTTTTATGCTCGCAATCGCCTTTTCTCAGCGAGAACATGCTGTTTTGAAGCCAAGCTTGTACTGAACACTTTCTTCTTCAAACTCAAATAAAACTGTTTCTGCCTTCTTATTTAGTCTAAATCCACTCAGGAGAGACTGAAAATAAGCTTGTGGGATGTTTCCTTAAAAGACAGTAAATGCATGTAATTCAAGCATCCTTTTATGCTCGCAATCGCCTTTTCTCAGCGAGAAAATGCTGTTTTGAAGCCAAGCTTGTATTGAACAATTTCTGCACCAAACTCAATTAAAACTGTGTCTGCCTTCTTATTTAGCCTAAATCCACTCAGCAGAAGTAATAAATATGGTTGTGGGATGTTTCCTTAAAAGACAGTAAATGCATGTAATTCAGGCATCCTTTTATGCTTCAATCGCCTTTTCTCAGCGAGAAAATGCTGTTTAAGCCAAGTTTGTATTGAACAATTTCTGCACCAAACTCAAATAAAACTGTATCTGCCTTCTTATTTAGCCTAAATCCACATTTAGGAGAGACTTAAAAAAGCTTGTGGGATGTTTCCTTAAAAGACAGTAAATGCATGTAATTCAAGCATCTTTTTATTCTCGCAATCGCCTTTTCTCAGCGAGAAAATGCTGTTTTGAAGCCAAGCTTGTATTGAACAATTTCTGCACCAAACTCAAATAAAACTGTGTATGCCTTCTTATTTAGCGAAAAATCCACTCAGCAGAACATGCTTGAATTACATGCATTTACTGTCTTTTAAGGAAACATGCCACAAGCTTATTTTCAGTCTTTCCTGAGTGGATTTAGGCTAAATAAGAAGGCAGACACAGTTTTATTTGAGTTTGGTGCAGAAATTGTTCAATACAAGCTTGGCTTCAAAACAGCATTTTCTCGCCGAGAAAAGGCGATTATGAGCATAAAAGATGCTTGAATTACATGCATTTACTGTCTTTTAAGGAAACACCCCACAACCCAATTTATTAGTTCTGCTGAGTGGATTTAGGCTAAATAAGAAGGCATACACAGTTTTATTTGAGTTTGGTACAGAAATTGTTTAATACAAGCTTGGCTTCAAAACAGCATTTTCTCGCTGAGAAAAGGCGATTGCGAGCGTAAAAGGATGCTTGAATTACATGCATTTACTGTCTTTAAAGGAAACATGACACAAGCTTATTTTCAGTCTTTCCTGAGTGGATTTAAGGTAAATAAGAAGGCAGACACTGTTTTATTTGAGTTTGGTGCAGAAAAAGCCAATACAAGCTTGGCTTCAAAACAGCATTTTCTCGCTGAGAAAAGGCGATTGCGAGCATAAAAGGATGCTTGAATTACAAGATTTACTGTCTTTTAAGGAAACATCCCACAAGCTTATTTTCACTCTCTCCTGAGTGGATTTAGGCTAAATAAGAAGGCATACACAGTTTTATTTGAGTTTGGTGCAGAAATTGTTCAATACAAGCTTGGCTTTAAAACAGCATTTTCTCGCTGAGAAAAGGCGATTGCGAGAATAAAAACATGCTTGAATTACATGCATTTACTGTCTTTTAAGGAAACATGCCACAACCATATTTATTAGTTCTGCTGAGTGGATTTAGGCTAAATAAGAAGGCAGACACAGTTTTATTTGAGTTTGGTGCAGAAATTGTTCAATACAAGCTTGGCTTCAAAACAGCTTTTTCTCGCTGAGAAAAGGCGATTGCAGAATAAAAGGATGCTTGAATTACATGCATTTACTGTCTTTTAAGGAAACATCCCACAACCATATTTATTAGTTCTGCTGAGTGGATTTAGGCTAAATAAGAAGGCAGACACAGTTTTATTTGAGTTTGGTGCAGAAATTGTTCAATACAAGCCTGGCTTCAAAACAGCATTTTCTCGCTGAGAAAAAGCGATTGCGAGGATAAAAGGATGCTTGAATTATTTACTGTCTTTTAAGGAAACATCCCACAACCATATTTATTAGTTCTGCTGAGTGGATTTAGGCTAAATAAGAAGGCAGACACAGTTTTATTTGAGTTTGGTGCAGAAATTGTTCAATACAAGCTTGGTTTTAAAACAGCATTTTCTCGCTGAGAAAAGGCGATTGCGAGCATAAAAGGATGCTTGAATTATTTACTGTCTTTTAAGGAAACATCCCACAAGCTTGTTTATATGTTCTTCTGAGTGGATTTAGGCTAAATAATAAGGCAGACACAGTTTTATTTGAGTTTGGTGCAGAAATTGTTCAATACAAGCTTGGCTTTCAAAACAGCATTTTCTCGCTGAGAAAAGGCGATTGAGCATAAAAGGATGCTTGAATTACATGCATTTACTGTCTTTTAAGGAAACATCCCACAAGCTTATTTTCAGTCTCTCCTGAGTGGATTTACGCTAAATAAGAAGGCAGACACAGTTTTATTTGAGTTTGGTGCAGAAATTGTTCAATACAAGCTTGGCTTAAAACAGCATTTTCTCGCTGAGAAAAGGCGATTGCGAGCATAAAAGGATGCTTGAATTACATGCATTTACTGTCTTTTAAGGAAACATCCACAAGCTTATTTTCAGTCTCTCCTGAGTGGATTTACGCTAAATAAGAAGGCAGACACAGTTTTATTTGAGTTTGGTGCAGAAATTGTTCAATACAAGCTTGGTTTCAAAACAGCATTTTCTCGCTGAGAAAAGGCGATTTGAGCATAAAAGATGCTTGAATTACATGCATTTACTGTCTTTTAAGGAAACATGCCACAACCATATTTATTAGTTCTGCTGAGTGGATTTAGGCTAAATAAGAAGGCAGACACAGTTTTATTTGAGTTTGGTGCAGAAATTGTTCAATACAAGCTTGGCTTCAAAACAGCATTGTCTCGCTGAGAAAAGGCGATTGCGAGCATAAAAGGATGCTTGAATTACATGCATTTACTGTCTTTTAAGGAAACATGCCACAACCATATTTATTAGTTCTGCTGAGTGGATTTAGGCTAAATAAGAAGGCAGACACAGTTTTATTTGAGTTTGGTGCAGAAATTGTTCAATACAAGCCTGGCTTCAAAACAGCATTTTCTCGCTGAGAAAAGGCGATTGCGAGGATAAAAGGATGCTTGAATTATTTACTGTCTTTTAAGGAAACATCCCACAAGCTTGTTTATATGTTCTTCTGAGTGGATTTAGGCTAAATAATAAGGCAGACACAGTTTTATTTGAGTTTGGTGCAGAAATTGTTCAATACAAGCTTGGCTTCAAAACAGCATTTTCTCGCTGAGAAAAGGCGATTATGAGCATAAAAGGATGCTTGAATTACATGCATTTACTGTCTTTTAAGGAAACATCCCACAACCATATTTATTAGTTCTGCTGAGTGGATTTAGGCTAAATAAGAAGGCAGACACAGTTTTATTTGAGTTTGGTGCAGAAATTGTTCAATACAAGCTTGGCTTCAAAACAGCATTTTCTCGCTGAGAAAAGGCGATTATGAGCATAAAAGATGCTTGAATTACATGCATTTACTGTCTTTTAAGGAAGCATGCCATAACCATATTTATTAGTTCTGCTGAGTGGATTTAGGCTAAATAAGAAGGCAGACACAGTTTTATTTGAGTTTGGTGCAGAAATTGTTCAATACAAGCTTGGTTTCAAAACAGCATTTTCTCGCTGAGAAAAGGCGATTGCGAGCATAAAAGGATGCTTGAATTACATGCATTTACTGTCTTTTAAGGAAACATCCCACAACCATATTTATTAGTTCTGCTGAGTGGATTTAGTCTAAATAAGAAGGTAGACACAGTTTTAATTGAGTTTGGTGCAGAAATTGTTCAATACAGCTTGGCTTCAAAACAGCATTGTCTCGCTGAGAAAAGGCGATTGCGAGCATAAAAGGATGCTTGAATTACATGCATTTACTGTCTTTTAAGGAAACATGCCACAAGCTTATTTTCAGTCTTTCCTGAGTGGATTTAGGCTAAATAAGAAGGCAGACACAGTTTTATTTGAGTTTGGTGCAGAAATTGTTCAATACAAGCTTGGCTTCAAAACAGCATTTTCTCGCTGAGAAAAGGCGATTTGAGCATAAAAGATGCTTGAATTACATGCATTTACTGTCTTTTAAGGAAACATGCCACAACCATATTTATTAGATCTGCTGAGTGGATTTAGGCTAAATAAGAAGGCAGACACAGTTTTATTTGAGTTTGGTGCAGAAATTGTTCAATACAAGCTTGGCTTCAAAACAGCATTGTCTCGCTGAGAAAAGGCGATTGCGAGCATAAAAGGATGCTTGAATTACATGCATTTACTGTCTTTTAAGGAAACATGCCACAACCATATTTATTAGTTCTGCTGAGTGGATTTAGGCTAAATAAGAAGGCAGACACAGTTTTATTTGAGTTTGGTGCAGAAATTGTTCAATACAAGCCTGGTTTCAAAACAGCATTTTCTCGCTGAGAAAAGGCGATTGCGAGGATAAAAGGATGCTTGAATTATTTACTGTCTTTTAAGGAAACATCCCACAAGCTTGTTTATATGTTCTTCTGAGTGGATTTAGGCTAAATAATAAGGCAGACACAGTTTTATTTGAGTTTGGTGCAGAAATTGTTCAATACAAGCTTGGCTTCAAAACAGCATTGTCTCGCTGAGAAAAGGCGATTGCTTGGCTTCAAAACAGCATTTTCTCGCTGAGAAAAGGCGATTGCGAGCATAAAAGGATGCTTGAATTACATGCATTTACTGTCTTTTAAGGAAACATGCCACAAGCTTATTTTCAGTCTTTCCTGAGTGGATTTAGGCTAAATAAGAAGGCAGACACAGTTTTATTTGAGTTTGGTGCAGAAATTGTTCAATACAAGCTTGGCTTCAAAACAGCTTTTTCTCGCTGAGAAAAGGCGATTGCAGAATAAAAGGATGCTTGAATTACATGCATTTACTGTCTTTTAAGGAAACATCCCACAACCATATTTATTAGTTCTGCTGAGTGGATTTAGGCTAAATAAGAAGGCAGACACAGTTTTATTTGAGTTTGGTGCAGAAATTGTTCAATACAAGCCTGTCTTCAAAACAGCATTTTCTCGCTGAGAAAAAGCGATTGCGAGGATAAAAGGATGCTTGAATTATTTACTGTCTTTTAAGGAAACATCCCACAAGCTTGTTTATATGTTCTTCTGAGTGGATTTAGGCTAAATAAGAAGGCAGACACAGTTTTATTTGAGTTTGGTGCAGAAATTGTTCAATACAAGCTTGGCTTCAAAACAGCATTTTCTCGCTGAGAAAAGGCGATTATGAGCATAAAAGATGCTTGAATTACATGCATTTACTGTCTTTTAAGGAAACATGCCACAACCATATTTATTAGATCTGCTGAGTGGATATAGGCTAAATAAGAAGGCAGACACAGTTTTATTTGAGTTTGGTGCAGAAATTGTTCAATACAAGCTTGGCTTCAAAACAGCATTGTCTCGCTGAGAAAAGGCGATTGCGAGCATAAAAGGATGCTTGAATTACATGCATTTACTGTCTTTTAAGGAAACATGCCACAAGCTTATTTTCAGTCTTTCCTGAGTGGATTTAGGCTAAATAAGAAGGCAGACACAGTTTTATTTGAGTTTGGTGCAGAAATTGTTCAATACAAGCTTGGCTTCAAAACAGCATTGTCTCGCTGAGAAAAGGCGATTGCGAGCATAAAAGGATGCTTGAATTATTTACTGTCTTTTAAGGAAACATCCCACAAGCTTGTTTATATGTTCTTCTGAGTGGATTTAGGCTAAATAATAAGGCAGACACAGTTTTATTTGAGTTTGGTGCAGAAATTGTTCAATACAAGCTTGGCTTTCAGAACAGCATTTTCTCGCTGAGAAAAGGCGATTATGAGCATAAAAGGATGCTTGAATTACATGCATTTACTGTCTTTTAAGGAAACATCCCACAACCATATTTATTAGTTCTGCTGAGTGGATTTAGTCTAAATAAGAAGGTAGACACAGTTTTAATTGAGTTTGGTGCAGAAATTGTTCAATACAAGCTTGGCTTCAAAACAGCATTTTCTCGCTGAGAAAAGGCGATTAGTGAGCATAAAAGGATGCTTGAATTACATGCATTTACTGTCTTTTAAGGAAACATCCCACAACCATATTTATTAGTTCTGCTGAGTGGATTTAGTCTAAATAAGAAGGTAGACACAGTTTTAATTGAGTTTGGTGCAGAAATTGTTCAATACAGCTTGGCTTCAAAACAGCATTGTCTCGCTGAGAAAAGGCGATTGCGAGCATAAAAGGATGCTTGAATTACATGCATTTACTGTCTTTTAAGGAAACATGCCACAAGCTTATTTTCAGTCTTTCCTGAGTGGATTTAGGCTAAATAAGAAGGCAGACACAGTTTTATTTGAGTTTGGTGCAGAAATTGTTCAATACAAGCTTGGCTTCAAAACAGCATTTTCTCGCTGAGAAAAGGCGATTATGAGCATAAAAGATGCTTGAATTACATGCATTTACTGTCTTTTAAGGAAACATGCCACAACCATATTTATTAGATCTGCTGAGTGGATTTAGGCTAAATAAGAAGGCAGACACAGTTTTATTTGAGTTTGGTGCAGAAATTGTTCAATACAAGCTTGGCTTCAAAACAGCATTGTCTCGCTGAGAAAAGGCGATTGCGAGCATAAAAGGATGCTTGAATTACATGCATTTACTGTCTTTTAAGGAAACATGCCACAACCATATTTATTAGTTCTGCTGAGTGGATTTAGGCTAAATAAGAAGGCAGACACAGTTTTATTTGAGTTTGGTGCAGAAATTGTTCAATACAAGCCTGGCTTCAAAACAGCATTTTCTCGCTGAGAAAAGGCGATTGCGAGGATAAAAGGATGCTTGAATTATTTACTGTCTTTTAAGGAAACATCCCACAAGCTTGTTTATATGTTCTTCTGAGTGGATTTAGGCTAAATAATAAGGCAGACACAGTTTTATTTGAGTTTGGTGCAGAAATTGTTCAATACAAGCTTGGCTTCAAAACAGCATTGTCTCGCTGAGAAAAGGCGATTGCTTGGCTTCAAAACAGCATTTTCTCGCTGAGAAAAGGCGATTGCGAGCATAAAAGGATGCTTGAATTACATGCATTTACTGTCTTTTAAGGAAACATGCCACAAGCTTATTTTCAGTCTTTCCTGAGTGGATTTAGGCTAAATAAGAAGGCAGACACAGTTTTATTTGAGTTTGGTGCAGAAATTGTTCAATACAAGCTTGGCTTCAAAACAGCATTTTCTCGCTGGGAAAAGGCGATTGCGAGCATAAAAGATGCTTGAATTACATGCATTTACTGTCTTTTAAGGAAACATGCCACAACCATATTTATTAGTTCTGCTGAGTGGATTTAGGCTAAATAAGAAGGCAGACACAGTTTTATTTGAGTTTGGTGCAGAAATTGTTCAATACAAGCTTGGCTTCAAAACAGCTTTTTCTCGCTGAGAAAAGGCGATTGCGAGGATAAAAGGATGCTTGAATTATTTACTGTCTTTTAAGGAAACATCCCACAAGCTTGTTTATATGTTCTTCTGAGTGGATTTAGGCTAAATAAGAAGGCAGACACAGTTTTATTTGAGTTTGGTGCAGAAATTGTTCAATACAAGCTTGGCTTTAAAACAGCATTTTCTCGCTGAGAAAAGGCGATTTGCGAGCATAAAAGATGCTTGAATTACATGCATTTACTGTCTTTTAAGGAAACATGCCACAACCATATTTATTAGATCTGCTGAGTGGATATAGGCTAAATAAGAAGGCAGACACAGTTTTATTTGAGTTTGGTGCAGAAATTGTTCAATACAAGCTTGGCTTCAAAACAGCATTGTCTCGCTGAGAAAAGGCGATTGCGAGCATAAAAGGATGCTTGAATTACATGCATTTACTGTCTTTTAAGGAAACATGCCACAAGCTTATTTTCAGTCTTTCCTGAGTGGATTTAGGCTAAATAAGAAGGCAGACACAGTTTTATTTGAGTTTGGTGCAGAAATTGTTCAATACAAGCTTGGCTTCAAAACAGCATTGTCTCGCTGAGAAAAGGCGACATGAGCATAAAAGGATGCTTGAATTATTTACTGTCTTTTAAGGAAACATCCCACAAGCTTGTTTATATGTTCTTCTGAGTGGATTTAGGCTAAATAATAAGGCAGACACAGTTTTATTTGAGTTTGGTGCAGAAATTGTTCAATACAAGCTTGGCTTCAAAACAGCATTGTCTCGCTGAGAAAAGGCGATTGCTTGGCTTCAAAACAGCATTTTCTCGCTGAGAAAAGGCGATTGCGAGCATAAAAGGATGCTTGAATTACATGCATTTACTGTCTTTTAAGGAAACATGCCACAAGCTTATTTTCAGTCTTTCCTGAGTGGATTTAGGCTAAATAAGAAGGCAGACACAGTTTTATTTGAGTTTGGTGCAGAAATTGTTCAATACAAGCTTGGCTTCAAAACAGCATTGTCTCGCTGAGAAAAGGCGATTGCGAGCATAAAAGGATGCTTGAATTACATGCATTTACTGTCTTTTAAGGAAACATGCCACACGCTTATTTTCAGTCTTTCCTGAGTGGATTTAGGCTAAATAAGAAGGCTAAACAATTGGTTGGCTACTGTAAGCCGTCTCCCAATAATGTATAAGCTGGGCTAGGGATCTGACTCGCTGCAGTTGTCCTTTTAGAGACGAGAGGACGGCCAATGGTCTATCAGGTGTCCATTTATTTCACCACCACATGTAAACTTCACAGATGAACATTGCTGTGTGTTGTGTTGCGTTGTGGTATGGTGTGGTTTCTGAATAAAGTAAAAATAACACCAATTTGTTAGTTCAAATGGTAATCCACAATAAACAAGTCAAATGTGGCTGTAAACATAATACAAGTGATATAAATTGAATTATCACATCACAAATGCCACATGGCTTCCTACGCTACTTTATGTAGTCATTCGTGTTACGTCAAATTCCTAACTTACATAAGAACTGGCGCTGTGACAGCTGCTCTGCGCCGTGTGTGAACCCATTTGTTTAACACATGGTTAACTAAGCTGAAATACAGCAACTCAGCGATCTAACTAATCAATGAATGATCGTATTTTACCGGCATCACGGAGTAAACAATCCTTCCAATTAACGAGGGGAAAATGTAAAACAACACTGAAGTGATTAGTACTTACAGAATTTCTTACGCACAACCATTATAACTGCTACCAAAACATGAAACAACAGAAACAGTCCACGTTGGGATCCGGACGTAACTATTTCCGTCCTGCGGCGGTGAGCTCTCACTCTCTACTCATTATCGAGCGATACTGGGCAGGGGTCCACCGTTCTGTCAACAGAGGGCGCTGTTGCATTGCTCTGTTACATCCAAGGGATTTAACCCTTACTCTTGAGGCCGTTTTAACAGCCGCCCCCTGATTTCTGTAAGCATCCTTGCTGGAAGAAATCAGATGCATCATAAAAGGGCCTCAATCCCTTGAGCTTCTAGTCTGGCAGTTTGGGTAGTCTGATTAAACGAGCAACTGGGCGTGTATACACTCTTTGTCCCACCGTCACCTTTGCTGTCCTGACGCGTCCATCTTCTCCAACTATCACCTCTGTCACCTGTCCTATAGGCCAGTGTGCTCTGGGTGACTGTGGGTCAACAATAAGGACAACTGTTCCAACTTGGAGGTCTGCTGTTTCCGTGAGCCATTTTTGGCGAGCCTGAAGACTTGGAAGATAGAATCTTATGAAGTTCCTCCAGAAGTGCTCGGCAAGCACCTGGCTGTGGCGCCAGCGTCTGCGGCTAAGTATCTCAGACTCTGGATAGACAACTGGGGGAAGAAAAACATCTGGCCGGCCCATGAGGAGAGAGTTTGGGGTGATAGGGTCGATATCTGCAATATCAGAGGAAACATAACCTAGTGGTTTTGAATTTAATACTCCCTCTATTTCAACGAGTATGGTTTGTAGCACTTCCTCAGTAACCGACTGTGCTCCTAAGGTGGCCTGTAAAGCTTGTTTAATGGATCGTATCTCACGTTCCCAGCAGCCTCCAAAGTGAGGTGCACTGGGTGGGTTAAAGGAGAAGTGCACTTGTTGTTCTGCAAGACGTTGCTGCAAGTCAGGAGCTAAAGCACTGAAAGCTTCTTTAAGCTCTCTTTCTCCTCCTTTGAAGTTAGTGCCTTGATCAGATAATAACTCACGAGGTTTCCCCCTCCGTGCAATAAAACGTCTGAGAGACATCAGAAAGGAATCAGCATCGATGCTCGTGAGGAGGTCAATGTATACAGCTCTGGTGGTCATGCACTTGTATATGATGCCCCATCGTTTTTCATGTCTCCGGCCGATCTTTACCTCATAGGGCCCAAAACAGTCCATCCCAGTTGAATGAAATGCTGGTTTGTAGAGCCGCAATCTGGCGAATGGTAGATCAGCCATTCTCGGGATTTCTGGCTTCCTGCGGCACTTTTGACAATCAAGGCATTCTCTTTGATAGCGCTTAATGGCCTCTCTGCCCCGCAAAACCCAGTACCTGCGACGAATTTCTGCAAAAACCCGTTCTGATCCAGGGTGGTGTAATCTTGCATCTATATCCTTTATCAGTAGACGAGTAACTGGATGCTTCGGGTCAAGAACAATGGGATGTTTGGTATCCACCGGAAGAGCCGCACACTGTCGCAGTCGGCCTCCAACCCTAATGAGCTGACTAGATGGGTCGAGTTCAGGTGCAAGTGTGAGCAGCCGACTATTACTAGCCAACGGCTTTCCGGCTTGCAAGGTGGTAACATCGGAGGGGAAACTATCCTGTTGTGCTTGTCTGAGTATGAATAGCTCTGCTTCTCTATAGTCATCTGCAGAAAGGGCTTCTCCCGCCGCCCCGTGGCGAGAGCTAGCAGTTCGGGCTAGCAGCTCTTGAAAGGAGGAACACTGATCAGCATCCGGAAGTGACGTGATGTCACAGCTAGTAGAGAGACCACAGAATGTAGGTTTACGTAACTCTTCAGTCTCTATAGCTGGGGAAGACAGGGGAATTGTTGGCCAGCTATCATGAGGTTGATGCAAAAAGGCTGGCCCTTTATACCATCTACTGTTGGGTCCAAGCTCTTCAAGAGTCTTTCCACGTGTGATGTCATCGGCAGGGTTATTAACTGAGGCAACATAACGCCATGAATCATGCTCTGTAAGATCCTGGATTTCTGAGACTCGTGTCCCAACAAAGACTTTAAATCTGCATGAATTGGACTGCAACCATGCGAGAACAGTAGTTGAGTCAGTCCACAGGACTACTGCCTGAATGACAAGTGTGAGTTCTGACCGCATAACCTTCGCAAGTTGCGCTCCAGTCAATGCTGCACATAACTCCAGACGCGGGATGGATAACTGTTTCTTAGGTGCTACACGAGAGCGTGCTGCCAGAAAGGCCACTTCTGTTTCTCCGTGCTCATCTTCAGTTCGAAGATAAGCTACAGAGCCATACGCACGTTCAGAGGCGTCACAAAAGACATGAATTTCCCTTTTGCTTGTTATTGTATCTCGTTCAGGGCTGCTATAGCATCTAGGCAGGTGGATCTGTTGAAGGGTTGGAAGTTCTTTCTCCCATGCCTTCCAGGCAAATACCAGGTCTTCTGGTAGTTGTGGGTCATCCCAATCCCTTCTTTTGTCCCACAAGCGTTGCACTATCAGCCTTGCTCTTGTTGTAAAGGGAACTAGGTATCCTAAGGGGTCATATTGACTAGCAAGAATGCGGTAGATTGTGCGCATGGTGACCTCTGAACCTTCCCTTGTGCGACACTTGTATGACAACGTGTCGCTTTGGCAATGCCAATGCAGTCCTAAAGCTGACTCTTGAATGTCGGCTTTCCCATGTACTATCCACTGCTCTGCACTCTCAGATCGAACTTCTGCTGGAAGGTGACTGATAGTGGAGGGATGACTGCTGGCCCATTGTCTCAACTCAAACCCTCCTTCGGCCAGCAGAGCTCGAAGGCGGTCAACCACAGCCTTGGCCTCCTCCTCCGTTCTCAGACTCTGGAGGCAGTTGTCAACATAAAATGAAGTTAAGACTGAATCCCTAACTGGGTCACCAGGCTGACTGTTATCCTGTACATGTTTTTGCAAGGCGAAAACAGCGCAGCATGGGCTGCTGGTAGTGCCGAAAGGCAATACCTGCCACTCAAACACAGTGGGCGGTTCCTCGCATTGCAGATATCTCCACAGGAATCTAAGTAGTGGGCGGTCATCAGGGAGAAGTCTCACCTGGTGGAACATTCCCTTTATATCACTGCTAATAGCGATGGAGTGCTGTCGAAACCGAAGGAGTACAGCCAGTAGAGAAGGGCTTAGTGGAGGACCTGGCAGTAGCAGCTTATTCAGGGTTCTGCCCTTGTACTGAAAAGAGCAGTTGAAGACTATGCGGTTCTTGCCATTGTGCTGGACCATATGATGGGGGATGAACCAACTGTTTATAGTGTCCCCTCCAGTGTGTGAGTCCAGCCTCTTAATGTACCCAGCCTTTTCCAACCTTGACATTTCAGCATTATATGCTGCTGCTTGATCTGGTGATTTAGCCAGCCGCTTCTCTGTGTTCCTGAGCTGCGCAATAACAGCTTCCTTTGGGGCTTGTAATGGGGGGATGTTCTGCGGTAGCAAGAGAGGGGTTGAATATCGCTTGACTCCGTTTATATCCACTCTAGTGGTTTTGGCCTCCAAGAGATCAAGGCATTCTTTATCCTGCCGTGACCTGGTGCTCTCCCTTTCCTTCTGCCACGGTATTGTGTCCATCTGCCACAGTCGCTGTACTTGCTCATAAAGGTCACCCGCTGAAGGTAATGAAGAAGTGAAAAGGCACTGCTGCTCTTTCAGGGTTATAGGCAGATCTCTGGCAGGTCCCTGTAGTGTCCATCCGAGCCTTGTTCTAATGCCAGCTGGACCTCCTGGTGGTCCAAGTCTGACTGGCTCGACGGGTGTAATGAGGTGAGGGTAGTCCGACCCAATAAGCAACACTGGATGAGCCCTTTCTATCGTCTGTAAAGGAATACCATTGAGGTGTTTATACTTTTCCTGTAGGGCTTTAATGGGATAGGAATGTTCTGCTAATCCTAAGGGCCCTGCAGTAAATGCCCTTCTGATCTGATATCTCTTGGCCGGCTGAGTGACAGGGGAGATACTGAATGAAACTGCTTGTCCATGGACGATTTGCAGCTCTTGTCTGACAGTTCGGAGGGGAAGTTCCTCTGGCTCACCCGTCAAGTCCAACGCTACGGCAGCTTGGTTCAGCAAAATCGTCCGCTCAGATCCGTCATCAAGAACGGCGTAGGCCTCCATTTTCCGTTGCCCATTCCTGAGAAGTACCTTAACAACCTTCAAAAATACATTTCTGGCTGCTGGGGGCTTGTTGAGAAAAAGTACCTCATTCACAGTGCTAACCAAACAGGAGTTGGTGGGTATCTCTCTGTTCTCATTTCTTTCAGTCTTCACTGGTCGTTCATTGACTTCATGCAGAACTAATAGGTGACGGCTCTGGCAGGTTTTACACCTCATCTTCAGGTTGCACTCTGTTGAACGGTGGTTCCTGCCACACCTCCAGCACCTGTTAGATCCCTTGATCCAGTTGTATTTCTGCTGTTTAGTGAGCTCTTTAAAGTTACCACAGTTATTAAGTGTATGTTTGTTTTGCTCACAGTATGGGCAATATTGGTTTGCAGAGAATTTTGGAGTAATTTCAGGAGTGTTGATCTCAGGTTCTAACCCAGGAGGCATTCTTTCCGTGCTAAACAGTACGGTTGTTGTCTTGTTAACTGCTCTGCCATCCCTCTTAATTTCTCTTGGTCTGAGCTCCTTTCTGGTAGCGGAAAATCTTGAAGTGTCTTCCTGGACATGGATCTCATATTCTAACCATACTGACAGATCTAACAGAGTAGGAATAGAAGCATTCTGGGGGTGGATGAAACGTCGAAAACTTGATCTCTTGTCATGTGGCAGCTTTCCTAGTAATCGAGTAACATGAGAACCACACTGCAACTCCACTCTGCCTTTATTTCCCAGCTGCTCTAGCATGCCAACAAGAGACCGTACTCTGAGAGCGAACAACCGGAAGGCTTTAATGTCGCCACTGCTGATGTTCTGCCCATCCATTAATTCAGCTATCCTCTGGAGTGCCAGTTGGTGAGGCTGGCCAAACTGCTCGTCCAGAGCAGCCATTGTTCTAGTGTAGGGGTGCTGTGAATGGCAGTAAGAGTCAGCAATCAATAAAGCTTCCTCCAATTTCAGGTGGTCCATTAGAATCTGGAACTTGAAGCGTTCAGTTGCATCGGCTGGCAGAATATTCTCCATGGCAATCTTCAGCCGCGAGAATTCTCTTGGATTAGGATGAACTAAATCAGGTATAGTTGGGGTAGGGCCACGATACGTCCTCTCTTGTGACTCTGAATAGTGCAATGTGCTGCACTCTTGGCCTTGTTGGTGATTAACAACCATCCCTTTGGACTGCGGCTCAAAGGGCACCGGTTGGTGGATAGAGGATGCAACACTGCATTCCCCCTCTAACTGGGGGCTAGACATATTAGAATCGTAGTATTGAGTCCCAGCTGCTTGCATCCTGGAGCGCGGTGCTGGCACAGGACAATAACTCCTCATTTGAGGTGTAGAGTGGAGAGAAGGAGTCTTCACAGGATATGTTGAACTGTCAATGCGAGAGAGAGATGTACGAGGCTTTGGTACAGGGGCTTCCTGTGGTTTGCATGATATGTGGTGCTGGTTTATTTGACACTGCAGTTGTTGCATTTGTGACTGTAACATTGCGATGTCCTTGGCACGCTGTTCATTCTCTAGCCTCAGATCCTCTTTCTCCCTTTGCATCATATGCAATGTATGAACAAGATCTTCCTGTTGCTGTTTAAGTTTCTTGCATTCTCTTCTCAGCATATAGGATTTCTCATCCCACTGATCTGTAACAAGCCACTCTGAAGGACTGTAGCTTCTTTGACTTAAAGGTGGGGATCCCTCTATATCTTCAGCTTCTTGGTGAGGTTTACTCTCAGCCTGTTCACCTGGCGATATGAATGATGATGGGTTTCTTGCATGATAAGCACCTGTAAGGTCATAGTCTGCTAAATGTACGGGAGGCTCGATCTCCTCCTGACACGCATACAACTGGTTCCTCTTCTATTGGCTTGAACATCCTCCTGTCTGCAGTAAGCCCAAACCGCTCGAAGGACCATAAACAATTGGTTGGCTACTGTAAGCCGTCTCCCAATAATGTATAAGCTGGGCTAGGGATCTGACTCGCTGCAGTTGTCCTTTTAGAGACGAGAGGACGGCCAATGGTCTATCAGGTGTCCATTTATTTCACCACCACATGTAAACTTCACAGATGAACATTGCTGTGTGTTGTGTTGCGTTGTGGTATGGTGTGGTTTCTGAATAAAGTAAAAATAACACCAATTTGTTAGTTCAAATGGTAATCCACAATAAACAAGTCAAATGTGGCTGTAAACATAATACAAGTGATATAAATTGAATTATCACATCACAAATGCCACATGGCTTCCTACGCTACTTTATGTAGTCATTCGTGTTACGTCAAATTCCTAACTTACATAAGAACTGGCGCTGTGACAGCTGCTCTGCGCCGTGTGTGAACCCATTTGTTTAACACATGGTTAACTAAGCTGAAATACAGCAACTCAGCGATCTAACTAATCAATGAATGATCGTATTTTACCGGCATCACGGAGTAAACAATCCTTCCAATTAACGAGGGGAAAATGTAAAACAACACTGAAGTGATTAGTACTTACAGAATTTCTTACGCACAACCATTATAACTGCTACCAAAACATGAAACAACAGAAACAGTCCACGTTGGGATCCGGACGTAACTATTTCCGTCCTGCGGCGGTGAGCTCTCACTCTCTACTCATTATCGAGCGATACTGGGCAGGGGTCCACCGTTCTGTCAACAGAGGGCGCTGTTGCATTGCTCTGTTACATCCAAGGGATTTAACCCTTACTCTTGAGGCCGTTTTAACAAAGGCAGACACAGTTTTATTTGAGTTTGGTGCAGAAATTGTTCAATACAAGCTTGGCTTCAAAACAGCATTTTCTCGCTGAGAAAAGGCGATTGCGAGCATAAAAGATGCTTGAATTACATGCATTTACTGTCTTTTAAGGAAACATGCCACAAGCATATTTATTAGTTCTGCTGAGTGGATTTAGGCTAAATAAGAAGGCAGACACAGTTTTATTTGAGTTTGGTGCAGAAATTGTTCAATACAAGCTTGGCTTCAAAACAGCTTTTTCTCGCTGAGAAAAGGCGATTGCAGAATAAAAGGATGCTTGAATTACATGCATTTACTGTCTTTTAAGGAAACATCCCACAACCATATTTATTAGTTCTGCTGAGTGGATTTAGGCTAAATAAGAAGGCAGACACAGTTTTATTTGAGTTTGGTGCAGAAATTGTTCAATACAAGAAAAAGCTTGGCTTCAAAACAGCATTGTCTCGCTGAGAAAAGGCGATTGCGAGCATAAAAGGATGCTTGAATTACATGCATTTACTGTCTTTTAAGGAAACATGCCACAAGCTTATTTTCAGTCTTTCCTGAGTGGATTTAGGCTAAATAAGAAGGCAGACACAGTTTTATTTGAGTTTGGTGCAGAAATTGTTCAATACAAGCTTGGCTTCAAAACAGCATTGTCTCGCTGAGAAAAGGCGATTGCGAGCATAAAAGGATGCTTGAATTATTTACTGTCTTTTAAGGAAACATCCCACAAGCTTGTTTATATGTTCTTCTGAGTGGATTTAGGCTAAATAATAAGGCAGACACAGTTTTATTTGAGTTTGGTGCAGAAATTGTTCAATACAAGCTTGGCTTAAAACAGCATTTTCTCGCTGAGAAAAGGCGATTTGCGAGCATAAAAGGATGCTTGAATTACATGCATTTACTGTCTTTTAAGGAAACATCCCACAAGCTTATTTTCAGTCTCTCCTGAGTGGATTTACGCTAAATAAGAAGGCAGACACAGTTTTATTTGAGTTTGGTGCAGAAATTGTTCAATACAAGCTTGGTTTCAAAACAGCATTTTCTCGCTGAGAAAAGGCGATTTGAGCATAAAAGGATGCTTGAATTACATGCATTTACTGTCTTTTAAGGAAACATCCCACAAGCTTGTTTATATGTTCTTCTGAGTGGATTTAGGCTAAATAATAAGGCAGACACCGTTTTATTTGAGTTTGGTGCAGAAATTGTTCAATACAAGCTTGGCTTCAAAACAGCATTGTCTCGCTGAGAAAAGGCGATTGCTTGGCTTCAAAACAGCATTTTCTCGCTGAGAAAAGGCGATTGCGAGCATAAAAGATGCTTGAATTACATGCATTTACTGTCTTTTAAGGAAACATGCCACAACCATATTTATTAGATCTGCTGAGTGGATTTAGGCTAAATAAGAAGGCAGACACAGTTTTATTTGAGTTTGGCAGAAATTGTTCAATACAAGCTTGGCTTCAAAACAGCATTGTCTCGCTGAGAAAAGGCGATTGCGAGCATAAAAGGATGCTTGAATTACATGCATTTACTGTCTTTTAAGGAAACATGCCACAACCATATTTATTAGATCTGCTGAGTGGATTTAGGCTAAATAAGAAGGCAGACACAGTTTTATTTGAGTTTGGTGCAGAAATTGTTCAATACAAGCTTGGCTTCAAAACAGCATTTTCTCGCTGAGAAAAGGCGATTGCGAGCATAAAAGGATGCTTGAATTACATGCATTTACTGTCTTTTAAGGAAACATGCCACAACCATATTTATTAGTTCTGCTGAGTGGATTTAGGCTAAATAAGAAGGCAGACACAGTTTTATTTGAGTTTGGTGCAGAAATGGTTCAATACAAGCCTGGCTTCAAAACAGCATTTTCTCGCTGAGAAAAAGCGATTGCGAGGATAAAAGGATGCTTGAATTATTTACTGTCTTTTAAGAAACATCCCACAAGCTTGTTTATATGTTCTTCTGAGTGGATTTAGGCTAAATAATAAGGCAGACACAGTTTTATTTGAGTTTGGTGCAGAAATTGTTCAATACAAGCTTGGCTTCAAAACAGCATTGTCTCGCTGAGAAAAGGCGATTGCGAGCATAAAAGGATGCTTGAATTACATGCATTTACTGTCTTTTAAGGAAACATGCCACAAGCTTATTTTCAGTCTTTCCTGAGTGGATTTAGGCTAAATAAGAAGGCAGACACAGTTTTATTTGAGTTTGGTGCAGAAATTGTTCAATATAAGCTTGGCTTCAAAACAGCATTTTCTCGCTGAGAAAAGGCGATTATGAGCATAAAAGGATGATTGAATTACATGCATTTACTGTCTTTTAAGGAAACATCCCACAAGCTTATTTTCAGTCTTTCCTGAGTGGATTTAAGCTAAATGAGAAGGCAGACACAGTTTTATTTGAGTTTGGTGCAGAAATTGTTCAATATAAGCTTGGCTTCAAAACAGCATTTTCTCGCTGAGAAAAGGCGATTGCGAGCATAAAAGGATGATTGAATTACATGCATTGACTGTCTTTTAAGGAAACATCCACAAGCTTGTTTATATGTTCTGCTGAGTGGATTTAGGCTAAATAAGAAGGCAGACACAGTTTTAATTGAGTTTGGTGCAGAAATTGTTCAATACAAGCTTGGCTTCAAAAAAGCATTTTCTCGCTGAGAAAAGGCGATTGCGAGCATAAAAAGATGCTTGAATTACCTGCATTTACTGTCTTTTAAGGAAACACCCCACAACCATATTTATTAGTTCTGCTGAGTGGATTTAGGCTAAATAAGAAGGCAGACACAGTTTTATTTCAGTTTGGTGCAGAAATTGTTCAATACAAGCTTGGCTTCAAAACAGCATTTTCTCGCTGAGAAAAGGAGATTGCGAGCATAAAAGGATGCTTGAATTACATGCATTTACTGTCTTTTAAGGAAACATGCCACAAGCTTATTTTCAGTCTCTCCTGAGTGGATTTAGGCTAAATAAGAAGGCAGACACAGTTTTATTTGAGTTTGGTGCAGAAATTGTTCAATACAAGCTTGGCTTCAAAACAGCATTTCCTTGCTGAGAAAAGGCGACTGCGAGCATAAAAAGATGCTTGAATTACATGCATTTACTGTCTTTTAAGGAAACATGCCACAAGCTTATTTTCAGTCTTTCCTGAGTGGATTTAGGCTAAATAAGAAGGCAGACACAGTTTTATTTGAGTTTGGTGCAGAAATTGTTCAATACAAGCTTGGCTTCAAAACAGCATTTTCTCGCTGAGAAAAGGCGATTATGAGCATAAAAGGATGATTGAATTACATGCATTTACTGTCTTTTAAGGAAACATCCCACAAGCTTATTTTCAGTCTTTCCTGAGTGGATTTAAGCTAAATGAGAAGGCAGACACAGTTTTATTTGAGTTTGGTGCAGAAATTGTTCAATATAAGCTTGGCTTCAAAACAGCATTTTCTCGCTGAGAAAAGGCGATTGCTGAGCATAAAAGGATGATTGAATTACATGCATTGACTGTCTTTTAAGGAAACATCCCACAAGCTTGTTTATATGTTCTGCTGAGTGGATTTAGGCTAAATAAGAAGGCAGACACAGTTTTAATTGAGTTTGGTGCAGAAATTGTTCAATACAAGCTTGGCTTCAAAAAAGCATTTTCTCGCTGAGAAAAGGCGATTGTGAGCATAAAAGATGCTTGAATTACATGCATTTACTGTCTTTTAAGGAAACACCCCACAACCATATTTATTAGTTCTGCTGAGTGGATTTAGGCTAAATAAGAAGGCAGACACAGTTTTATTTGAGTTTGGTGCAGAAATTGTTCAATACAAGCTTGGCTTCAAAACAGCATTTTCTCGCTGAGAAAAGGAGATTGCGAGCATAAAAGGATGCTTGAATTACATGCATTTACTGTCTTTTAAGGAAACATGCCACAAGCTTATTTTCAGTCTCTCAGTGGATTTAGGCTAAATAAGAAGGCAGACACAGTTTTATTTGAGTTTGGTGCAGAAATTGTTCAATACAAGCTTGGCTTCAAAACAGCATTGTCTCGCTGAGAAAAGGCGATTGCGAGCATAAAAGGATGCTTGAATTACATGCATTTACTGTCTTTTAAGGAAACATGCCACACGCTTATTTTCAGTCTTTCCTGAGTGGATTTAGGCTAAATAAGAAGGCAGACACAGTTTTATTTGAGTTTGGTGCAGAAATTGTTCAATACAAGCTTGGCTTCAAAACAGCATTTTCTCGCTGAGAAAAGGCGATTATGAGCATAAAAGATGCTTGAATTACATGCATTTACTGTCTTTTAAGGAAACATGCCACAAGCATATTTATTAGTTCTGCTGAGTGGATTTAGGCTAAATAAGAAGGCAGACACAGTTTTATTTGAGTTTGGTGCAGAAATTGTTCAATACAAGCTTGGCTTCAAAACAGCTTTTTCTCGCTGAGAAAAGGCGATTGCAGAATAAAAGGATGCTTGAATTACATGCATTTACTGTCTTTTAAGGAAACATCCCACAACCATATTTATTAGTTCTGCTGAGTGGATTTAGGCTAAATAAGAAGGCAGACACAGTTTTATTTGAGTTTGGTGCAGAAATGGTTCAATACAAGCCTGGCTTCAAAACAGCATTTTCTCGCTGAGAAAAAGCGATTGCGAGGATAAAAGGATGCTTGAATTATTTACTGTCTTTTAAGGAAACATCCCACAAGCTTGTTTATATGTTCTTCTGAGTGGATTTAGGCTAAATAATAAGGCAGACACAGTTTTATTTGAGTTTGGTGCAGAAATTGTTCAATACAAGCTTGGCTTCAAAACAGCATTGTCTCGCTGAGAAAAGGCGATTGCGAGCATAAAAGATGCTTGAATTACATGCATTTACTGTCTTTTAAGGAAACATGCCACAACCATATTTATTAGATCTGCTGAGTGGATTTAGGCTAAATAAGAAGGCAGACACAGTTTTATTTGAGTTTGGTGCAGAAATTGTTCAATACAAGCTTGGCTTCAAAACAGCATTGTCTCGCTGAGAAAAGGCGATTGCGAGCATAAAAGGATGCTTGAATTACATGCATTTACTGTCTTTTAAGGAAACATGCCACAAGCTTATTTTCAGTCTTTCCTGAGTGGATTTAGGCTAAATAAGAAGGCAGACACAGTTTTATTTGAGTTTGGTGCAGAAATTGTTCAATACAAGCTTGGCTTCAAAACAGCATTGTCTCGCTGAGAAAAGGCGATTGCGAGCATAAAACGATGCTTGAATTATTTACTGTCTTTTAAGGAAACATCCCACAAGCTTGTTTATATGTTCTTCTGAGTGGATTTAGGCTAAATAATAAGGCAGACACAGTTTTATTTGAGTTTGGTGCAGAAATTGTTCAATACAAGCTTGGCTTCAAAACAGCATTTTCTCGCTGAGAAAAGGCGATTGCGAGCATAAAAGGATGCTTGAATTACATGCATTTACTGTCTTTTAAGGAAACATCCCACAAGCTTATTTTCAGTCTCTCCTGAGTGGATTTACGCTAAATAAGAAGGCAGACACAGTTTTATTTGAGTTTGGTGCAGAAATTGTTCAATACAAGCTTGGCTTCAAAACAGCATTTTCTCGCTGAGAAAAGGCGATTGCTTAACTTCAAAACAGCATTTTCTCGCTGAGAAAAGGCGATTATGAGCATAAAAGATGCTTGAATTACATGCATTTACTGTCTTTTAAGGAAACATGCCACAACCATATTTATTAGATCTGCTGAGTGGATTTAGGCTAAATAAGAAGGCAGACACAGTTTTATTTGAGTTTGGTGCAGAAATTGTTCAATACAAGCTTGGCTTCAAAACAGCATTGTCTCGCTGAGAAAAGGCGATTGCGAGCATAAAAGGATGCTTGAATTACATGCATTTACTGTCTTTTAAGGAAACATGCCACAACCATATTTATTAGATCTGCTGAGTGGATTTAGGCTAAATAAGAAGGCAGACACAGTTTTATTTGAGTTTGGTGCAGAAATTGTTCAATACAAGCTTGGCTTCAAAACAGCATTTTCTCGCTGAGAAAAGGCGATTATGAGCATAAAAGGATGCTTGAATTACATGCATTTACTGTCTTTTAAGGAAACATGCCACAACCATATTTATTAGTTCTGCTGAGTGGATTTAGGCTAAATAAGAAGGCAGACACAGTTTTATTTGAGTTTGGTGCAGAAATGGTTCAATACAAGCCTGGCTTCAAAACAGCATTTTCTCGCTGAGAAAAAGCGATTGCGAGGATAAAAGGATGCTTGAATTATTTACTGTCTTTTAAGGAAACATCCCACAAGCTTGTTTATATGTTCTTCTGAGTGGATTTAGGCTAAATAATAAGGCAGACACAGTTTTATTTGAGTTTGGTGCAGAAATTGTTCAATACAAGCTTGGCTTCAAAACAGCATTTTCTCGCTGAGAAAAGGCGATTGCGAGCATAAAAGGATGCTTGAATTACATGCATTTACTGTCTTTTAAGGAAACATCCCACAACCATATTTATTAGTTCTGCTGAGTGGATTTAGGCTAAATAAGAAGGCAGACACAGTTTTATTTGAGTTTGGTGCAGAAATTGTTCAATACAAGCTTGGCTTCAAAACAGCATTGTCTCGCTGAGAAAAGGCGATTGCGAGCATAAAAGGATGCTTGAATTACATGCATTTACTGTCTTTTAAGGAAACATGCCACAAGCTTATTTTCAGTCTTTCCTGAGTGGATTTAGGCTAAATAAGAAGGCAGACACAGTTTTATTTGAGTTTGGTGCAGAAATTGTTCAATATAAGCTTGGCTTCAAAACAGCATTTTCTCGCTGAGAAAAGGCGATTATGAGCATAAAAGGATGATTGAATTACATGCATTTACTGTCTTTTAAGGAAACATCCCACAAGCTTATTTTCAGTCTTTCCTGAGTGGATTTAAGCTAAATGAGAAGGCAGACACAGTTTTATTTGAGTTTGGTGCAGAAATTGTTCAATATAAGCTTGGCTTCAAAACAGCATTTTCTCGCTGAGAAAAGGCGATTTGAGCATAAAAGGATGATTGAATTACATGCATTGACTGTCTTTTAAGGAAACATCCCACAAGCTTGTTTATATGTTCTGCTGAGTGGATTTAGGCTAAATAAGAAGGCAGACACAGTTTTAATTGAGTTTGGTGCAGAAATTGTTCAATACAAGCTTGGCTTCAAAAAAGCATTTTCTCGCTGAGAAAAGGCGATTTGAGCATAAAAGATGCTTGAATTACATGCATTTACTGTCTTTTAAGGAAACACCCCACAACCATATTTATTAGTTCTGCTGAGTGGATTTAGGCTAAATAAGAAGGCAGACACAGTTTTATTTCAGTTTGGTGCAGAAATTGTTCAATACAAGCTTGGCTTCAAAACAGCATTTTCTCGCTGAGAAAAGGAGATTGCGAGCATAAAAGGATGCTTGAATTACATGCATTTACTGTCTTTTAAGGAAACATGCCACAAGCTTATTTTCAGTCTCTCCTGAGTGGATTTAGGCTAAATAAGAAGGCAGACACAGTTTTATTTGAGTTTGGTGCAGAAATTGTTCAATACAAGCTTGGCTTCAAAACAGCATTTCCTTGCTGAGAAAAGGCGACTGCGAGCATAAAAGATGCTTGAATTACATGCATTTACTGTCTTTTAAGGAAACACCCCACAACCATATTTATTAGTTCTGCTGAGTGGATTTAGGCTAAATAAGAAGGCAGACACAGTTTTATTTGAGTTTGGTGCAGAAATGTTTCAATACAAGCTTGGCTTCAAAACAGCATTTTCTCGCCGAGAAAAGGCGATTGCGAGCATAAAAGGATGCTTGAATTACATGCATTGACTGTCTTTTAAGGAAACATCCCACAAGCTTGTTTATATGTTCTGCTGAGTGGATTTACGATAAATAAGAAGGCAGACACAGTTTTATTTGAGTTTGGTGCAGAAATTGTTCAATACAAGCTTGGCTTCAAAACAGCATTTTCTCGCTGAGAAAAGGCGATTGCGAGCATAAAAGATGCTTGAATTAGATGCATTTACTGTCTTTTAAGGAAACACCCCACAACCATATTTATTAGTTCTGCTGAGTGGATTTAGGCTAAATAAGAAGGCAGACACAGTTTTATTTGAGTTTGGTGCAGAAATTGTTCAATACAAGCTTGGCTTCAAAACAGCATTGTCTCGCTGAGAAAAGGCGATTGCGAGCATAAAAGGATGCTTGAATTACATGCATTTACTGTCTTTTAAGGAAACATGCCACAAGCTTATTTTCAGTCTTTCCTGAGTGGATTTAGGCTAAATAAGAAGGCAGACACAGTTTTATTTGAGTTTGGTGCAGAAATTGTTCAATACAAGCTTGGCTTCAAAACAGCATTGTCTCGCTGAGAAAAGGCGATTGCGAGCATAAAAGGATGCTTGAATTATTTACTGTCTTTTAAGGAAACATCCCACAAGCTTGTTTATATGTTCTTCTGAGTGGATTTAGGCTAAATAATAAGGCAGACACAGTTTTATTTGAGTTTGGTGCAGAAATTGTTCAATACAAGCTTGGCTTCAAAACAGCATTGTCTCGCTGAGAAAAGGCGATTGCTTGGCTTCAAAACAGCATTTTCTCGCTGAGAAAAGGCGATTTGCGAGCATAAAAGATGCTTGAATTACATGCATTTACTGTCTTTTAAGGAAACATGCCACAACCATATTTATTAGATCTGCTGAGTGGATTTAGGCTAAATAAGAAGGCAGACACAGTTTTATTTGAGTTTGGTGCAGAAATTGTTCAATACAAGCTTGGCTTCAAAACAGCATTGTCTCGCTGAGAAAAGGCGATTGCGAGCATAAAAGGATGCTTGAATTACATGCATTTACTGTCTTTTAAGGAAACATGCCACAACCATATTTATTAGATCTGCTGAGTGGATTTAGGCTAAATAAGAAGGCAGACACAGTTTTATTTGAGTTTGGTGCAGAAATTGTTCAATACAAGCTTGGCTTCAAAACAGCATTTTCTCGCTGAGAAAAGGCGATTGTGAGCATAAAAGGATGCTTGAATTACATGCATTTACTGTCTTTTAAGGAAACATGCCACAACCATATTTATTAGTTCTGCTGAGTGGATTTAGGCTAAATAAGAAGGCAGACACAGTTTTATTTGAGTTTGGTGCAGAAATGGTTCAATACAAGCCTGGCTTCAAAACAGCATTTTCTCGCTGAGAAAAAGCGATTGCGAGGATAAAAGGATGCTTGAATTATTTACTGTCTTTTAAGGAAACATCCCACAAGCTTGTTTATATGTTCTTCTGAGTGGATTTAGGCTAAATAATAAGGCAGACAGAGTTTTATTTGAGTTTGGTGCAGAAATTGTTCAATACAAGCTTGGCTTCAAAACAGCATTGTCTCGCTGAGAAAAGGCGATTGCGAGCATAAAAGGATGCTTGAATTACATGCATTTACTGTCTTTTAAGGAAACATGCCACAAGCTTATTTTCAGTCTTTCCTGAGTGGATTTAGGCTAAATAAGAAGGCAGACACAGTTTTATTTGAGTTTGGTGCAGAAATTGTTCAATATAAGCTTGGCTTCAAAACAGCATTTTCTCGCTGAGAAAAGGCGATTGAGCATAAAAGGATGATTGAATTACATGCATTTACTGTCTTTTAAGGAAACATCCACAAGCTTATTTTCAGTCTTTCCTGAGTGGATTTAAGCTAAATGAGAAGGCAGACACAGTTTTATTTGAGTTTGGTGCAGAAATTGTTCAATATAAGCTTGGCTTCAAAACAGCATTTTCTCGCTGAGAAAAGGCGATTTGAGCATAAAAGGATGATTGAATTACATGCATTGACTGTCTTTTAAGGAAACATCCACAAGCTTGTTTATATGTTCTGCTGAGTGGATTTAGGCTAAATAAGAAGGCAGACACAGTTTTAATTGAGTTTGGTGCAGAAATTGTTCAATACAAGCTTGGCTTCAAAAAAGCATTTTCTCGCTGAGAAAAGGCGATTGCGAGCATAAAAAGATGCTTGAATTACCTGCATTTACTGTCTTTTAAGGAAACACCCCACAACCATATTTATTAGTTCTGCTGAGTGGATTTAGGCTAAATAAGAAGGCAGACACAGTTTTATTTCAGTTTGGTGCAGAAATTGTTCAATACAAGCTTGGCTTCAAAACAGCATTTTCTCGCTGAGAAAAGGAGATTGCGAGCATAAAAGGATGCTTGAATTACATGCATTTACTGTCTTTTAAGGAAACATGCCACAAGCTTATTTTCAGTCTCTCCTGAGTGGATTTAGGCTAAATAAGAAGGCAGACACAGTTTTATTTGAGTTTGGTGCAGAAATTGTTCAATACAAGCTTGGCTTCAAAACAGCATTTCCTTGCTGAGAAAAGGCGACTCACGAGCATAAAAGATGCTTGAATTACATGCATTTACTGTCTTTTAAGGAAACACCCCACAACCATATTTATTAGTTCTGCTGAGTGGATTTAGGCTAAATAAGAAGGCAGACACAGTTTTATTTGAGTTTGGTGCAGAAATGTTTCAATACAAGCTTGGCTTCAAAACAGCATTTTCTCGCCGAGAAAAGGCGATTGCGAGCATAAAAGGATGCTTGAATTACATGCATTGACTGTCTTTTAAGGAAACATCCCACAAGCTTGTTTATATGTTCTGCTGAGTGGATTTACGATAAATAAGAAGGCAGACACAGTTTTATTTGAGTTTGGTGCAGAAATTGTTCAATACAAGCTTGGCTTCAAAACAGCATTTTCTCGCTGAGAAAAGGCGATTGAAAGCATAAAAAGATGCTTGAATTAGATGCATTTACTGTCTTTTAAGGAAACATGCCACAAGCTTATTTTCAGTCTTTCCTGAGTGGATTTAAGCTAAATAAGAAGGCAGGCACAGTTTTATTTGAGTTTGGTGCAGAAATTGTTCAATACAAGCTTGGCTTCAAAACAGCATTTTCTCGCTGAGAAAAGGCGATTATGAGCATAAAAGGATGCTTGAATTACATGCATTTACTGTCTTTTAAGGAAACATGCCACAAGCTTATTTTCAGTCTTTCCTGAGTGGATTTAGGCTAAATAAGAAGGCAGACACAGTTTTATTTGAGTTTGGTGCAGAAATTGTTCAATATAAGCTTGGCTTCAAAACAGCATTTTCTCGCTGAGAAAAGGCGATTGCGAGCATAAAAGGATGATTGAATTACATGCATTTACTGTCTTTTAAGGAAACATCCACAAGCTTATTTTCAGTCTTTCCTGAGTGGATTTAAGCTAAATGAGAAGGCAGACACAGTTTTATTTGAGTTTGGTGCAGAAATTGTTCAATATAAGCTTGGCTTCAAAACAGCATTTTCTCGCTGAGAAAAGGCGATTAGTGAGCATAAAAGGATGATTGAATTACATGCATTGACTGTCTTTTAAGGAAACATCCCACAAGCTTGTTTATATGTTCTGCTGAGTGGATTTAGGCTAAATAAGAAGGCAGACACAGTTTTAATTGAGTTTGGTGCAGAAATTGTTCAATACAAGCTTGGCTTCAAAAAGCATTTTCTCGCTGAGAAAAGGCGATTTGCGAGCATAAAAGATGCTTGAATTACATGCATTTACTGTCTTTTAAGGAAACACCCCACAACCATATTTATTAGTTCTGCTGAGTGGATTTAGGCTAAATAAGAAGGCAGACACAGTTTTATTTCAGTTTGGTGCAGAAATTGTTCAATACAAGCTTGGCTTCAAAACAGCATTTTCTCGCTGAGAAAAGGAGATTGCGAGCATAAAAGGATGCTTGAATTACATGCATTTACTGTCTTTTAAGGAAACATGCCACAAGCTTATTTTCAGTCTCTCCTGAGTGGATTTAGGCTAAATAAGAAGGCAGACACAGTTTTATTTGAGTTTGGTGCAGAAATTGTTCAATACAAGCTTGGCTTCAAAACAGCATTGTCTCGCTGAGAAAAGGCGATTGCGAGCATAAAAGGATGCTTGAATTACATGCATTTACTGTCTTTTAAGGAAACATGCCACACGCTTATTTTCAGTCTTTCCTGAGTGGATTTAGGCTAAATAAGAAGGCAGACACAGTTTTATTTGAGTTTGGTGCAGAAATTGTTCAATACAAGCTTGGCTTCAAAACAGCATTTTCTCGCTGAGAAAAGGCGATTATGAGCATAAAAGATGCTTGAATTACATG
The DNA here is from genome assembly GCA_033026295.1 of Channa striata. Classification (NCBI taxonomy): domain Eukaryota; kingdom Metazoa; phylum Chordata; class Actinopteri; order Anabantiformes; family Channidae; genus Channa; species Channa striata. The sequence continues at coordinate 122,164 of CM065181.1, read as the reverse complement.
CATTTACTGTCTTTTAAGGAAACATGCCACAAGCATATTTATTAGTTCTGCTGAGTGGATTTAGGCTAAATAAGAAGGCAGACACAGTTTTATTTGAGTTTGGTGCAGAAATTGTTCAATACAAGCTTGGCTTCAAAACAGCTTTTTCTCGCTGAGAAAAGGCGATTGCAGAATAAAAGGATGCTTGAATTACATGCATTTACTGTCTTTTAAGGAAACATCCCACAACCATATTTATTAGTTCTGCTGAGTGGATTTAGGCTAAATAAGAAGGCAGACACAGTTTTATTTGAGTTTGGTGCAGAAATGGTTCAATACAAGCCTGGCTTCAAAACAGCATTTTCTCGCTGAGAAAAAGCGATTGCGAGGATAAAAGGATGCTTGAATTATTTACTGTCTTTTAAGGAAACATCCCACAAGCTTGTTTATATGTTCTTCTGAGTGGATTTAGGCTAAATAATAAGGCAGACACAGTTTTATTTGAGTTTGGTGCAGAAATTGTTCAATACAAGCTTGGCTTCAAAACAGCATTGTCTCGCTGAGAAAAGGCGATTGCGAGCATAAAAGATGCTTGAATTACATGCATTTACTGTCTTTTAAGGAAACATGCCACAACCATATTTATTAGATCTGCTGAGTGGATTTAGGCTAAATAAGAAGGCAGACACAGTTTTATTTGAGTTTGGTGCAGAAATTGTTCAATACAAGCTTGGCTTCAAAACAGCATTGTCTCGCTGAGAAAAGGCGATTTGAGCATAAAAGGATGCTTGAATTACATGCATTTACTGTCTTTTAAGGAAACATGCCACAAGCTTATTTTCAGTCTTTCCTGAGTGGATTTAGGCTAAATAAGAAGGCAGACACAGTTTTATTTGAGTTTGGTGCAGAAATTGTTCAATACAAGCTTGGCTTCAAAACAGCATTGTCTCGCTGAGAAAAGGCGATTGCGAGCATAAAACGATGCTTGAATTATTTACTGTCTTTTAAGGAAACATCCCACAAGCTTGTTTATATGTTCTTCTGAGTGGATTTAGGCTAAATAATAAGGCAGACACAGTTTTATTTGAGTTTGGTGCAGAAATTGTTCAATACAAGCTTGGCTTCAAAACAGCATTTTCTCGCTGAGAAAAGGCGATTTGCGAGCATAAAAGGATGCTTGAATTACATGCATTTACTGTCTTTTAAGGAAACATCCCACAAGCTTATTTTCAGTCTCTCCTGAGTGGATTTACGCTAAATAAGAAGGCAGACACAGTTTTATTTGAGTTTGGTGCAGAAATTGTTCAATACAAGCTTGGCTTCAAAACAGCATTTTCTCGCTGAGAAAAGGCGATTGCGAGCATAAAAGGATGCTTGAATTACATGCATTTACTGTCTTTTAAGGAAACATCCCACAAGCTTGTTTATATGTTCTTCTGAGTGGATTTAGGCTAAATAATAAGGCAGACACAGTTTTATTTGAGTTTGGTGCAGAAATTGTTCAATACAAGCTTGGCTTCAAAACAGCATTGTCTCGCTGAGAAAAGGCGATTGCTTGGCTTCAAAACAGCATTTTCTCGCTGAGAAAAGGCGATTATGAGCATAAAAGATGCTTGAATTACATGCATTTACTGTCTTTTAAGGAAACATGCCACAACCATATTTATTAGATCTGCTGAGTGGATTTAGGCTAAATAAGAAGGCAGACACAGTTTTATTTGAGTTTGGTGCAGAAATTGTTCAATACAAGCTTGGCTTCAAAACAGCATTGTCTCGCTGAGAAAAGGCGATTGCGAGCATAAAAGGATGCTTGAATTACATGCATTTACTGTCTTTTAAGGAAACATGCCACAACCATATTTATTAGATCTGCTGAGTGGATTTAGGCTAAATAAGAAGGCAGACACAGTTTTATTTGAGTTTGGTGCAGAAATTGTTCAATACAAGCTTGGCTTCAAAACAGCATTTTCTCGCTGAGAAAAGGCGATTATGAGCATAAAAGGATGCTTGAATTACATGCATTTACTGTCTTTTAAGGAAACATGCCACAACCATATTTATTAGTTCTGCTGAGTGGATTTAGGCTAAATAAGAAGGCAGACACAGTTTTATTTGAGTTTGGTGCAGAAATGGTTCAATACAAGCCTGGCTTCAAAACAGCATTTTCTCGCTGAGAAAAAGCGATTGCGAGGATAAAAGGATGCTTGAATTATTTACTGTCTTTTAAGGAAACATCCCACAAGCTTGTTTATATGTTCTTCTGAGTGGATTTAGGCTAAATAATAAGGCAGACACAGTTTTATTTGAGTTTGGTGCAGAAATTGTTCAATACAAGCTTGGCTTCAAAACAGCATTTTCTCGCTGAGAAAAGGCGATTGCGAGCATAAAAGGATGCTTGAATTACATGCATTTACTGTCTTTTAAGGAAACATCCCACAACCATATTTATTAGTTCTGCTGAGTGGATTTAGGCTAAATAAGAAGGCAGACACAGTTTTATTTGAGTTTGGTGCAGAAATTGTTCAATACAAGCTTGGCTTCAAAACAGCATTGTCTCGCTGAGAAAAGGCGATTGCGAGCATAAAAGGATGCTTGAATTACATGCATTTACTGTCTTTTAAGGAAACATGCCACAAGCTTATTTTCAGTCTTTCCTGAGTGGATTTAGGCTAAATAAGAAGGCAGACACAGTTTTATTTGAGTTTGGTGCAGAAATTGTTCAATATAAGCTTGGCTTCAAAACAGCATTTTCTCGCTGAGAGAAAAGGCGATTTGAGCATAAAAGGATGATTGAATTACATGCATTGACTGTCTTTTAAGGAAACATCCCACAAGCTTGTTTATATGTTCTGCTGAGTGGATTTAGGCTAAATAAGAAGGCAGACACAGTTTTAATTGAGTTTGGTGCAGAAATTGTTCAATACAAGCTTGGCTTCAAAAAAGCATTTTCTCGCTGAGAAAAGGCGGTGAGCATAAAAAGATGCTTGAATTACATGCATTTACTGTCTTTTAAGGAAACACCCCACAACCATATTTATTAGTTCTGCTGAGTGGATTTAGGCTAAATAAGAAGGCAGACACAGTTTTATTTCAGTTTGGTGCAGAAATTGTTCAATACAAGCTTGGCTTCAAAACAGCATTTTCTCGCTGAGAAAAGGAGATTATGAGCATAAAAGGATGCTTGAATTACATGCATTTACTGTCTTTTAAGGAAACATGCCACAAGCTTATTTTCAGTCTCTCCTGAGTGGATTTAGGCTAAATAAGAAGGCAGACACAGTTTTATTTGAGTTTGGTGCAGAAATTGTTCAATACAAGCTTGGCTTCAAAACAGCATTTCCTTGCTGAGAAAAGGCGACTCATGAGCATAAAAAGATGCTTGAATTACATGCATTTACTGTCTTTTAAGGAAACACCCCACAACCATATTTATTAGTTCTGCTGAGTGGATTTAGGCTAAATAAGAAGGCAGACACAGTTTTATTTGAGTTTGGTGCAGAAATGTTTCAATACAAGCTTGGCTTCAAAACAGCATTTTCTCGCCGAGAAAAGGCGATTCGAGCATAAAAGGATGCTTGAATTACATGCATTGACTGTCTTTTAAGGAAACATCCCACAAGCTTGTTTATATGTTCTGCTGAGTGGATTTACGATAAATAAGAAGGCAGACACAGTTTTATTTGAGTTTGGTGCAGAAATTGTTCAATACAAGCTTGGCTTTAAAACAGCATTTTCTCGCTGAGAAAAGGCGATTTGAAGTGTTGCATAAAAAGATGCTTGAATTAGATGCATTTACTGTCTTTTAAGGAAACACCCCACAACCATATTTATTAGTTCTGCTGAGTGGATTTAGGCTAAATAAGAAGGCAGACACAGTTTTATTTGAGTTTGGTGCAGAAATTGTTCAATACAAGCTTGGCTTCAAAACAGCATTTTCTCGCTGAGAAAAGGCGATTGCGAGCATAAAAGGATGCTTGAATTACATGCATTTACTGTCTTTTAAGGAAACATGCCACAAGCTTTATTTTCAGTCTTTCCTGAGTGGATTTAAGCTAAATAAGAAGGCAGTCACAGTTTTATTTGAGTTTGGTGCAGAAATTGTTCAATACAAGCTTGGCTTTAAAACAGCATTTTCTCGCTGAGAAAAGGCGATTATGAGCATAAAAGGATGCTTGAATTACATGCATTTACTGTCTTTTAAGGAAACATGCCACAAGCTTGTTTATATGTTCTGCTGAGTGGATTTATGCTAAATAAGAAGGCAGACACAGTTTTATTTGAGTTTGGTGCAGAAATTGTTAAATACAAGCTTGGCTTCAAAAAAGCATTTTCTCGCTGAGAAAAGGCGATTGCAGAGCATAAAGGATGCTTGAATTACATGCATTTACTGTCTTTTAACCCTCGTGCTACCCTGTTCTCACACGGGAATGCTGGGAGAAAGAGAAAGAGCGGGAGGGGGTTTTTTTAAATCGCTACCCGCCTTTAGCTCTAGGCCCAGAGAGCTAGAGGGGGAAGGGCGCCGATTCGACACGGGGAGTTGGCCCAAAAGTCGTTTTTGGGGCTGTTCGCGCACCCTCTACCTCGCGCGTCCACCGGGGCTGTTTAATAAGGCATGCGCGCGTCCTCTCTCTCTTTCTTTCATCTCTCTTTCTTTCATCTCTCCTCCCCATATCACCCCATCTGTCCTCCCCATCTTTCCTCCTCCCCATCTCTTCTCACCCCCTCGACCCACCCGGCCCGCGCATGCGCTTCAGACTCTCATCTCTCATCTCTCTCTCTCTCTCTCTCTCTCTCTCTCTCTCTCTCCTTCTTCCTCTCTCTCTCTCTTTCTCTCTCCCCCCTCCTCCCTACTCTCAATCCCTTGGGGTCCCCTCCGACCCGAGGCCACGGGCCTCGCAGGAACGGGACGCCCGGACTCTCTGAGACAGGGCCCGGAGGTTTACGATCCCGGGTCCGCGAGGCCCGAGGAGACGGGCGTCGGGACGTCGCGGAGTCCGAGCCCTGGAAGGTTTACGAGCCGGGATCCGCGAGGCCCGAGGAGACGGGACGTCGGGACGCCGCGGAGTCAGGCCCCGAGAAGGTCCTCCATCACGATGTCCCGGGTCCACCAGGCCCCTAGGAGACGGCGCGCCCGCCGCGAGGAGTCAGGGTCCGAGAATGTCCTCTATCCTGGGGTCCCCGAGGCCCCCACAGCAGCGTGCAGAGTCTGAGCCCAGGTCCAGGGTCCCTCAGACCCGCAGCGGAGGGGACGTCGGGAGGTCCCTCAGACCCCGCAGCGGAGGGACGCCGGTAAGGTCCGCTAGAGCCGGCGGGGTCCCTCTGACCCCGCAGCGCAGGGGCGTCGGGAAGGTCGCTGGAGCTGGCGGGTCCCTCGGACCCCAGCGGAGGGGACGTCGGAGGGGTCCCTCAGACCCCGCAGCGGAGTTGGCGACGGTAAGGTCCGCTAGAGCCGGCGGGGTCCTCTGACCCCGCAGCGCAGGGGCGTCGGGAAGGTCCGCTGGAGCTAAAAGGGTCCCTCGGACCCCCAGCGAGGGGACGTCGGGGTCCTCAGACCCCGCAGCGGAGGGGACGTCGGTAAGGTCCGCTAGAGCCGGCGGGGTCCCTCTGACCCCGCAGCGCAGGGGCGTCGGGAAGGTCGCTGCAGCGGTCGGGGTCCTCGGACCCCGAGAGGAGGGACGTCGGGGTCCTCGGACCCCGCAGCGGAGTTGACGACGCGGGGTCCCTCTGACCCGCAGCGCGCAGGGGGCGCCAGGAAGGTCTGCTGGAGCTGGCGGGGTCCTCGGACCCCAGAGGAGGGGACGTCGGGGTCCTCGGACCCCGCAGCGGAGGGGACGTCGGGGTCCCTCGGACCCCGCAGCGGAGGGGCGACGGGGGTCCCCTCTGACCCGCAGCGCAGGGGCGTCGGGAAGGTCTGCTGGAGCTGGCAGGGTCCTCGGACCCCCAGCGAGGGGACGTCGGGGTCCTCGGACCCGCAGCGGAGTTGACGACGGGGTCCTCGGACCCGCAGGGCAGGGACGTGGGTAAGGTCCGCTGCAGCGGTCGGGGTCCTCGGACCCCGAGAGGAGGGGACATCGGGGTCCCTCGGACCCCGCTGCGGAGTTGACGACGCGGGTCCTCTGACCCCGCAGCGCAGGGGCGTCAGGAAGGTCTGCTGGAGCTGGCGGGGTCCCTCGGACCCCAGAGGAGGGGACGTCGGGGTCCTCGGACCCCCAGCGGAGGGGACGTCGGGGTCCCTCGGACCCCGCGGAGCGGAGTTGACAGGACGTCCCCTCTGACCCGCAGCGCAGGGGCGTCAGGAAGGTCTGCTGGAGCTGGCGGGGTCCTCGGACCCCCCCAGCGGAGGGGACGTCGGGGTCCTCGGACCCGCAGCGGAGGGGCCGACCGGGGTCCCTCGGACCCCGCAGCGGAGGGACGTCGGGGTCCCTCAGACCCGCAGCGGAGTTGACGACGGGGTCCCTCGGACCCCGGGCAGGGGGACGTGGGTAAGGTCCGCTGGCGGTCGGGTCCCCTCGGACCCCAGCGGAGCGGACGTCGGGAAAGTCCCTCAGACCCCCAGCGGGGGACTTTGGTAGCTCCGCTGAGCGGGCGGGGTCCCTCTGACCCGCAGCGCAGGGGCGTGGGGAAGGTCCGCTGCAGCGGGCGGGTCCTCGGACCCCTGAGTCAACACCGAAGAGTGTGCAGTGCAAGGGTTAAGGAAACATCCCACAAGCGTGTTTATATATATGTTCTGTTGAGTGGATTTACGATAAATAAAAAGGCAGACACAGTTTTATTTGAGTTTGGTGCAGAAATTGTTCAATACAAGCTTGGCTTCAAAACAGCATTTTCTCGCCGAGAAAAGGCGATTGTAGCATAAAAGGATGCTTGAATTACATGCATTGACTGTCTTTTAAGGAAACATCCCACAAGCTTGTTTATATGTTCTGCTGAGTGGATTTAGGCTAAATAAGAAGGCAGACACAGTTTCATTTGAGTTTGGTGCAGAAATTGTTAAATACAAGCTTGGCTTCAAAACAGCATTTTCTCGCTGAGAAAAGGCGATTGTGAGCATAAAGGATGCCTGAATTACATGCATTTACTGTCTTTTAAGGAAACATCCCACAACCATATTTATTAGTTCTGCTGAGTGGATTTAGGCTAAATAAGAAGGCAGACACAGTTTTATTTGAGTTTGGTGCAGAAATTGTTCAATACAAGCTTGGCTTCAAAACAGCATTTTCTCGCTGAGAAAAATGCGATTGTGAGCATAAAAGGATGCTTGAATTACATGCATTTACTGTCTTTTAAGGAAACATCCCACAAGCTTATTTTCAGTCTTTCCTGAGTGGATTTAAGCTAAATAAGATGGCAGACACAGTTTTATTTGAGTTTGGTGCAGAAATTGTTTAATACAAGCTTGGCTTCAAAACAGCATTTTCTCGCTGAGAAAAGGCGATTGTGAGCATAAAAGGATGCCTGAATTACATGCATTGACTGTCTTTTAAGGAAACATCCCACAAGCTTGTTTATATGTTCTGCTGAGTGGATTTAGGCTAAATAAGAAGGCAGACACAGTTTTATTTGAGTTTGGTGCAGAAATTGTTCAATACAAGCTTGGTTTAAAAAAAAGCATTTTCTCGCTGAGAAAAGGCGATTATTTGAGCATAAAAGGATGCTTGAATTAAATGCATTTACTGTCTTTTAAGGAAACACCCCACAACCATATTTATTAGTTCTGCTGAGTGGATTTAGGCTAAATAAGAAGGCAGACACAGTTTTATTTGAGTTTGGTGCAGAAATGTTTCAATACAAGCTTGGCTTCAAAACAGCATTTTTCGCCGAGAAAAGGCGATTTGAGCATAAAAGGATGCTTGAATTACATGCATTTACTGTCTTTTAAGGAAACACCCCACAACCATATTTATTAGTTCTGCTGAGTGGATTTAGGCTAAATAAGAAGGCAGACACAGTTTTATTTGAGTTTGGTGCAGAAATTGTTCAATACAAGCTTGGCTTCAAAAAGCATTTTCTCGCTGAGAAAAGGCGTTATGAGCATAAAAGGATGCTTGAATTACATGCATTTACTGTCTTTTAAGGAAACATGCCACAAGCTTATTTTCAGTCTTTCCTGAGTAAGGTAAATAAGAAGGTAAATTAAGGTAAATTAAGGTAAATTTAAATTTACCTTAATTTAAATTTTTAATTTACCTTAAATTTAATTTAAGGTAAATAAGGTAAATTAAGGTAAATAAGAAGGTAAATTAAGGTAAATTAAGGTAAATTAAAGGTAATTAAGGTAAATAAGAAGGCAGACACAGTTTTATTTGAGTTTGGTGCAGAAATTGTTCAATACAAGCTTGGCTTCAAAACAGCATTTTCTCGCTGAGAAAAGGCGATTGCAGCATAAAAGGATGCTTGAATTAAATGCATTTACTGTCTTTTAAGGAAACATCCCACAAGCTTGTTTATATGTTCTGCTGAGTGGATTTAGGCTAAATAAGAAGGTAGACACAGTTTTATTTGAGTTTGGTGCAGAAATGTTTCAATACAAGCTTGGCTTCAAAACAGCATTTTCTCGCCGAGAAAAGGCGATTATGAGCATAAAAGGATGCTTGAATTAAATGCATTTACTGTCTTTTAAGGAAACATCCCACAAGCTTGTTTATATGTTCTGCTGAGTGGATTTAGGCTAAATAAGAAGGCAGACACAGTTTCATTTGAGTTTGGTGCAGAAATTGTTAAATACAAGCTTGGCTTCAAAAAAGCATTTTCTCGCTGAGAAAAGGCGATTAGTAGCATAAAAGGATACTTGAATTAAATGCATTTACTGTCTTTTAAGGAAACACACCACAACCATATTTATTAGTTCTGCTGAGTGGATTTAGGCTAAATAAGAAGGCAGACACAGTTTTATTTGAGTTTGGTGCAGAAATGTTTCAATACAAGCTTGGCTTCAAAACAGCATTTTCTCGCCGAGAAAAGGCGATTGCGAGCATAAAAGGATGCTTGAATTACATGCATTTACTGTCTTATAAGGAAACATCCCACAAGCTTGTTTATATGTTCTGCTGAGTGGATTTACGATAAATAAGAAGGCAGACAGAGTTTTATTTGAGTTTGGTGCAGAAATTGTTCAATACAAGCTTGGCTTTCAAAACAGCATTTTCTCGCTGAGAAAAAGCGACATGAGCATAAAAGATGCTTGAATTACATGCATTTACTGTCTTATAAGGAAACATCCCACAAGCTTGTTTATATGTTCTGCTGAGTGGATTTACGATAAATAAGAAGGCAGACAGAGTTTTATTTGAGTTTGGTGCAGAAATTGTTCAATACAAGCTTGGCTTCAAAACAGCATTTTCTCGCTGAGAAAAGGCGATTCGAGCATAAAAGGATGCTTGAATTACATGCATTTACTGTCTTTTAAGGAAACACCCCACAACCATATTTATTAGTTCTGCTGAGTGGATTTAGGCTAAATAAGAAGGCAGAAACAGTTTTATTTGAGTTTGGTGCAGAAATTGTTTAATACAAGCTTGGCTTCAAAACAGCATTTTCTCGCTGACAAAAGGCGATTGTGAGCATAAAAGGATGCCTGAATTACATGCATTTACTGTCTTTTAAGGAAACATCCCACAAGCTTATTTTCAGTCTTTCCTGAGTAAGGTAAATAAGAAGGTAAATTAAGGTAAATTAAGGTAAATTTAAATTTACCTTAATTTAAATTATTTTAATTTACCTTAAATTTAATTTAAGGTAAATAAGGTAAATTAAGGTAAATAAGAAGGTAAATTAAGGTAAATTAAGGTAAATTAAAGGTAATTAAGGTAAATAAGAAGGCAGACACAGTTTTATTTGAGTTTGGTGCAGAAATTGTTCAATACAAGCTTGGCTTCAAAAAAGCATTTTTCGCTGAGAAAAGGCGATTAAGTAGCATAAAAGGATGCTTGAATTAAATGCATTTACTGTCTTTTAAGGAAACACACCACAACCATATTTATTAGTTCTGCTGAGTGGATTTAGGCTAAATAAGAAGGCAGACACAGTTTTATTTGAGTTTGGTGCAGAAATGTTTCAATACAAGCTTGAATTAAATGCATTTACTGTCTTTTAAGGAAAAAACAGCATTTTCTGCTGAGTGGATTTAGGCTAAATAAGAAGGCAGACAAAAGTGCGAAATGTTTCAATACAAGCTTGGCTTCAAAACAGCATTTTCGCCGAGAAAAATTGCGAGCATAAAAGGATGCTTGAATTACATGCATTTACTGTCTTTTAAGGAAACATCCCACAAGCTTGTTTTCAGTCTCTCCTGAGTGGATTTAGGCTAAATAAGAAGGCAGACACAGTTTTATTTGAGTTTGGTGCAGAAATTGTTTAATACAAGCTTGGCTTCAAAACCGCATTTTTCGCTGAGAAAAGGCAATTGTGAGCATAAAAGGATGCCTGAATTACATGCATTTACTGTCTTTTAAGGAAACATCCCACAACCATATTTATTACTTCTGCTGAGTGGATTTAGGCTAAATAAGAAGGCAGACACAGTTTTATTTGAGTTTGGTGCAGAAATTGTTCAATACAAGCTTGGCTTCAAAACAGCATTTTCTCGCCAAGAAAAGGCGATTAGTGAGCATAAAAGGATGCTTGAATTACATGCATTGACTGTCTTTTAAGGAAACATCCCACAAGCTTGTTTATATGTTCTGCTGAGTGGATTTAGGCTAAATAAGAAGGCAGACACAGTTTCATTTGAGTTTGGTGCAGAAATTGTTCAATACAAGCTTGGCTTCAAAAAAGCATTTTCTCGCTGAGAAAAGGCGATTGCGAGCATAAAAGGATGCTTGAATTACATGCATTTACTGTCTTATAAGGAAACATCCCACAAGCTTGTTTATATGTTCTGCTGAGTGGATTTACGATAAATAAGAAGGCAGACAGAGTTTTATTTGAGTTTGGTGCAGAAATTGTTCAATACAAGCTTGGCTTCAAAACAGCATTTTCTCGCTGAGAAAAGGCGATTGTAGCATAAAAGGATGCTTGAATTACATGCATTTACTTTTCTTTTAAGGAAACATCCCACAACCATATTTATTAGTTCTGCTGAGTGGATTTAGGCTAAATAAGAAGGCAGACACAGTTTCATTTGAGTTTGGTGCAGAAATTGTTAAATACAAGCTTGGCTTCAAAACAGCATTTTCTCGCTGAGAAAAGGCGACAGAGCATAAAAGGATACTTGAATTAAATGCATTTACTGTCTTTTAAGGAAACACACCACAACCATATTTATTAGTTCTGCTGAGTGGATTTAGGCTAAATAAGAAGGCAGACACAGTTTTATTTGAGTTTGGTGCAGAAATTGTTCAATACAAGCTTGGCTTCAAAACAGCATTTTCTCGCTGAGAAAAAGCGATTGTGAGCATAAAAGGATGCCTGAATTACATGCATTGACTGTCTTTTAAGGAAACATCCCACAAGCTTGTTTATATGTTCTGCTGAGTGGATTTAGGCTAAATAAGAAGGCAGACACAGTTTTATTTGAGTTTGGTGCAGAAATTGTTCAATACAAGCTTGGCTTCAAAAAGCATTTTCTCGCTGAGAAAAGGCGATTGCGAGAGCATAAAAGGATGCTTGAATTAAATGCATTTACTATCTTTTAAGGAAACACCCCACAACCATATTTATTAGTTCTGCTGAGTGGATTTAGGCTAAATAAGAAGGCAGACACAGTTTTATTTGAGTTTGGTGCAGAAATGTTTCAATACAAGCTTGGCTTCAAAACAGCATTTTTCGCTGAGAAAAGGCGATTGAGAGCATAAAAGGATGCTTGAATTACATGCATTTACTGTCTTTTAAGGAAACACCCCACAACCATATTTATTAGTTCTGCTGAGTGGATTTAGGCTAAATAAGAAGGCAGACACAGTTTTATTTGAGTTTGGTGCAGAAATTGTTCAATACAAGCTTGGCTTCAAAAAGCATTTTCTCGCTGAGAAAAGGCGATTGCGAGCATAAAAGGATGCTTGAATTACATGCATTTACTGTCTTTTAAGGAAACATGCCACAAGCTTATTTTCAGTCTTTCCTGAGTAAGGTAAATAAGAAGGTAAATTAAGGTAAATTGTCTCGCTGAGAAAAGGTAAATTTAAATTTATTTTTAATTTAGATGCTTGAATTACATGCATTTATTTACCTTAAATTTAATTTAAGGTAAATAAGGTAAATTAAGGTAAATAAGAAGGTAAATTAAGGTAAATTAAGGTAAATTAAAGGTAATTAAGGTAAATAAGAAGGCAGACACAGTTTTATTTGAGTTTGGTGCAGAAATTGTTCAATACAAGCTTGGCTTCAAAACAGCATTTTCTCGCTGAGAAAAGGCGATTATGAGCATAAAAGGATGCTTGAATTACATGCATTGACTGTCTTTTAAGGAAACATCCCACAAGCTTGTTTATATGTTCTGCTGAGTGGATTTAGGCTAAATAAGAAGGCAGACACAGTTTCATTTGAGTTTGGTGCAGAAATTGTTCAATACAAGCTTGGCTTAAAAAAGCATTTTCTCGCTGAGAAAAGGCGATTCTTTTAAGAAACACAGAGCATAAAAGGATGCTTGAATTAAATGCATTTACTGTCTTTCAAGGAAACAAACCACAACCATATTTATTAGTTCTGCTGAGTGGATTTAGGCTAAATAAGAAGGCAGACACAGTTTTATTTGAGTTAGGTGCAGAAATGTTTCAATACAAGCTTGGCTTTCAAAACAGCATTTTCTCGCCGAGAAAAGGCGATTGCGAGCATAAAAGGATGCTTGAATTACATGCATTTACTGTCTTTTAAGGAAACATCCCACAAGCTTGTTTTCAGTCTCTCCTGAGTTGATTTAGGCTAAATAAGAAGGCAGACACAGTTTTATTTGAGTTTGGTGCAGAAATTGTTTAATACAAGCTTGGCTTCAAAAAGCATTTTCTCGCTGAGAAAAGGCAATTGTGAGCATAAAAGGATGCCTGAATTACATGCATTTACTGTCTTTTAAGGAAACATCCCACAACCATATTTATTAGTTCTGCTGAGTGGATTTAGGCTAAATAAGAAGGCAGACACAGTTTTATTTGAGTTTGGTGCAGAAATTGTTCAATACAAGCTTGGCTTCAAAACAGCATTTTCTCGCTGAGAAAAGGCGATTCGAGCATAAAAGGATGCTTGAATTACATGCATTGACTGTCTTTTAAGGAAACATCCACAAGCTTGTTTATATGTTCTGCTGAGTGGATTTAGGCTAAATAAGAAGGCAGACACAGTTTCATTTGAGTTTGGTGCAGAAATTGTTCAATACAAGCTTGGCTTCAAAAAAGCATTTTCTCGCTGAGAAAAGGCGATTGTGAGCATAAAAGGATGCTTGAATTACATGCATTTACTGTCTTATAAGGAAACATCCCACAAGCTTGTTTATATGTTCTGCTGAGTGGATTTACGATAAATAAGAAGGCAGACAGAGTTTTATTTGAGTTTGGTGCAGAAATTGTTCAATACAAGCTTGGCTTCAAAACAGCATTTTCTCGCTGAGAAAAGGCGATTGAAGAGCATAAAAGGATGCTTGAATTACATGCATTTACTTTTCTTTTAAGGAAACACCCCACAACCATATTTATTAGTTCTGCTGAGTGGATTTAGGCTAAATAAGAAGGCAGACACAGTTTTATTTGAGTTTGGTGCAGAAATTGTTTAATACAAGCTTGGCTTCAAAAACAGCATTTTCTCGCTGAGAAAAGGCGATTGTGAGCATAAAAGGATGCATGAATTACATGCATTTACTGTCTTTTAAGGAAACATCCCACAACCATATTTATTAGTTGTGCTGAGTGGATTTAGGCTAAATAAGAAGGCAGACACAGTTTTATTTGAGTTTGGTGCAGAAATTGTTCAATATAAGCTTGGCTTCAAAACAGCATTTTCTCGCTGAGAAAAGGCGATTGTGAGCATAAAAGGATGCCTGAATTACATGCATTTACTGTCTTTTAAGGAAACATCCCACAACCATATTTATTAGTTGTGCTGAGTGGATTTAGGCTAAATAAGAAGGCAGACACAGTTTTATTTGAGTTTGGTGCAGAAATTGTTCAATATAAGCTTGGCTTCAAAACAGCATTTTCTCGCTGAGAAAAGGCGATTGTGAGCATAAAAGGATGATTGAATTACATGCATTTACTGTCTTTTAAGGAAACATCCCACAAGCTTATTTTCAGTCTTTCCTGAGTAAGGTAAATAAGAAGGTAAATTAAGGTAAATTAAGGTAAATTTAAATTTATTTTAATTTAAATTTTAATTTACCTTAAATTTAATTTAAGGTAAATAAGGTAAATTAAGGTAAATAAGAAGGTAAATTAAGGTAAATTAAGGTAAATTAAAGGTAATTAAGGTAAATAAGAAGGCAGACACAGTTTTATTTGAGTTTGGTGCAGAAATTGTTCAATACAAGCTTGGCTTCAAAACAGCATTTTCTCGCTGAGAAAAGGCGATTATGAGCATAAAAGGATGCTTGAATTAAATGCATTTACTGTCTTTTAAGGAAACATCCCACAAGCTTGTTTATATGTTCTGCTGAGTGGATTTAGGCTAAATAAGAAGGCAGACACAGTTTCATTTGAGTTTGGTGCAGAAATTGTTAAATACAAGCTTGGCTTCAAAAAGCATTTTTCGCTGAGAAAAATGCATTTACTGCGATTATGTTCTGCTGAGCATAAAAGGATGCTTGAATTAAATGCATTTACTGTCTTTTAAGGAAACACACCACAACCATATTTATTAGTTCTGCTGAGTGGATTTAGGCTAAATAAGAAGGCAGACACAGTTTTATTTGAGTTTGGTGCAGAAATGTTTCAATACTAGCTTGGCTTCAAAACAGCATTTTCTCGCAGAAAAGGCGATTCAAAACAGCATTTTCTCGCTGAAAAAGCATAAAAGGATGCTTGAATTACATGCATTTACTGTCTTTTAAGGAAACATCCACAAGCTTGTTTTCAGTCTCTCCTGAGTGGATTTAGGCTAAATAAGAAGGCAGACACAGTTTTATTTGAGTTTGGTGCAGAAATTGTTTAATACAAGCTTGGCTTCAAAACAGCATTTTCTCGCTGAGAAAAGGCAATTGTGAGCATAAAAGGATGCCTGAATTACATGCATTTACTGTCTTTTAAGGAAACATCCCACAACCATATTTATTACTTCTGCTGAGTGGATTTAGGCTAAATAAGAAGGCAGACACAGTTTTATTTGAGTTTGGTGCAGAAATTGTTCAATACAAGCTTGGCTTCAAAACAACATTTTTCGCTGAGAAAAGGCGATTGTGAGCATAAAAGGATGCTTGAATTACATGCATTGACTGTCTTTTAAGGAAACATCCCACAAGCTTGTTTATATGTTCTGCTGAGTGGATTTAGGCTAAATAAGAAGGCAGACACAGTTTCATTTGAGTTTGGTGCAGAAATTGTTCAATACAAGCTTGGTTTCAAAAAGCATTTTCTCGCTGAGAAAAGGCGATTATGAGCATAAAAGGATGCTTGAATTACATGCATTTACTGTCTTTTAAGGAAACATCCCACAACCATATTTATTAGTTGTGCTGAGTGGATTTAGGCTAAATAAGAAGGCAGACACAGTTTTATTTGAGTTTGGTGCAGAAATTGTTCAATATAAGCTTGGCTTAAAAACAGCATTTTCTCGCTGAGAAAAGGCGATTGCTGAAAAGCATAAAAGGATGCTTGAATTACATGCATTTACTGTCTTTTAAAGAAACATCCCACAAGATTATTTTCAGTCTCTCCTGAGTGGATTTAGGCTAAATAAGAAGGCAGACACAGTTTTATTTGAGTTTGGTGCAGAAATTGTTCAATACAAGCTTGGCTTCAAAACAGCATTTTCTCGCTGAGAAAAGGCGATTATGAGCATAAAAGGATGCTTGAATTACATGCATTTACTGTCTTTTAAGGAAACATCCCACAAGCTTGTTTTCAGTCTCTCCTGAGTGGATTTAGGCTAAATAAGAAGGCAGACACAGTTTTATTTGAGTTTGGTGCAGAAATTGTTTAATACAAGCTTGGCTTCAAAACCGCATTTTCTCGCTGAGAAAAGGCAATTGTGAGCATAAAAGGATGCCTGAATTACATGCATTGACTGTCTTTTAAGGAAACATCCCACAAGCTTGTTTATATGTTCTGCTGAGTGGATTTAGGCTAAATAAGAAGGCAGACACAGTTTTATTTGAGTTTGGTGCAGAAATGTTTCAATACAAGCTTGGCTTCAAAACAGCATTTTCTCGTAAATGAGAAAAGGCGATTACAAGCTTGGAGCATAAAAGGATGCTTGAATTAAATGCATTTACTGTCTTTTAAGGAAACATCCCACAAGCTTGTTTATATGTTCTGCTGAGTGGATTTAGGCTAAATAAGAAGGCAGACACAGTTTCATTTGAGTTTGGTGCAGAAATTGTTTAATACAAGCTTGGCTTCAAAACAGCATTTTCTCGCTGAGAAAAGGCGATTGTGAGCATAAAAGGATGCATGAATTACATGCATTTACTGTCTTTTAAGGAAACACACCACAACCATATTTATTAGTTCTGCTGAGTGGATTTAGGCTAAATAAGAAGGCAGACACAGTTTTATTTGAGTTTGGTGCAGAAATGTTTCAATACAAGCTTGGCTTCAAAACAGCATTTTCTCGCTGAGAAAAGGCGATTGCGAGCATAAAAGGATGCTTGAATTACATGCATTTACTGTCTTATAAGGAAACATCCCACAAGCTTGTTTATATGTTCTGCTGAGTGGATTTACGATAAATAAGAAGGCAGACAGAGTTTTATTTGAGTTTGGTGCAGAAATTGTTCAATACAAGCTTGGCTTCAAAACAGCATTTTCTCGCTGAGAAAAGCGATTCGAGCATAAAAGATGCTTGAATTACATGCATTTACTGTCTTATAAGGAAACATCCCACAAGCTTGTTTATATGTTCTGCTGAGTGGATTTAGGCGATAAATAAGAAGGCAGACAGAGTTTTATTTGAGTTTGGTGCAGAAATTGTTCAATACAAGCTTGGTTTTCAAAACAGCATTTTCTCGCTGAGAAAAGGCGATTTGAGCATAAAAGGATGCTTGAATTACATGCATTTACTGTCTTTTAAGGAAACACCCCACAACCATATTTATTAGTTCTGCTGAGTGGATTTAGGCTAAATAAGAAGGCAGAAACAGTTTTATTTGAGTTTGGTGCAGAAATTGTTTAATACAAGCTTGGCTTCAAAACAGCATTTTCTCGCTGACAAAAGGCGATTGTGAGCATAAAAGGATGCCTGAATTACATGCATTTACTGTCTTTTAAGGAAACATCCCACAAGCTTATTTTCAGTCTTTCCTGAGTAAGGTAAATAAGAAGGTAAATTAAGGTAAATTAAGGTAAATTTAAATTTACCTTAATTTAAATTTATTTTAATTTACCTTAAATTTAATTTAAGGTAAATAAGGTAAATTAAGGTAAATAAGAAGGTAAATTAAGGTAAATTAAGGTAAATTAAAGGTAATTAAGGTAAATAAGAAGGCAGACACAGTTTTATTTGAGTTTGGTGCAGAAATTGTTCAATACAAGCTTGGCTTCAAAACAGCATTTTCTCGCCGAGAAAAGGCGATTGAGCATAAAAGGATGCTTGAATTACATGCATTGACTGTCTTTTAAGGAAACATCCCACAAGCTTGTTTATATGTTCTGCTGAGTGGATTTAGGCTAAATAAGAAGGCAGACACAGTTTCATTTGAGTTTGGTGCAGAAATTGTTCAATACAAGCTTGGCTTCAAAAAGCATTTTCTCGCTGAGAAAAGGCGATTCTGAGCATAAAAGGATGCTTGAATTAAATGCATTTACTGTCTTTCAAGGAAACAAACCACAACCATATTTATTAGTTCTGCTGAGTGGATTTAGGCTAAATAAGAAGGCAGACACAGTTTTATTTGAGTTAGGTGCAGAAATGTTTCAATACAAGCTTGGCTTCAAAACAGCATTTTCTCGCCGAGAAAAGGCGATTGCGAGCATAAAAGGATGCTTGAATTACATGCATTTACTGTCTTTTAAGGAAACATCCACAAGCTTGTTTTCAGTCTCTCCTGAGTTGATTTAGGCTAAATAAGAAGGCAGACACAGTTTTATTTGAGTTTGGTGCAGAAATTGTTTAATACAAGCTTGGCTTCAAAACCGCATTTTCTCGCTGAGAAAAGGCAATTGTGAGCATAAAGGATGCCTGAATTACATGCATTTACTGTCTTTTAAGGAAACATCCCACAACCATATTTATTACTTCTGCTGAGTGGATTTAGGCTAAATAAGAAGGCAGACACAGTTTTATTTGAGTTTGGTGCAGAAATTGTTCAATACAAGCTTGGCTTCAAAACAGCATTTTCTCGCCGAGAAAAGGCGATTTGCGAGCATAAAAGGATGCTTGAATTACATGCATTGACTGTCTTTTAAGGAAACATCCCACAAGCTTGTTTATATGTTCTGCTGAGTGGATTTAGGCTAAATAAGAAGGCAGACACAGTTTCATTTGAGTTTGGTGCAGAAATTGTTCAATACAAGCTTGGCTTCAAAAAAGCATTTTCTCGCTGAGAAAAGGCGATTGCGAGCATAAAAGGATGCTTGAATTACATGCATTTACTGTCTTATAAGGAAACATCCCACAAGCTTGTTTATATGTTCTGCTGAGTGGATTTACGATAAATAAGAAGGCAGACAGAGTTTTATTTGAGTTTGGTGCAGAAATTGTTCAATACAAGCTTGGCTTCAAAACAGCATTTTTCGCTGAGAAAAGGCGATTGCGAGCATAAAAGGATGCTTGAATTACATGCATTTACTTTTCTTTTAAGGAAACACCCACAACCATATTTATTAGTTCTGCTGAGTGGATTTAGGCTAAATAAGAAGGCAGACACAGTTTTATTTGAGTTTGGTGCAGAAATTGTTTAATACAAGCTTGGCTTCAAAACAGCATTTTTCGCTGAGAAAAGGCGATTGTGAGCATAAAAGGATGCATGAATTACATGCATTTACTGTCTTTAAGGAAACATCCACAACCATATTTATTAGTTGTGCTGAGTGGATTTAGGCTAAATAAGAAGGCAGACACAGTTTTATTTGAGTTTGGTGCAGAAATTGTTCAATATAAGCTTGGCTTCAAAACAGCATTTTCTCGCTGAGAAAAGGCGATTGTGAGCATAAAAGGATGCCTGAATTACATGCATTTACTGTCTTTTAAGGAAACATCCCACAACCATATGTATTAGTTGTTCTGAGTGGATTTAGGCTAAATAAGAAGGCAGACACAGTTTTATTTGAGTTTGGTGCAGAAATTGTTCAATATAAGCTTGGCTTCAAAACAGCATTTTCTCGCTGAGAAAAGGCGATTGTGAGCATAAAAGGATGATTGAATTACATGCATTTACTGTCTTTTAAGGAAACATCCCACAAGCTTATTTTCAGTCTTTCCTGAGTAAGGTAAATAAGAAGGTAAATTAAGGTAAATTAAGGTAAATTTAAATTTACCTTAATTTTAATTATTTTAATTTACCTTAAATTTAATTTAAGGTAAATAAGGTAAATTAAGGTAAATAAGAAGGTAAATTAAGGTAAATTAAGGTAAATTAAAGGTAATTAAGGTAAATAAGAAGGCAGACACAGTTTTACTTGAGTTTGGTGCAGAAATTGTTCAATACAAGCTTGGCTTCAAAACAGCATTTTCTCGCTGAGAAAAGGCGATTATGAGCATAAAAGGATGCTTGAATTAAATGCATTTACTGTCTTTTAAGGAAACATCCCACAAGCTTGTTTATATGTTCTGCTGAGTGGATTTAGGCTAAATAAGAAGGCAGACACAGTTTCATTTGAGTTTGGTGCAGAAATTGTTAAATACAAGCTTGGCTTCAAAAAGCATTTTCTCGCTGAGAAAAGGCGATTGTGAGCATAAAAGGATGCTTGAATTAAATGCATTTACTGTCTTTTAAGGAAACACACCACAACCATATTTATTAGTTCTGCTGAGTGGATTTAGGCTAAATAAGAAGGCAGACACAGTTTTATTTGAGTTTGGTGCAGAAATGTTTCAATACTAGCTTGGCTTCAAAACAGCATTTTCTCGCCGAGAAAAGGCGATTGCTGAGCATAAAAGGATGCTTGAATTACATGCATTTACTGTCTTTTAAGGAAACATCCCACAAGCTTGTTTTCAGTCTCTCCTGAGTGGATTTAGGCTAAATAAGAAGGCAGACACAGTTTTATTTGAGTTTGGTGCAGAAATTGTTTAATACAAGCTTGGCTTCAAAACCGCATTTTCTCGCTGAGAAAAGGCAATTGTGAGCATAAAAGGATGCCTGAATTACATGCATTTACTGTCTTTTAAGGAAACATCCCACAACCATATTTATTACTTCTGCTGAGTGGATTTAGGCTAAATAAGAAGGCAGACACAGTTTTATTTGAGTTTGGTGCAGAAATTGTTCAATACAAGCTTGGCTTCAAAACAACATTTTCTCGCCGAGAAAAGGCGATTGCGAGCATAAAAGGATGCTTGAATTACATGCATTGACTGTCTTTTAAGGAAACATCCCACAAGCTTGTTTATATGTTCTGCTGAGTGGATTTAGGCTAAATAAGAAGGCAGACACAGTTTCATTTGAGTTTGGTGCAGAAATTGTTCAATACAAGCTTGGCTTCAAAAAGCATTTTCTCGCTGAGAAAAGGCGATTATGAGCATAAAAGGATGCTTGAATTACATGCATTTACTGTCTTTTAAGGAAACATCCCACAACCATATTTATTAGTTGTGCTGAGTGGATTTAGGCTAAATAAGAAGGCAGACACAGTTTTATTTGAGTTTGGTGCAGAAATTGTTCAATATAAGCTTGGCTTAAAAACAACATTTTCTCGCTGAGAAAAGGCGATTAGTGAGCATAAAAGGATGCTTGAATTACATGCATTTACTGTCTTTTAAAGAAACATCCCACAAGATTATTTTCAGTCTCTCCTGAGTGGATTTAGGCTAAATAAGAAGGCAGACACAGTTTTATTTGAGTTTGGTGCAGAAATTGTTCAATACAAGCTTGGCTTCAAAACAGCATTTTCTCGCCGAGAAAAGGCGATTATGAGCATAAAAGGATGCTTGAATTACATGCATTTACTGTCTTTTAAGGAAACATCCCACAAGCTTGTTTTCAGTCTCTCCTGAGTGGATTTAGGCTAAATAAGAAGGCCGACACAGTTTTATTTGAGTTTGGTGCAGAAATTGTTTAATACAAGCTTGGCTTCAAAACCGCATTTTCTCGCTGAGAAAAGGCAATTGTGAGCATAAAAGGATGCCTGAATTACATGCATTGACTGTCTTTTAAGGAAACATCCCACAAGCTTGTTTATATGTTCTGCTGAGTGGATTTAGGCTAAATAAGAAGGCAGACACAGTTTCATTTGAGTTTGGTACAGAAATTGTTAAATACAAGCTTGGCTTAAAAAAGCATTTTCTCGCTGAGAAAAGGCGATTACGAGCATAAAAGGATGCTTGAATCAAATGCATTTACTGTCTTTTAAGGAAACACCCCACAACCATATTTATTAGTTCTACTGAGTGGATTTAGGCTAAATAAGAAGGCAGACACAGTTTTATTTGAGTTTGGTGCAGAAATGTTTCAATACAAGCTTGGCTTCAAAACAGCATTTTCTCGCTGAGAAAAGGCGATTACGAGCATAAAAGGATGCTTGAATTACATGCATTTACTGTCTTTTAAGGAAACATCCCACAAGCTTGTTTTCAAACTCTCCTGAGTGGATTTAGGCTAAATAAGAAGGCAGACACAGTTTTATTTGAGTTTGGTGCAGAAATTGTTTAATACAAGCTTGGCTTCAAAACCGCATTTTCTCGCTGAGAAAAGGCAATTGTGAGCATAAAAGGATGCCTGAATTACATGCATTTACTGTCTTTTAAGGAAACATCCCACAACCATATTTATTACTTCTGCTGAGTGGATTTAGGCTAAATAAGAAGGCAGACACAGTTTCATTTGAGTTTGGTGCAGAAATTGTTAAATACAAGCTTGGCTTCAAAACAGCATTTTCTCGCTGAGAAAAGGCGATTATGAGCATAAAAGGATGCTTGAATTACATGCATTTACTGTCTTTTAAGGAAACATCCCACAAGCTTGTTTATATGTTCTGCTGAGTGGATTTACGATAAATAAGAAGGCAGACAGATTTTTATTTGAGTTTGGTGCAGAAATTGTTCAATACAAGCTTGGCTTCAAAACAGCATTTTCTCGCTGAGAAAAGGCGATTATGAGCATAAAAGGATGCTTGAATTACATGCATTTACTGTCTTTTAAGGAAACATCCCACAACCATATTTATTAGTTCTGCTGAGTGGATTTAGGCTAAATAAGAAGGCAGACACAGTTTTATTTGAGTTTGGTGCAGAAATTGTTCAATATAAGCTTGGCTTCAAAACAGCATTTTCTCTGCTGAGAAAAGGCGATTGTGAGCATAAAAGGATGATTGAATTACATGCATTTACTGTCTTTTAAGGAAACATCCCACAAGCTTATTTTCAGTCTTTCCTGAGTGGATTTAAGCTAAATGAGAAGGCAGACACAGTTTTATTTGAGTTTGGTGCAGAAATTGTTCAATATAAGCTTGGCTTCAAAACAGCATTTTCTCGCTGAGAAAAGGCGATTGCGAGCATAAAAGGATGATTGAATTACATGCATTGACTGTCTTTTAAGGAAACATCCCACAAGCTTGTTTATATGTTCTGCTGAGTGGATTTAGGCTAAATAAGAAGGCAGACACAGTTTTAATTGAGTTTGGTGCAGAAATTGTTCAATACAAGCTTGGCTTCAAAAAGCATTTTCTCGCTGAGAAAAGGTGATTGCGAGCATAAAAGATGCTTGAATTACATGCATTTACTGTCTTTTAAGGAAACACCCCACAACCATATTTATTAGTTCTGCTGAGTGGATTTAGGCTAAATAAGAAGGCAGACACAGTTTTATTTCAGTTTGGTGCAGAAATTGTTCAATACAAGCTTGGCTTCAAAACAGCATTTTCTCGCTGAGAAAAGGAGATTGCGAGCATAAAAGGATGCTTGAATTACATGCATTTACTGTCTTTTAAGGAAACATGCCACAAGCTTATTTTCAGTCTCTCCTGAGTGGATTTAGGCTAAATAAGAAGGCAGACACAGTTTTATTTGAGTTTGGTGCAGAAATTTTTCAATACAAGCTTGGTTTCAAAAAAGCATTTTTCGCTGAGAAAAGGCGATTGTGAGCATAAAAGGATGCTTGAATTAAATGCATTTACTGTCTTCTAAGGAAACACCCCACAACCATATTTATTAGTTCTGCTGAGTGGATTTAGGCTAAATAAGAAGGCAGACACAGTTTTATTTGAGTTTGGTGCAGAAATGTTTCAATACAAGCTTGGCTTCAAAACAGCATTTTCTCGCGAGAAAAGGCGATTATGAGCATAAAAGGATGCTTGAATTACATGCATTGACTGTCTTTTAAGGAAACATCCCACAAGCTTGTTTATATGTTCTGCTGAGTGGATTTACGATAAATAAGAAGGCAGACACAGTTTTATTTGAGTTTGGTGCAGAAATTGTTCAATACAAGCTTGGCTTCAAAACAGTATTTTCTCGCTGAGAAAAGGCGATTGTGAGCATAAAAAGATGCTTGAATTACATGCATTTACTGTCTTATAAGGAAACACCCCACAACCATATTTATTAGTTCTGCTGAGTGGATTTAGGCTAAATAAGAAGGCAGACACAGTTTTATTTGAGTTTGGTGCAGAAATTGTTTAATACAAGCTTGGCTTCAAAACAGCATTTTCTCGCTGAGAAAAGGCGATTGTGAGCATAAAAGGATGCCTGAATTACATGCATTTACTGTCTTTTAAGGAAACATCCCACAACCATATTTATTACTTCTGCTGAGTGGATTTAGGCTAAATAAGAAGGCAGACACAGTTTTATTTCAGTTTGGTGCAGAAATTGTTCAATACAAGCTTGGCTTCAAAACATCATTTTTCGCTGAGAAAAGGCGTTGAGCTTAAAAGGATGCTTGAATTACATGCATTTACTGTCTTTTAAGGAAACATGCCACAAGCTTATTTTCAGTCTTTCCTGAGTGGATTTAGGCTAACTAAGAAGGCAGACACAGTTTTATTTTAGTTTGGTGCAGAAATTGTTCAATACAAGCTGGGCTTCAAAACAGCATTTTCTCGCTGAGAAAAGGCGATTATGAGCATAAAAGGATGCTTGAATTACATGCATTGACTGTCTTTTAAGGAAACATCCCACAAGCTTGTTTATATGTTCTGCTGAGTGGATTTAGGCTAAATAAGAAGGCAGACACAGTTTTATTTGAGTTTGGTGCAGAAATTGTTCAATACAAGCTTGGCTTCAAAAAGCATTTTCTCGCTGAGAAAAGGCGATTTGAGCATAAAAGGATGCTTGAATTACATGCATTTACTGTCTTTTAAGGAAACATGCCACAAGCTTATTTTCAGTCTTTCCTGAGTAAGGTAAATAAGAAGGTAAATTAAGGTAAATTAAGGTAAATTTAAATTTATTTTAATTTAAATTATTTTGATTTACCTTAAATTTAATTTAAGGTAAATAAGGTAAATTAAGGTAAATAAGAAGGTAAATTAAGGTAAATTAAGGGAAATTAAAGGTAATTAAGGTAAATAAGAAGGCAGACAGAGTTTTATTTGAGTTTGGTGCAGAAATTGTTCAATACAAGCTTGGCTTCAAAACAGCATTTTCTCGCTGAGAAAAGGCGATTATGAGCATAAAAGGATGCTTGAATTACATGCATTTACTGTCTTTTAAGGAAACACCCCACAACCATATTTATTAGTTCTGCTGAGTGGATTTAGGCTAAATAAGAAGGCAGACACAGTTTTATTTGAGTTTGGTGCAGAAATTGTTCAATACAAGCTTGGCTTCAAAAAAGCATTTTCTCGCTGAGAAAAGGCGATTATGAAAGCATAAAAGGACGCTTGAATTACATGCATTTACTGTCTTTTAAGGAAACATGCCACAAGCTTATTTTCAGTCTTTCCTGAGTAAGGTAAATAAGAAGGTAAATTAAGGTAAATTAAGGTAAATTTAAATTTACCTTAATTTAAATTATTTTGATTTACCTTAAATTTAATTTAAGGTAAATAAGGTAAATTAAGGTAAATAAGAAGGTAAATTAAGGTAAATTAAGGGAAATTAAAGGTAATTAAGGTAAATAAGAAGGCAGACACAGTTTTATTTGAGTTTGGTGCAGAAATTGTTCAATACAAGCTTGGCTTCAAAAAAGCATTTTCTCGCTGAGAAAAGGCGATTATGAGCATAAAAGGATGCTTAAATTACATGCATTTACTGTCTTTTAAGGAAACATCCCACAAGCTTATTTTCAGTCTCTCCTGAGTGGATTTACGATAAATAAGAAGGCAGACAGAGTTTTATTTGAGTTTGGTGCAGAAATTGTTCAATACAAGCTTGGCTTCAAAACAGCATTTTTCGCTGAGAAAAGGCGATTATGAGCATAAAAGGATGCTTGAATTACATGCATTTACTGTCTTTTAAGGAAACACCCCACAACCATATTTATTAGTTCTGCTGAGTGGATTTAGGCTAAATAAGAAGGCAGACACAGTTTTATTTGAGTTTGGTGCAGAAATTGTTCAATACAAGCTTGGCTTCAAAACAGCATTTTCTCGCTGAGAAAAGGCGATTATGAGCATAAAAGGATGCTTGAATTACATGCATTTACTGTCTTTTAAGGAAACATCCCACAAGCTTGTTTTCAGTCTCTCCTGAGTGGATTTAGGCTAAATAAGAAGGCAGACACAGTTTTATTTGAGTTTGGTGCAGAAATTGTTCAATACAAGCTTGGCTTCAAAACAGCATTTTCTCGCCGAGAAAAGGCGATTGCGAGCATAAAAGGATGCTTGAATTACATGCATTGACTGTCTTTTAAGGAAACATCCCACAAGCTTGTTTATATGTTCTGCTGAGTGGATTTAGGCTAAATAAGAAGGCAGACACAGTTTCATTTGAGTTTGGTGCAGAAATTGTTAAATACAAGCTTGGCTTCAAAAAGCCTTTTCTCGCTGAGAAAAGGCGATTATGAGCATAAAAGGATGCCTGAATTACATGCATTTACTGTCTTTTAAGGAAACATCCCACAACCATATTTATTAGTTCTGCTGAGTGGATTTAGGCTAAATAAGAAGGCAGACACAGTTTTATTTGAGTTTGGTGCAGAAATTGTTCAATACAAGCTTGGCTTCAAAACAGCATTTTCTCGCTGAGAAAAGGCGATTATGAGCATAAAAGGATGCTTGAATTACATGCATTTACTGTCTTTTAAGGAAACATGCCACAAGCTTATTTTCAGTCTTTCCTGAGTGGATTTAAGCTAAATAAGAAGGCAGACACAGTTTTATTTGAGTTTGGTGCAGAAATTGTTTAATACAAGCTTGGCTTCAAAACAGCATTTTCTCGCTGAGAAAAGGCAATTGTGAGCATAAAGGATGCCTGAATTACATGCATTTACTGTCTTTTAAGGAAACATCCCACAACCATATTTATTACTTCTGCTGAGTGGATTTAGGCTAAATAAGAAGGCAGACACAGTTTTATTTGAGTTTGGTGCAGAAATTGTTCAATACAAGCTTGGCTTCAAAACAGCATTTTTCGCTGAGAAAAGGCGATTGTGAGCATAAAAGGATGCCTGAATTACATGCATTGACTGTCTTTTAAGGAAACATCCCACAAGCTTGTTTATATGTTCTGCTGAGTGGATTTAGGCTAAATAAGAAGGCAGACACAGTTTTATTTGAGTTTGGTGCAGAAATTGTTCAATACAAGCTTGGCTTCAAAAAAGCATTTTCTCGCTGAGAAAAGGCGATTGTGAGCATAAAAGATGCTTGAATTACATGCATTTACTGTCTTTTAAGGAAACACCCCACAACCATATTTATTAGTTCTGCTGAGTGGATTTAGGCTAAATAAGAAGGCAGACACAGTTTTATTTGAGTTTGGTGCAGAAATGTTTCAATACAAGCTTGGCTTCAAAACAGCATTTTCTCGCTGAGAAAAGGCGATTTGAGCATAAAAGGATGCTTGAATTACATGCATTTACTGTCTTTTAAGGAAACACCCCACAACCATATTTATTAGTTCTGCTGAGTGGATTTAGGCTAAATAAGAAGGCAGACACAGTTTTATTTGAGTTTGGTGCAGAAATTGTTCAATACAAGCTTGGCTTCAAAACAGCATTTTCTCGCCGAGAAAAGGCGATTGCGAGCATAAAAGGATGCTTGAATTACATGCACTGACTGTCTTTTAAGGAAACATCCCATAAGCTTGTTTATATGTTCTGCTGAGTGGATTTAGGCTAAATAAGAAGGCAGACACAGTTTCATTTGAGTTTGGTGCAGAAATTGTTAAATACAAGCTTGGCTTCAAAAAAGCATTTTCTCGCTGAGAAAAGGCGATTATGAGCATAAAAGGATGCTTGAATTACATGCATTTACTGTCTTTTAAGGAAACATGCCACAAGCTTGTTTATATGTTCTGCTGAGTGGATTTATGCTAAATAAGAAGGCAGACACAGTTTTATTTGAGTTTGGTGCAGAAATTGTTAAATACAAGCTTGGCTTCAAAAAAGCATTTTCTCGCTGAGAAAAGGCGATTGCGAGCATAAAAGGATGCTTGAATTACATGCATTTACTGTCTTTTAAGGAAACATCCCACAAGCGTGTTTATATATATGTTCTGTTGAGTGGATTTACGATAAATAAGAAGGCAGACACAGTTTTATTTGAGTTTGGTGCAGAAATTGTTCAATACAAGCTTGGCTTCTAAACAGCATTTTCTCGCTGAGAAAAGGCAATTGTGAGCATAAAAGGATGCCTGAATTACATGCATTTACTGTCTTTTAAGGAAACATGCCACAAGCTTATTTTCAGTCTTTCCTGAGTGGATTTAAGCTAAATAAGAAGGCAGGCACAGTTTTATTTGAGTTTGGTGCAGAAATTGTTCAATACAAGCTTGGCTTCAAAACAGCATTTTCTCGCTGAGAAAAGGCGATTGCGAGCATAAAAGGATGCTTGAATTACATGCATTTACTGTCTTTTAAGGAAACATGCCACAAGCTTGTTTATATGTTCTGCTGAGTGGATTTATGCTAAATAAGAAGGCAGACACAGTTTTATTTGAGTTTGGTGCAGAAATTGTTAAATACAAGCTTGGCTTCAAAAAAGCATTTTCTCGCTGAGAAAAGGCGATTTGAGCATAAAAGGATGCTTGAATTACATGCATTTACTGTCTTTTAAGGAAACATCCCACAAGCGTGTTTATATATATGTTCTGTTGAGTGGATTTACGATAAATAAGAAGGCAGACACAGTTTTATTTGAGTTTGGTGCAGAAATTGTTCAATACAAGCTTGGTTTAAACAGCATTTTCTCGCTGAGAAAAGGCAATTGTGAGCATAAAAGGATGCCTGAATTACATGCATTTACTGTCTTTTAAGGAAACATGCCACAAGCTTATTTTCAGTCTTTCCTGAGTGGATTTAAGCTAAATAAGAAGGCAGGCACAGTTTTATTTGAGTTTGGTGCAGAAATTGTTCAATACAAGCTTGGCTTCAAAACAGCATTTTCTCGCTGAGAAAAGGCGATTGCGAGCATAAAAGGATGCTTGAATTACATGCATTTACTGTCTTTTAAGGAAACATGCCACAAGCTTGTTTATATGTTCTGCTGAGTGGATTTATGCTAAATAAGAAGGCAGACACAGTTTTATTTGAGTTTGGTGCAGAAATTGTTCAATACAAGCTTGGCTTCAAAACAGCATTTTCTCGCTGAGAAAAAGCGATTGCGAGCATAAAAAGATGCTTGAATTACATGCATTTACTGTCTTTTAAGGAAACACCCCACAACCATATTTATTAGTTCTGCTGAGTGGATTTAGGCTAAATAAGAAGGCAGACACAGTTTTATTTGAGTTTGGTGCAGAAATTGTTCAATACAAGCTTGGCTTCAAAACAGCATTTTTCGCCGAGAAAAGGCGATTATGAGCATAAAAGATGCTTGAATTACATGCATTTACTGTCTTTTAAGGAAACATCCCACAAGCGTGTTTATATATATGTTCTGCTGAGTGGATTTACGATAAATAAGAAGGCAGACACAGTTTTATTTGAGTTTGGTGCAGAAATTGTTTAATACAAGCTTGGCTTCAAAAAAGCATTTTTCGCTGAGAAAAGGCGATTATGAGCATAAAAGATGCTTGAATTACATGCATTGACTGTCTTTTAAGGAAACATCCCACAAGCTTGTTTATATGTTCTGCTGAGTGGATTTAGGCTAAATAAGAAGGCAGACACAGTTTTATTTGAGTTTGGTGCAGAAATTGTTCAATACAAGCTTGGCTTCAAAAAAGCATTTTCTCGCTGAGAAAAGGCGATTATGAGCATAAAAGATGCTTGAATTACATGCATTTACTGTCTTTTAAGGAAACACCCCACAACCATATTTATTAGTTCTGCTGAGTGGATTTAGGCTAAATAAGAAGGCAGACACAGTTTTATTTGAGTTTGGTGCAGAAATGTTTCAATACAAGCTTGGCTTCAAAACAGCATTTTTCGCCGAGAAAAGGCGATTATGAGCATAAAAGGATGCTTGAATTACATGCATTGACTGTCTTTTAAGGAAACATCCCATAAGCTTGTTTATATGTTCTGCTGAGTGGATTTAGGCTAAATAAGAAGGCAGACACAGTTTCATTTGAGTTTGGTGCAGAAATTGTTAAATACAAGCTTGGTTTCAAAAAGCATTTTCTCGCTGAGAAAAGGCGATTGACGAGCATAAAAGGATGCTTGAATTACATGCATTTACTGTCTTTTAAGGAAACATGCCACAAGCTTGTTTATATGTTCTGCTGAGTGGATTTATGCTAAATAAGAAGGCAGACACAGTTTTATTTGAGTTTGGTGCAGAAATTGTTAAATACAAGCTTGGCTTCAAAAAAGCATTTTTCGCTGAGAAAAGGCGATTGCATGAGCATAAAAGGATGCTTGAATTACATGCATTTACTGTCTTTTAAGGAAACATCCACAAGCGTGTTTATATATATGTTCTGTTGAGTGGATTTACGATAAATAAGAAGGCAGACACAGTTTTAATTGAGTTTGGTGCAGAAATTGTTCAATACAAGCTTGGCTTCTAAACAGCATTTTCTCGCTGAGAAAAAGCGATTGCGAGCATAAAAAGATGCTTGAATTACATGCATTTACTGTCTTTTAAGGAAACACCCCACAACCATATTTATTAGTTCTGCTGAGTGGATTTAGGTTAAATAAGAAGGCAGACACAGTTTTATTTGAGTTTGGTGCAGAAATTGTTCAATACAAGCTTGGCTTCAAAACAGCATTTTCTCGCCGAGAAAAGGCGATTGCGAGCATAAAAGGATGCTTGAATTACATGCATTGACTGTCTTTTAAGGAAACATCCCATAAGCTTGTTTATATGTTCTGCTGAGTGGATTTAGGCTAAATAAGAAGGCAGACACAGTTTCATTTGAGTTTGGTGCAGAAATTGTTAAATACAAGCTTGGCTTCAAAAAAGCATTTTCTCGCTGAGAAAAGGCGATTATGAGCATAAAAGGATGCTTGAATTACATGCATTTACTGTCTTTTAAGGAAACATGCCACAAGCTTGTTTATATGTTCTGCTGAGTGGATTTATGCTAAATAAGAAGGCAGACACAGTTTTATTTGAGTTTGGTGCAGAAATTGTTAAATACAAGCTTGGCTTCAAAAAGCATTTTCTCGCTGAGAAAAGGCGATTCTGAGCATAAAAGGATGCTTGAATTACATGCATTTACTGTCTTTTAAGGAAACATCCCACAAGCGTGTTTATATATATGTTCTGTTGAGTGGATTTACGATAAATAAGAAGGCAGACACAGTTTTATTTGAGTTTGGTGCAGAAATTGTTCAATACAAGCTTGGCTTCAAAACAGCATTTTCTCGCTGAGAAAAAGCGATTGCGAGCATAAAAGATGCTTGAATTACATGCATTTACTGTCTTTTAAGGAAACACCCCACAACCATATTTATTAGTTCTGCTGAGTGGATTTAGGCTAAATAAGAAGGCAGACACAGTTTTATTTGAGTTTGGTGCAGAAATTGTTCAATACAAGCTTGGCTTCAAAACAGCATTTTCGCGAGAAAAGGCGATTCTGAGCATAAAAGGATGCTTGAATTACATGCATTGACTGTCTTTTAAGGAAACATCCCACAAGCTTGTTTATATGTTCTGCTGAGTGGATTTAGGCTAAATAAGAAGGCAGACACAGTTTCATTTGAGTTTGGTGCAGAAATTGTTAAATACAAGCTTGGCTTCAAAAAAGCATTTTCTCGCTGAGAAAAGGCGATTCTGAGCATAAAAGGATGCCTGAATTACATGCATTTACTGTCTTTTAAGGAAACATCCCACAACCATATTTATTACTTCTGCTGAGTGGATTTAGGCTAAATAAGAAGGCAGACACAGTTTTATTTGAGTTTGGTGCAGAAATTGTTCAATACAAGCTTGGCTTCAAAAAAGCATTTTTCGCTGAGAAAAGGCGATTATGAGCATAAAAAGATGCTTGAATTACATGCATTTACTGTCTTTTAAGGAAACACCCCACAACCATATTTATTAGTTCTGCTGAGTGGATTTAGGCTAAATAAGAAGGCAGACACAGTTTTATTTGAGTTTGGTGCAGAAATTGTTCAATACAAGCTTGGCTTCAAAAAAGCATTTTCTCGCTGAGAAAAGGCGATTAGTGAGCATAAAAGGATGCTTGAATTACATGCATTTACTGTCTTTTAAGGAAACATCCACAAGCTTATTTTCAGTCTCTCCTGAGTGGATTTACGATAAATAAGAAGGCAGACAGAGTTTTATTTGAGTTTGGTGCAGAAATTGTTCAATACAAGCTTGGCTTCAAAACAGCATTTTCTCGCTGAGAAAAGGCGATTCGAAGCATAAAAGGATGATTGAATTACATGCATTTACTGTCTTTTAAGGAAACACCCCACAACCATATTTATTAGTTCTGCTGAGTGGATTTAGGCTAAATAAGAAGGCAGACACAGTTTTATTTGAGTTTGGTGCAGAAATTGTTTAATACAAGCTTGGCTTCAAAACAGCATTTTCTCGCTGAGAAAAGGCGATTGTGAGCATAAAAGGATGCCTGAATTACATGCATTTACTGTCTTTTAAGGAAACATCCCACAACCATATTTATTAGTTCTGCTGAGTGGATTTAGGCTAAATAAGAAGGCAGACACAGTTTTATTTGAGTTTGGTGCAGAAATTGTTCAATACAAGCTTGGCTTTCAAAACAGCATTTTCTCGCTGAGAAAAGGCGATTACTGAGCATAAAAGGATGCTTGAATTACATGCATTTACTGTCTTTTGAGGAAACATCCCACAAGCTTGTTTATATGTTCTGCTGAGTGGATTTAGGCTAAATAAGAAGGCAGACACAGTTTTATTTGAGTTTGGTGCAGAAATTGTTCAATACAAGCTTGGCTTCAAAAAAGCATTTTCTCGCTGAGAAAAGGCGATTATGAGCATAAAAGGATGCTTGAATTACATGCATTTACTGTCTTTTAAGGAAACATCCCACAAGCTTATTTTCAGTCTCTCCTGAGTGGATTTACGATAAATAAGAAGGCAGATAGAGTTTTATTTGAGTTTGGTGCAGAAATTGTTCAATACAAGCTTGGCTTCAAAACAGCATTTTCTCGCTGAGAAAAGGCGATTATGAGCATAAAAGATGCTTGAATTACATGCATTTACTGTCTTTTAAGGAAACATGCCACAAGCTTATTTTCAGTCTTTCCTGAGTAAGGTAAATAAGAAGGTAAATTAAGGTAAATTAAGGTAAATTTAAATTTACCTTAATTTAAATTTACCTTAATTTACCTTAAATTTAATTTAAGGTAAATAAGGTAAATTAAGGTAAATAAGAAGGTAAATTAAGGTAAATTAAGGGAAATTAAAGGTAATTAAGGTAAATAAGAAGGCAGACACAGTTTTATTTGAGTTTGGTGCAGAAATTGTTCGATACAAGCTTGGCTTCAAAACAGCATTTTCTCGCTGAGAAAAGGCGATTCTTGAGCATAAAAGGATGCTTGAATTACATGCATTTACTGTCTTTTAAGGAAACATGCCACAAGCTTATTTTCAGTCTTTCCTGAGTAAGGTAAATAAGAAGGTAAATTAAGGTAAATTAAGGTAAATTAAAGGTAATTAAGGTAAATAAGAAGGCAGACACAGTTTTATTTGAGTTTGGTGCAGAAATTGTTCGATACAAGCTTGGCTTCAAAACAGCATTTTCTCGCTGAGAAAAGGCGATTATGAACATAAAAAGATGCTTGAATTACATGCATTTACTGTCTTTTAAGGAAACATCCCACAACCATATTTATTAGTTCTGCTGAGTGGATTTAGGCTAAATAAGAAGGCAGACACAGTTTTATTTGAGTTTGGTGCAGAAATTGTTAAATACAAGCTTGGCTTCAAAAAAAGCATTTTCTCGCTGAGAAAAGGCGATTGCGAGCATAAAAGGATGCTTGAATTAAATGCATTTACTGTCTTTTAAGGAAACACCCCACAACCATATTTATTAGTTCTGCTGAGTGGATTTAGGCTAAATAAAAAGGCAGACACAGTTTTATTTGAGTTTGGTGCAGAAATGTTTCAATACAAGCTTGGCTTCAAAACAGCATTTTCTCGCCGAGAAAAGGCGATTATGAGCATAAAAGGATGCCTGAATTACATGCATTTACTGTCTTTTAAGGAAACATCCCACAAGCTTGTTTTCAGTCTCTCCTGAGTGGATTTAGGCTAAATAAGAAGGCAGACACAGTTTTATTTGAGTTTGGTGCAGAAATTGTTCAATACAAGCTTGGCTTCAAAAAGCATTTTCTCGCTGAGAAAAGGCGATTATGAGCATAAAAGGATGCTTGAATTACATGCATTGACTGTCTTTTAAGGAAACATCCCACAAGCTTGTTTATATGTTCTGCTGAGTGGATTTAGGCTAAATAAGAAGGCAGACACAGTTTTATTTGAGTTTGGTGCAGAAATTGTTCAATACAAGCTTGGCTTCAAAAAAGCATTTTCTCGCTGAGAAAAGGCGATTGCGAGCATAAAAGGATGCTTGAATTACATGCATTTACTGTCTTTTAAGGAAACATGCCACAAGCTTATTTTCAGTCTTTCCTGAGTAAGGTAAATAAGAAGGTAAATTAAGGTAAATTTAAATTTACCTTAATTTAAATTTACCTTAATTTACCTTGAATTTAATTTAAGGTAAATAAGGTAAATTAAGGTAAATAAGAAGGTAAATTAAGGTAAATTAAGGGAAATTAAAGGTAATTAAGGTAAATAAGAAGGCAGACACAGTTTTATTTGAGTTTGGTGCAGAAATTGTTCAATACAAGCTTGGCTTCAAAACAGCATTTTCTCGCTGAGAAAAGGCGATTGTAGCACAAAAGGATGCTTGAATTACATGCATTTACTGTCTTTTAAGGAAACATCCACAAGCTTATTTTCAGTCTCTCCTGAGTGGATTTAGGCTAAATAAGAAGGCAGACACAGTTTTATTTGAGTTTGGTGCAGAAATTGTTCAATACAAGCTGGGCTTCAAAACTGCATTTTCTCGCTGAGAAAAGGCGATTCATAACATAAAAGATGCTTGAATTACATGCATTTACTGTCTTTTAAGGAAACATCCCACAACCATATTTATTAGTTCTGCTGAGTGGATTTAGGCTAAATAAGAAGGCAGACACAGTTTTATTTGAGTTTGGTGCAGAAATTGTTCAATACAAGCTTGGCTTCAAAACAGCATTTTCTCGCTGAGAAAAGGCGATTATGAGCATAAAAGGATGCTTGAATTAAATGCATTTACTGTCTTTTAAGGAAACATCCCACAAGCTTGTTTATATGTTCTGCTGAGTGGATTTAGGCTAAATAAGAAGGCAGACACAGTTTCATTTGAGTTTGGTGCAGAAATTGTTAAATACAAGCTTGGCTTCAAAAAGCATTTTTCGCTGAGAAAAGGCGATTATGAGTATAAAAGGATGCTTGAATTAAATGCATTTACTGTCTTTTAAGGAAACACCCACAACCATATTTATTAGTTCTGCTGAGTGGATTTAGGCTAAATAAGAAGGCAGACACAGTTTTATTTGAGTTTGGTGCAGAAATGTTTCAATACAACCTTGGCTTCAAAACAGCATTTTCTCGCCGAGAAAAGGCGATTGCGAGCATAAAAGGATGCCTGAATTACATGCATTTACTGTCTTTTAAGGAAACATCCCACAAGCTTGTTTTCAGTCTCTCCTGAGTGGATTTAGGCTAAATAAGAAGGCAGACACAGTTTTATTTGAGTTTGGTGCAGAAATTGTTTAATACAAGCTTGGCTTCAAAACCGCATTTTCTCGCTGAGAAAAGGCAATTGTGAGCATAAAAGGATGCCTGAATTACATGCATTTACTGTCTTTTAAGGAAACATCCCACAACCATATTTATTACTTCTGCTGAGTGGATTTAGGCTAAATAAGAAGGCAGACACAGTTTTATTTGAGTTTGGTGCAGAAATTGTTCAATACAAGCTTGGCTTCAAAACAGCATTTTCTGCCGAGAAAAGGCGATTCGAGCATAAAAGGATGCTTGAATTACATGCATTGACTGTCTTTTAAGGAAACATCCCACAAGCTTGTTTATATGTTCTGCTGAGTGGATTTAGGCTAAATAAGAAGGCAGACACAGTTTCATTTGAGTTTGGTGCAGAAATTGTTAAATACAAGCTTGGCTTCAAAAAGCATTTTTCGCTGAGAAAAGGCGATTGCGAGCATAAAAGGATGCTTGAATTACATGCATTTACTGTCTTATAAGGAAACATCCACAAGCTTGTTTATATGTTCTGCTGAGTGGATTTACGATAAATAAGAAGGCAGACAGAGTTTTATTTGAGTTTGGTGCAGAAATTGTTCAATACAAGCTTGGCTTCAAAACAGCATTTTCTCGCTGAGAAAAGGCGATTATGAAAGCATAAAAGGATGCTTGAATTACATGCATTTACTTTTCTTTTAAGGAAACACCCCACAACCATATTTATTAGTTCTGCTGAGTGGATTTAGGCTAAATAAGAAGGCAGACACAGTTTTATTTGAGTTTGGTGCAGAAATTGTTTAATACAAGCTTGGCTTCAAAACAGCATTTTCTCGCTGAGAAAAGCGATTGTGAGCATAAAAGGATGCTTGAATTACATGCATTTACTGTCTTTTAAGGAAACATCCACAACCATATTTATTAGTTCTGCTGAGTGGATTTAGGCTAAATAAGAAGGCAGACACAGTTTTATTTAAGTTTGGTGCAGAAATTGTTCAATATAAGCTTGGCTTCAAAACAGCATTTTCTCGCTGAGAAAAGGCGATTATGAGCATAAAAGGATGATTGAATTACATGCATTTACTGTCTTTTAAGTAAACATCCCACAAGCTTATTTTCAGTCTTTCCTGAGTGGATTTAAGCTAAATAAGAAGGCAGACAGAGTTTTATTTGAGTTTGGTGCAGAAATTGTTCAATATAAGCTTGGCTTCAAAACAGCATTTTCTGCTGAGAAAAGGCGATTTGCGAGCATAAAAGGATGATCGAATTACATGCATTGACTGTCTTTTAAGGAAACATCCCACAAGCTTGTTTATATGTTATGCTGAGTGGATTTAGGCTAAATAAGAAGGCAGACACAGTTTTAATTGAGTTTGGTGCAGAAATTGTTCAATACAAGCTTGGCTTCAAAAAGCATTTTCTCGCTGAGAAAAGGCGATTATGAGCATAAAAGGATGCTTGAATTACATGCATTGACTGTCTTTTAAGGAAACATCCCACAAGCTTGTTTATATGTTCTGCTGAGTGGATTTACGATAAATAAGAAGGCAGACAGAGTTTTATTTGAGTTTGGTGCAGAAATTGTTCAATACAAGCTTGGCTTCAAAACAGCATTTTCTCGCTGAGAAAAGGCGATTGCGAGCATAAAAGGATGCTTGAATTACATGCATTTACTTTTCTTTTAAGGAAACACCCCACAACCATATTTATTAGTTCTGCTGAGTGGATTTAGGCTAAATAAGAAGGCAGACACAGTTTTATTTGAGTTTGGTGCAGAAATTGTTCAATATAAGCTTGGCTTCAAAAAAGCATTTTCTCGCTGAGAAAAGGCGATTGCGAGCATAAAAGGATGCTTGAATTACATGCATTTACTGTCTTATAAGGAAACATCCCACAAGCTTGTTTATATGTTCTGCTGAGTGGATTTACGATAAATAAGAAGGCAGACAGAGTTTTATTTGAGTTTGGTGCAGAAATTGTTCAATACAAGCTTGGCTTCAAAACAGCATTTTCTCGCTGAGAAAAGGCGATTGTGAGCATAAAAGGATGCTTGAATTACATGCATTTACTGTCTTTTAAGGAAACATCACACAACCATATTTATTAGTTGTGCTGAGTGGATTTAGGCTAAATAAGAAGGCAGACACAGTTTTATTTGAGTTTGGTGCAGAAATTGTTCAATATAAGCTTGGCTTCAAAACTGCATTTTCTTGCTGAGAAAAGGCGATTGTGAGCATAAAAGGATGCCTGAATTACATGCATTTACTGTCTTTTAAGGAAACATCCCACAACCATATTTATTAGTTGTGCTGAGTGGATTTAGGCTAAATAAGAAGGCAGACACAGTTTTATTTGAGTTTGGTGCAGAAATTGTTCAATATAAGCTTGGCTTCAAAACAGCATTTTCTCGCTGAGAAAAGGCGATTACGAGCATAAAAGGATGCTTGAATTACATGCATTTACTGTCTTTTAAAGAAACATCCCACAAGATTATTTTCAGTCTCTCCTGAGTGGATTTAGGCTAAATAAGAAGGCAGACACAGTTTTATTTGAGTTTGGTGCAGAAATTGTTCAATACAAGCTTGGCTTCAAAACAGCATTTTCTCGCTGAGAAAAGGCGATTGCGAGCATAAAAGGATGCTTGAATTACATGCATTTACTGTCTTTTAAGGAAACATCCACAAGCTTGTTTTCAGTCTCTCCTGAGTGGATTTAGGCTAAATAAGAAGGCAGACACAGTTTTATTTGAGTTTGGTGCAGAAATTGTTTAATACAAGCTTGGCTTCAAAACCGCATTTTCTCGCTGAGAAAAGGCAATTGTGAGCATAAAAGGATGCCTGAATTACATGCATTTACTGTCTTTAAGGAAACATCCCACAACCATATTTATTAGTTCTGCTGAGTGGATTTACGCTAAATAAGAAGGCAGACACAGTTTTATTTGAGTTTGGTGCAGATATTGTTCAATACAAGCTTGGCTTCAAAACAGCATTTTTCGCGAGAAAAGGCGATTCGATTGAGCATAAAAGGATGCTTGAATTACATGCATTGACTGTCTTTTAAGGAAACATCCCACAAGCTTGTTTTATATGTTCTGCTGAGTGGATTTACGATAAATAAGAAGGCAGACAGATTTTTATTTGAGTTTGGTGCAGAAATTGTTCAATACAAGCTTGGCTTCAAAACAGCATTTTTCGCTGAGAAAAGGCGATTGTGAGCATAAAGGATGCTTGAATTACATGCATTTACTGTCTTTTAAGGAAACACCCCACAACCATATTTATTAGTTCTGCTGAGTGGATTTACGCTAAATAAGAAGGCAGACACAGTTTTATTTGAGTTTGGTGCAGAAATTGTTTAATACAAGCTTGGCTTCAAAACAGCATTTTCTCGCTGAGAAAAGGCGATTGTGACCATAAAAGGATGCCTGAATTACATGCATTTACTGTCTTTTAAGGAAACATCCCACAACCATATTTATTAGTTCTGCTGAGTGGATTTAGGCTAAATAAGAAGGCAGACACAGTTTTATTTGAGTTTGGTGCAGAAATTGGTCAATATAAGCTTGGCTTCAAAACAGCATTTTCTCGCTGAGAAAAGGCGATTAAGAGCATAAAAGGATGATTGAATTACATGCATTTACTGTCTTTTAAGGAAACATCCACAAGCTTATTTTCAGTCTTTCCTGAGTGGATTTAAGCTAAATAAGAAGGCAGACACAGTTTTATTTGAGTTTGGTGCAGAAATTGTTCAATATAAGCTTGGCTTCAAAACAGCATTTTTCGCTGAGAAAAGGCGATTGTGCATAAAAGATGCTTGAATTACATGCATTTACTGTCTTATAAGGAAACACCCCACAACCATATTTATTAGTTCTGCTGAGTGGATTTAGGCTAAATAAGAAGGCAGACACAGTTTTATTTGAGTTTGGTGCAGAAATTGTTTAATACAAGCTTGGCTTCAAAACAGCATTTTCTCGCTGAGAAAAGGCGATTGTGAGCTTAAAAGGATGCTTGAATTACATGCATTTACTGTCTTTTAAGGAAACATGCCACAAGCTTATTTTCAGTCTTTCTTGAGTGGATTTAAGCTAAATAAGAAGGCAGACACAGTTTTATTTGAGTTTGGTGCAGAAATTGTTCAATACAAGCTGGCTTCAAAACAGCATTTTCTCGCTGAGAAAAGGCGATTGCTGAGCATAAAAGGATGCTTGAATTACATGCATTTACTGTCTTTTAAGGAAACATGCCACAAGCTTGTTTTCAGTCTCTCCTGAGTGGATTTAGGCTAAATAAGAAGGCAGACACAGTTTTATTTGAGTTTGGTGCAGAAATTGTTCAATACAAGCTTGGCTTCAAAACAGCATTTTCTCGCTGAGAAAAGGAGATTGCGAGCATAAAAGGATGCTTGAATTACATGCATTTACTGTCTTTTAAGGAAACAAGCCACAAGCTTATTTTCAGTCTCTCCTGAGTGGATTTAGGCTAAATAAAAAGGCAGACACAGTTTTATTTGAGTTTGGTGCAGAAATTGTTCAATACAAGCTTGGCTTCAAAACAGCATTTTTGCTGAGAAAAGGTAATTGCGAGCATAAAAGATGCTTGAATTACATGCATTTACTGTCTTTTAAGGAAACATCCCACAAGCGTGTTTATATATATGTTCTGCTGAGTGGATTTACGATAAATAAGAAGGCAGACACAGTTTTATTTGAGTTTGGTGCAGAAATTGTTCAATACAAGCTTGGCTTCAAAACAGCATTTTCTCGCTGAGAAAAAGCGATTTAGTATAAAAGATGCTTGAATTACATGCATTGACTGTCTTTTAAGTAAACATCCCACAAGCTTGTTTATATGTTCTGCTGAGTGGATTTAGGCTAAATAAGAAGGCAGACACAGTTTTATTTGAGTTTGGTGCAGAAATTGTTCAATACAAGCTTGGCTTCAAAACAGCATTTTCTCGCTGAGAAAAGGCAATTGTGAGCATAAAAGGATGCCTGAATTACATGCATTTACTGTCTTTTAAGGAAACATCCCACAAGCTTGTTTTCAGTTTCTCCTGAGTGGATTTAGGCTAAATAAGAAGGCAGACACAGTTTTATTTGAGTTTGGTGCAGAAATTGTTTAATACAAGCTTGGCTTCAAAACAGCATTTTCTCGCTGAGAAAAGGCAATTGTGAGCATAAAAGGATGCCTGAATTACATGCATTTACTGTCTTTTAAGGAAACATCCCACAAGCTTGTTTATATGTTCTGCTGAGTGGATTTACGATAAATAAGAAGGCAGACAGAGTTTTATTTGAGTTTGGTGCAGAAATTGTTCAATACAAGCTTGGCTTCAAAACAGCATTTCCTTGCTGAGAAAAGGCAATTAGAGCATAAAAGATGCTTGAATTACATGCATTTACTGTCTTTTAAGGAAACACCCCACAACCATATTTATTAGTTCTGCTGAGTGGATTTAGGCTAAATAAGAAGGCAGACACAGTTTTATTTGAGTTTGGTGCAGAAATGTTTCAATACAAGCTTGGCTTCAAAACAGCATTTTCTCGCTGAGAAAAGGCGATTGCGAGCATAAAAGGATGCTTGAATTACATGCATTGACTGTCTTTTAAGGAAACATCCCACAAGCTTGTTTATATGTTCTGGTGAGTGGATTTACGATAAATAAGAAGGCAGACACAGTTTTATTTGAGTTTGGTGCAGAAATTGTTCAATACAAGCTTGGCTTCAAAACAGCATTTTCTCGCTGAGAAAAGGCGATTGTGAGCATAAAAGATGCTTGAATTACATGCATTTACTGTCTTTTAAGGAAACATCCCACAACCATATTTATTACTTCTGCTGAGTGGATTTAGGCTAAATAAGAAGGCAGACACAGTTTTATTTGAGTTTGGTGCAGAAATTGTTCAATACAAGCTGGGCTTCAAAACTGCATTTTCTCGCTGAGAAAAGGCGATTGCGAGCATAAAAGGATGCTTGAATTACATGCATTTACTGTCTTTTAAGGAAACATCCCACAAGCTTGTTTTCAGTCTCTCCTGAGTGGATTTAGGCTAAATAAGAAG
Organism: Channa striata; assembly: GCA_033026295.1. Taxonomy (NCBI): domain Eukaryota; kingdom Metazoa; phylum Chordata; class Actinopteri; order Anabantiformes; family Channidae; genus Channa; species Channa striata. Next base: position 80,605 of record CM065181.1, on the reverse strand, counting down.
GCAGACACAGTTTTATTTGAGTTTGGTGCAGAAATTGTTCAATACAAGCTTGGCTTCAAAACAGCATTTTCTCGCTGAGAAAAGGAGATTGTGAGCATAAAAGGATGCTTGAATTACATGCATTTACTGTCTTTTAAGGAAACATGCCACAAGCTTATTTTCAGTCTCTCCTGAGTGGATTTAGGCTAAATAAAAGGCAGACACAGTTTTATTTGAGTTTGGTGCAGAAATTGTTCAATACAAGCTTGGCTTCAAAACAGCATTTCCTTGCTGAGAAAAGGTAATTGCGAGCATAAAAAGATGCTTGAATTACATGCATTTACTGTCTTTTAAGGAAACACCCCACAACCATATTTATTAGTTCTGCTGAGTGGATTTAGGCTAAATAAGAAGGCAGACACAGTTTTATTTGAGTTTGGTGCAGAAATTGTTCAATACAATCTTGGCTTCAAAACAGCATTTTCTCGCTGAGAAAAGGAGATTGCGAGCATAAAAGGAGGCTTGAATTACATGCATTTACTGTCTTTTAAGGAAACATCCCACAAGCGTGTTTATATATATGTTCTGCTGAGTGGATTTAGGATAAATAAGAAGGCAGACACAGTTTTATTTGAGTTTGGTGCAGAAATTGTTCAATACAAGCTTGGCTTCAAAACAGCATTTTCTCGCTGAGAAAAAGCGATTTGCGAGCATAAAAGATGCTTGAATTACATGCATTTACTGTCTTTTAAGGAAACACCCCACAACCATATTTATTAGTTCTGCTGAGTGGATTTAGGCTAAATAAGAAGGCAGACACAGTTTTATTTGAGTTTGGTGCAGAAATTGTTCAATACAAGCTTGGCTTCAAAACAGCATTTTCTCGCCGAGAAAAGGCGATTGCGAGCATAAAAGGATGCTTGAATTACATGCATTGACTGTCTTTTAAGGAAACATCCCACAAGCTTGTTTATATGTTCTGCTGAGTGGATTTAGGCTAAATAAGAAGGCAGACACAGTTTCATTTGAGTTTGGTGCAGAAATTGTTAAATACAAGCTTGGCTTCAAAAAAGCATTTTCTCGCTGAGAAAAGGCGATTGCGAGCATAAAAGGATGCCTGAATTACATGCATTTACTGTCTTTTAAGGAAACATCCCACAACCATATTTATTAGTTCTGCTGAGTGGATTTAGGCTAAATAAGAAGGCAGACACAGTTTTATTTGAGTTTGGTGCAGAAATTGTTCAATACAAGCTTGGCTTCAAAACAGCATTTTCTCGCTGAGAAAAGGCGATTGTGAGCATAAAAGGATGCCTGAATTACATGCATTTACTGTCTTTTAAGGAAACATCCCACAACCATATTTATTAGTTCTGCTGAGTGGATTTAGGCTAAATAAGAAGGCAGACACAGTTTTATTTGAGTTTGGTGCAGAAATTGTTCAATACAAGCTTGGCTTCAAAACAGCATTTCCTTGCTGAGAAAAGGCGATTAAGAGCATAAAAGATGCTTGAATTACATGCATTTACTGTCTTTTAAGGAAACACCCCACAACCATATTTATTAGTTCTGCTGAGTGGATTTAGGCTAAATAAGAAGGCAGACACAGTTTTATTTGAGTTTGGTGCAGAAATTGTTCAATACAAGCTTGGCTTCAAAACAGCATTTTCTCGCTGAGAAAAGGCGATTATGAGCATAAAAGGATGCTTGAATTACATGCATTGACTGTCTTTTAAGGAAACATCCCACAAGCTTGTTTATATGTTCTGCTGAGTGGATTTACGATAAATAAGAAGGCAGACACAGTTTTATTTGAGTTTGGTGCAGAAATTGTTCAATACAAGCTTGGCTTCAAAACAGCATTTTCTCGCTGAGAAAAGGGGATTTGAGCATAAAAGATGCTTGAATTACATGCATTTACTGTCTTATAAGGAAACACCCCACAACCATATTTATTAGTTCTGCTGAGTGGATTTAGGCTAAATAAGAAGGCAGACACAGTTTTATTTGAGTTTGGTGCAGAAATTGTTTAATACAAGCTTGGCTTCAAAACAGCATTTTCTCGCTGAGAAAAGGCGATTTGCGAGCTTAAAAGGATGCTTGAATTACATGCATTTACTGTCTTTTAAGGAAACATGCCACAAGCTTATTTTCAGTCTTTCCTGAGTGGATTTAAGCTAAATAAGAAGGCAGACACAGTTTTATTTGAGTTTGGTGCAGAAATTGTTCAATACAAGCTGGGCTTCAAAACTGCATTTTCTCGCTGAGAAAAGGCGATTACGAGCATAAAAGGATGCTTGAATTACATGCATTTACTGTCTTTTAAGGAAACATCCCACAAGCTTGTTTTCAGTCTCTCCTGAGTGGATTTAGGCTAAATAAGAAGGCAGACACAGTTTTATTTGAGTTTGGTGCAGAAATTGTTCAATACAAGCTTGGCTTCAAAACAGCATTTTCTCGCTGAGAAAAGGAGATTGTGAGCATAAAAGGATGCTTGAATTACATGCATTTACTGTCTTTTAAGGAAACATGCCACAACCTTATTTTCAGTCTCTCCTGAGTGGATTTAGGCTAAATAAAAAAGGCAGACACAGTTTTATTTGAGTTTGGTGCAGAAATTGTTCAATACAAGCTTGGCTTCAAAACAGCATTTCCTTGCTGAGAAAAGGTAATGCGAGCATAAAAGATGCTTGAATTACATGCATTTACTGTCTTTTAAGGAAACACCCCACAACCATATTTATTAGTTCTGCTGAGTGGATTTAGGCTAAATAAGAAGGCAGACACAGTTTTATTTGAGTTTGGTGCAGAAATTGTTCAATACAAGCTTGGCTTCAAAACAGCATTTTCTCGCTGAGAAAAGGAGATTCATGAGCATAAAAGGAGGCTTGAATTACATGCATTTACTGTCTTTTAAGGAAACATCCCACAAGCTTGTTTATATATATGTTCTGCTGAGTGGATTTACGATAAATAAGAAGGCAGACACAGTTTCATTTGAGTTTGGTGCAGAAATTGTTAAATACAAGCTTGGCTTCAAAACAGCATTTTCTCGCTGAGAAAAGGCGATTCTGAGCATAAAAGGATGCTTGAATTACATGCATTTACTGTCTTTTAAGGAAACATCCCACAAGCTTGTTTATATGTTCTGCTGAGTGGATTTAGGATAAATAAGAAGGCAGACAGAGTTTTATTTGAGTTTGGTGCAGAAATTGTTTCAATACAAGCTTGGCTTCAAAACAGCATTTTCTCGCTGAGAAAAGGCGATTGTGAGCATAAAAGGATGCCTGAATTACATGCATTTACTGTCTTTTAAGGAAACATCCCACAACCATATTTATTAGTTCTGCTGAGTGGATTTAGGCTAAATAAGAAGGCAGACACAGTTTTATTTGAGTTTGGTGCAGAAATTGTTCAATACAAGCTTGGCTTCAAAACAGCATTTCCTTGCTGAGAAAAGGCGATTGCGAGCATAAAAGGATGCTTGAATTACATGCATTTACTGTCTTTTAAGGAAACACCCCACAAGCTTATTTTAGTAGTTCTGCTGAGTGGATTTAGGCTAAATAAGAAGGCAGACACAGTTTTATTTGAGTTTGGTGCAGAAATGTTTCAATACAAGCTTGGCTTCAAAACAGCATTTTTCGCTGAGAAAAGGCGATTACGAGCATAAAAGGATGCTTGAATTACATGCATTGACTGTCTTTTAAGGAAACATCCCACAAGCTTGTTTATATGTTCTGCTGAGTGGATTTAGGATAAATAAGAAGGCAGACACAGTTTTATTTGAGTTTGGTGCAGAAATTGTTCAATACAAGCTTGGCTTCAAAACAGCATTTTCTCGCTGAGAAAAGGGATTACGAGCATAAAGATGCTTGAATTACATGCATTTACTGTCTTTTAAGGAAACATCCCACAACCATATTTATTAGTTCTGCTGAGTGGATTTAGGCTAAATAAGAAGGCAGACACAGTTTTATTTGAGTTTGGTGCAGAAATTGTTCAATACAAGCTTGGCTTCAAAACAGCATTTTCTCGCTGAGAAAAGGCGATTGTGAGCATAAAAGGATGCTTGAATTACATGCATTTACTGTCTTTTAAGGAAACATCCCACAACCTTATTTATTAGTTCTGCTGAGTGGATTTAGGCTAAATAAGAAGGCAGACACAGTTTTATTTGAGTTTGGTGCAGAAATTGTTCAATACAAGCTTGGCTTCAAAACAGCATTTTCTCGCTGAGAAAAGGCGATTGTGGCTTAAAGCATAAAAGGATGCTTGAATTACATGCATTTACTGTCTTTTAAGGAAACATCCCACAACCATATTTTTAGTTCTGCTGAGTGGATTTAGGCTAAATAAAGGCAGACACAGTTTTATTTGAGTTTGGTGCAGAAATTGTTCAATACAAGCTTGGCTTCAAAACAGCATTTTTCGCTGAGAAAAGGCGATTGCGAGCATAAAAAGGATGCTTGAATTACATGCATTTACTGTCTTTTAAGGAAACATCCACAAGCTTGTTTTCAGTTCTGCTGAGTGGATTTAGGCTAAATAAGAAGGCAGACACAGTTTTATTTGAGTTTGGTGCAGAAATTGTTCAATACAAGCTTGGCTTCAAAACAGCATTTTTCGCTGAGAAAAGGCTGAGATAAAAGGATGCTTGAATTACATGCATTTACTGTCTTTTAAGGAAGCATAAAAGGATGCTTGAATTACATGCATTTACTGTCTTTTAAGGAAACATCCACAACCATATTTATTAGTTCTGCTGAGTGGATTTAGGCTAAATAAGAAGGCAGACACAGTTTTATTTGAGTTTGGTGCAGAAATTGTTCAATACAAGCTTGGCTTCAAAACAGCATTTTCTCGCTGAGAAAAGGTAATTGCGAAGCATAAAAGGATGCTTGAATTACATGCATTTACTGTCTTTTAAGGAAACATCCCACAAGCATTTATATGTTCTGCTGAGTGGATTTAGGCTAAATAAGAAGGCAGACACAGTTTTATTTGAGTTTGGTGCAGAAATTGTTCAATACAAGCTTGGCTTCAAAACAGCATTTTCTCGCTGAGAAAAGCGATTGTGAGCATAAAAGGATGCTTGAATTACATGCATTTACTGTCTTTTAAGGAAACATCCCACAACCATATTTATTAGTTCTGCTGAGTGGATTTAGGATAAATAAGAAGGCAGACACAGTTTTATTTGAGTTTGGTGCAGAAATTGTTCAATACAAGCTTGGCTTCAAAACAGCATTTCTCGCTGAGAAAAGCGATTTGAGCATAAAGGATGCTTGAATTACATGCATTTACTGTCTTTTAAGGAAACATCCCACTTATTTTCAAGGTAAATTTATAGTTCTGCTGAAGTGGATTTAAATAAATAAGAAGGCAGACACAGTTTTATTTGAGTTTGGTGCAGAAATTGTTCAATACAAGCTTGGCTTAAAACAGCATTTTCTCGCTGAGAAAAGGCGATTTGAGCATAAAAGGATGCTTGAATTACATGCATTTACTGTCTTTTAAGGAAACATCCCACAACCTTATTTTCAGTTCTCCTGAGTGGATTTAGGCTAAATAAGAAGGCAGACACAGTTTTATTTGAGTTTGGTGCAGAAATTGTTCAATACAAGCTTGGCTTCAAAACTGCATTTTTCGCTGAGAAAAGGCGATTGCGAGCATAAAAGATGCTTGAATTACATGCATTTACTGTCTTTTAAGGAAACATCCACAACCATATTTATTAGTTCTGCTGAGTGGATTTAGGCTAAATAAGAAGGCAGACACAGTTTTATTTGAGTTTGGTGCAGAAATTGTTCAATACAAGCTTGGCTTCAAAACAGCATTTTTCGCTGAGAAAAGGCGATTGAGCATAAAAGGATGCTTGAATTAAATGCATTTACTGTCTTTTAAGGAAACATCCACAAGCTTGTTTATATGTTCTGCTGAGTGGATTTAGGCTAAATAAGAAGGCAGACACAGTTTCATTTGAGTTTGGTGCAGAAATTGTTAAATACAAGCTTGGCTTCAAAAAGCATTTTCTCGCTGAGAAAAGCGATTGCGAGCATAAAAGGATGCTTGAATTACATGCATTTACTGTCTTTTAAGGAAACATCCCACAAGCTTGTTTATATGTTCTGCTGAGTGGATTTAGGCTAAATAAGAAGGCAGACACAGTTTTATTTGAGTTTGGTGCAGAAATGTTTCAATACAAGCTTGGCTTCAAAACAGCATTTTCTCGCTGAGAAAAGGCGATTGCGAGCATAAAAGGATGCTTGAATTACATGCATTTACTGTCTTTTAAGGAAACATCCCACAAGCTTGTTTATATGTTCTGCTGAGTGGATTTAGGCTAAATAAGAAGGCAGACACAGTTTCATTTGAGTTTGGTGCAGAAATTGTTAAATACAAGCTTGGCTTCAAAAAAGCATTTTCTCGCTGAGAAAAGGCGATTGCGAGCATAAAAGGATGCTTGAATTACATGCATTTACTGTCTTTTAAGGAAACATCCCACAAGCTTGTTTATATGTTCTGCTGAGTGGATTTAGGATAAATAAGAAGGCAGACAGAGTTTTATTTGAGTTTGGTGCAGAAATTGTTCAATACAAGCTTGGCTTAAAACAGCATTTTCTCGCTGAGAAAAGCGATTGTGAGCATAAAAGGATGCTTGAATTACATGCATTTACTTTTCTTTTAAGGAAACACCCCACAACCATATTTATTAGTTCTGCTGAGTGGATTTAGGCTAAATAAGAAGGCAGACACAGTTTTATTTGAGTTTGGTGCAGAAATTGTTTAATACAAGCTTGGCTTCAAAACAGCATTTTCTCGCTGAGAAAAGGCGATTGTGAGCATAAAAGGATGCTTGAATTACATGCATTTACTGTCTTTTAAGGAAACATCCCACAACCATATTTATTAGTTGTGCTGAGTGGATTTAGGCTAAATAAGAAGGCAGACACAGTTTTATTTGAGTTTGGTGCAGAAATTGTTCAATATAAGCTTGGCTTCAAAACAGCATTTTTCGCTGAGAAAAGGCGATTGTGAGCATAAAAGGATGCCTGAATTACATGCATTTACTGTCTTTTAAGGAAACATCCCACAACCATATTTATTAGTTGTGCTGAGTGGATTTAGGCTAAATAAGAAGGCAGACACAGTTTTATTTGAGTTTGGTGCAGAAATTGTTCAATATAAGCTTGGCTTCAAAACAGCATTTTCTCGCTGAGAAAAGGCGATTATGAGCATAAAAGGATGCTTGAATTACATGCATTTACTGTCTTTTAAAGAAACATCCCACAAGATTATTTTCAGTCTCTCCTGAGTGGATTTAGGCTAAATAAGAAGGCAGACACAGTTTTATTTGAGTTTGGTGCAGAAATTGTTCAATACAAGCTTGGCTTCAAAACAGCATTTTCTCGCGAGAAAAGGCGATTCTGAGCATAAAAGGATGCTTGAATTACATGCATTTACTGTCTTTTAAGGAAACATCCCACAAGCTTGTTTTCAGTCTCTCCTGAGTGGATTTAGGCTAAATAAGAAGGCAGACACAGTTTTATTTGAGTTTGGTGCAGAAATTGTTTAATACAAGCTTGGCTTCAAAACCGCATTTTCTCGCTGAGAAAAGGCAATTGTGAGTATAAAAGGATGCCTGAATTACATGCATTTACTGTCTTTTAAGGAAACATCCCACAACCATATTTATTAGTTCTGCTGAGTGGATTTAGGCTAAATAAGAAGGCAGACACAGTTTTATTTGAGTTTGGTGCAGATATTGTTCAATACAAGCTTGGCTTCAAAACAGCATTTTCTCGCTGAGAAAAGGCGATTGTGAGCATAAAAGGATGCTTGAATTACATGCATTGACTGTCTTTTAAGGAAACATCCCACAAGCTTGTTTATATGTTCTGCTGAGTGGATTTAGGCTAAATAAGAAGGCAGACACAGTTTTATTTGAGTTTGGTGCAGAAATGTTTCAATACAAGCTTGGCTTCAAAACAGCATTTTCTCGCTGAGAAAAGGCGATTTGAAAGCATAAAAGGATGCTTGAATTACATGCATTTACTGTCTTTTAAGGAAACATCCCACAAGCTTGTTTTCAGTCTCTCCTGAGTGGATTTAGGCTAAATAAGAAGGCAGACACAGTTTTATTTGAGTTTGGTGCAGAAATTGTTTAATACAAGCTTGGCTTCAAAACCGCATTTTCTCGCTGAGAAAAGGCAATTGTGAGCATAAAAGGATGCCTGAATTACATGCATTTACTGTCTTTTAAGGAAACATCCCACAACCATATTTATTACTTCTGCTGAGTGGATTTAGGCTAAATAAGAAGGCAGACACAGTTTCATTTGAGTTTGGTGCAGAAATTGTTAAATACAAGCTTGGCTTCAAAAAGCATTTTCTCGCTGAGAAAAGGCGATTGCGAGCTTAAAAGGATGCTTGAATTACATGCATTTACTGTCTTTTAAGGAAACATCCCACAAGCTTGTTTATATGTTCTGCTGAGTGGATTTACGATAAATAAGAAGGCAGACAGATTTTTATTTGAGTTTGGTGCAGAAATTGTTCAATACAAGCTTGGCTTCAAAACAGCATTTTCTCGCTGAGAAAAGGCGATTGTGAGCATAAAAGGATGCCTGAATTACATGCATTTACTGTCTTTTAAGGAAACATCCCACAACCATATTTATTAGTTCTGCTGAGTGGATTTAGGCTAAATAAGAAGGCAGACACAGTTTTATTTGAGTTTGGTGCAGAAATTGTTCAATATAAGCTTGGCTTCAAAACAGCATTTTCTCGCTGAGAAAAGGCGATTATGACATAAAAGGATGCTTGAATTACATGCATTTACTGTCTTTTAAGGAAACATGCCACAAGCTTATTTTCAGTCTTTCCTGAGTGGATTTAAGCTAAATAAGAAGGCAGACACAGTTTTATTTGAGTTTGGTGCAGAAATTGTTCAATACAAGCTTGGCTTCAAAACAGCATTTTCTCGCTGAGAAAAGGCGACATGAGCATAAAAGGATACTTGAATTACATGCATTTACTGTCTTTTAAAGAAACATCCCACAAGATTATTTTCAGTCTCTCCTGAGTGGATTTAGGCTAAATAAGAAGGCAGACACAGTTTTATTTGAGTTTGGTGCAGAAATTGTTCAATACAAGCTGGGCTTCAAAACTGCATTTTCTCGCTGAGAAAAGGCGATTGCGAGCATAAAAGGATGATTGAATTACATGCATTGACTGTCTTTTAAGGAAACATCCCACAAGCTTGTTTATATGTTCTGCTGAGTGGATTTAGGCTAAATAAGAAGGCAGACACAGTTTTAATTGAGTTTGGTGCAGAAATTGTTCAATACAAGCTTGGTTCAAAAAAAGCATTTTCTCGCTGAGAAAAGGCGATTATGAGCATAAAAAGATGCTTGAATTACATGCATTTACTGTCTTTTAAGGAAACACCCCACAACCATATTTATTAGTTCTGCTGAGTGGATTTAGGCTAAATAAGAAGGCAGACACAGTTTTATTTGAGTTTGGTGCAGAAATTGTTCAATACAAGCTTGGCTTCAAAACAGCATTTTTCGCTGAGAAAAGGAGATTGTAAAGCATAAAAGGATGCTTGAATTACATGCATTTACTGTCTTTTAAGGAAACATGCCACAAGCTTATTTTCAGTCTCTCCTGAGTGGATTTAGGCTAAATAAGAAGGCAGACACAGTTTTATTTGAGTTTGGTGCAGAAATTGTTCAATACAAGCTTGGCTTCAAAACAGCATTTCCTTGCTGAGAAAAGGCGATTGCGAGCATAAAAGATGCTTGAATTACATGCATTTACTGTCTTATAAGGAAACACCCCACAACCATATTTATTAGTTCTGCTGAGTGGATTTAGGCTAATAATAAGAAGGCAGACACAGTTTTATTTGAGTTTGGTGCAGAAATTGTTTAATACAAGCTTGGCTTCAAAACAGCATTTTCTCGCTGAGAAAAGGCGATTGTGAGCATAAAAGGATGCCTGAATTACATGCATTTACTGTCTTTTAAGGAAACATCCCACAACCATATTTATTACTTCTGCTGAGTGGATTTAGGCTAAGTAAGAAGGCAGACACAGTTTTATTTCAGTTTGGTGCAGAAATTGTTCAATACAAGCTTGGCTTCAAAACAGCATTTTCTCGCTGAGAAAAGGAGATTGCGAGCTTAAAAGGATGCTTGAATTACATGCATTTACTGTCTTTTAAGGAAACATGCCACAAGCTTATTTTCAGTCTTTCCTGAGTGGATTTAAGCTAAATAAGAAGGCAGACACAGTTTTATTTGAGTTTGGTGCAGAAATTGTTCAATACAAGCTTGGCTTCAAAACAGCATTTTCTCGCTGAGAAAAGGCTATTGCGAGCATAAAAGGATGCTTGAATTACAGGCATTTACTGTCTTTTAAGGAAACATCCCACAAGCTTATTTTCAGTCTCTCCTGAGTGGATTTAGGCTAACTAAGAAGGCAGACACAGTTTTATTTGAGTTTGGTGCAGAAATTGTTCAATACAAGCTGGGCTTCAAAACTGCATTTTCTCGCTGAGAAAAGGCGATTGCGAGCATAAAAGGATGCTTGAATTACATGCATTTACTGTCTTTTAAGGAAACATCCCACAAGCTTGTTTTCAGTCTCTCCTGAGTGGATTTAAGCTAAATAAGAAGGCAGACACAGTTTTATTTGAGTTTGGTGCAGAAATTGTTCAATACAAGCTTGGCTTCAAAACAGCATTTTCTCGCTGAGAAAAGGAGATTGCGAGCATAAAAGGATGCTTGAATTACACGCATTTACTGTCTTTTAAGGAAACATGCCACAAGCTTATTTTCAGTCTCTCCTGAGTGGATTTAGGCTAAATAAAAAGGCAGACACAGTTTTATTTGAGTTTGGTGCAGAAATTGTTCAATACAAGCTTGGCTTCAAAACAGCATTTTCTCGCTGAGAAAAGGCGATTACAGCATAAAAGATGCTTGAATTACATGCATTTACTGTCTTATAAGGAAACACCCCACAACCATATTTATTAGTTCTGCTGAGTGGATTTAGGCTAAATAAGAAGGCAGACACAGTTTTATTTGAGTTTGGTGCAGAAATTGTTTAATACAAGCTTGGCTTCAAAACAGCATTTTCTCGCTGAGAAAAGGCGATTGTGAGCATAAAAGGATGCCTGAATTACATGCATTTACTGTCTTTTAAGGAAACATCCCACAACCATATTTATTACTTCTGCTGAGTGGATTTAGGCTAAATAAGAAGGCAGACACAGTTTTATTTCAGTTTGGTGCAGAAATTGTTCAATACAAGCTTTGCTTCAAAACAGCATTTTCTCGCTGAGAAAAGGCGATTGCGAGCTTAAAAGGATGCTTGAATTACATGCATTTACTGTCTTTTAAGGAAACATCCCACAAGCTTGTTTTCAGTCTCTCCTGAGTGGATTTAAGCTAAATAAGAAGGCAGACACAGTTTTATTTGAGTTTGGTGCAGAAATTGTTCAATACAAGCTTGGCTTCAAAACAGCATTTTCTCGCTGAGAAAAGGAGATTGCGAGCATAAAAGGATGCTTGAATTACATGCATTTACTGTCTTTTAAGGAAACATGCCACAAGCTTATTTTCAGTCTCTCCTGAGTGGATTTAGGCTAAATAAAAAGGCAGACACAGTTTTATTTGAGTTTGGTGCAGAAATTGTTCAATACAAGCTTGGCTTCAAAACAGCATTTCCTTGCTGAGAAAAGGTAATTGCGAGCATAAAAAGATGCTTGAATTACATGCATTTACTGTCTTTTAAGGAAACATCCCACAAGCTTGTTTATATGTTCTGCTGAGTGGATTTAGGCTAAATAAGAAGGCAGACACAGTTTTATTTGAAATTGGTGCAGATATTGTTCATTACAAGCTTGGCTTCAAAACAGCATTTTCTCGCCGAGAAAAGGCGATTGCGAGAATAAAAGGATGCTTGAATTACATGCATTGACTGTCTTTTAAGGAAACATCCCACAAGCTTGTTTATATGTTCTGCTGAGTGGATTTAGGCTAAATAAGAAGGCAGACACAGTTTCATTTGAGTTTGGTACAGAAATTGTTAAATACAAGCTTGGCTTCAAAAAAGCATTTTCTCGCTGAGAAAAGGCGATTGCGAGCATAAAAGGATGCTTGAATTAAATGCATTTACTGTCTTTTAAGGAAACACCCCACAACCATATTTATTAGTTCTGCTGAGTGGATTTAGGCTAAATAAGAAGGCAGACACAGTTTTATTTGAGTTTGGTGCAGAAATGTTTCAATACAAGCTTGGCTTCAAAACAGCATTTTCTCGCCGAGAAAAGGCGATTGCGAGCATAAAAGGATGCTTGAATTACATGCATTTACTGTCTTTTAAGGAAACACCCCACAACCATATTTATTTTCAGTCTTTCCTTAGTGGATTTAGGCTAACTAAGAAGGCAGACACAGTTTTATTTGTGTTTGGTGCAGAAATTGTTCAATACAAGCTGGGCTTCAAAACTGCATTTTCTCGCTGAGAAAAGGCGATTGCGAGCATAAAAGGATGCTTGAATTACATGCATTTACTGTCTTTTAAGGAAACATCCCACAAGCTTGTTTTCAGTCTCTCCTGAGTGGATTTAAGCTAAATAAGAAGGCAGACAGTTTTATTTGAGTTTGGTGCAGAAATTGTTCAATACAAGCTTGGCTTCAAAACAGCATTTCCTTGCTGAGAAAAGGTAATTGCGAGCATAAAAAGATGCTTGAATTACATGCATTTACTGTCTTTTAAGGAAACATCCCACAAGCTTGTTTTCAGTCTCTCCTGAGTGGATTTAGGCTAAATAAAAAGGCAGACACAGTTTTATTTGAGTTTGGTGCAGAAATTGTTCAATACAAGCTTGGCTTCAAAACAGCATTTCCTTGCTGAGAAAAGGTAATTGCGAGCATAAAAAGATGCTTGAATTACATGCATTTACTGTCTTTTAAGGAAACATCCCACAAGCTTGTTTATATGTTCTGCTGAGTGGATTTAGGCTAAATAAGAAGGCAGACACAGTTTTATTTGAGTTTGGTGCAGAAATGTTTCAATACAAGCTTGGCTTCAAAACAGCATTTTCTCGCTGAGAAAAGGCGATTGCGAGCATAAAAGGATGCTTGAATTACATGCATTGACTGTCTTTTAAGGAAACATCCCACGAGCTTGTTTATATGTTCTGCTGAGTGGATTTAGGCTAAATAAGAAGGCAGACACAGTTTTATTTGAGTTTGGTGCAGAAATTGTTCAATACAAGCTTGGCTTCAAAACAGCATTTTCTCGCTGAGAAAAGGCGATTGCGAGCATAAAAGGATGCTTGAATTACATGCATTTACTGTCTTTTAAGGAAACATCCCACAAGCTTATTTTCAGTCTCTCCTGAGTGGATTTAGGCTAAATAAGAAGGCAGACACAGTTTTATTTGAGTTTGGTGCAGAAATTGTTCAATACAAGCTGGGCTTCAAAACTGCATTTTCTCGCTGAGAAAAGGCGATTGCGAGCATAAAAAGATGCTTGAATTACATGCATTTACTGTCTTTTAAGGAAAAATCCCACAAGCTTGTTTTCAGTCTCTCCTGAGTGGATTTAGGCTAAATAAGAAGGCAGACACAGTTTTATTTGAGTTTGGTGCAGAAATTGTTCAATACAAGCTTGGCTTCCAAACAGCATTTTCTCGCTGAGAAAAGACGATTGCGAGGATAAAAGGATGCTTGAATTACATGGATTTACTGTCTTTTAAGAAAACACACCACAAGCTTATTTTCAGTCTCTGCTGAGTGGAATTAGGCTAAATAAGAAGGCAGGACAGAGTTTTATTTGAGTTTGGTGCAGAAATTGTTCAATACAAGCTTGGCTTCAAAACAGCATTTTCTCGCTGAGAAAAGGCGATTGTGAGCATAAAAGGATGCTTGAATTACATGCATTTACTGTCTTTTAAGGAAACATGCCACAAGCTTATTTTCAGTCTCTCCTGAGTGGATTTAGGCTAAATAAGAAGGCAGACACAGTTTTATTTGAGTTTGGTGCAGAAATTGTTCAATACAAGCTTGGCTTCAAAACAGCATTTCCTTGCTGAGAAAAGGTAATTTGCGAGCATAAAAGATGCTTGAATTACATGCATTTACTGTCTTTTAAGGAAACACCCCACAACCATATTTATTAGTTCTGCTGAGTGGATTTAGGCTAAATAAGAAGGCAGACACAGTTTTATTTGAGTTTGGTGCAGAAATTGTTCAATACAAGCTTGGCTTCAAAACAGCATTGTCTCGCTGAGAAAAGGAGATTGCGAGCATAAAAGGAGGCTTGAATTACATGCATTTACTGTCTTTTAAGGAAACATCCCACAAGCTTGTTTATATGTTCTGCTGAGTGGATTTAGGCTAAATAAGAAGGCAGACACAGTTTTATTTGAGTTTGGTGCAGAAATGTTTCAATACAAGCTTGGCTTCAAAACAGCATTTTCGCCGAGAAAAGGCGATTGCATGAGCATAAAAGGATGCTTGAATTACATGCATTGACTGTCTTTTAAGGAAACATCCCACAAGCTTGTTTATATGTTCTGCTGAGTGGATTTAGGCTAAATAAGAAGGCAGACACAGTTTTATTTGAGTTTGGTGCAGAAATTGTTAAATACAAGCTTGGCTTCAAAAAAGCATTTTCTCGCTGAGAAAAGGCGATTATGAGCATAAAAGGATGCTTGAATTACATGCATTTACTGTCTTTTAAGGAAACATCCCACAAGCTTGTTTATATGTTCTGCTGAGTGGATTTAGGCTAAATAAGAAGGCAGACACAGTTTTATTTGACTTTGGTGCAGAAATTGTTCAATACAAGCTTGGCTTCAAAACAGGATTTTCTCGCTGAGAAAAGGCGATTGCGAGCATAAAAGGATGCTTGAATTACATGCATTTACTGTCTTTTAAGGAAACATCCCACAAGCTTATTTTCAGTCTCTCCTGAGTGGATTTAGGCTAAATAAGAAGGCAGACACAGTTTTATTTGAGTTTGGTGCAGAAATTGTTCAATACAAGCTGGGCTTCAAAACTGCATTTTCTCGCTGAGAAAAGGCGATTGCGAGCATAAAAAGATGCTTGAATTACATGCATTTACTGTCTTTTAAGGGTTTCCGAGGGACCCCGCCAGCTCCAGCGGACCTTCCCGACGCCCCCTGCGCTGCGGGGTCAGAGGGACCCCGCCGGCTCTAGCGGACCTTACCGACGTCCCCTCCGCCGGTAAGCTTATTTTCAGTCTCTCCTGAGTGGATTTAGGCTAAATAAGAAGGCAGACACAGTTTTATTTGAGTTTGGTGCAGAAATTGTTCAATACAAGCTTGGCTTCCAAACAGCATTTTCTCGCTGAGAAAAGGCGATTGCGAGGATAAAAGGATGCTTGAATTACATGGATTTACTGTCTTTTAAGAAAACACACCACAAGCTTATTTTAAGTCTCTGCTGAGTGGAATTAGGCTAAATAAGAAGGCAGGACACAGTTTTATTTGAGTTTGGTGCAGAAATTGTTCAATACAAGCTTGGCTTCAAAACAGCATTTTCTCGCTGAGAAAAGGCGATTGCGAGCATAAAAAGATGCTTGAATTACATGCATTTACTGTCTTTTAAGGAAACATGCCACAAGCTTGTTTATCCCTTGCACTGCACACTCCTCGGGTGTTGACTCGGGGGTCCGAGGGACCCCGCCCGCTGCAGCGGACCTTCCCCACGTCCCCTGCGCTGCGGGGTCAGAGGGACCCCGCCCGCTCCAGCGGAGCTTACCCAAGTCCTCCGCTGGGGTCTGAGGGACTTTCGACGTCCGCTCCGCTGGGGGTCCGAGGACCCGACCGCTCCAGCGGACCTTACCCACGTCCCCTGCCCTGTGGGGTCCGAGGACCCCGTCGTCAACTCCGCTGCGGGTCCGAGGGACCCCGACGTCCCCTCCGCTGGGGTCCGAGGGACCCCGCCAGCTCCAACAGACCTTCCTGCGCCCCTGCGCTGCGGGTCAGAGGGACCCAGCGTCGTCAACTCCGCTGCGGGGTCCGAGGGGACCCCGACGCGTCCCCTCCTCTGGGGGTCCGAGGGACCCGACCGCTGCAGCGGACCTTCCCGACGTCCCCTCCGCTGCGGGGTCAGAGGGACCCCCCGTCGTCCCCTCCGCTGGGGGTCCGAGGGACCCCGCCAGCTCCAGCGGACCTTCCCGACGCCCCCTGCGCTGCGGGGTCAGAGGGACCCGCCGGCTCTAGCGGACCTTACCGGCGTCCCCTCCGCTGCGGGGTCTGAGGGACCTTCCCGACGTCCCCTCCGCTGCGGGGTCTGAGGGACCCCTGGACCTGGGCTCAGACTCTGCACGTCTGCTGTGGGGCCTCGGGGACCCCAGGATAGAGGACATTCTCGGACCCTGACTCCTCGCGGCCGGGCGCGCCGTCTCCTAGGGGCCTGGCGGACCCGGGACATCGGGATGGAGGACCTTCTCGGGGCCTGACTCGCGCGCCCCGGCGTCCCGTCTCCTTGGGGCCTCGCGGACCCCAGGCTCGTAAACCTTCCAGGGCTCGGACTCCGCTGGCCCGACGTCCCGTCTCCTCGGGGCCTCGCGGACGCGGGATCGTAAACCACCCGGGCCCTGTCTCAGAGAGTCCGGGACGTCCCGTTCCTCACGCGAGGCCCGTGGCCTCGGGTCGGAGGGACCCGGGGGTGAGGGATTGAGAGTAGGGAGGGAGGGGAGAGAGAAAGAGAGAGAGAGAGGAAGAAGAGAGAGAGAGAGAGAGAAAGAGATGAGAGATGAGAGTCTGAAGAGGCGCATGCGCGGGCCGGGGTGGGTCGAGGGGGTGAGAAGAGATGGGGAGGAGGAAAGATGGGGAGGACAGATGGGGTGATATGGGGAGGAGAGATGAAAGAAAGAGATATGAAAGAAAAGAGAGAGGACGCGCATGCTGGGAAACAGCCCCGGTGGGCGCGAGGTAGAGGGTGCGCGAACAGCCCCAAAAACGACTTTTGGGCCAACTCCCCGTGTCGAATACGGCTCCCTTCCCCCCCTCTAGCTCTCTGGGCCTAGAGCTAAAGGCGGTAGCGATTTAAAAACACCCCCTCCCGCTCTTTCTCTTTCTCCCAGCATTCCCGTGTGAGAACAGGATAGCACGAGGGATAAAAGGATGCTTGAATTACATGCATTTACTGTCTTTTAAGGAAACATCCCACAAGCTTGTTTATATGTTCTGCTGAGTGGATTTACGCTAAATAAGAAGGCAGACACAGTTTTATTTGAGTTTGGTGCAGAAATTGTTCAATACAAGCTTGGCTTCAAAACAGCATTTTCTCGCTGAGAAAAAGGCGATTGCGAGCATAAAAGGATGCTTGAATTACATGCATTTACTGTCTTTTAAGGAAACATCCCACAAGCTTATTTTCAGTCTCTCCTGAGTGGATTTAGGCTAAATAAGAAGGCAGACACAGTTTTATTTGAGTTTGGTGCAGAAATTGTTCAATACAAGCTGGGCTTCAAAACAGCATTTTCTCGCTGAGAAAAGGCGATTGCGAGCATAAAAAGATCCTTGAATTACGTGCATTTACTGTCTTGTAAGGAAACATCCCACAACCATATTTATTACTTCTGCTGAGTGGATTTAGGCTAAATAAGAAAGCAGACACAGTTTTAATTGAGTTTGGTGCAGAAATTGTTAAATACAAGCTTGGCTTCAAAACAGCTTTTTCTCGCTGAGAAAAGGCGATTGCGAGCATAAAAGGATGCTTGAATTACATGCATTTACTGTCTTTTAAGGAAACATGCCACAAGCTTATTTTCAGTCTTTCCTGAGTGGATTTAAGCTAAATAAGAAGGCAGACACAGTTTTATTTGAGTTTGGTGCAGAAATTGTTCAATACAAGCTGGGCTTCAAAACAGCATTTTCTCGCTGAGAAAAGGCGATTGCGAGCACAAAAGGATGCTTGAATTACATGCATTTACTGTCTTTTAAGGAAACATCCCACAAGCTTATTTTCAGTCTCTCCTGAGTGTATTTAGGCTAAATAAGAAGGCAGACACAGTTTTATTTGAGTTTAGTGCAGAAATTGTTCAATACAAGCTGGGCTTCAAAACAGCATTTTCTCGCTGAGAAAAGGCGATTGCGAGCATAAAAGGATGCTTGAATTACATGCATTTACTGTCTTTTAAGGAAACATCCCACAAGCTTGTTTATATGTTCTGCTGAGTGGATTTACGCTAAATAAGAAGGCAGACAAAGTTTTATTTGAGTTTGGTGCAGAAATTGTTTAATACAAGCTTGGCTTCAAAACAGCATTTTCTTGCTGAGAAAAGGCGATTGCGAGCATAAAAGGATGCTTGAATTACATGCATTTACTGTCTTTTAAGGAAACATCCCACAAGCTTATTTTCAGTCTCTCCTGAGTCGATTTAGGCTAAATAAGAAGGCAGACACAGTTTTATTTGAGTTTGGTGCAGAAATTGTTCAATACAAGCTTGGCTTTAAAACAGGATTTTCTCGCTGAGAAAAGGCGATTGCGAGCATAAAAGGATGCTTGAATTACCTGGATTTACTGTCTTTTAATGAAACATCCCACAAGCTTGTTTATATGTTCTGCTGAGTGGATTTAGGCTAATTAAGAAGGCAGACACAGTTTTATTTGAGTTTGGTGCAGAAATTGTTCAATACAAGCTTGGCTTCAAAACAGCTTTTTCTCGCTGAGAAAAGCGCGATTAGCATAAAAGGATGCTTGAATTACATGCATTTACTGTCTTTTAAGGAAACATCCCACAACCATATTCATTAGTTCTGCTGAGTGGATTTAGGCTAAATAAGAAGGCAGAAACAGTTTTATTTGAGTTTGGTGCAGAAATTGTTCAATACAAGCTTGGCTTCAAAACAGCATTTTCTCGCTGAGAAAAGGCGATTATGAGCATAAAAGGATGCTTGAATTACATACATTTACTGTCTTTTAAGGAAACATCCCACAAGCTTATTTTCAGTCTCTCCTGAGTCGATTTAGGCTAAATAAGAAGGCAGACACAGTTTTATTTGAGTTTGGTGCAGAAATTGTTCAATACAAGCTTTGCTTCAAAACAGCATTTTCTCGCTGAGAAAAGGCGATTTGAGCATAAAAGGATGCTTGAATTACATGCATTTACTGTCTTTTAAGGAAACATCCCACAAGCTTGTTTATATGTTCTGCTGAGTGGATTTAGGCTAAATAAGAAGGCAGACACAGTTTTATTTGAGTTTGGTGCAGAAATTGTTAAATACAAGCTTGGCTTCA
Organism: Channa striata; assembly: GCA_033026295.1. Classification (NCBI taxonomy): domain Eukaryota; kingdom Metazoa; phylum Chordata; class Actinopteri; order Anabantiformes; family Channidae; genus Channa; species Channa striata. The sequence goes on along the minus strand of CM065181.1, from coordinate 61,328 downwards.
AAACAGCATTTTCTCGCTGAGAAAAGGCGATTGCGAGCATAAAAGGATGCTTGAATTACATGGATTTACTGTCTTTTAATGAAACATCCCACAAGCTTGTTTATATGTTCTCCTGAGTGGATTTAGGCTAAATAAGAAGGCAGAAACAGTTTTATTTGAGTTTGGTGCAGAAATTGTTCAACACAAGCTTGGCTTCAAAACAGCATTTTCTCGCTGAGAAAAGGCGATTGCGAGCATAAAAGGATGCTTGAATTACATGCATTTACTGTCTTTTAAGGAAACATCCCACAAGCTTATTTTCAGTCTCTCCTGATTCGATTTACGCTAAATAAGAAGGCAGACATAGTTTTATTTGAGTTTGGTGCAGAAATTGTTCAATACAAGCTTGGCTTCAAAACAGCATTTTCTCGCTGAGAAAAGGCGATTGCGAGCATAAAAGGATGCTTGAATTACATGCATTTACTGTCTTTTAAGGAAACATCCCACAAGCTTGTTTATATGTTCTGCTGAGTGGATTTACGCTAAATAAGAAGGCAGACACAGTTTTATTTGAGTTTGGTGCAGAAATTGTTCAATACAAGCTTGGCTTCAAAACAGCATTTTTCGCTGTGAAAAGGCCATTCGAGCATAAAAGGATGCTTGAATTACATGCATTTACTGTCTTTTAAGGAAACATCCCACAAGCTTATTTTCAGTCTCTCCTGAGTGGATTTAGGCTAAATAAGAAGGCAGACACAGTTTTATTTGAGTTTGGTGCAGAAATTGTTCAATACAAGCTTGGCTTCAAAACAGCATTTTTCGCTGAGAAAAGGCGATGAGCATAAAAGATGCTTGAATTACATGCATTTACTGTCTTTTAAGGAAACATCCCACAACCATATTTATTAGTTCTGCTGAGTGGATTTAGGCTAAATAAGAAGGCAGACACAGTTTTATTTGAGTTTGGTGCAGAAATTGTTCAATACAAGCTTGGCTTCAAAACAGCATTGTCTCGCTGAGAAAAGGCGATTGCGAGCATAAAAGGATGCTTGAATTACATGCATTTACTGTCTTTTAAGGAAACATGCCACAAGCTTATTTTCAGTCTTTCCTGAGTGGATTTAGGCTAAATAAGAAGGCAGACACAGTTTTATTTGAGTTTGGTGCAGAAATTGTTCAATACAAGCTTGGCTTCAAAAAGCATTTTCTCGCTGAGAAAAGGCGATTACGAGCATAAAAGGATGCTTGAATTACATGCATTTACTGTCTTTTAAGGAAACATCCCACAACCCTATTCATTAGTTCTGCTGAGTGGATTTAGGCTAAATAAGAAGGCAGACACAGTTTTAATTGAGTTTGGTGCAGAAATTGTTAAATCCACCTTGGCTTCAAAACAGCTTTTTCTCGCTGAGAAAAGGCGATTGCTGACATAAAGGATGCTTGAATTACATGCATTTACTGTCTTTTAAGGAAACATCCCACAAGCTTGTTTATATGTTCTGCTGAGTGGATTTACGCTAAATAAGATGGCAGACACAGTTTTATTTGAGTTTGGTGCAGAAATTGTTCAATACAAGCTGGGCTTCAAAACAGCATTTTCTCGCTGAGAAAAGGCGATTGCGAGCATAAAAGGATGCTTGAATTACATGCATTTACTGTCTTTTAAGGAAACATCCCACAAGCTTATTTTCAGTCTCTCCTGAGTGGATTTAGGCTAAATAAGAAGGCAGACACAGTTTTATTTGAGTTTGGTGCAGAAATTGTTCAATACAAGCCTGGCTTCAAAACATCACTTTCTCGCTGAGAAAAGGCGATTGCGAGCATAAAAGGATGCTTGAATTACATGCATTTACTGTCTTTTAAGGAAACATCCCACAAGCTTATTTTCAGTCTTTCCTGAGTGGATTTAAGCTAAATAAGAAGGCAGACACAGTTTTATTTGAGTTTGGTGCAGAAATTGTTCAATACAAGCTTGGCTTCAAAACAGCATTTTCTCGCTGAGAAAAGGCGATTGCGAGCATAAAAGGATGCTTGAATTACATGCATTGACTGTCTTTTAAGGAAACATCCCACAAGCTTATTTTCAGTCTCTCCTGAGTCGATTTAGGCTAAATAAGAAGGCAGACACAGTTTTATTTGAGTTTGGTGCAGAAATTGTTCAATACAAGCTGGGCTTCAAAACAGGATTTTCTCGCTGAGAAAAGGCGATTGCGAGCATAAAAAGATCCTTGAATTACATGCATTTACTGTCTTGTAAGGAAACATCCCACAACCATATTTATTACTTCTGCTGAGTGGATTTAGGCTAAATAAGAAAGCAGACACAGTTTTAATTGAGTTTGGTGCAGAAATTGTTAAATACAAGCTTGGCTTCAAAACAGCTTTTTCTCGCTGAGAAAAGGCGTTGCGAGCATAAAAGGATGCTTGAATTACATGCATTTACTGTCTTTTAAGGAAACATCCACAAGCTTTTTTATATGTTCTGCTGAGTGGATTTACGCTAAATAAGAAGGCAGACACAGTTTTATTTGAGTTTGGTGCAGAAATTGTTCAATACAAGCTTGGCTTCAAAACAGCATTTTCTCGCTGAGAAAAGGCGATTTGAGCATAAAAGGATGCTTGAATTACATGCATTTACTGTCTTTGAAGGAAACGTCCACAAGCCTGTTTATATGTTCTGCTCAGTGGATTTAAGCTAAATAAGATAGCAGACACAGTTTTATTTGAGTTTAGTGCAGAAATTGTTCAATACAAGCTTCGCTTCAAAACAACATTTTCTCGCTGAGAAAAGGCGATTGCGAGCATAAAAGGATGCTTGAATTACATGCATTGACTGTCTTTTAAGGAAACATGCCACAAGCTTATTTTCAGTCTCTTCTTAGCGGATTTAGGCTAAATAAGAAGGCAGACACAGTTTTATTTGAGTTTGGTGCAGAAATTGTTCAATACAAGCTTGGCTTCAAAACAGCATTTTCTCGCTGAGAAAAGGCGATTTGCAGCATAAAAGATGCTTGAATTACATGCATTTACTGTCTTTTAAGGAAACATCCCACAACCATATTTATTAGTTCTGCTGAGTGGATTTAGGCTAAATAAGAAGGCAGACACAGTTTTATTTGAGTTTGGTGCAGAAATTGTTCAATACAAGCTTGGCTTCAAAACAGCATTTTCTCGCTGAGAAAAGGCGATTGCAAGCATAAAAGGATGCTTGAATTACATGCATTTACTGTCTTTTAAGGAAACCTGCCACAAGCTTATTTTCAGTCTTTCCTGAGTGGATTTAAGCTAAATAAGAATGCAGACATAGTTTTATTTGAGTTTGGTGCAGAAATTGTTCAATACAAGCTTGGCTTCAAAACAGCATTTTCTAGCTGAGAAAAGGCGATTGCGAGCATAAAAAGATGCTTGAATTACATGCATTTACTGTCTTTTAAGGAAACATCCAACAAGCTTATTTTCAGTCTTTCCTGAGTGGATTTAAGCTAAATAAGAATGCAGACATAGTTTTATTTGAGTTTGGTGCAGAAATTGTTCAATACAAGCTTGGCTTCAAAACAGCATTTTCTCGCTGAGAAAAGGCGATTTCGAGCATAAAAGGATGCTTGAATTACATGCGTTTACTGTCTTTTAAGGAAACATCCCACAACCATATTTATTAGTTCTGCTGAGTGGATTTAGGCTAAATAAGAAGGCAGACACAGTTTTATTTGAGTTTGGAGCAGAAATTGTTCAATACAAGCTTGGCTTCAAAACAGCATTTTCTCGTTGAGAAAAGGCGATTGTGAGCTTAAAAGGATGCTTGAATTACACGCATTGACTGTCTTTTAAGGAAACATGCCACAAGCTTATTTTCAGTCTCTTCTTAGTGGATTTAGGCTAAATAAGAAGGCAGACACAGTTTTATTTGAGTTTGGTGCAGAAATTGTTCAATACAAGCTTGGCTTCAAAACAGCATTTTCTCGCTGAGAAAAGGCGATTGCGAGCATAAAAGGATGCTTGAATTACAAGATTTACTGTCTTTTAAGGAAACATCCCACAAGCTTGTTTATATGTTCTTCTGAGTGGATTTAGGCTAAATAATAAGGCAGACACAGTTTTATTTGAGTTTGGTGCAGAAATTGTTCAATACAAGCTTGGCTTCAAAACAGCATTTTCTCGCTGAGAAAAGGCGATTGCGAGCATAAAAGGATGCTTGAATTACATGCATTTACTGTCTTTGAAGGAAACGTCCCACAAGCCTGTTTATATGTTCTGCTCAGTGGATTTAAGCTAAATAAGATAGCAGACACAGTTTTATTTGAGTTTAGTGCAGAAATTGTTCAATACAAGCTTCGCTTCAAAACAACATTTTCTCGCTGAGAAAAGGCGATTGCGAGCATAAAAGGATGCTTGAATTACATGCATTGACTGTCTTTTAAGGAAACATGCCACAAGCTTATTTTCAGTCTCTTCTTAGTGGATTTAGGCTAAATAAGAAGGCAGACACAGTTTTATTTGAGTTTGGTGCAGAAATTGTTCAATACAAGCTTGGCTTCAAAACAGCATTTTCTCGCTGAGAAAGGCGCGATTGCGAGCATAAAAGATGCTTGAATTACATGCATTTACTGTCTTTTAAGGAAACATCCCACAACCATATTTATTAGTTCTGCTGAGTGGATTTAGGCTAAATAAGAAGGCAGACACAGTTTTATTTGAGTTTGGTGCAGAAATTGTTCAATACAAGCTTGGCTTCAAAACAGCATTTTCTCGCTGAGAAAAGGCGATTGCAAGCATAAAAGGATGCTTGAATTACATGCATTTACTGTCTTTTAAGGAAACCTGCCACAAGCTTATTTTCAGTCTTTCCTGAGTGGATTTAAGCTAAATAAGAATGCAGACATAGTTTTATTTGAGTTTGGTGCAGAAATTGTTCAATACAAGCTTGGCTTCAAAACAGCATTTTCTAGCTGAGAAAAGGCGATTGCGAGCATAAAAAGATGCTTGAATTACATGCATTTACTGTCTTTTAAGGAAACCTGCCACAAGCTTATTTTCAGTCTTTCCTGAGTGGATTTAAGCTAAATAAGAATGCAGACATAGTTTTATTTGAGTTTGGTGCAGAAATTGTTCAATACAAGCTTGGCTTTCAAAACAGCATTTTCTCGCTGAGAAAAGGCGATTTCGAGCATAAAAGATGCTTGAATTACATGCGTTTACTGTCTTTTAAGGAAACATCCCACAACCATATTTACTAGTTCTGCTGAGTGGATTTAGGCTAAATAAGAAGGCAGACACAGTTTTATTTGAGTTTGGTGCAGAAATTGTTCAATACAAGCTTAGCTTCAAAACAGCATTTTCTCGTTGAGAAAAGGCGATTGTGAGCTTAAAAGGATGCTTGAATTACACGCATTGACTGTCTTTTAAGGAAACATGCCACAAGCTTATTTTCAGTCTCTTCTTAGTGGATTTAGGCTAAATAAGAAGGCAGACACAGTTTTATTTGAGTTTGGTGCAGAAATTGTTCAATACAAGCTTGGCTTTCAAAACAGCATTTTCTCGCTGAGAAAAGGCGTTGAAAGCATAAAAGATGCTTGAATTACATGCATTTACTGTCTTTTAAGGAAACATCCACAAGCTTGTTTATATGTTCTGCTGAGTGGATATAGGCTAAATAAGAAGGCAGACACAGTTTTATTTGAGTTTGGTGTAGAAATTGTTCAATACAAGCTTTGCTTCAAAACAGCATTTTCTCGCTGAGAAAAGGCGATTTAAGTTTTATAAAAGGATGCTTGAATTACATGCATTGACTGTCTTTTAAGGAAACATCCAACAAGCTTGTTTATAAGTTCTGCTGAGTGGATTTAGGCTAAATAAGAAGGCAGACAAAGTTTTATTTGAGTTTGGTGTAGAAATTGTTTAATACAAGCTTGGCTTCAAAACAGCATTTTCTCGCTGAGAAAAGGCGATTATGAAAGCATAAAAGGATGCTTGAATTACATGCATTTACTGTCTTGTAAGGAAACATCCCACAAGCTTATTTTCAGTCTCTCCTGAGTGGATTTAGGCTAAATAAGAAGGCAGACACAGATTTATTTGAGTTTGGTGCAGAAATTGTTCAATACAAGCTTGGCTTCAAAACAGCATTTTCTCTCTGAGAAAAGGTGATTATGAGCATAAAAGGATGCTTGAATTACATGCATTTACTGTCTTTTAAGGAAACCTGCCACAAGCTTATTTTCAGTCTCTCCTGAGTGGATTTTGGCTAAATAAGAAGGCAGACACAGTTTTATTTGAGTTTGGTGCAGAAAGTGTTCAATACAAGCTTGGCTTCAAAACAGCATTTTCTCTCTGAGAAAAGGCGATTAAAGCATAAAAGGATGCTTGAATTACATGCATTTACTGTCTTTTAAGGAAACGTCCCACAAGCCTGTTTATATGTTCTGCTCAGTGGATTTAAGCTAAATAAGAAGGCAGACACAGTTTTATTTGAGTTTGGTGTAGAAATTGTTTAATACAAGCTTGGCTTCAAAACAGCATTTTCTCGCTGAGAAAAGGCGATTGCGAGCATAAAAGGATGCTTGAATTACATGCATTTACTGTCTTTTTAAGAAACATCCCACAAGCTTGTTTATATGTTCTTCTGAGTGGATTTAGGCTAAATAAGAAGGCAGACACAGTTTTATTTGAGTTTTGTGCAGAAATTGTTCAATACAAGCTTGGCTTCAAAACAGCATTTTCTCGCTGAGAAAAGGCGATTGCGAACATAAAAGGATGCTTGAATTACATGATTTACTGTCTTTTAATGAAACATCCCACAAGCTTGTTTATATGTTCTGCTTAGTGGATTTAGGCTAAATAAGAAGGCAGACACAGTTTTATTTGAGTTTGGTGCAGAAATGTTTCAATACAAGCTTGGCTTCAAAACAGCATTTTCTCGCTGAGAAAAGGCGATTGCGAGCGTAAAAGGATGCTTGAATTACATGCATTTACTGTCTTTTAAGGAAACATGCCACAAGCTTATTTTCAGTCTCTTCTTAGTGGATTTAGGCTAAATAAGAAGGCAGACACAGTTTTATTTGAGTTTGGTGCAGAAATTGTTCAATACAAGCTTGGCTTCAAAACAGCATTTTCTCGCTGAGAAAAGGCGATTGCGAGCATAAAAAGATGCTTGAATTACATGCATTTACTGTCTTTTAAGGAAACATCCCACAAGCTTGTTTATATGTTCTGCTGAGTGGATATAGGCTAAATAAGAAGGCAGACACAGTTTTATTTGAGTTTGGTGTAGAAATTGTTCAATACAAGCTTTGCTTCAAAACAGCATTTTCTCGCTGAGAAAAGGCGATTGCGAACATAAAAGGATGCTTGAATTACATGCATTGACTGTCTTTTAAGGAAACATCCAACAAGCTTGTTTATAAGTTCTGCTGAGTGGATTTAGGCTAAATAAGAAGGCAGACAAAGTTTTATTTGAGTTTGGTGTAGAAATTGTTTAATACAAGCTTGGTTTAAAACAGCATTTTCTCGCTGAGAAAAGGCGATTTGAAAGCATAAAAGGATGCTTGAATTACATGCATTTACTGTCTTGTAAGGAAACATCCCACAAGCTTATTTTCAGTCTCTCCTGAGTGGATTTAGGCTAAATAAGAAGGCAGACACAGATTTATTTGAGTTTGGTGCAGAAATTGTTCAATACAAGCTTGGCTTCAAAACAGGATTTTCTCTCTGAGAAAAGGTGATTGCGAGCATAAAAGGATGCTTGAATTACATGCATTTACTGTCTTTTAAGGAAACCTGCCACAAGCTTATTTTCAGTCTCTCCTGAGTGGATTTTGGCTAAATAAGAAGGCAGACACAGTTTTATTTGAGTTTGGTGCAGAAAGTGTTCAATACAAGCTTGGCTTCAAAACAGCATTTTCTCTCTGAGAAAAGGCGATTGCGAGCATAAAAGGATGCTTGAATTACATGCATTTACTGTCTTTTAAGGAAACGTCCCACAAGCCTGTTTATATGTTCTGCTCAGTGGATTTAAGCTAAATAAGAAGGCAGACACAGTTTTATTTGAGTTTGGTGTAGAAATTGTTTAATACAAGCTTGGCTTCAAAACAGCATTTTTCGCTGAGAAAAGGCGATTTGAGCATAAAAGGATGCTTGAATTACATGCATTTACTGTCTTTTTAAGAAACATCCCACAAGCTTGTTTATATGTTCTTCTGAGTGGATTTAGGCTAAATAAGAAGGCAGACACAGTTTTATTTGAGTTTTGTGCAGAAATTGTTCAATACAAGCTTGGCTTCAAAACAGCATTTTCTCGCTGAGAAAAGGCGATTGCGAACATAAAAGGATGCTTGAATTACATGATTTACTGTCTTTTAATGAAACATCCCACAAGCTTGTTTATATGTTCTGCTTAGTGGATTTAGGCTAAATAAGAAGGCAGACACAGTTTTATTTGAGTTTGGTGCAGAAATGTTTCAATACAAGCTTGGCTTCAAAACAGCATTTTCTCGCTGAGAAAAGGCGATTGCGAGCGTAAAAGGATGCTTGAATTACATGCATTTACTGTCTTTTAAGGAAACATGCCACAAGCTTATTTTCAGTCTTTCCTGAGTGAATTTAAGCTAAATAAGAAGGCAGACACAGTTTTATTTGAGTTTGGTACAGAAATTGTTCAATACAAGCTTGGCTTCAAAACAGCATTTTCTCGCTGAGAAAAGGAGATTGCGAGCATAAAAGGATGCTTGAATTACATGCATTTACTGTCTTTGAAGGAAACGTCCCACAAGCCTGTTTATATGTTCTGCTCAGTGGATATAAGCTAAATAAGAAGGCAGATACAGTTTTATTTGAGTTTGTTGCAGAAATTGTTCAATACAAGCTTTGCTTCAAAACAGCATTTTCTCGCTGAGAAAAGGCGATTGCGAGCATAAAAGGATGCTTGAATTACATGCATTTACTGTCTTTTAAGGAAACATCCCACAAGCTTGTTTATAAGTTCTGCTGAGTGGATTTAGGCTAAATAAGAAGGCAGACACAGTTTTATTTGAGTTTGGTGCAGAAATTGTTCAATACAAGCTTGGCTTCAAAACAGCATTTTCTCGCTGAGAAAAGGCGATTGCGAGCATAAAAAGATGCTTGAATTACATGCATTTACTGTCTTTTAAGGAAACATCCCACAACCATATTTATTAGTTCTTCTGAGTGGATTTAGGCTAAATAAGAAGGCAGACACAGTTTTATTTGAGTTTGGTGCAGAAATTGTTCAATACAAGCTTGGCTTCAAAACAGCATTTTCTCGCTGAGAAAAGGCGATTGCGAACATAAAAGGATGCTTGAATTACATGATTTACTGTCTTTTAATGAAACATCCCACAAGCTTGTTTATATGTTCTGCTTAGTGGATTTAGGCTAAATAAGAAGGCAGACACAGTTTTATTTGAGTTTGGTGCAGAAATTGTTCAATACAAGCTTGGCTTCAAAACAGCATTTTCTCGCTGAGAAAAGGCGATTCTGAGCGTAAAAGGATGCTTGAATTACATGCATTTACTGTCTTTTAAGGAAACATGCCACAAGCTTATTTTCAGTCTTTCCTGAGTGGATTTAAGCTAAATAAGAAGGCAGACACAGTTTTATTTGAGTTTGGTACAGAAATTGTTCAATACAAGCTTGGCTTCAAAACAACATTTTCTCGCTGAGAAAAGGCGATTGCGAGCATAAAACGATGCTTGAATTACATGCATTGACTGTCTTTTAAGGAAACATGCCACAAGCTTATTTTCAGTCTCTCCTGAGTGGATTTAGGCTAAATAAGAAGGCAGACACAGTTTTATTTGAGTTTGGTGCAGAAATTGTTCAATACAAGCTTGGCTTCAAAACAGCATTTTCTCGCTGAGAAAAGGCGATTCTTGAGCATAAAAGGATGCTTGAATTACATGCATTTACTGTCTTTGAAGGAAACGTCCCACAAGCCTGTTTATATGTTCTGCTCAGTGGATTTAAGCTAAATAAGAAGGCAGATACAGTTTTATTTGAGTTTGGTGCAGAAATTGTTCAATACAAGCTTGGCTTCAAAACAGCATTGTCTCGCTGAGAAAAGGCGATTGCGAGCATAAAAGGATGCTTGAATTACATGCATTGACTGTCTTTTAAGGAAACATGCCACAAGCTTGTTTATATGTTCTGTTGAGTGGATTTAGGCTAAATAAGAAGGCAGACACAGTTTTATTTGAGTTTGGTGCAGAAATTGTTCAATACAAGCTTGGCTTCAAAACAGCATTTTCTCGCTGAGAAAAGGCGATTGCGAACATAAAAGGATGCTTGAATTAAATGCATTTACTGTCTTTTAAGGAAACATGCCACAAGCTTATTTTCAGTCTTTCCTGAGTGGATTTAAGCTAAATAAGAAGGCAGACACAGTTTTGTTTGAGTTTGGTGCAGAAATTGTTCAATACAAGCTTGGCTTCAAAACAGCATTTTCTCGCTGAGAAAAGGCGATTCCGAGCATAAAAGGATGCTTGAATTACATGCATTTACTGTCTTTTAAGGAAACATGCCACAACCTTATTTTCAGGCTTTCCTGAGTGGATTTAAGCTAAATAAGAAGGCAGACACAGTTTTATTTGAGTTTGGTGCAGAAATTGTTCAATACAAGCTTGGCTTCAAAACAGCATTTTCTCGCTGAGAAAAAACGATTGCGAGCATAAAAGGATGCTTGAATTACATGCATTTACTGTCTTTGAAGGAAACATCCCACAAGCCTGTTTATATGTTCTGCTCAGTGGATTTAAGCTAAATAAGAAGGCAGATACAGTTTTATTTGAGTTTGGTGCAGAAATTGTTCAATACAAGCTTGGCTTCAAAACAGCATTTTCTCGCTGAGAAAAGGCGATTGCGAGCATAAAAGGATGCTTGAATTACATGCATTCACTGTCTTTTAAGGAAACATCCCACAAGCTTGTTTATATGTTCTGCTGAGTGGATTTAGGCTAAATAAGAAGGCAGACACAGTCTTATTTGAGTTTGGTGCAGAAATTGTTCAATACAAGCTTGGCTTCAAAACAGCATTTTCTCGCTGAGAAAAGGCGATTATGAGCATAAAAGGATGCTTGAATTACATGCATTGACTGTCTTTTAAGGAAACATGCCACAAGCTTGTTTATATGTTCTGTTGAGTGGATTTAGGCTAAATAAGAAGGCAGACACAGTTTTATTTGAGTTTGGTGCAGAAATTGTTCAATACAAGCTTGGTTTAAAACAGCATTTTCTCGCTGAGAAAAGGCGATTTGCAACATAAAAGATGCTTGAATTACATGCATTTACTGTCTTTTAAGGAAACATGCCACAAGCTTATTTTCAGTCTTTCCTGAGTGGATTTAAGCTAAATAAGAATGCAGACATAGTTTTATTTGAGTTTGGTGCAGAAATTGTTAAATACAAGCTTGGCTTCAAAACAGCATTTTCTCGCTGAGAAAAGGCGATTGCGAGCATAAAAGGATGCTTGAATTACATGCATTGACTGTCTTTTAAGGAAACATGCCACAAGCTTATTTTCAGTCTCTCCTAAGTGGATTTAGGCTAAATAAGAAGGCAGACACAGTTTTATTTGAGTTTTGTGCAGAAATTGTTCAATACAAGCTTGGCTTCAAAACAGCATTTTCTCGCTGAGAAAAGGCGATTGCGAGCATAAAAGGATGCTTGAATTACATGCATTGACTGTCTTTTAAGGAAACATGCCACAAGCTTATTTTCAGTCTTTCCTGAGTGGATTTAAGCTAAATAAGAATGCAGACATAGTTTTATTTGAGTTTTGTGCAGAAATTGTTCAATACAAGCTTGGCTTCAAAACAGCATTTTCTCGCTGAGAAAAGGCGATTGCGAGCATAAAAGGATGCTTGAATTACATGCATTTACTGTCTTTTAAGGAATCATGCCACAAGCTTATTTTCAGTCTCTCCTAAGTGGATTTAGGCTAAATAAGAAGGCAGACAGTTTTATTTGAGTTTGGTGCAGAAATTGTTAAATACAAGCTTGGCTTCAAAACAGCATTTTCTCGCTGAGAAAAGGCGATTGCGAGCATAAAAGGATGCTTGAATTACATGCATTGACTGTCTTTTAAGGAAACATGCCACAAGCTTATTTTGAGTCTCTCCTGAGTGGATTTAGACTAAATAAGAAGGCAGACACAGTTTTATTTGAGTTTGGTGCAGAAATTGTTCAATACAAGCTTGGCTTCAAAACAGCATTTTCTCGCTGAGAAAAGGCGATTATGAGCATAAAAGGATGCTTGAATTACATGCATTGACTGTCTTTTAAGGAAACATGCCACAAGCTTATTTTGAGTCTCTCCTGAGTGGATTTAGGCTAAATAAGAAGGCAGACACAGTTTTATTTGAGTTTGGTGCAGAAATTGTTCAATACAAGCTTGGCTTCAAAACAGCATTTTCTCGCTGAGAAAAGGCGATTAAGAGCATAAAAGGATGCTTGAATTACATGCATTTACTGTCTTTGAAGGAAACGTCCCACAAGCCTGTTTATATGTTCTGCTCAGTGGATTTAAGCTAAATAAGAAGGCAGATACAGTTTTATTTGAGTTTGGTGCAGAAATTGTTCAATACAAGCTTGGCTTCAAAACAGCATTTTCTCGCTGAGAAAAGGCGATGAGCAAAAAGGATGCTTTAATTACATGCATTTACTGTCTTTTAAGGAAACATGCCACAAGCTTATTTTGAGTCTCTCCTGAGTGGATTTAGGCTAAATAAGAAGGCAGACACAGTTTTATTTGAGTTTGGTGCAGAAATTGTTCAATACAAGCTTGGCTTCAAAACAGCATTTTCTCGCTGAGAAAAGGCGATTGAGATAAAAAAAAGGATACTTGAATTACATGCATTTACTGTAGTTTAAGGAAACATTGTTCATATGTTCTGCTGAGTGGATTTAGGCTAAATAAGAAGGCAGACACAGTTTTATTTAAGTTTGGTGCAGAAATTGTTCGGTACAAGCTTGGCTTCAAAACAGCATTTTCTCGCTGAGAAAAGGCAATTCTGAGCATAAAATGATGCTTGAATTACATGCATTTACTGTCTTTTAAGGAAACATCCCACAAGCTTGTTTATATGTTCTACTGAGTGGATGTAGGCTAAATAAGAAGGTAGACACAGTTTTATTTGAGTTTGGTGCAGAAATTGTTCAATACAAGCTTGGCTTCAAAACAGCATTTTCTCGCTGAGAAAAGGCGATTATGAGCATAAAAGGATGTTTGAATCACATGCATTTACTGTCTTTTTAGGAAACATCCCACAAGCTTATTTTCAGTCTCTCCTGAGTAGATTTAGGCTAAATAAGAAGACAGACACAGTTTTATTTGAGTTTGGTGCAGAAATTGTTCAATACAAGCTTGGCTTCAAAACAGCATTTTCTCGCTGAGAAAAGGCGATTATGAGCATAAAAGGATGCTTGAATTACATGCATTTACTGTAGTTTAAGGAAACATCCCACAAGCGTATTTTCAGTCTCTCCTGAGTGGATTTAGGCTAAATAAGAAGGCAGACACAGTTTTATTTGAGTTTGGTGCAGAAATTGTTCAATACAAGCTTTGCTTCAAAACAGCATTTTCTCGCTGAGAAAAGGCGGTGAGCACAAAAAGATGCTTGAATTACATGCATTTACTGTCTTTTAAGGAAACATCCCACAAGCTTATTTTCAGTCTCTCCTGAGTGGATTTAGGCTAAATGAGAATGCAGACACAGTTTTATTTGAGTTTGGTGCAGAAATTGTTCAATAGAAGCTTGGCTGCAAAACAGCATTTTCTCGCTGAGAAAAGGCGATTGCAATATTCAATATTCAACTTTATTTATATAGCGCCAATTTACAACAATGTCATCTCAGGGCACTTTACATAATAAAGTCAAGACTATACAAACATGTAGAGAAAACCCAACAAATCCCCCTTGAGCAAGCCATAGGCAACAGTGGAGAGGAAAAACTCTCTTTAAGGGAAGAAACCTCCAGCAGAACCAGGCTCAGTGTTGACGGCCATCTGCCTTGACCGGTTGGGCAGAGTGGAAAGTGGAGAGAGAAAAGAACAGAGCAACAAAAGCAACAACAAAACATTGAGCAGGTTAATAGGACCAGTAGCTGCACACTGGAGGACACACAGCGCCAAATCCGGGGACACCTGTGGACAGGGAGAGAGAGAGGGGGAAAGAGAGGGAGAGAGACGACTACGGGACAAAGAAGATACAGAGTTAATGTCATACAGTGGTGACATTATAGATGTGGGGTGAGAGGAGAGGATGAAGAGAAGAGGAAGTGGCACAGTGCAGAGTCCCCCAGCAGTCTAAGCCTATAGCAGCATGACTATAACCAACTATAAGCTTTATCAAAAAGGAAGGTTTTGAGCCTAGTCTTAAAAATAGGGAGGGTGTCTGCTTCCCGAATCTGGACTGGGAGCTGGTTCCACAGGAGAGGAGCTTGATAGCTAAAGGCTCTGCCTCCCATTCTATTTTTGGAAATTCTGGGAACCACAAGTAGGCCTGCATTTTGGGACCGAAGTGGTCTAGTAGGATGATATGGTACTAAGAGATCTTTTAAATATGATGGGGCTTGGCCGTTTAAAGCTTTATAGGTAAGAAGAAGGGTTTTAAATTCTATTCTGCATTTAATGAGAAGCTAATGGAGAGAAGCTAATGAAGTTGAAATATGATCTCTCTTACCAATCCCAGTCAGTAATCTTGCCGCAGCATTTTGGATTAATTGGAGGCTTTTAGAGAGTTACTGGGGCAGCCTGAAAGTAGAGAATTACAATAGTCCAATCTAGAAGTAACAAATGCATGAACCAATTTTTCAGCATCGCTTTGGGATAAGATGCTCCTAATTTTGGCAATGTTCCGTAGGTGGAAGAAGGCTGTTCTAGAGATTTGCTTTATGTGTGAGGTAAATGACAAATCCTGGTCAAAAATGACTCCAAGATTCCTTGCAGTACTACTGGGGGCAAGAGTTATGTCGTCTAAAGTAGCGATATGGTTAGAAAACATGTCTCTTAGACTATTAGGCCCAAACACAATAACTTCAGTTTTATCTGACTTTAGAAGAAGAAAATTATACGTCATCCAGTCCCTTATGTCTTTAAGACATACTTGTAGTTTGATTAATTTATTTGTTTCATCAGGTTTCATAGATAGATATAACTGCGTGTCATCAGCGTAGCAGTGAAAATTTACAGAGTGTTTTCTAATAATGTTGCCAAGGGGAGACATATATAGAGTAAAGAGTATTGGTCCTAATACAGAGCCTTGTGGAATTCCATAACTAACTTTTGTGTATGTCGAAGATTCATCATTAACATGAGTAAATTGGAATCTATCTTATAGATACGATTTAAACCAATTTAGTGCTGTTCCTTTAATTCCAATTACAAGTTCTAGTCTCTGTAATAATATTCTGTGATCAATGGTGTCAAATGCAGCACTAAGATCTAGCAGAACCAGTATAGAGACAAGTCCGTTATCTGAAGCCAGAAGAAGATCGTTGGTGACTTAAATCAGTGCGGTTTCTGTGCTATGATGAACTCTAAATCTTGACTGAAATTCTTCAAACAAGTCGTTTCTGCGCAGGTGGTCACATAATTGCTACTACTTTTTCAAGTATTTTAGAAATAAAGGGAGATTGGATATTGGTCTGTAATTGGCTAAGACATCTGGATCCAGACTAGGTTTTTAAGTAGAGGTTTGATTACAGCTACCTTATAAGCCTTTGGTACATTTTTGCGAGCACAAAAGGATGCTTGAATTACATGCATTTACTGTCTTTTAAGGAAACATCCCACAAGCTTCTTTATATGTTCTGCTGAGTGGATTTAGGCTAAATAAGAAGGCAGACACAGTTTTATTTGAGTTTGGTGCAGAAATTGTTCAATACAAGCTTGGCTTCAAAACAGCATTTTCTCGCTGAGAAAAGGCGATTGCGAGCATAAAAGGATGCTTGAATCACATGCATTTACTGTCTTTTTAGGAAACATCCCACAAGCTTATTTCAGTCTCTCCTGAGTAGATTTAGGATAAATAAGAAGGCAGACACAGTTTTATTTGAGTTTGGTGCAGAAATTGTTCAATACAAGCTTGGCTTCAAAACAGCATTTTCTCGCTGAGAAAAGGCGATTATGAGCATAAAAGGATGCTTGAATTACATGCATTTACTGTCTTTTAAGGAAACATCCCACAAGCTTATTTTCAGTCTCTCCTGAGTAGATTTAGGCTAAATAAGAAGGCAGACGAAAGAGTAGTAGTGGTGTTGATTCAAATTCAGTCTAAAAAACAGCTGGAACAACTAAATGCTGGTTTATTAACCAGTTTGTCTCCTACATTTCTGAAATGTTTTTAAAATATTTTTCAAAATGTTCTCAATTAATTTTAATAAAATTTCTAGAGATGATACAAATCAATCGTTTCCTGTTTGTAGCACATGTGGATCATGAAGTCACTGTTTCCTGCTTATTGTACTGGGCTGGATCAGGATTAAGAAGAAGAGTTGCCAACAATTGTAGGTATCATTCCTTCCTCTGTGTCTTGTCTTTTAATAATGCTCTGCTATTTTTTGACCTGAACTGGGCAAGAAAGCATTTAGGTTTTTGGCCCATGTTGCCTCAGTGGGATGAACCTGACTAAATAAAGGTCAAACAAATGAGGGTAAAAGAGAAATTAATTTGATAAGAAGAATGAAGAATGAAGATTTAATTGTTTATTTTCTGGTTTTTCGGCAAAGGGTCCTGAAAAACCACGCCTACCACACATCTGGCCCACATTACACGAATATCACCAGACAATCTGAATCACCAGTTAATCTTGAACTCCTGAATGTGCATATTTCATAAAAACGACGATTTACACTTTCCTCCCAGTATCTGAACCAGGTTTCAGTCCTGCAGGAAAGGCACCGCCGCACTGAAGACAGACAATCTGGATCAGGTAGTTTCAGAGGAAATCCCATATGCTGAACAACACCTTTTCATTTGGACCGTTCACTTCAGGAAACACCCATCCGTTTAGCATTTTATCTGTCCAAGTGTTCAGAAACAGCTGCTCAATGTCATGATCTCACTGCTAGTTAAACTTTAAGAAGCTGCAGCAATTCATTAGGCCACAACCAAGCTCACACTAACGATTTCAGCATGGACGCAATGTTAGCATTAGCTCGAGGGCTAAGCTGTCAGAGTTCGCTCTTTTAGCTCTTTGACTCCGTCCAAGCAACAGAAGGAAGCTGCCAGTGCATGTTAGCTTCATTTTGACACGACAAAGACATTTAGGAGCAGGAAAAAATTACGCCAGTCTTACCTGGACTCAAACTCCTCATCAGTCAACTGGTTTTCGGCCATTTTCGCTCGAAGCTGAAGTTCAAAAGCTGCTTTCGATGGAAATGAAGCAGTAAACACTAACCGAGCAGCTCTGCTTCTGAACTTCAACAGCTCGCGCTCACCAGATTGGCTCAATCAGCAGCATGAGGACTGTGCCCCTACGCGTCCAGATCGTCTATCTGTGACAAAATGAATCACTCGGATGGAAACACTGAAATGGGATTGCAAGATATGGTCCATGACTAAAGTGCAGTCCTGCAACACATACATTTCAGAAGCTGCAGTTTGTAGTTTTGGTCTAAAAGAAAATAATTGCAGAGTATTTTTTTTCACTCCATTAATAGTTTAGATTGGCTGTAAAATTGTTACTCAAGCTTGGTGATTTGAACTACTACTACTTCTCTTTCGGCTTTTCCCATCAGGGGTTGCCACAGCGAATCATCCGTTTCCACCTGACTCTATCCTGGGCATCTTCCACTGTGACACCAGCCAACATCATGTCCTCTGTTAACACACCTATATAAATGTGGCTAATTGATTTAAACAAGATTATGATGAGTGATTTCTGGTAAACTATAAATCATATAGTCTTTAAACTAACTTGTCAAATGCAATTATTTGCTTTTTTTTTTTTTGTTATTTATAACAGCATGATGGTAAACTGAATAGGACTGGAGTTTGTATAGTTTTTAGTTGTGAAAATGTACATTTTCTTTCCAACATTAACTAGACGGTTAATCCACAGATTTACTGTCCTAATTTTCATTTACAAGTTAACCTGTACTTAGGTATGACCTGTACTTCTTTCTCAGTTAGGATGGCTGCGTATGGATTTTCACCATGAACCGTCAACATACAGTTTTCCAGTGTGTGTTTTGTTATAATTATAATTGTAAACTTTCAACTCCAAATTACAATAAAAACCCAAAACAACTACCTAAAGCAGAAGGTTAAATCTTCCAACTAGAGTTAATAATTGTGCAGAGATTATTTGGTTTTATTTACTTGCACTTGAATGATTACAAACTTACAATTTTGTAGGTTTTGAGCTGTTAATTTGACAAAAACAAGACATTTAAAGGCATCACTCTTACACTATGGGAAATATTTTTATTAGCAATAATATCAACACAAACACAATGAAAACTTAACTTTAAATTTAGCGAAATGATCTGTAGTCGTCTCATTGATTTCTGTTGTTAACTTCCTCAGGGAGCTGAAGAAGGCCCAGCTGCCCAGATCTGCAGCAGAGGAGAAGGTTTTGTCAACAGACAGGATCCTGACACGCTCCACAGTCCAACCCATCCCCAGAACCTCCAGAGTCTTTGGAGACAAGATGAATTGCTCAGTCAGACAACATGTATTTAGCTTTTTAAAAATAAATTCTCTACATGTTGTGTTCTGTCTGGTATTGTGCTGAAGAAGGCACTCCCTCCCTACATTTCAAATATTCCTCTTCCACTGGTTTTTTTTTTCCGTTCCATAATACAGATAAATGAAGATTTCTCTCACACATCCCCCTTTATCATTTTATGAGAACTAAAGATGGTCAGGACGAATCAAGGCTAAGTAATAGTAGGAACAAATCATCAAATTTTAAATTCACAAATATTTTTAAAACATTCCTTCATTATGTTCCCAAAATTGTGCTTAATTTAATTCAATTCATTTTCATAAAGTAATTACATAATAAAGTCAAGACTATAAAAACATTTAGAGACAAACCCAACTAATCCACCATGAACAAGCCCTAGGCGACAGTGGAGAGGAAAAAACTCCCTTTAACGGAAGAAACCTCCAGCAGAACGAGGGTCAGGGTGGGCGGCCATCTGCCTTGACTGGTTGGGGTGAGTGGAAAGTGGAGAGAGTAAGATAGTGAGTAAGAAAAGCAACAATCAAGAGCTATTTACTGATGTTGTCATGTTCATGATATGGAGGTTCCTAGTTAGGGATTTTAAGGGATTCAGCAAAAGCATTGTCCTTAAGTTGGAGAGTCATTTGGTGCGAGATGGAGTGGTCAATTGTACACAATATTAATACACGTGCACAGGGAATCAAACAACATTCGTGCACGGTAGTGCAGTACTGCCTATTACAACACCTGTGAAGAGGGATAAGATGGAGGCTTTTCACCTTCCAAACACAATGTCAAACCAGGCCCAGGCGCTGGGGTTGTCGTGACACCTTTGTTACAGACTTATCTGGTGGAATGAAGGTGCAGCATGAGTCTCCAAACATGATGCAGACTCCTCCGTTGTCTGCGAGCAGCATGTCACTTGCAGTTCTGTTCTCCCATGTCATCTACCATGTTGGCAGGCCATGTCGTGCACCACCAGCAGAGGGAGGACTCAAATCCTGCTGTACAAATTTGACTGTCTGTACCTTGTTGTTCTCATCGGGTGTGTACACCTGGGTGTAGTTCGTCCTCCGGGTACACTGGCTCAGTCCCTCCACCTTCACTGCCGTATTATTAATCAGTAGTACTCTTACTGAAAAAAAAAAAAATAAAACAATTAAATGTGGATTATTAAATATCAGATCTCTCTCATCTAAATCTCTGTTAGTAAATGATTTGATAAGCGATGATCAATTCAATTTATTTTGTCTCACTGACACTTGGTTGCAGCAGGAAGAATATGTCAGTTTAAATGAGTCAACCCCTCCAAGTCATAATAACTATCATGTTCCTAGAAGCTCAGGCCGAGGTGGAGGAGTAGCAGCAACCAATCACTCAAGCTTACCAATAAACCCTAGACCTAAACATAGTTACAACTCTTTGAGAGTCTTGTCCTTACATACGGCATTAAAACTAACAGTATTTCCTCATAATTCTGTTCTCTCTGACCATTTTCTATAAACATTTGAATTTAATCTAATGGATTATACAGCAGTTAGAAAAAGTTTCACTTCAGCAGGTGCTTATCTGAAAACACTGAACAATTTAAAGAAATGATCCCTTCATCATTTACTTCATCATGCACCGATATAACTGAGAGTAGCCTCAGTAACCGTACTCCTGTACAAGTTCATTACCTAACTGATGATTATGCAGCATCACTATTTTCCATACTTGATACTGTTGCCCCTCTAAAAAGGAGGCAGTAAATCTGTACAGGCGATCGCCATAGCTTGCAAACATACAATTTAAAGCAGGCATCACGAAAACTAGAAAGGAAATGGCGTTCCACTCACTCTCAAGAATCACGCTTAGCCTGGAAAAAGAGTTTATACTTATACAAAGTAGCACTCCGTAAAGTCAGAACAGCTTATTATTCATCACTAATAGAGGAAAACAAGAACAACCCCGGTTTCTTTTCAGCACTGTATTTTCAGCACTGACTAAGAGCCATAGTTCAGTTGAGACTAGTATTCCCTCAATGCTATGTGGCAATGACTTCATGACCTTCTTCACAAACAAAATCACAGCTATTAGAAATAAAATTCACCAGACCCTCCCCACAAATACAACAGAATTTGTATAAGTTTATACTTATACAAATTAGCCGTAAAGCCAGAACAGCATATTATTCCTCACTAACAGAGGAAAATAAGAACAAGGGAGAAAACTCAAAAACCAGGAGATAAGAGACCACACAAAAGACAGGAGTACAGACAGAGTAAATTTCTACGACAATTTGGCACGGGAAAACAGGAGAGAGGAGTATAAGAAGGGGAGCGGGACAGGTGAGGCAACTGAGCACTAATGAGCAGGGCGGAGAGAGAGGGAGAGCAGGTTAGCAGGGCAACACAGATCAGCGTCAGCGCCATGATATCAACATTTACAACACACCTTATTTACAGCATGGACTACAATAGAAAATAAAGAAAAATCCCCACGATCACTCTCATGCATCTGTGGGATGATGATTGTTGTATCTCACTTTAAATTATGTTATTACTGTTATTATTTTACAAGTCATATTTTTATGGCTCATAAATCGCAATAATATGACTAAATCAGGACAATGAACTTACTTCAGTATAATTGTTTTTCTTTTCATCTTATTGAATGTTCTGTGATTTAAAAAAATGAATCTTCAAGATTATGGTTCACACTGTTCTAAAATGATTTAGTTCAATTACATTAAGCCAAAGTGAGCAAACAACCACTGTTATGCGTCAACAAAAAGAAAGCAACTTATAAAACCATCAAGCCAGTGAGAAAAAGTAGAATGGTGGAAGTAGAGAGAAAAGAGAGAAAGTGATGAATTTGGGAATGTGATGTAATTAGAGAGAGAGAGAGAGAGAGAGATAGAGAGAGACAGTGGGTTCAGAAAATAATAAATCATTTGTCTGACACAGTTTGAGTCAGAAGCTGCAGCTTCTCCTCCTCCTCTCTCTGAGGACGACCTCTGCTTTCCACAACTCCTCAATGACTCCTGCAGGAAACCAAAGATCAGTCAGTCTGAATCTGCTTTACAGTTCTTTACATTGCTGTCAATCATCTCTGTGCTCACTGTGGTCCTCAACCTGCTCATCATCATCTCAGTCTCCCACTTCAGGCAAAGATTTACAAGATTTACAACACAATATTACTTAGAGTCGGTGTGTGAATAACTTCACATCTTGACTCCAGACGTATTTTCTGCTTTGCTGACAATGTTTTGAAAGTTAAATATCCAGATGTGCCACATGTAAGACATATCACTTTACGTGACGGTCTCATATTACTTTACATGTCTTTGTCTCTCTGCAGGCAGCTGCACACACCTGTGTCTGATTGTCTCGCTGGGATTGTGACACCGTTTGATGTTTACAGACAATCAGCTTGTTGGCTTCTTGGTGACCTTGTATGTTCTTTCTATCGTTATATGAGCTCAATCATTTGTGGTGTCTCAGTAGGAAACATGATTCTTATATCAGTCGACCGTTATGTAGCTATTCGTGACCCTCTGCTTTATCCGACCAGAGTCACTGTGACAAGGGTTAAAATGTGCATTTGTATGTGCTTGACGTGTTCTGTTGTCTACAATGGCCTGATTTTAAAGGACAGTTTGACTCAACCAGGTCAATATATTCGCTGCTATGGAGAGTGTGTGACAAAGGCAGACAAAATTTCAGCTATGGTTGATGATGTTTTGACATTTATTGTTCCAGTCACTGTGATCATATTTCTGTATCTGAGTGTGTTTGTGACGGCTGTGTCTCGTTCCATGTGCTCTCATGTTGGAGCTGTCACACTCCAACATTCAATGACTGTAAGGACTAAGAAATCTGAGCTGAAAGCAGCCAGGACTCTGGGTGTTGTTGTACTTGTGTTTTTAATCTTTTTCTGTTCATATTACTCTCACTCTTTTGTCCCAGCTGACTCTGTAGACTTTCGTCTATATTCACTCATTAGTTACTTTCTGTTGCAAATTAACCAGAGTCTGAACCCTGCGATTTATGCCTTGTTCTACGCCTGGTTTAGAAAATCTATCAGACTCATTTTGTCTCTTCAGATCCTGAAGTCTGGTTCCCGTGAGACCAAAATGCTGTAAACAGACACTGTGCAGGGACTGAAATGTGAAAAAACCTGATCATGAGTAGCTTTGAGATTCTGGATTTGCTGCCAGGAAACAAGCTTAAAATGACTTTGGAAGAACCAACTCAATTGGGATCATGTCAAATCATTAACAATTTTATTTTGCTTCCTACACTTGTCTCATCTTGAGACACACCTGAGCTAGTTTTTCTTCTCAGAGTGAGTTTGTTGGGTCCTCTGGTCAAGTGATTTTTTGTTAGTAAGTCTCCAACCTTCTGTTGTGAGTAATTTTTGTTCTTGCCATTGTCTCCTCCTTCCATTTGTAGTGAGCGTTTTTCTTTTGCCTTAGAGTTTATTTAATAAATAATTAAATAAAATAGAATTAAAAAGAAGTTGAGGAACTCTCCACCCAACTCCAAGTCAAGGCTCTAGATAATCATGTTACATGGGCCATATTAAGTGTTCTACTAAGCCTGTAAGACTGACTTTATCTGGTAGTCACCATGAAAGATGCTTGTTGTATGTTTACAACTGTTTTAGTACGGCCTTACTGTTGGAATATCCTTGGCTCTCCACACATGACCCACATATTAGCTGGCCCTGTTTAAAAAATTATGGGTTGGAGTTCTTCCTTTCTAGCAAATTGCCTACGACTCACTCTGTTGAAAATAAAAATAAACCTTAGGGGCCCATTGATTTCGCTGGGATCCCTACTGAATATCACGGCCTGGCTGCAGTGTTTAGCAAATCTCGTGCCACATCTTTACCTCCACATAGACCTTATGTTTGTGCTGTTGAACTGTTACCTGGCACCTTGTCCCCTCAAAGCCACATCTACTCCCTTACCCAACATGAGAGAATGACCACACATGAATCCATTGACAGCTCCCTTAAAGAAGAATCTGCCTTTGAACTGCTACAAGATGCTACTATCTTTACCGAACTAGATCTAACACTTATCACCTTATTCGCATTAGGGGAGCAAGAGCAGCACATCAGGACTGTGTTGTTATGCCTCTTGGAGAACCAGTTGTTTGTCAAAGCCAAAAAGTGTGAGTTTCACATGACACAGACAACTCTGGTATTATTCAACACTGAGCACATGTACATTTGCACATACAAGTTACAGTGAAAATTGTCCTCTGCATTTAACCCCATCCCTCTGGGGAGCTGCCATGGTGAGAGCTTTGGAGCAGTGGCCTACACCCAGGGGCCGGAGGCAGTTACAGAGGTTTTGGGCTTCTGCAACTTCAATTGCCGCTTCATCAGGGGTTATAGGTCACACCCACCAACACCTCATTTTCCTGGGGGCGTTAAGGCTGAGAGGGCTTTCAGTCACCTGAAAGAACTGTTTACCGCTACAGAACTGTTTAGCCTTATTAGACACGTTCATATTAGATATCATTAATCAATCTTTACAAACAGGATATGTACCAAAGGCCTATAAGGAAGCTGTAATCAAACCCCTACTTAAAAACCTTGTCTGGATCCAGGTGTCTTAGCCAATTATAGATCAATATCCAATCTCCCTTTATTTCTAAAATACTTGAAAAAGTAGTTGCAAAGCAATTATGTGACCACCTGCGCAGAAACGACTTGTTTGAAGAATTTCAGTCAAGATTTAGAGTTCATCATAGCACAAAAACGCACTGATTAAAGTCACCAACGATCTTCTTCTGGCTTCAGATAACGGACTTGTCTATGCTAAATCTTAGTGCTGCATTTGACACCATTGATCACAGAATATTATTACAGAGACTAGAACATGTAATTCGAATTAAAGGAAATGCACTAAATTGGTTTAAATCTCATCTATCAGATGGATTCCAATGTGTTCATGTTAATGATGAATCTTCCACATACACAAAAAGTTAGTTATGGAGTTCCACAAGGCTCTCTGGTAGGACCAATGCTTATTACTCTATATACGTCTCCCCTTGGCAACATTATTAGAAAACACTCTGTAAATTTTCACTGCTACGCTGATGACACACAGTTATATCTCTCTATGAAACCTGATGAAACAAATCAATTAATCAAACTACAAGCATGTCTAAAAGACATTAGGGACTGGATGACGTATAATTTCCTTCTTCTAAACTCAGATAAAACTGAAGTTATTGTGTTTGGGCCTAAAAGTCTAAGAAACATGTTTTCTAACCATATTGTTACTTTAGATTACATAACTCTGGCACCCACTAGTACAGCAAGGAATCTTTGACCATTTTTGTAATTTTTACCAGGATTTGTCATTTACCTCACACATAAAACAAATCTCTAGAACAGCCTTCTTCCACCTATAGAACATTGCCAAAATTAGGAGCATCCTGGCTCAAAGCGATGCTGAAAAACTGGTTCATGCATGCATTCGTTACTTCTAGATTGGACTACTGTAATTTTTCTACTTTCAGGCTGCCCCAGTAACTCTCTAAAAAGCCTCCAATTGATCCAAAATGCTGGAGCAAGATTGCTGACTGGGATCGGTAAGAAAGGTCATATTCATTAGCTTCTCTCCATTGGCTTCCCATTAAATGTAGAATAGAATTTAAAACCCTTCTTCTTACCTATAAAGCTCTAAACGGTCAAGCTCCATCATACCTAAAAGATCTCCTAGTACCATATCATCCTACTAGACCACTTCGGTCCCAAAATGCAGGCCTACTTATGGTTCCCAGAATTTCCAAATTAATAGAATGGAAGGCAGAGCCTTTATCTATCAAGCTCTTGTCCTGTGGAACCAGCTCCCAGTCCAGATTCAGGAAGCAGCCCCCCCCTCTACTTTTAAGACTAGGCTCAAAACCCTTCCTCTTTGATAAAGCTTATAGTTGGTTATAGTCATGCTGCTATAGGCTTAGACTGCTGGCGGACTCGATGCACTGAGCCACTTTCCTCTTCTGTTCACTCTCTCCTCTCGGCCCACATTTATATGTCATTACTGTCTGACATTAACTCTGTGTCTTTTTTGTCCCGTAGTTGTCCTTCTCCCTCTCTGTCTCCCTCTCTCTGTCCCTGTCTTCAGGTGTCCCTGGCTTTGGATCTGTGTGTCTTCCAGTGCTCAGCTACTGGTCCTACCAACCTGCCCAATGTTTTCCAGTCAGCCCAACCGGTCAAGGCAGATGGCCGCCCACCCTGAGCTTAGTTCTGCTGGAGGTTTCTTCCGTTAAAGGGAGTTTTTCCTCTCCATTGTTGCCTATAGCTGCT
The DNA here is from genome assembly GCA_033026295.1 of Channa striata. NCBI lineage: Eukaryota > Metazoa > Chordata > Actinopteri > Anabantiformes > Channidae > Channa > Channa striata. Next base: position 35,358 of record CM065181.1, on the reverse strand, counting down.
CAAGGGCGATTTGTTGGGTTTTATCTAAATGTCTGTATATTCTTGACTTTATTATGTAAAGTGCCTTCAGATGACCTTGTTGTAAATTGGCGCTATATAAATAAAGTTTAATTGATTTGAACTGAATGCACAGACAATGTTTGCGCAATGCAATAAATGTGGTCAAAGTGTATCATCTCTATACCGACAATTATTTCAGTTCAGTACCTGCAGCTCAGATATTTTATTTGTTCTAACACTGATTGCTTCCTGTTATGCCCCTCTCCCATCTTTTTTAGATGACATTTATAAATGTAAACCAAACGTAAAGAGGGCTATACATGAAAGGTTAAATAGATGCAATTTGACAACACAACAAAAGTAAATGGGAGGAAGACTTACAAGACAATATTACAAATGAGTACTGGCAAGAGATCCTGCATGGAATTCATTCATCCTCAGTTTGCCTGAAACACACTGCAATTCAATTTAGAATTGTTTGTTGTCTTCACTGGCTCAAGCCAAGTTTGTTGAAATTAGAGAATTAAGATTTTGATCCCACATGAGATCACTCTGAATAAGCACCAGCAACATTAGTACACATGTTCTGTACCTCTGGAGTTTTAAAGTTTTATCAAGAAAGAGGAAAATGCGTTGTATGCATGTGTATTTGTATTGTCCTTACATTTTTTAAAGGAGTTTTAAAGGACCTTTTAAAGCACCTGTTGCACACTAATCCCAGGAATTACACATATCATCAATGCTTCTCTCACCACAGGCACCTTTCCAAGCAGGCCCAGATTACTCCACTGCTGAAGAAACCTTCTCTTGATCCCTCCTTTGTGAATAACTACAGACCAGTCTCTCTTCTTCCATTTCTGGAAAAAGACCGTGGAATGACCAGTTACCAAGCTGCAGGTAATTCTTCTGTCTTAATTCTACTAGCCCTATCTGTAGCCTTTGACACTGTGAACAATCAGGTCCTCTTGTCTGCACTCTCTCACATGGGCATCTCTGGATCAGCTCTAGTCTGGCTTTGGTCTTACTTGTCTGGTGAACCTTCAAGGTATCCTGGCAGGGGCATCTTTCTAACACTCATATATATACATAACTCATGTTATACCTAGTCACCTAGTCAAGATCATTTAAACACTCATAGCTTAGCTTTGTATTGATGTACAGAAAGTCTAACAACTATTTACAAACCCAGTGTCGTAGACCCATCTAGTTCAGACCCATCTAGGTCAGCTCTGGTTTACTGATGAATGAGCTGCCAAACTCTGCACGCCTCGCTTTAAATATTTAAAAACTGCTGAAAACTGAACTGGTGTGAGATGCAAAAATGTGTGTTTTGTTTCTGATATATAATGCTATAACAATGATTATATAATGTGTTGTTCAATATATATTTATTACGCCTATTTATGTTACCAGAAGATCTGATAATTTTTGGATGTGGTGTTGATCTTTGTCCTCATATTTAACTAACTAAAGCGCTTTAACTAAGGAGTTAAATTTTGTTTTACCTTAACCCCTGTCATGTAATAAATAGCACTTGTTGCTTACTCAGATTTTTGGGATTTATTACCTTGAACTTGCTGTAATAACTCATTAAACAGTGATGTTTTTAGAAATATCTTATAATATAATATAAGCTAATATAGTTAGCCTATTTGGTTTCACACAGGCTAAGTACAATATGTTGTAGAAATGTAATTGATCCCAAAGACTAGGTGTTCTATTTAGATTATCGCTGCTCAAGGGCGATTTGTTGGGTTTTTCTAAATGACTTTATTATGTAAAGTGCCTGATGACTTTGTTGTAAATTGCTACATAAATAAAGATGAATTAAATTGAATTGAACTTTGTCACCAGCCTTTTTCTCATGCCCAACCTGGATGGAACTACAAGTCTGTATGAACAAGGCTGACTTCATTTCAGCTTTTGCTACACAGTAGTGTAGTTTTTTACATTTCTATATAAAGATTTTAAGATGACAGTTTCAGTTCTTAAATTTAATATTGGCTTATTCTGTAATGTCTATATTTAAAAAAATTGTAAGGTTGCTGTTTGAACTAGGATACTAGCATCTGCTGCACCCGATGTCTCATAAATGGTGCATCCCTAGTTTGAATTGCTTTGACGTTGTGGATTTAAAAATTAAGTAATGCAATGTAAAGGGAATGATAAGTGTTATGGCAAAAATCTGAGAGAGCAAGTTAAGAGACAGGAGGAAGCTCTCACATGATTATTAAGCAATTTAATGACAATAAACATAGGTAAAATAAGCAAAAAGGTAGAGGAACAGGTAGAGGAACAGAGCAAAAGAAGTTTACACTCGAGCGGATCAGACTGATTCTGATAATCCCTGTCAGGATGTGTGCGTGTTTTATCTGCTCCCTATGCAAATCATACATACAGTTGAATACACATTGATCAGGAGTCCTAATTAGCAAGTCTCTGTTACTGTCTCTCGTCTGCTGGGACACTACCTGTGGGGAAGCTAGTGTTAAACAAAGTTTAGACAGAAGGTCTGCTTAAGGTGTAAACAAGTATTCAAAGGAACAATAGGGTCTGCTAAGGTGTCAAGGAATATTCTGGGATTCAGTGTCCCTGCTAGTTCCTGTGGGCTTCCTACTGAGTGGCGGGGACTTGTTGTCTGGCTTCTGCCAGAAGTGTGAACAGATGGTCAGATGGTCGTTGATCAAAATTTCCCTCACAATAAGGTATCCCAATCATCATGTGTTTTCCTCTTTTGTAGCATCTCAAGTAAAATGCTGCTGAAAGGAATATTCCTAGGAGGAAAGAAAAACAGCAATTGTTTCCAACAGAGGTTTCTGCGATAATGAGACATTTTAAAAAACTTGCTAGCTGAGGGAAAACTGGCTAGCAAGATTGAATGCCAGCAGTGTAAAACTGCTGAGCATCCTAAACTGGATAATTGCTCACTCAAAAACATTAGAGACCTTGTCAGAAATCGAGGCTTAACACTGAAAAAGTACTAAAATTGTGTCTGAATAAGCCAGCTTTTACTGTGTAACACTGAACACTGGGATGAAAAGAAAGCACTTATGCCAGCATGTGTTCAGAACTTCTAAGTGATCCCCACAGCTACAGTGAAAAAACAAAAGCAGATATTGTTTTTGTGATGGTCACTTTGTCCAAATCAATCGTGATATCCAAAAGACAAGTAGTTAAATCTTGACCTGTTACATTCATATTTTGCTGAAATGTAAAAAAAGAAGTTGAGCTAATTTTACTTATTTATGAGCTGGTTCTCATTTATTTAAATACATTGTTTACAATTTTTTATTTTAAATAAGAAAATGCTTGATTATAAAATAAAATTTTCATTAGAAGACATCATTAAACATGCCTCATACACTGTCTGTGTATGTTGCATATTGCACTTTTATGGTGACCCCTGAGATGTCATGCAAAGAATGGTGCCATATTTCTTTTTGTATTACTAATTGTAATTATTTACTATTAAAGGAACACTGCTCCCAGGAATAGTCAGCCTGAGAGGGCTGAGTGTTACTAAGTGCTGAGTGTCACAAGTTACTAGGATACTACCAATACTACTATCATCATCTTACAAGTTACCAAGTCAAAGTAATGAGATACCACCATGAAGTGACATCTATATCTTCCTGTCATTGGTATAGGAAGAGGGGCATAGTTAGACATGATTTGGCGAACTGTTTAAGAAAAAATGACCAAAACATAGTTTGACTGGGCTCCACTGAGGTACTGTGTATCTCCCAAAATACATGACAAATTGTAGTAAAACAACATTAAAATTTAATAAATATTGTTAATCAATATAAATTTTAGGGACAGCATAACACTGTGTGTTAACTCAATGTTGTTGATATATCTCATTTTCTCTTTACTTAGTGTTACCCCTGAATTCAGTGTATTGGTAATTGCAATTTTTTTGTTTATTGTGAGCACTTGTGCTTAATGGTAGCAGATTGGGAGAGGTAAAGGGACATAACACGTGCAAATTATGAATTCAGTTGAAGTACCATGCCACCTTCACTTGTGTGTGTACGGTACTGTACAAGTTGGTATATTGTTGAACACTCTAACTCATTTTTTCTCACTCTTTCATTCCTGGGAAAGATCATTATTATTTACTTTGACCAAATTCAAGATTTTTAGAGAACACCTAAGGCCCATAGGTGTGGCATTATGACAGCTACCCCAACTTCAGCTTGTGATAAAAAAAAAAAAAAAAAAAACAATACAACAGCGTTCACCTTTGCTGCACTGCTGGCAAACCTAGTATTTGCATTAGCAAATGCAATTATATAGTACTTGGTAGAAAGGTGCTATATAAGTGCAGACCATTTTCCATATCACCTGTTTTGTCTTCTGCTTCACTTCCTGTCCACAGCTTTTATTTTGTAGCCTCTCTGCCTCACTTCCTGCTCCATAGGTCATTCTGGCAACTTCACCCCAATCAGAGCCCTGATTTTTTCACCTGTTTCCCCTACGTATTTATACCCAGGTCTCACAACAACTCTCTGTCAGATTGTCTCTATGTATTATATCAGTGAGCTGTCGAGCCTCAATTCAATTCAACTTTATTTATACAGTGCAAAAATACAACAAAGTCATCTCCAGGCACTTTACATAATAAAGTCAAGACTATACAAAAATGTATAGAAAACCCAACAAATCCCCCTAGAAGAGCTATAGGCAACAGTGGAGAGGAAAACTCCCTTAAACGGAAGAAACCTCCAGCAGAACCAGACTCAGGGTGGGCGGCCATCTCGACTGGAAAGTTCAGTGTTTTCAGATAAGCACCTGCTTATTCTAATTGCTGTGTAATCCATTAGATTAAATTCAAATGTTTATAGAAAATGGTCAGAGAACAGAATTATGAGGAAATACTGTTAAACTATCAGTTTTAATGCTGTATGTAAGGACAAGGTCTAAGGTGTGACTCTAAAACGAGTGGGTTTATTTACCTTTTGAGAGAAAACAATTTAATCTAATAATGAAGTAAATGCCAAAATCTGAGAATTCAGAAAATTTCAGAATAAGGGACTGGAGAACGGTACACAATAACAAATAGTAGTGGATTTTGAGTTTCCCAAATTGGGTGTGAAAGGCTCAGAGTACGACTCTCAAATCAATTATAACTATGTTTAGGTCTAGGGTTTATTGGTAAGCTTGAGTGATAGATTGCTGCTACTCCTCCACCTCGGCCTGAGCTTCTAGGAACATGATAGTTAATATGACTTGGAGGGGTTGACTCATTTAAACTGACATATTCTTCCTTCTGCAACCAAGTTTCAGTGAGACAAAATAAATCGAATTGATGATTGCTTATCAAATCATTTACTAACAGAGATTTAGATGAGAGAGATCTGATATTTAATAATGCACATTTAATTGTTTTAGTTTTTGTTTAATAAGAGTAGTAGTCCTAACTTTTATTAAGTTATTATGATTAACTCCTCTCCTGATGATTTTTGGTTGGTGAAATTTAGTTGATCTTGGAACAGACATAGTCTCTATAGCTATGTGGGAGTTGTGGGGGTGACAGCATTAAGGATACTGCAGATGTAGCCCAGCTGTGGTTTTAGTGGGTTGTTTGAGTGTAAGGCTCCTTTAAGGGTTACGACAGTTCAGCTTTGCGGCAGTCTACCTACGGTAGAAGCGCACCTGCAGGAGAAAACGAGGCTCAGATAGTAGACTGGGTCAGAGCGAGGCTCCTGAAGTTGTTGCTGCACTTTTTCATTCCTTCCCTTCATATGATCAACTTACCTTGCCTTCTGCTAGGTGAGACTAAAAGCTGTATAACGCCATCTGTATTATGGTAACGAAATATTAGAGAATATAAGTTAAGCAGTAAGTGCTAACCGCTAATCGTGAGCTAAGCTAAATATGAAGTAGCTGTATGCTAATCGGACTTTGGTGAGAAGTTAAGGTTCTCTTTGTTTAAAATATAAACGTGAGGTTTACATATTACATGGTTTATTGTTTTAAGATGGAATGATATTTGGGATTGGGAGTTATTTCCAGTGACCATGGCACCATTATTTTTTTGTTTTATTCTAACAATAAGTGTTTAAGTAGTTGTGTATATTAAGACATGCCAAGCATGGTATGTTTATTCTGGGAATATTTACCAGTTTAATAAGCAGTAGACAACATGGGCTCAGATACTAGACTGGGTCAGAGTGAGGCTCCTGAAGTTGTTGCTGCACTTTTTCATTCCTTCCCTTCATATGATTGACTTACCTTGCCTTCTGCTAGGTCAGTGCTTCCCAATTATTTTCTATTACGCCCCGTAGCTAAAAGAAAACAACCCGCGCCCCCAGCGTGACTCTAATCGCGGGGCGTGTTGGAAGCGCTACATCTCACTCCGCCTTTCTTTTCATCCCTGTTAAAATATCTTCATGTTGTATTCAGTTTCGTTTACTCACTTCATGTCGCCTGCTCGGTGCAAAATAAACCCGACACCATAGAGCTAATACTCCTGCTCACACTCTCACAATGAGAGCGCCACTGCCAACTACTGTACCGGATCTGCAATTACACTTTATTCTAGTACAGCAAAAAAAGCATGTTCCCCAGGGTCACACAAGCCCCCTGGCAGCGCACAAGCGCCCCCAGGGGTGGGCCACTATTTGGGAGGCACTGTGCTAGGTTGACTATTGAAGGACATAGTTTGCTGTACTCAATTGCTGGGACTGATGAATGGCCTGTTCCCTGGGACGCCCTGAGTACCCTAATTACACTCTACACATTTATTTTTTTTTATTATTTTGGCTGGCCAGCTATAAATAACAATGAAATGATTTTTTTTTATTTTGCAATAACTATTGCCACTCACCTGGAGAATCCAGGACTATCTCCGTTTGCTTTGCTTCCATAAGGATTTGATTCCAGGAAACAATCGGCAAGTCTTTACATATCTACTTAAGGTTGAAATTGTCTCATACAGAGATGCTTTGTTTTTCATAAGGCTACATTGTGTATTGGATTATATTCCAACATGTGTTTAGTTAAATTTCGTTTAAGTTTCCTTTGAGGTAGGCATTCCTTTTTAACATCTCCTTCTGTGTTTACGGGTAAAGACTTTTTGTTAATGATAATGAGGGATGCTCCAGTCCAGAAATGTTATAATTCTGGATTACGTAATGGCTGGTAGTAAACTGCTGCCAGACCTAAATAAATCTTCCTGGATTCATAACACAGTGTGTCGTTTTATTTCTAGGACACCATAGTATTGGTTACACAGAGAAGTGTGTAGGACTGGATCTCTGCGTCCTAGGCTCAACTCTGGATTGTCAAACTTTTGGTTGTCTAATAAAATCAGCCATATTTTTAGATAAGTCAATTGCACCATCAAAAGTAGGATGTATGTGATCTCTCCAAATCAGCCTAGGTCTCCCTATAAACGTTTCCAATTGCCAGTTCCAGCTTCGACACCATCTAGACAGCCAGCGGCTGAATGATGACATGCAGCTATACATGTCATCATGTGACACACTGAGCAAGTCAGAGAAGAGACAGAAGGAGACAGAGAAGTCATTGCTAAGTGGTAGGCTAGCAGAGGTAAGATCTGTTTTTATTTCAGGAGGGCAGATGCTTGTGTAAAACAAATCTCACGTCCCAAGTAAACCTTGGGCTGTGATAGTTTTTATACAGGGAAATTTAGGGAAAAAAGAGCAGAAACCCGAAACAGTGTGAAGTAACAGGAAGTGACACAATACGATTAGGAGGAGCAGCCAATTTCACAAACTGAAGCAGGTTGGCCACGTCCAATTGTAGTTTTAAGATATACCAAGCTAGGCTGGTTAATTGTCTTGCAGACTTAATAAGAGGACTGGAAAGCCAGGCAAAAACAAGGGCTATGGTTCTCCTCCAAACTATTTAAGTATGCAGATTGTCAAAAGGCATGGATGGAAGCAATAATTAGGAATCCTGGGTTTCTCAAATTTCTGGGAAATTGAAAATATACAGTACATGTCCAAGTACTTTTAAATAAGTTTTCAGGGTTCCCTAGTGTCTCCTTCATTTGGGAACCTTTCAGACATTCACACTCTGCTATGAAGCCTGCTGCCACAAAAAGGTATGTTTGGTATGACAAACACCATCTACTACTACTACTACTCACTGCTGGATTTTTTCTGGATTGTCCTGAAAAAGCCAGGAATTGACTGAAGTGTTCTCTTCTGCCACGAATTTCAGGAAGGTCTTGACTCTGCTGACCTTTGAGAAAACATTTTCCTTGTGCTTAGGGGTAGGGCAGCTTGACATTTCTCATATGTTTTTAAATATGTAGCTGTAAAAACATTGGAAATACTCACCCTTTCAAGACCTTTTGAGAGCTGGCAAATTTTTTTGCCCTGGCATTGACTTTTTTCCGGACCTGAAAGAGCTCTTTCTCTAAGGACCACTTTATTTTCAAGGTTTTTAGCAGTCTTCTTCCAGGCCTCAAGCCTCTGAAGGCATTGCAAGTTGTCACACACCGGATTGTCTTCAGACTCTGAAACCAATATATCACCTTCCTCCTCTGCCCACATGTGTACAAGACAGGCTTTACTCAAACTTACATTAGGATTAACAATAATGACAGTAATATTCGCATGAGTTGTTGTACTACAAATATAGCAAATAATTCTTTCGTCGGTACAAAGTGTTTGTCATAGCATCTCTAAAGCTGCCTTGTTGCACTAAATGGTAGGGATGAGCAATATTGACTAACAAACACATATTTTTAGATTAAATGGCTTTTTATATTTATTTATTGTCAGTATTTATAAGTTAAGTCATAGCCACGTGAAATGTGAACAATTTAGTTTTTTTCTTTTGTTTTCATATTATATACATTTAGGCATGTTGACCCAACAGTTACGGCTGACTTTGTCTTGTCCTTAGAGAATTACTCAGGAGCTGGATTCCCATATTTTGATATAAATTCTGTTCACCAGGTTAAGATTGACAGGGGAGTCAAACTAACAGTACATTGATAAAAGATTTTCATCTAGAATGAAATTTTAATTGTTCAATTAAACATTTCATCCATAAAAAACTAATTTGCATGCTATTAAAAATATTTTTCTGCATTTTTTGGCTTGTCTGAAATAATACTTTAGTCTGAAATAATACTAAAGTCTTTAGTTCATTAAACTGTTTCTTTAGTGATGTGGTACTGTCACATCATTGCAGAACATTACTGAAAGTAGAGTGCTTTTTACTGATGAGTTCAATAGGGTAGTGGCTTGATTAGCCAAGTCAGCTCCTGAAGCACAGATGGCTGGCTGATGGAGGTTTGACTAATGAGTTGTAGTTTATGATTTCACACATTGCAGGTTGGTAAATAAGACTTTTCCCTTACCTTTTCTTGTGTGTGATTCACCAGAGTCCCCTCATCCATCTTTTCATCTGGTCTTTCTATAAACACAGGAACAACAGTGAGATATAAGAACATTGGTCAGCCATTGGATGCATATATGCATTCAAATTATCTCTACTTTCTGCTTTTGCCCAAAGAATAAACTTTGGTATTTTAAGTAACTACATATATTAACAAAAGTAATGGAAACAATTAAAGCTCTACAAATAATACAGGCTAGCTATAGCAATGGATGGCGTGTACTGTTATTTCAACAATTTTATCAGAAATTCTTACAATTCTTTTCTTCCACACATTACAAGCACTGTTACCTTTAGTTGCATGTGGAGCCTCTTTTTGTCCTACTTCAGTAGTAGATTTGCGTGGAAACGTGATAGCTTTTTAGAAAATCAAGTTTTTATCCACAGTGAAAACAGTCAATAGGGTACCATCCTTAGTTAAGCAACACACGGCCTTACTTCTTTACACACTTGATTTGTATACATAATAGCACTGTTAATTGTTACTTTTGAGAGCAATGTAAGAACTAGTCAAACTCTGTGTATATGTTTTTTTTCTGATCTTATGCAGCCAGTAAAACCAAATCAGAATTTTACAGAATTAATTAAATAATCAATTAATTAATTTGCAAATACATTTTTTTTTGTTTCTAGCCGAAGCTTACTCTGCACTTGCAGTCCTAACCTGTGCAGATTTCTATGTTTTAAATGTATTTTAATTTGATGAAAAATGTTCCCTTCTAATTGTTACACATTAAAAGTAAGCCCAAATTGGTAAAATATTTCAAATATAAAAATTTCAATTTCGATAAAAAAAAAACAAATTGATCCTTGCTGTAGTAGTCTAACACGTGATACAATTGCCCAGGGTCTAGCTTTGTAAACTGAACTGATTGGACATAATTTAATAAAGACAAATGACTGTATATCTGAAGGTCCACACTGGCGTCAATGGGGAAATGTAAGAAGTCTAAACCTGCCTAAACTGCTCCTAGAGTTTCCCATTAGGCCAAACACTAACAAACACACAAGAAGGACCTTAGTTAGGAGGATGTCCAGGACCAGGTGAAAGAAGATTCAGAGCTATAATTACCACCAGAGGGATTTTACAAAGAACTGTACTGGAAGTAAGAATACCTATTTAAATAAGATATTTTTGTTTTATGTGTATTTATGACTTGCAAGCAGTTTTTTCATGTTCTTAGTTTGTCATGTGTTCTCTTTGCAGGTTGATAATCTTTTTTAAATCACTTTCTACAGTCTGCTGTGACTATCTTCATCTGTTAATGCCCTTATATTAAGACTAACATAACCTAGAACAAACCACAATACTACAGGAACAGCCTAGAACACCAGTACTATTGCCCTAACACATTCCAGCAGGTCAAACTCAAATTTCAATAACCCCACATTTTATTCTGAATATTTGGCTTTTTATAGTTTTCCTATTGTTGCGTCTCAAATGTTAAATACCTGATGATTGGGAAGATGAAGGTGAACTTAATGGTGTCCTCATCATCACAGCTATCTAAAGTTATATTCTCTGGGAAACAGCAAACACATAGATAAATTGGCACATAAAAGCAACACTGCACAAAAGAGCAGAGGAAAGGAATAGGAAAATGGCTGGGCTACACTGCAAATATGAATATGCCCCAATAATATACCAGTCACATATTTTCCAGTTTAAAACGTTGATTTCAAAGCTAAGTGTACCACTATAATCTTAAAAGTTTACGTGTTTCCTTTGGATAGGAGAAGTCATTCAAACACATCTGATCATCTATAAAGCCTACGCCTTGATACCAACAGGGTTCCAACCTATCATGCACTGCATCAGCTGGCTATAAGAATGTACCGTAAATTCTGGACTATAGAGCGCACCTAAATTTAAGCCGCACTCCGCTAAAATTTAAAAGAAATATATATTTTGTCACATATAAACCGTGATCGGGACTATAAGCCGCCAATATCCAGGCTGAGAAATAATATCTGTTGTATGCGCTCCTACTCATTGTTCACAGTAGGCATGAGGATGTTATGTGCGCTGTTTTACCGGCATTACGGTAAAGAGTGCGTTTACGTGTATGTGTGGCTGGTATAACACATGTCGAATGTACAGAGCCGACAAAAACGCCCTTGTTATAAATAAACGGCTTGTTCCATAGCCAGAGGAGAAGACGTCTCTTATTCTTCACGAATTACGCAGGAGTTGCTGCGCTCAACAAAAGATTTTGTACCATAAGTCTTTATTCATACACCTGAACCTGAATGGTGCCTGTAACACGCAGTAAACGTGCTGATGTTTGCTGTTGTGCGTCTTGGGTTGCATGGGCTAAGAATAAAAACTGGCGCTTTTTTGTTTGCACTAACTTCCATCTACAGCGCCCATCTGAGGGCTGCAGAAAAATTCATAGAAAAGCCGCATTCTGTAAAAGCCGCATGGTTCAAAACGTCGGAAAAAAAAAGTAGCGCTTATGGTCCGGAAAATACGGTATTTAAAAACTCAATCAACTGTTAAATTTACAAATTTAGCAATTAAAAAATGTCTACATAAAGCTACATATTTTGAAAACCCTGCTTGCAAATAAATAAAATTATTTATTTAATGGCCTGCTTTACCTTGTAGATCAATGCTGATCTCATCTAGATTTCTTCCTTTAAATGCCTTCTGGCAGCCTATAATATTGGCGATGCACTCTAGTATAATGCCCAAGGAAGTCAGCAAGATCATCCATTTCATTGTCCTTTAAGTGAAGGACCTTTGACATAGTGGCCATGTGCTTTCTCAACTTTGTGTAGCATAATGCTTCTGGGAGGTTTGCCTCACAGCTTCAAGCAACCTGAAGAATAACATCGGATCCTCTAAAGTGACTAAGTGCTTATGGTCTTGCAAACATGAATGGATTCTCGTCCAATACATTACAATTACACAGAGTCTTGACAAGTAACTCCATTGATTTATACTTATACAAATTACTAATCCGTAAAGCCAGAACAGCAGATTATTCATCACTAATAGAGGAAAACAAGGAACAACCCCGGATTCTTTTTCAGCACTGTAGCCAGGCTGACTAAGAGCCATAGTTCAGTTGAGGGAATCCTCAACGCTATGCAGCAATGACTTTATGACTTTCTTCACAAACAAAATCGTAGCTATTAGAAACAAAATTTACCAGACCCTTCCCAAAAATACAACAGAATTAGAATCATCAATAAGTCCTCAGTCCCTTTTAGACTGCTTTTGTGCCCATAGACCTTGCTGAGTTAACTTGAACTATTATGGCATTTCAACTAACAACATGTCTGCTAGACCCAGATCCAGTTAGACTGCTCAAAGATGCTCTACCCTTTATTAGACACATTCGTATTAGATATGATTAATCTATCTTTACAAACAGGATATGTACCAAAGGCCTATAAGGTAGCTGTAATCAAACCTCTACTTAAAAAAACCTTTGTCTGGATCCAGGTGTCTTAGCCAATTACAGACCAATATCCAATATCCCCTTTATTTCTAAAATACTTGAAAAAGTAGTGGTGAAGCAATTACGTGACCACCTGTGCAGAAATGACTTGTTTAAAGAATTTCAGTCAGGATTTAGAGTTCATGATAGCACAGAAACCGAATAATTAAAGTCACCAACGATCTTCTTCTCTTCAGATAATGGACTTATACTCTATACTAGTTCTACTAGATCTTAGTGCTGCATTTGACATCATTGATCACAGAATATTATTACAGAGACTAGAACATGTAATTGGAATTAAAGGAACTGCACTAAATTGGTTTAAATCTCATCTATAGATTCCAATTTGATAGTGTTAATGATGAATCTTCCACATACACAAAAGATTGTTAGGAGTTCCACAAGGCTCTGTGTTAGACCAATACTTTTACTCTATATATTTCTCCCCTTGGCAACATTATTAGAAAAACACTCTGTAAATTTTCACTGCTACGCTGATGACAAGCTGTTATATCTATCTATGAAACCTGATGAAACAAATCACTTAATCAACTACAAGCATGTCTAAAAGACATAAGGGACTGGATGATTTATAATTTCCTTCTTCCAAACTCAGATAAAACTGAAGTTATTGTATTTGGGCCTAAAAGTCTAAGAAACTTGTTTTCTAACCATATTCCTACTTTAGATAATCTAGCCACAGGGGTTGCAAGCCAGTAACTCCCAGTGCCGGTCCCAAGCCCGGATAATTAGAGAGGGTTGCGTCAGGAAGGGCATCTGGCGAAAATTTTGCCAAGTACAACTATGCGAGTCATGCATACCACTTTCATACCGGATCGGTCGAGGCCCGGTTAACAACATCGCCACCGGTGCTGTTAACCTACAGGGTGCCGGGTGGAAATTGGACTACTGTTGGTCGAAGAAGGAGAGGAGGTAGAAGGGTTCGTGGTCAGAGAGAGAAGGGGAAAGGCAGGAGCTTAGATTTGAGAGTAGGGACTCTAACGTTGGAACAATGACAGGGAGAGGTAGAGAGCTGGCAGACATGATGGAGAGAAGGAAGGTAGATGTACTGTGTGTGCAAGAGACGAGGTGGAAAGGCAGCAAAGCACGAGTATTGAGGAGGATACAAACTGTTCTACCATGGTGTGGATAGGAAGAGAAACGGAGTAGGAGTGATCCTGAAGGGGGAGTTTGTGAACAATGTTCTAGAGGTGAAAAGAGTCTCAGACAGGGTGATGAGCCTAAAGCTAGAAATCGATGGTGTGATGGTGAACATAGTCAGTGGGTATGCTCCACAAGCTGGCTGTGAGTTAGAAGAGAAAGAGAGATTCTGGTGATGAGGAGGTAATGGGCAGGTTTGGTGTAAAGGATAGGAATCCAGAAGGACAGATAGTAGTGGACTTTTCTAAGGGGATGGGAATGGCTGTAGTTAACACTTAGTTCCAGAAGAGAGAGGAACATAGAGTGACATACAAGAGTGGAAGTAGGAGAACACAGGTGGACTACATCCTATGTAGACGAGGTCATTTGAGAGAGGTTAGTGACTGTAAAGTGGTGGTAGGAGAGAGTGTAGCCAGACAGCACCGCATGGTGGTGTGTAAGATGACTCTGGTGGTCAGGAAGAAGAAGAGAGGAAAGTCAGAAAAGAAGACCAAGTGGTGGAAGCTAAAGAATGAAGAAACTTGTGAGGAATTCAGGCAGAAGTTGAGACAGGCTTTGTGTGGTCAGGAAGAGCTTCCAGATGATTGGGAAAATACAGCAGAGGTAATCAGGGAAACAGGTAGGAAGGTGCTTGGTGTGTCATCTGGAAAGAGGAAAGATGATAAAGACACTTGGTGGTGGAATGAGGAGGTACAGGACTACATCCAGAGGAAGAGGTTAGCTAAAAAGGAAGTGGGATGTAGAAAGGACTGAGGAAAGTAGACAGGAGTACAAGGAAGTGCAGCACAGAGTGAAGAAGGAGGTGGCAAAGGCCAAACAGAAAGCTTTACGATGAGCTGTATGACAGGTTAGACACGAAAGAAAGGAGAGAAGGACTTGTACAGGATAGCCAGACAGAGAGATAGAGATGGGAAAGATGCAAAAGATAAGAGTGATTAAAGACAGAGATGGAAAGTTGCTAACAAGCCAGGAGAGTGTGCAGAGAAGATGGAAGGAGTATTTTGAGGAGCTGATGAATGTGGAAAATGACAGGGAAAGAAGGGAGGAAGATGTGGATGTTGTGGAGCAGGAAATAGGAGAGATTAGAAAGGATGAGGTGAGGAAGGCTCTGAAAAGGATAAAGAGCGGAAAGGCTGTTGGCCCTGATGACGCACCTGTGGAGGTGTGGAAGTGTCTAGGAGAGACAGCAGTGAAGTTTCTGACAGGTCTGTTTAACAAGATTTTAGAGAGTGAGAAGATGCCTGAGGAATGGAGGAGAAGCATTCTGGTGCCGATCTTTAAGAACAAGGGTGACACGCAGAACTGCAGCAACTACAGAGGAATAAAGCTGATGAGACACACAATGAAGCTGTGGGAAAGAGTAGTGGAGGCCAGGCTTAGGAAGGAGGTGGAGATTTGTGAGCAGCAGTATGGTTTCATGCCCCGAAGAGCACCACTGACGCCATTTTCGCTTTGAGGTTGTTGATGGAAAAGTACAGAGATGGTCAGAAGGAGCTGCATTGTCTCTTTGTGGATTTAGAGAAAGCGTATGACAGGGTGCTGAGGCAGGAGCTGTGGTACTGTATGAGGATGTCGGGAGTGGCAGAGAAGTACGTCAGAGTAGTTCAGGATATGTATGAGAGAAGCATGACGGTGGTGAGATGTGCCGTGAGGTCAGACAGAGGAGTTCAAGGTGGAGGTGGGACTACACCAAGGATCGGCTTTGAGTCCTTCTTGTTTGCTATGCTGATGGACAGGTTGACAGATGAGGTCAGACAGGAATCTCCTGACAATGATGTTTGCAGATGACATTGTGATTTGCAGTGAGAGTAGAGAGCAGGTGGAGGAACAGCTGGATAGGTGGAGGTTTGCTCTGGAAAGAAGAGGTATGAAAGTCAGTCGAGTAAGACAGAATACATGTGTGTAAACGAGAGGGATCCAGGTAGAAGTGTGAGGTTACAGGGGCTGAGGTGAAGAAGGTGCAGGAGTTTAAGTACTTGGGGTCAACAGTTCAGTCTGATGGGGAGGTGGAAAAGAGGTGAAGAAGCGGGAGTGCAGGCGGGTTGGAATGGGTGGAGGAAAGTGTCAGGAGTGTTGTGTGACAGAAGAGTGTCAGCAAGACTCAAAGGAAAGGTGTACAGGACAGTGGTGAGACCAGCTCTGCTCTATGGGTTAGAGACAGTAGCAGTGAGAAAGAGACAAGAGGCAGAGATGGAAGCAGCAGAGATGAAGATGTTGAGGTTCTCCTTAGGAGTGACAAGGTTGACAGAATTAGGAACGAGTTCATCAGAGGGACAGCGCACGTTGTCTGTGTTAGCAACAAAGTCAGAGAGGCCAGACTGAGATGGTTTGGACATGTGCAGAGGAGGGACAGTGAATATATTGGTAGAAGGATGTCGAGATGGAGCTGCCAGGCAGGAGGGCGAGAGGACGACCAAGGAGGAGGTATATGGATGTTCTAACAGAGGACATGAGGTTAGCTGGTGTCAGAGAGGAAGATGCCCAGGATAGAGTGAAGTGAAAAGGATGATTCGCTGTGGCAACCTCTAATGGGAAAAGCCAAAGAGAGTAGTAGTAGTAGTAGTAGATTGCTACTTTAGATGACATAACTCTGGCCCCAGTAGTACTGCAAGGAATCTGAGTCATTTTTGACCAGGATTTGT
The DNA here is from genome assembly GCA_033026295.1 of Channa striata. NCBI lineage: Eukaryota > Metazoa > Chordata > Actinopteri > Anabantiformes > Channidae > Channa > Channa striata. Next base: position 18,725 of record CM065181.1, on the reverse strand, counting down.
CATTTCCTCACCCATAAAACAAATCTCTAGAACAGCCTAAATTAGGAGCATCCTGTCTCAAAGCGATGCTGAAAAACTGGTCCATGCATTTGTTACTTCTAGATTGACTACTGTAATTTCTGCTTTCAGGCTGCGCCAGTAACTTTCTAAAAGCCTCCAATTAATCCAAAATGCTGCAGCAAGATTGCTGACTGGGATTGGTAAGAGAGATCATATTTCACCTTCATTATTTCTTCCATTGGCTTCCCATTAAAAGTAGAATAGAATTTAAAACCCTTCTTCTTACCTATAAACCTCTAAACAGTCAAAGACTAGGCTCAAATCAGCCCTCTTCGGATAAAGCTTATAGTTGGTTTTAGTCATGCTGCCAGGCATAGTCTGCTGGGGACTCTGCACTGTGCCACTTTCTTCTTCTCTTCATCCTCTCCTGTCACCACATCTATAATGTCACCACTGTATGACATTAACTCTGTATCTTCTTTTGTCCGTGTAGTCGTCTTTCTCCCTCTCTGTCCCCTCTCTCTGTCGCTGTCTTCAGGTGTCCCTGGATTTGGTGCTGTGTGTCCTCCAGTGCACAGCTACTGGTCCTACTAACCTGCCCAATGTTTTGTTGTTGCTTTCGTTGCTCTGTTCTTTTCTCTCTCCACTTTCCACTCAGCCCAACCGGGTCAAGGCAGATGGCCGCCCACCCTGAGCCTGGTTCTGCTGGAGGTTTCTTCCTGCTCAAGGGGGATTTGTTGGGTTTTTCTAAATGTTTTTGTATAGTCTTGACTTTATTATGTAAAGTGCCTTGAGATGATCTTGTTGTAAATTGGCGCTATATAAATAAATTTGAATTGAATTGAATTGAATGTTGGTGAAGATCAGCACATTGCTTCTTAGCTCATCCATAAATGTGCATACAGCATGCAAGTTGACCAAAAATTATACAGCTCAAACTTACCATTCCTCTTTGATGATCCAGGCCAGCTCCACTAGCGCACATGTGTGCTGCACATGACTCCACTCTGTGTTCATTCTACCGAGGCAGGTGTGGTCGCTTGATTTCGGACCCAGCATACACCAGAGTTACTACACAGATCATAATAGCAAAATACCACAGACATAGACAGTTCGTCCATGTACATAAAACCTAACAGCCTGTTCACCTGGGGCGCGAAAACCTGGCACACAGCCAGTAGCCGTGATAAGCGGGAGATTGGCGTCACTTGCTAAAACAAGTAGCTAACAATAATAAGGTAGCAGACAGTGGGTGGGGTCAGGACTTTGTGTGTCATATTGTTATTAACACTGGCTGAATAACTGCATATACAGGGTCAAGTGGAGATATAATTACTTAACTGAATATATATATTGCAATGTAGATATAAAACTTGAAAATAAATGTTAAAAAATACTTTCCCAAAAAGAACATGTCTTGTTGCTTAGAACCTGGCTTAATTAATTGTTTTAAAACAAAAATGTAACACGCCTCTGTTTTTCTATTCTATTTTTCCTCCTTACATTTGGAGAAGGGTTAGATTACTTCTCTTTGGGCTTTTCCATCAGGGTCGCCACAGCGAGTCATCCGTTTCAACTCACTCTATCCTGGACATCTTCCACTCTGACATCAGCTGTCCTCTGTTAGAACATCCATATATCACCTCCTTGTTCATCCTCTCGCCTCTTGCCTGGCAGCTCCATCTCCAACATCCTTCTACCAATATATTCACTATCCCTCCTCTGCACATGTCCAAACCATCTCAGTCTGGCCTCTCTGACTTTGTTGCTAATGCAGGCAACATGCGCTGTCCCTCTGATGTGCCTGTTCCTTATCTGTCCAACTTTGTCACTCCTAAAGAGAACCTCAACATCTTCATCTCTGCTGCTTCCATCTCTGCCTCTTTCTCACTGCTACTGTCTCCCTTATAGAGCAGAGCTGGTCTCACCCATTTCTTGTACACCTTTCCTTTGAGTCTTGTTGACACTCTTCTTTTACAAAACTGTTGACCCCAAGTACCTAAACTCCTGAACCTTCTTCACCTCAGCACCCTGTAACCTCACTCTTCTACCTTGCTCCCTCTCTGTCTTGCTGACTGACTTTCATGCCTCTTCTTTCCACCACCTCTCCAGCTGTTCCTCCACCTGCTCTCTACTCTCACTGCAAATCACAATGTCATCTGCAAATATTGTTGTCCAGGGAGATTTCTGTCTGACCTCATCTGTCAACCTGTCCATCAGCATAGCAAACAAGAAGTGACTCAAAGCCGATCCTGGTGTAGTCCCACCTCCACCTTGAACTACTCTGTCTGACCACTGCACATCTCACCACCGTCATGCTCCTCTCATACATGTCCTGGACTACTGACGATTTCTCTGCCACTCCCGACATCCTTATACAGTACCACAGCTCCTGCCTCGGCACCCTGTCACACGCTTTCTCTAAATCCACAGAGACAATGCAGCTCCTTCCTGACCATCTCTGTACTTTTCCATCAACAACCTCAAGCTAAAATGGCGTCAGTGGTGCTCTTTCAGAGCCTTCTCACCTCATCCTTTCCAATCTCTGCTATTTCTTGCTCTACAACATCCACATCTTCCTCCCTTCTTTCCTTTTATTTTCCTCATTTATCAGCTCCTCAAAATACTCCTTACACCCTTCTCTGCACACTCTCCTGGGTTGTTAGCACCCGTTCCATCTCTGTCTTTAGTCACCCCTATCATTGCACATCTTTCCCATCTCTATCTAGATAACACCCCAATAAAACTGGTTCAAAGTTGTGTTTGACTTTTACTATGTAAAGTGCCTTGAGATGACTTTGTTTTAAATTGGTGCTATATAATTAAAGTTGAATTGAATTGAATCAAGTTATGTAGAAAAACAGAAAAAAAATTGTTTTAACCTCTTTCTGACTTCACCACTGGACCAGGTCTTACAACATGATTACAGAAGCTCACTTGTTTATTGGGGCAGATAAACAAAGACTTACAGTCCAAGGTTTTATAATGGAATTATAAACTGGCTTATCTGACAACAGGAGAGAAAAAAATACATAACCCAAAACAAATTATTTATCTAAACCAAATAAGTTCAAGCATTACAGCAATTTATTTTCAAATATAATTACCATGCAAACCTAGAAATGAAGAAATAACAACAACTAATTCTGTACTACAAATGCTGTTGTGAGGGTTTTAATATAACGACTGAAGTGAGGAGGATGAAACAACAGAAAAAATGCCCCCAAAATAGAGAAAAGACACAGTACAGTATTGCAAAGCAACAGAATAAACAAAAAGTGATTAAGGACCTAGGTACTAAACGCAAGCTAAAAATAATACAGGGCTGGGGAACCTAGAAAAATAGAAATGAACTTACAGTAAGCAAAAGAAATAAGCATAAGCATGTTACGTAAACTAATGCTAGGGATTATGGCAGTCTTCTGCAGCAGCCACTTCCAGCTGCAGTCTGAGCAGGAGGTGTTCACCCTCTGCCTTGTCCAGACTACAAATGAAATAAATCCCACATGCACAGAGCTGCTGGAACCCAAACCAGCAAGAGAATACAATTTAAAAATGCATAAAGACACACTAAGAGCAGAAATGCATAAAAATATGTGTCCAATGGTCCAAAAAAGATCCACTTCAGAGATTGATGTATTATAAAACGTTGCAGATTTATTGAACTTCTTCAGTACAGCTAATAATAACAGTTCTAAAATCATGTAAATATAATACCTAAACTCCATTGAGCACGGTGTGCCTTCCACAGCCAAAAACTGGACTTCAACTATAACTTGCTGCTCCTGTCCGTTTCTAACAACCAGAAATGCAATACAAACATTGGTTTCTTAACGACATTTGCTGGCCTAGAAGGCACTATCTAATGTTGTACGATATTAGCTACTAGTTGTCTATCTACTGACACAGCATAACTGCAGAAAAAGTATATAAGCATAGAACAAACATTTGAGAAAGATAACATTGGCTCATTCAATATGTTTTGTTATTTTTAATGCAATTGTGTGGACGCCAATGTTTTGTATAGTTCAGGAAAACAGCTAATCAGATTGTTTGGGTGTTAATAAGCTATGAGAGTAAATTTTCAATTTCAATTGTAGAAGTAGCTCTCCCATGCTGTTTTTATCACTGTTTTTATCGCTTGCCCTGGGGACTTCAAATTTGGTCCCCATGGGTAATTGAGTCCCCAGGGTGTAGTCAAGCCAAAGTCCCCAATTTGAAGGAAAACAACACACACACACACGCCTAATGCAAAAATCACTTACGTGAATGACGAGCCAGCAGGTGGGTTTCCTTCACGTGATTTACTTCAAGAGGCTTTAGTTCTGTCATCAACTCTGAAATTGTTTTTAGGCGACAACACCTCACAACTTACTGAGCAGCTCTGGAATCTTTTTTTGGCAAGAAACTGGCAATTCTCGACTGATTCCCGGTACACAACCTTAGATAGTTTCTGGTCTTGGCCTTTAGCTGGTTGAGGACAACTTTCCTACACACTTTGATTTGTGTGTAAATCTGCTTTACAGCCCTTACTAAACCAGTTAGTTGAGACTGGGACAGGCAACAGAGTAGTGGTGGTGTCTCCTTCAAATATTTCACAAACTGAAGGACATTCCTATGATAGAAATTGGCAGTTGTTATAGGTTTGCCCGTACTGGCAAGGCAGGTTGGCCACCTGTGAACAAAAAAGGAAAACAGTTACTTTTCAAATTGGTATTGTAAGATATACCAATCTAGGCTGTGTAATTGTCTTGCAGACTTAGTAAGGGGACAGGAAAAGCAAGGCAAAAAAACAAATTCTTTAGTTCTCCTCCAAAAGTTCTAAGCACACAGATTGTCAAGGGCAGACATTGCAGTCTGCGATGAAGCCTGCTGCTACAAAAAGGTATGTTTGGTATGAAAACACCATCAATTGAACTACTACTCACTGCTGGATTTTCGAATGCCAGAGAAAATATTTTCCCTGTGCTTAGGGTAGGGCAGCTCCTGCTTTGAAAGTCATCAAATATGTAGCTGTGAAAACAAATTTGACATGCATTGATCTCAAATGCTTTTTTTTCTCTACTGCATCTCACACCTAGCAACTAGTTGCAGTCCTTACATACGCTATCAGGAAAGGTGATGTTCCTCATGAAACTGCCTTTTCCTGAACCCTTAAAAGCTTCTTTGGCTGCCTTTTTAGCTTGGGTAGGGATGGCGTTTCCTGGATTGAAGTTGCCGCCTCTTCATCTCTCTCTCCTCTGACCTCACCTGGCTTTGAGGGCAGCGTGATGTAGGCACGTGTGTGACTGGCTGGCTGTGGCTGTGTTGCTGGGCCCGATTGTTCCTCATCTGTGTCCTGCACAGATTGTGCGCCGGCACTGTGTGTCCTGTTGAGAACATCACAAAATTTAAACATTACTGCTGTCAAAGTTTGTTATTTTATCTTCTTGATTGCTCACCTTTCCAAGACTTTTGTACAGCTGACGAATTTTCTTGCCCTGCCCTTGACTTTTCTGGCGGACCTGAAGCTGCTCCCTCTGTAGGACTCTACTTTATTTTCTAGGTTTTTAGCCGTCTTCTTCCAGGCCTCAAGCCTCTGAAGGCACTGCACGTTGTCACACAGCAGATTTTCTTCAGAGTCTGAAACTACAACATCACCTTCTTCCTCGGCTACGTCAAGTGTCGATACCATAGGTGGGGTTGGATTTGTGGACAGGAGGGCAGCTAAAATGGCAATGCTCTTCTTCCCTTGCATTGGCTAAACAAACCTCTTTCTGGCGTTGTGCATTCAGTATGAGTCATAATTTTATAAGGCGAGCTCATAAAACACACCCTGCTACTGGACATGGCTCTTTACGAATATTTACCTGCTTAGTGGCTAAATTGAGTAATTTATTTTTCCTCTTTATTTACTACGCCGAGGCTTGTTGAGAGGTGTTTTGACGTGGCAATGTAGCATTTTTGGCATATGGGCATAAGCAGCTTCCCTTAGGGAGTGTCATGTCTGTAACCAAGAAATAGAAAGATTTTGCACAGCAGATGTCCTCTGGGCTGGCATGATTGGCAGTCCACCCTTCACTTTTGACCATCTTCCCCACCTTGTCCACAGTTGGAGGATGTCAGTAGAATTTAGCTGTCAAAAAGAGAGCAATCCAATCAATTCAAATGTTTTCATGTGTAAATTACAGAGTTTTACTCCTTCATTTGATCTTTAATATCAACTTACACAATAGGTATTCTTTTGTTTTCCATCAGGGTCAGAGTTCAGTCTCTGAGCGCTTCATTTTTTGTTGTTTCAGAAGTAACCTCCATCTTTAAAAGTCTCCATCAGAATGCGTGCCTGTTTATTAGGCACGCTGACAGTGGTATGTTTAAATGTGCTTAGGTCTGCAAAAACACATCCCACCCCGTGGGTTTAATCGATGTTTTTATGAGTAACGCTCAAATGTTTAATCAGATCCATCATGTGTGAGCCAGGTATGACATTGCCATTAAATATAAATTCACCTCATAATTCAATTTCCCAGGTCTGAAATTTTCTGTAAAATATAACTGGCATTCTTTCAAAATGTGTGGTGACGTTGTTATAATATTGTGAATTATTTGATCGAGGGTTTCTGGATGCCCCAGCAGAGTCATCTTTGGGTAAATGCAGAGTAATTTGAAAAGAAAGTTGTAAAACAATTCAATTCAATTCAATTCAACTTTATTTATATAGCGCCGATTTTACAACAAGGTCATCTCAGGCACTTTACATAATAAAGTCAAGACTATACAAACAGGTAGAGAAAACCCAACAAATCCCCCTTGAGCAAGTTTAGGCAACAGTGGAGAGGAAAACCCTTTAACGGAAGAAACCTCCAGCAGAACCAGGCTCAGAGAGGACGGCCATCTGCCTTGACCGGTTGGGCAGAGGGAAAGTGAGAGAGAAAAGAAAAGAGCAACAAAAGCAACAACAAAACATTGAGCAGGTTAATAGGACCAGTAGCTGCACACTGGAGGACACACAGCGCCAAACCTGGGACACCTGAAGACAGGGAGCGAGAGAGGGGGAAAGAGAGGGAGAGAGACGACTACGGGACAAAGAAGACACAGAGTTAATGTCACAGTGGTGACATTATAGATGTGGGGTGAGAGGAGAGAATGAAGAGAAGAGGAAGTGGCACAGTGCAGGGTCCCCAGCAGTCTAAGCAGCATGACTATAACCAATGATGTTTTATCAAAGACGAAAGTTTTGAGCCTAGTCATAGAGAGGGTGTCTCCTTCACGAATCTGGACTGGGAGCTGGTTCCACAGGAGAGGAGCTTGACAGCTAAAGGCTCTGCCTCCCATTCTACATTTGGAAATTCTTGGAACCATAATTAGGCCTGGATTTTGGGACCAAAGTGGTCTAGTAGGATGATATGAAACAAGGAGATCTTTAGATATGATGGAGCTTGACCGTTTAGAGCTTTATAGGTAAGAAGAAGGGTTTTAAATTCTATTTTATATTAATGGGAAGCCAATGGAGAGAAGCTAATGAAAGTGAAATATGATCTCTCTTACCAGTACCAGTCAGTAATCTTGCTGCAGCATTTTGATTAATTGGAGGCTTTTAGAGAGTTACTGGGGCAGCCTGAAAGTAGAGAATTACAGTAGTCCAATCTAGAAGTAATGAATGCATCAACCAGTTTTTCAGCATCGCTTTAAGAGAGGATGCTCCTAATTTTGGCAATGTTTCTTAGGTGGAAGAAGGCTGTTCTAGAGATTTGTTTTATGTGTGAGGTAAATGAGAAATCCTGGTCAAAATGACTCAGAGATTCCTTGAAAGTACTACTGGGGGCCAGAGTCATGTCATCTAAAGTAGCAATATGGTTAGAAAATATGTTTCTTAGACTTTTAGGCACAAATATAATAAGTTCAGTTTTATCTGAGTTTAGAAGAAGGAAATTATACGTCATCCAGTCCCTTATGTCTTTTAGACATGCTTGTAGTTTAGTTAATTGATTTGTTTCATCAGGTTTCATAGATAGATATAACTGCATGTCATCAGTGTAGCAGTGAAAATTTACAGTGTTTTCTAATAATGTTGCCAAGGGAGAAATATATAGAGTAAAAGCATTGGTCCTAACACAGAGCCTTGTGGAACTCCAACAAACTTTGTGTAAGTGGAAGATTCATCATTAACACAAGCAAATTGGAATCTATCTGATAGATAAAATTTAAACCAATTTAGTGCAGTTCCTTTAATTCCAATTACATGTTCTAGTCTCTGTAATAATATTCTGTGATCAATGGTGTCAAATGCAGCACTAAGATCTAGCAGAACTAGTATAGAGACAAGTCCATTATCTGAAGACAGAAGATCGTTGGTGACTTTAATCAGTGCGGTTTCTGTGCTATGATGAACTCTAAATCCTGACTGAAATTCTTTAAACAAGTCGTTTCTGCGCAGGTGGTCACGTAATTGCTTTTACCACTACTTTTTCAAGTATTTTAGAAATAAAGGGATATTGGATATTGGTCTGTAATTGAAGTTAACTCAGCAAGGTCTATGGGCAAAAGCAGTCTAAAAGGACTGAGGACTTACTGATGATTCTAATTCTGTTGTATTTGTGGGGAGGGTCTGTAAATTTTGTTTCTAATAGCTACGATTTTGTTTGTGTAGAAAGTCATGAATTCATTGCTGCATAGCGTTGAAGGAATACTAGACTCAACTGAACTATGGCTCTTAGTCAGCCTGGCTACAGTGCTGAAAAGAAACCGGGTTGTTCTTGTTTTCCCTCTAATAGTGATGAATAATATGCTTTTTCTGGCTTTACGGAGTGGTAATTTGTATAAGTATAAACTCTTTTTCCAGGCTAAACATGATTCTTGTGAGTGAGTGGAACGCCATTTCCTTTCTAGTTTTTTCATAACGCCTGCTTTAAATTGCGTGTTTGAGCAATACCATGGAGATCGCCTGTTCAGAATTACTGCCATCTTTTTTAGAGGGGCAACACTATCAAATATGGAACGAAAAGATGATGCATAATTATCAGTTAGGTAATCAACTTGTACACGAGTACAGATAATGAGGCTAATCTCAGTTATATCGGTCCATGTTGAAGTAAATGATGACCCTTCATCATAATTTCCTTAAATTTGTTCAGCTTCAGCAGGTGTTTTTAGATAAACACCTGCTGAAGCAAAACTTTTTCTAGCTGCTGTATAATCCATTAAATCAAATTCAAATGTTATTAGATATATGGTCAGAGAGAACAGAATTATGAGGAAATACTGTTAGTTTATGAATTTCAATGCCGTATGTAAGGACAAGGTCTAAGGTGTGACTAAAACGTGTGGGTTTATTTACATTTTGAGAGAAAGCAATTGAATCTAATAATGAAGTAAGTGCCATGTTGAGGAGTTACTGTCAGCATCTACATGAATGTTAAAAGTTGCCCACTATGACGACGTTTATCTCCACTAAGCACTAAACCAGCTAGAAAACGTGCAAATTCTGTCAAAAATTCAGAATGAGGACTGGAGGGCGATACACAACAGCAAATAGAATTGGATTTATAGTTTTCCAAATTGGGTGTGAAAGGCTCAGAGTAAGACTCTCAAATGAGTTATAACTATGTTTATGTGTAGGGTTTATTGGTAAGCTTGAGTGATAGATTGCTGCTAATCCTCCACCGCCCCTGAGCTTCTAGGAACATGATGGTTAATATGACTTGGATGGGCCGACTAATTTAAACTGACATATTCTTCCTTCTGCAACTAAGTTTCAGTGAGACAAAATAAATCAAATTGATGATCGCTTTATCAAGTCATTTACTAACAGAGATTTAGATGAGAGATCTCATATTTAATTATCCATATTTAATTGTTTTAATTTTTTTGTTTAGTAAGAGGAGCAGTCCTAACTTTTATTAAGTTATTATGATTAACTCCTCTCCTGATGATTTTTGGTTCATGAAATTTAGTTGAACAGATATAGTCTCTATAGGAATGTGGGAGTTGTGGGGGTGATGGTGAGATACTACAGAGAAGCGTGTAGTACTGATCTCTGCATCCTAGGCTCAACTCTGGATTGTCAGATTTTTTGGTTGTCTAATAAAAATCAGCGATGTTTTTAGATAAGTCAATGGCACCATGCAAAGTAGGGTATATGATCTCTCCTAATCAGCCTAGGTCTCCTATAAACGTTTCCAATTGTCTATGTAGCTCAAGCATTGTTTGCTGGACACCATCTAGACAGCTAGCGGTTGAATGACATGCGGCTATACATGTCATCACTGATCAGATTAGGCAGAGGTCCAGAGAAACTACGAGTCCGACATTGTCTTTGCAAAGTTACACACCGATTCAATATTAGTTTTAGTGGCCTCCGATTTGCGAATTGGACGTCATTTGTTCGGGCATGAATAATGATCTTACTATATATCGATGTTTATCCTTAGACAGGAGTTTCAAATATTGTTCAATGTTGCCTGCTCTGGCCCCAGTATAACATTTGACTATAGCCATTTAGAATAGTCAGCTCTGCCCCTGCTCGCACCTCGCCGCCTTCCTGGGGCCGTGGACTAAGTGCTTGCTGCCCTCTCTCCCACGGGAGGACAGGGCCCCTGCCCGACGCCGACTGTCGACCGGGCGGACTGTCCTCTGGGCCTGGTAGTAGCAAATATTCAAACAAAAACTTTGAAGGCCGATGTGAGAAGGGTTTCATGTGAACAGCAATTGAACATGGGTCAGTCGGTCCTAAGAGATCGCAACGCCGCGTTCGGAAGGGTGGGGCGATGGCTAAATCTCGCGCCAGGCCGTATCCCATATCCGCAGCAGGTCTCCAAGGTGAACAGCCTCTGGCATGTTAGAACAAAGCTAGTTAAGGGAAGTCGGCAAATCAGATCCTAACTTTGGGATAAGGATTGGCTCTAAGGGCTGGCTCCAAAATGTATAAAGATATAATTAGCTTTTTTCTATGGTCATAGGTTTCTGAATTTTCTGCAGAAGTAATGTTAAATGGCTTGTGTGATGAAATACACTGTATGTGAAATCTAGATTCTAACCACTGATGGCACCAGATGGCAGACACTGAGTCTTCTATTGTCTGTGAGTGAAAATGCCCGTCAACCCCACCCCCACTGACTGAGCTGCACACTGCTATAAATGTATAAAGGCACTTTACTGTGTAGACAAAAACACTCAGAGCCACATTTCTATTAGTTTATTTACACAGCTGTACAAATTCAAAGCAATTATAAAAATAGATTTACAAGTATTTGAAGAAAACACTAAAACTACATAAATGTGTAGTACATTTCAGTGAATGCAAATACTATGTTCAATACTGAAAAAATAAATCAGTGCCTCAATTATTAAAACCAAGTATTATTAAAAAAAAACAAACAAACAGCCAAAAGGATAAAAAGCCCACAAAGTCCCCTTAAGTTTAAAATTTCTCATTCGCCCAACCACTCGGTCCAGTCCCTCACCACTTAAAAGATTTCCTGTTTACCCCATAGTCCAAAGCGGAGTTCTTCATCCACTGCAATGTCTCTTGCTGCCACCAGAAGGAGAGTGTCTTTTTTCTCCCCTCAGGAAATTTTATTTTGCAGTGTTGGGGTTTACATTCAGATTGTTTTTGGAGTGGTTCATCTTCGCCCCATTGTCTCCATGGTTGGGTGGCATCGACATGGATGTGTCTGTGCGTTGATGCACAACTGCTGGCTGCCAGATGTGAAAAGTAAAGGTATCCCATTTCATCTGTTGAACTTTCAGGATCTTTCTGCCCTCCTCTGCAGTGACCAGCTCACCGTGGTAGTCGTAAATAACAGCACCCATAACAAAGGCTCTGGTGGCGATGACACCTGTAAAAATGATTATATTTAGGTTAACTTTCATGATAGCAGACATATCTATGCATTGGACATAAAAAGCTGGATTCTCCTTCTCAAAAATAAACACCTCTCACCAGACCAATCATCAGAGAGCAAGGTTACATTGTTTTTCCATTAGGCTTATTTTTTTTACCTATTTTGTGTATATATTCTTTCACCACAGTGTCACAGATTCCCTTCTTAAAAAAAAACAAACCTAGTGTGCCATCTTATCTTGCATTATCAGCTATGTGAGGACATGTTAAACAAGTCATTACTACATGTTCTTACCTTGCCCTCGCTTTATCTTAAGTAGTCTTTAATGGCCAGCCAAGACCATTTCTGTTTTTAGTATCCTCTTCATAAGTTTCTCATCGGTCTCAATGTGGCATTTCTTGGGTGGCCTCCATTTTGCTACAATGTCCTCTGGCGGGGATGATTGGCAGTCCACCTTGTTTTTTTACCATCTTCCCCACCTTGTCCACAGTTGGAGGATGTCTGTAATATTTAGTTGTCAAAAAGAGAGCAATCTAATCAGTTCAAAAGTGTTTATGTGTAATTTACCAGAGTTTCACTCCTTCATTTAATATTTACTTTCAACTCACAATAGGTATCCTTAGCGTTTTCCAAACTGTGCAGCCCTCCACTTGTCGTAAAAGCATCTGTCCTGAGGAAACCCAGCATCAGCGCTGCTTCTTTGTTGGTGGCTGTCCAGTCAGTATTACTGGGAACACTTCAACAAAATTATCAAAGTCTTTATTATCATTTATAACCTCCTCACTGCTGTCCCTTCCTCTCTTTTGCTGCTCCCAGCAGATTCTTCATCAGAGCTGTAAGGCAGAAACAATTCAAAGTTGAATCAATTAATAAACCACCTAAATGTGGAAAATAGCTGATTGTGAAATGTAGTTTTATATTCTGACCTGTATCCTGCTAAGCTGGCACAGACAGCAGTGGTACAAATGGCAGTTCTCAACCTGTAGTGGTGTTTGCCACCGGTGTGGAATGAGCCATGTAGTGAGCCACCATGGCTTTTGCTCCTCATTAAAAGCCGAGAAGCTGCAGTTTCAACAACCCTTCGGATCTCCTGGCTTGTGACACTGGGAATTTTGTAACTGCAATGAAAAAAATGATGACAGATAAGATTGAATAGATTAATTTATTTTTTTACATCAAACTGGCTCTCTCTCTCAAAACTGAATTTACATCTGAACTATTAAATTTATAAAAGCAGTAACCATCTTAATATTGTTGGACTTTTACCACGAATCAAAATACTTACTGGGCATGAAGACGGGAAAGGTCGTTTGAGGCACTCCTTATGGGTCATCCTTTGGGGCTGATGAAAACTTCCCTTCGTCATCAACATTCTTCCGAACACATCAGACGCACATACAGGTAATGCGTCCAGGAACTGTGAAGACAAGATAAGAGTTTAATTAATACTACAGTTTCATATGTGTGTCACCTCACTCCTTACAAATATTAACAAACTATCATTGCCTCAAACTCTCGCAGTGTGGTGGACAAAAACACACAATATTAAGCAAGAGTTTTCACAGATATGTTTGGAAGTAAGTGGTATTTAACTTACAGCAGACTCCTCTGGTGTCAATGAAAATGAAGCAATTTGCTGGCTGACTCCAACACACACTCTCCCATTAAGGTGGGTTTGTTGAGCCACCCAGGACCTGAAAAAAATAGAGACATAATTAGACACATCATGGAAAAATTAATAACCTGTAATGTTCTGTGCAAAGAAAAAAAAAACACTTTGAAGAGAGAACTTACTGTCATCCCCTCCACTGCTCCTGGCCTCTGGAAAGTGTCCAAGAATGAGGATGGCTTCACAGTAATAACTGGAACAGTGTCTTCTCTTCAGCAGAAACAATTTTTTCTTCTTGAAGGTTTCAAAAATGCCCAGCATGTCTTTTCTTGGCATTACGCAATAGCCTCTGGCACTCACTGATTGTCTTCTGACCTCCACACAAACGGTCATAGCTAGAACGTCAAATGACAAGTGTGAATCAGATGTCTCACACAGTCCCCAACATAGCAGCATTATTTAAGTGGAATGGTCACTTTTGAAATGAATCAGTGATCAAATATCTACCTTGTTTTACATGTGACTTTGCTGTGGGCCTTGGACACTGGCTCCTCAGGGTGTTGAGCAGCGTAATGTATGCCTGACAACCAATATGGAAATCCTGGTCATCAACATCCCGGGTCAGCAAAAACTGGACAAAGCGGATCATATTCTTTATGTAATTGAGAATGGTGGCAGGAAGAAGTTTGCCCTCTTCAGGCTCACAATGTAGTCTTTTGTTTCCGTGCTTTTCTTGAGGAAATCCATGTTGACACGGTCACCAGTGGCTGCATGTACCTCAGCATCCTGGATACATTGTCCACCTGTAATATAACAGCATCAAATGATGTTCAGGCAGGAGAGAATCTTTGCCTGAAACATAACCTAACAGCCTACAGTGAGGGAAAGAATTGTTTGAACCCCAGCTGATTTTGTAAGTTTGCCCACTAACAAAGAAAATATATATATATATCAGTCTATAATTTCTATGGTAGGTTTATTTGAACAGTGAGAGACAACAATGACAAAAATCCAGAAAAAATGCGTTTCAAAAAGTTATAAATTAACAGCCTATGTTTTCTACAGACTCTGTTTCTGAGCTCAAGAGGAGAGCCATTACCCAACAATAGATATGATAATAGGGCTGCAGGGTGCCAGAGCAACAGTGGGCGTGACGATTCTCCGCTCTCCAACACATGCATGTTAGGTAAAAAACTCACCTCTTGTTGACAGTTTGGGACTTCAAGATGTTCAACAAGATACTTTTTAAATTCAACCAGGATGGGAGTATCACTAGGAAACTTTTCATAAAGTCCCATCTGTTGCATGTTGCAGTGCATGCCTGAAAAGTTGCTTGTTGAAGGTCTGTGCAAACAAAAAAATAAAATCAACACTTCACCATTTTAAAGCTGTCTTTTTTCCATCCTAATCGCTGAATGAATTAATTAGTTTGACTCTGCAGGCTAGCACCTTCGCTAAGATTTTGTAATCGGTGTTAAGCAGACTAATGGGCCTATAATTTGCCAGATTGTCTTTTGCACCTTTGTTTTTAAAGACAAGAGTGATCACACCTCTCAAGAACGACTCAGCGCACCTCTTCTCCCCTGCATAACGGCAAAAAGCCTGCAGAGAACTGAGCAAGCCAGTCACAAGCACTGATAGAACTCTGCTGAGAGGCCATCTGCCCCTGGGCTCTTCGATCTGTTTAGAGTCAATTGCTTCACTGATTTCACTCAACTGCACATCTCTGTCACAGTGATCTGCATCATCAGAGCCAAGAGAGCAGCTGATGTTGCTTATTATCTTCTCCATGTCTACCATCCAAGAACTGCTGACTGAACAATTTTCTGTAAAAATCTTGTTTTTGTTTGCAGTATGTCAATCAAGTCAGTATGAGTGTTCCTATGTGTATCAGTAATTTCCGTTATGTATGCTTTTGTTTGTTTTCTCTTTTTCTAACCCTAAGAAAAAGGAAGTACAGCGCCCCCTCTAGCACAAACTCTACTCTGCTCCGGATCATCGCACCTCTGCACTTCCTTACCTCTATTTGTTGCAGCTGCTCCTCAGCTCTAGATATGCCTCAAGACCCGGGATTTCCGGCCTCTATCAGAGAGATCTCCTGGGACAGCTGGTCTCTCAGCTCAGCTTCCTTTTCTCTCCTCGGTGTCTTTTCTCCCTGCTTAAAGCGATGCAGCGTTTCCTAATTCTCAATTTGCGCGCTCCACCACTGTACTATGTCTACCACAAACTCGCTTTCATCACTTAAAGCAGAGAGAAAAGCACCCATCCTGTCACGGAAAAATCCATCTTTCAACAATTCAGAATTTAGACACCAGACCCCCTCCACCTCTCTGCCCTCTCCGCTCTCTCCGCCTCAAGAGTCACTCTTAGAGAGGCATGATCACTCCCACTACAAAAAAACATAGTTACAGTCCACTAGCTTAGACACCAGCCCTGAAGCTATTAGACACAGGTCTATTCGTGATTGCTTCACGGTTCCCTTTAACTACTCGTCTCTGAAAAGACCGGGTGCCAGCCTTTTAAACTCTCCACACATCTACTAAATCTGAGTCACTCATCCATTCAAACATAGCCAACCTCCTAGTGTTTTAAATGTATTTCTTGCACCACACATCCATTTTAGATAAGGTGACATTCATAACACCAATTATTATTGTTTTTTCAGTGGTCCACCCTCTGCAGCTCTGGAAAGAAGCTCTTTCTCTCCCCCTCTATGTTTGGTGCATATATATTAACTAGTCTATACAGAGTATTTCTATATTCCATGTCTAATACAATTAATCTACCGCTTTTATCTTTATAGATTTCCCTTACATTTTCAAAAAGACCTTGTCTTAAAAAGACTGACACTCCTGTCCTGTCCCATCTTCCAATACAGCATAAAAGAACAGACCTCTCCAGAAACCTCTTATTTTATCGATAATTCCCGGAGTACACCTGCAGTCTTGGACACACAGAGCGTCGCTACACAATATCCCTGCAGAGTTGTTCTATTTGTCTACCTTTTTCAGGCCATTTTAAATTTTGGGGAAATACATTATTAACAGTGTTGATTTTATTATGTAAAGTGCCCTGAGATGACCTTTTGTAAATTGCTATATAAATA
The DNA here is from genome assembly GCA_033026295.1 of Channa striata. NCBI lineage: Eukaryota > Metazoa > Chordata > Actinopteri > Anabantiformes > Channidae > Channa > Channa striata. The sequence continues at coordinate 2,188 of CM065181.1, read as the reverse complement.
AAGTTGAATTGAATTGAATCTTCTTCCTGTCATTTTTAAGTCTGCTTTCCTCCCTTTTTCTATTTCCCTCCTCACTTTTTGTTTGCTGTTCCAATTGTATTCGCTTTCTAACTGTTTTTACCTGCTGGAAATCTATCTCTAGGTCAGACTCAGGGAGGCTTCCACAGGAGGCTCGGCAGCACACCTGCAGTATCCCAACCTGAGGAGGGCGTCATTTTACTCTGGGAGACAATCAGGAGAGGGGGAGCAACGCAGCCCAGGAGCTGGTCCCCTTCAGAACCCACTCTTGTGCTCTCCATCCCCTCAATCCCAGCCTCTATCTCCCCGGGATTTTACAGTCCATGCAATCAAGTCAGTATTTCTTCCCTTTCAAGTATTTGACTTTCTTGTGTCTCCAGCACACACTCCATCTCCCTCATTCTCATCCTCAACTTCTCTCACGTGCTCTGCCTCCCTGTCCACTCTTCACCACACCATTTCCCTTCCCTAGACATGCATTCTTGACACCCTCCCTTTTCAATAACTGCAATGTTATGACATGTACATTCCTCCTGGAGTTATGGCATGCCTTGCACCTGTGTGTCATAGAGTCACACTCTCTCGGATAATGCCCCCTGTTTTGTCATATTTGAAGCAGGTGAACTCCGCAGTCCTCACGTTTACATGACCTAGCTGAAGACAAATTCTGCACACTTTTATTTGATTATTGTGTACAACTCTGTAATATTCCGGCCCTGTTGCTGTCATGAATTTTGTGAATATGGCAAAGACTGTACTGTGTCGTTGAATTTACTTTTGCATTGTGTTCCATCAGCAATATCTGTCCCTAGCCATACACGCCTTCTAATAGAGGATACCGCCTTTACTCCCCCATACATCCAGTTTCTATGATCTCCTCATCTGTTATGTATGCAGGCAAGTTAGAAGGAGACAAGCAGTTCATCCACTGCCAGACTCTCTCACCATCACAACAGCATGCTAATCTTGAAACCATCCAAAAGTTCATTTACCATACTAATTTTTAGGAGTCACTTCAAACTTATTTATTCTATCTCCTGAAGGCAATCAAAACCGGCACATACTGTATGTCCTCATTGCTCTCATCACCTCCAATGTTTTGAGCCCTCCTCTTCCAAGACCTCCGCCATCACCGGCCAGATCCTTCTCATACTTCCTTTCCTCCTGCCTCTTCATTTCCTCCTCCGCCTCTGCCTCGCTTCCTGCTCTGTCTCACCCCGCACCCTCCCCGCGCTCACAGGTGCCGACACTGCCTACTCATCGCTGACCTGGCCCCGCCTCCTACTCCTACTCTCTCTCGCTTCTGCTCTGGTCATTCCATCTCTGCTTCTCTCCACACTCCTCCCACCACCTCCTTGCATTCTCTGCAGCACTGGCCACAAACAGGCTCTAAATACTATGATAGCAGCAGAGGGTACGCCCTTGCTTCGCAGCAGTTACATTTTGCCTGGGCTGTCCCCAGTGAGGGAGCAGGAGATGTTGACAGTGCACTCGGCCCACTTGCTTCTCCAAACCCTTGGGAGCAAGCGGTCTCGAGCCTGCCCTTCTTTGCATTGAATTTTCCTTCAGCCGCTGGCACAGTTTTAGCCCACATTTTGGGAACAGGGCTTGAGAAGGCTTTAATCTTGATTCAGGTGTTGCTGGCCAGGCCTCTTGTCTTTTGAAGTGCCCAGGGCTTGGCCAAATCTGCCCAAACCTGGTTCACGCTGTACAGCCCGGGAAAGAGCTCCTGAGCCCTTGCGCTGAGCTTCACCAAGCCCTGGGTGATGCTCCACAGCCCAGGGGAAAGCTCCAGAGCCTGGCTCAAAGTTTCACCGGCCCTGGGCCACGCTCAGCGGCCCAGGCCGGAGCTCCCGGCCCTTCCTCCTGCTCCCCTTTCCCAGGAGGCCTGGTTGTCCTCTCCGTTTTCCCCGCGCAGACCTCCAGAACCTGCCCACCATCCCAACATAGGCACCCACTCTTAAGCACACCCCGCCGGTGGCTACACTTTTCAGGCCACAGCCCCAGGGTTTCGTGCCCTGGTACTCTGGTTTGAGCCCGTGGCCACGGTGCTCAGCAGACGGCTGGCCAGGGCTGCCGCTTTATTCTTTTTTTTCACTGTCCTGCTTTTTCGCTTGGCTTCCGAGATCGGACGAGATCCGGCACCCCTTTTTTTGTTTTTTTTATCTTT